>OZ007590.1:104111756-105311756 GCA_963931845.1 Maratus michaelseni | reverse complement strand
AAATTCATTTTTTCTGCGATTGACTAATAAAGTTTGAGATTTTTCTTCACAACCAATTGATGAATTTTTCGGTTTCATCTTGAGACAGATTACCAAAATTCTCGATTCTCCCCCCCGCCCCCCCCCCCTGTTGAGCAACTAAAAAATTATTTTTTTCTGCGATTGACTAATAAAGTTTGAGATTTTTCTTCGCAACCAATTATTGAATTTCCCACTTTCATCTTTTTACAGATTGCTAAAATTCTGTATTCTCACCCCCCCTGCCCCCTTGCCCCCCCTTGAAAAAAATCATTTTTTCTGCGATTGACTAATAAAGTTTGAGATTTTTCTTCACAACCAATTGATGAATTTTTCGGTTTAATCTTGAGACAGATTACCAAAATTCTCGATTCCCCCCCCCCCCCCTGTTGAGCGACGAAAAAATTAATTTTTTACTGCGATTGACTAATAAATTTTGAGATTTTTCTTCGCAACCAATTATTGAATTTCCCACTTTCATCTTTTTACAGATTGCTAAAATTCTGTATTCTCACCCCCCCTGCCCCCTTGTCCCCCCTTGAAAAAAATAATTTTTTCTGCGATTGACTAATAAAGTTTGAGATTTTTCTTCGCAACCAATTATAGAATTTCTCAGTTTCATCTTTTTACAGATTACTAAAATTCTGTATTCTCGCCCCCCCCTGCCCCCCTTTCCCCCCTTGAAAAAATTATTTTTTTCTGCGATTGACTAATAAAGTTTGAGATTTTTCTTCGCAACCAATTGATGAATTTTTCGGTTTAATCTTGATACAGATTACCAAAATTCTCGATTCTCCCCCCCCCACCGCCCCCCTCCCCTGTTGAGCGACTGAAAAAATTAATTTTTTAGTATGATTGACTAATAAATTTTTAGATTTTTTTTCGCAACCAATTATTGAATTTCTCAGTTTCATCTTTTTACAGATTACTAAAATTCTGTATTCTCGCCCCCCCCCCCCTGCTCCCCCCCCTTGAAAAAATTCATTTTTTTCTGCGATTGACTAATAAAGTTTGAGATTTTTCTTCACAATCAATTGATGAATTTTTCGGTTTCATCTTGAGACAGTTTACCAAAATTCTCGATTCTCCCCCCCCGCCCCGCCCCCCTGTTGAGGGACTAAAAAATTCATTTTTTAGTGCGATTGACTAATAAATTTTGAGATTTATCTTCGAATCCAGTTACTGAATTTATTGGTTTCATCTTGCGACAGATTACCAAAATTCTGGATTCTCCCCCCCACTCCCCCCCCCCTTGATAAAATTAAATTTTTACTGCAATTGATTAATAAATTTTTATATTTTTCTTCGCAACAATCGGATGAATTTCTTGGTTTTATCTAGCGGCATATTAGCAAAACTTTGGAATTCTTATTTTATTCAGTCGTTCAACAGGGGGGGGGGCTAGGGGGGGAGATTTAAGAATTTTCGTTATCTGTCGCAAGATGAAACCGAGAAATTTATCAAGTCGTTGCGAAGAAAAAATTGAATTTTTTCAGTTACTCGCAGTAAAAAATGAGTTTTTTTTGGTCACTCAACAAGGAGGGGGGGGCGGCGGGGAATCAAGAATTTTGGTAATCTGTCGCAAGATGAAACCGAGAAATTCATCAATTGGTTGCAATTGAATGAAAATTAAAAATAAACAGTTAATTAGAAGAAAAAATGCATTTGCAAATATTTGTAAACAAACATCAGCTGATCACGACGGCCGTTTAATTAATTATAAAAATGTAAATAAAATCCGAAAAAATCATCCGATTGTAATTATTTAAGTTGGAGATGAAAGCTTACATGGAGCTTTATTTTTTGGGGACAAGAAATTTTTTTCGAAAATTTGAGCGATTTTGCTGATTTTGAAGGTCCACTGTCGCCTTAAAAAGATACATATTATTTGTAAAAAGTCCTTCCGGCCTGTACCGGGAGGAAAAGGTAGCTTTCCTATATCTTCGTTTTAAAATCTTAGCTAATGTTACACGAAAACAGCAAGTTAAAATGCAAAGAAACGTTTACAAAAGATTCGTTAATACTGAATTTGAATAAGAAATTCGCCAAATTATTGAGCAATAGCCAAATTGGCTTCATTTATGAAGACTTATTTTGGTCGCCAAATTTGGCGATATTTCTCCATATGTCGCCAATTTTGGCGCTAACGGATATGAATATATAGTTTTATGCGTATGATTGGGAAAATTATTACAACAATGAAAGAAAATAATTTGCAAGTAATGGCGTTAATGTGCTGTTTTGTTTCAAAATGTCAGCCACCTTAGAATTTCAAACTGCTCTATCTCAGCCAATTTTTAAGATAGAGGTAAACCAAAAAATGCTTTGGAATCCTTGTATGAAGCCCTAACACGTAATTAAAAAATAAATTTTAATTTTTAATTTTTTTGTATATTTATTTTAGTTTTAAATTTTTAAATGGCCGCCATCTTGAAACGAAATGGCGGACCAAGCTGGCCAACGAACTCGGTCGAGACATTGGTGAGCTTAATACACACAAATAATTTCATCAAAATCGATTTATAAATACGAGCATTATCGTATGACATAGGTCAGATATATATATATATATATATATATATATATGGATATATCTATCTATATATATATATATATATATATATATATATATATATATATATATGGATATATCTATATATATAAATCAACATTTGAGTGGAGGGTGGTTTTGGGTTCTGGGAGTCATGATCGGTGAAAATATATCGAAATTTTCCGGAACTGCTTTCCTCCGAACGGCTGCAATAGGTAGCTTTATACTTTTTAGTATTGAAAGCTACCTAAAACTCAAATTTTTATTTGGTTCAAAAAGTTGGAGTATTCCGTGTCACTTAAAAATACTTACGTATATGCGTATATATCCTTTAGTTTTAATAACAGCATGCAATTAATATGAGATGTTAATTTCAGTGGATCATTCTCGCTTTGGCTAGAAAGCGCCTGATGATTTTATACTGGACGTTAGGGTGGAACGAAAAAACTTTTTTTTTTAATTTCAAAATGCTATTGTTTTAAAAGTTGCTTTTGATCAAAATAAAGACGGAAATTTAATATCGCAGCGTAATTGGATTATGTTTAGAGGTGCCGCAAGAAGGGCAAACTTTAGGTTTTTATTAAAATTTTCACAAATTTCGCAATTATGTTTAATTTTTTTTTCAATAGGCCTAGTTTTCATAAGTTGTATTTGATCAAAATAGAGAGGGAAATTGAATATCAGCGTAATTGGACAATGTTTAGATACGTCGCAAGAAGGATTTTTATTAAAATTTTGACAAACTACTTAATGATGTTGAAATTTACAACTGAGTACTGAATAAACTTGTAGTAAAAAAAAAAAAAGTGCACATTGGTTTTAATCAGAAAACATTGTAAAATTACTGCGTAATACATTTTAATTACAGAAATAATAAAACATAAATAGTATACAATGAGGTAAAAACAGAACAAAGTTCAGAAGAGAACACTATACTATCCCAATTTTTTTATTGCCTCTACATCAAGTGTCTCTAAAACCTCAAGTAATCAAAATCAAGTCAAACGTGCATGAAATTGCAATTTGTGGCTTCTACTTGCGATCGAACTTGAGTATCAGACAAAATTGCTGCAGCAATTGCAAGCATTGCTCTGCAGGATATTGGTCTGATTAGTGATGAAGAAAGAAGTATGACAGAAATGTATTGACAGAATGAAAATTAGATGAGAACAAATAAAGAACAGAAAAAGATATCTAGAAGAAATTGTAAAACTAGTTACAGAAAGTAATTGTTTTTTTATGTAAGAAAAGACAAGACTATTGTGCAAGAGAAGAAAGGAACTAAGTATTACAAAATAACTGTTATCGAAGAACATATATCACTTGTTCCAGAACTTGGATCAAAATTTTCAAGACACTTAAAAGAGATTACTTAGAGAGATAAAAGACAACATAATGACATTTTTCAATGGCAACAACCAATACTTAAACATTACTGCAATTGGATATGATGGAACTGCCTCGAACACTGGATTGAATAATGGTGCGATTGCTTTGTTGAAAAAATAATTATGAAAGCCACTGGAGTGCTTGATTTGTCTGTTTCATGCAAATGAACTTACCGTTCGTCATCTATTTTCTTTCCTAGATATAAAAACTAAAAAATCCAAATGAATTTGGAGGGAAAATAAGGAAGCAACTGGAAAAATGTTATGAACTTCCAGTGACTGAGTTTTCACCTATTGAAAATAACATTCCATTGCTAAAATTTAAGGATAATTTAAGTATGAACCAAATATATTTGTTAGAAATGTGTAACACAATCGGCGTTAGAAGTTGCTCTTCTGATTTGTCTATGAAGAAACCAGAAAAAATTTGTTATTCACATTGGCTTACCTTAGCAAACAGAATAATTTGCTTGTACGTGGGAACAGAATATCCATCACAAAATCTCCAAATACTCACTGAGTACATTTTGAAAGTTTATGCAACTGTTTGGTTTAAAATAAAGTTGAAACCATCTTCTACCTATGGACGAGGCACTTCTGAAAACATATCAGGTATTTACGTTACCTCCGATTCTCTCCTAAAAATGTAATTGATCCATTCAACCAAAGAAATGCATACTTTGCTGCACATGAAAATGTCCTCCATTGTATTCTATCAGGTGATAGAAGTCATTAAGGAGTTTGCATTACGCCGAATTGTAAAACCAGGGGCTGGAAATGAAGTTGGCATCGGATTTTTTTTAATTCGTGATAACATTCTTTGATGTTACGGATTATATTGATATGATTCAATGGCATGATGGTAAAGTAACATAACCCCCTATGACGATGTATATTGCTGACGACAAACTAAAGCAGTAAATAAAGCAAGCAGAAGAACCTGATCATGAGAGTCAACTTCAATTATCCCTATGTCACACACAAGCAGTTAAAAGGATTGTTAAATTAGTTACCGAGTCATCCTTGTCAGCTTGCAGCACTTCTGCAAGAGATGCATTGATAAAAACCAAAATAAATTTTCAAAAGATCATGCCAAGATTTGACAAAAAAAAATTAAAAAAAATCCAATGTGTCAGTGTGATTATTATGGACCATGTGTGATTACTATGGACATTAGAGAAAAATTAATGTTTCTTAAAAATAACGTTTTGCCTTTAAAAACAATATACAGTCAAACCTCTTTTAACGGATACCCTTATATACAGTCACTCCTCTCGTGCGGACAAATTAAAATTTCTCAGCGAACATTAACTTCTCGTTATAATTAACTACCATTCTCCTGAAGTCACCTCACTTTTTCAGACTTTTTTTTTCTGGTCACATAGGTGTCCGTTAATCAGAGGTTTCACTATTTTAATGTTTTTCTAAATAAGTATGATTTGTTTAACTATGATACGATAATTAAAGATTGCATTTCTTTCATTTCAATGTAGTAAAATAAGAATATGTAACTGTAAACTAATAAAAATTAATATGGTGAAAATCGCTAAATTCTACAAATTAATTCTTTCTGTATAATGGCATCTAAAAATTCGTAATAAATAGAATGTGAAAGTTTTCTGCAAAATTGTCATATTTTGAGTATTCTGTTTACAAAATATATGTATATTATTTTAATGATCAAGAAAAGAACTTTTTTTTAAAAAGGCAATTTTTATCGTTTTTTCATAGAAAAGTCATTTTTGAAGCTCTTTGCGGCACCTGAAAATATTTTAGTACAGCAACAAAATTTCATATTCTTCATTCTAATCCCAAAAGGCAACTTTTGCCGACTATACCAAATTTCTAACTAAAAAAAAATAATTAACCATTATTTTCGTTCCACCCTACTGGACGTATCTCTATTTTGTATTTTTTTGGCGCTATTTTTGGAACTTTATCATTGGTATTCGCTATAAATTTTCATTTGGCAATAAATCCGGTAGTAAGAGTAGTATGTTGTTGTGTTGTTTTTTGCACAGTTGCTAATCTTCTTTTTTTAAATTTACATAGTTTAAATTAGGAATTTTAATTAAATATTAAAATCAAATAAGTACCATATAGAAACAAGAAGCGTACTTAAATATATTTTTTTCAAACACAATTTTTTGTTACATTTATGACTTTTCTTTCATTAAAATCAGTAGAATTCGCAAGTATGTGTCTGAGCCATTTCGTAATTGACTTTGAAGTATGACTGGAATATTCGAAGTCTAGTGCAATAAAAAAATCTACAAAATAACTTTTTTACATAGCTCAGAATTTATCTTATAGTACACATAGCCGCACATAGCCTTCTGTGGTCAAGTAAGCCTCAACCAATACACTGACTACAAAATATGCAGAATATTACATACATTCTTTCTCAAATGCTTCTTGTGTCGTTCGGTAAAAACGAATGCATTGAAGACCATATGATATGCAAAAACACTTTTATCTCCAAACAATACGTTATTCCACTACCCATAACCGCTAACATTTGATATATTCAAGTCTAATGCATTTCTAGTTAGAATTCATAATGAGGACTTCATCTTTGGAGCACAAGATTTAAATTTAAGTCAAAATAATAGATAGTAGCCCAAATGTATATATACACTTTTAATGACATTGCTTTTTAAACATCCAAATTAAGAAATGGCTAAAATGGCACTACATTAATATTTTTATTTACAAAGAAATCTAAGCCCAATCGAGACATACTCAGCGTCAAACTTTGCATGTGTTATATCCGAGTTTAACTTGGAGATCAATTAAGGTATCCTTAACAAATCTACTTTCAGAATATAATAAATGTTATTTCATGTAGTCATTGCATTCATACTAATTATAATTTAAAATGGACTTAAAAGTCTGAGTTTCTAGAACCGACTAATGAATAAACATCTGGATCTCAAAATGTTAACACCCTAAATCAATAACTGTGAGCTGTTGTTAAAGCTAAAGTTGATACTACTACATATACAGAAATATTCTTTTCTTAATTGTGGGGATATAATTGCATTTATCGTAGAATATTTTTATATTTTAAACAAAATTAAATTTTATTCTATTTCTTAAATATCATTACTATTTGTTATAAAATATCATATTTTTATGTTAAAATATATTTAGCACTATGTAGATTTATACAACAATTTTTATAGACAGCTAGCTGGTTTTCGCTCGTCTCGACGGTCGCTTTTGTGTCGGGCCCAGAAGCCTTCTGCATCGTATAGCCTTGACTTCGCCCGGAGCCCAGAAAGTGCACTGTACATGCAGACAGAAATATATAAATAAAATTATTTATTTTAAACTATACGAAAATGATAAATACAAGTATATATAAAAAATGTAAATAAAGATTTCGCTTCATAAATGATATTTTATTTCATGAACCTCCCGGCAAAGACCCGCTCGGCACAGCCCTTGATTATTTAGGAGGGAAGTAGAGCTTTCAGATAGAATAAATTAAAATGGGATAACCTGAGATACATGGTGGTCATTGTAAATGAGCACTGTGAATTTCGCGCTCATAAATTGATAATGCGGTGATAAAAAATTAATCGGGTCCCGTGTTTTTTTCAGCCATATATCGTTAATACTGTGATCACTATAACGACATCCTGTGTGTTTTTCACGTCATAAAGCATTAAAATAACAATCACTATAACGGGGAACTGTTAATTTAGAAATATTCCTTAAAACAACAATAATTTTAGCAGAGTCTTGGGGTTTTCACGCCTATAAACTGGTTATACGGTAATCACAATAACGAAGCCTTGTACAGGTAAACTCGAGCCCATAAATATGGCGATCAGTATTTAAATCGTAAATGTTTACATGGAAAATTTTTGAGACGAGGAGGAAATGCACTATATTTGGTATAAAGATTGAAATCTAATCGTTAAAAGATGAAAAGTGCATTAGCAAATATGAAAAAAAAAGACTAAAAAGAGAAGAAAAATGTTGCATCAAATATCTAATCAGAATCAGCAATAGTTGTCTTATTCGTCTAATATTCCATAATCGGGATCATGGGTGATGTTGGCCAAAATATCGTTAAAATAGCTCTAAACTCGCTGGAATACGTATTTAACTATTTTTTAGTAGATTTGTTATGCTAAATTTCACGTTCCTACCTAAAACTGCTGCTGAAATATGACCTAAAACTTTTGACTCCCATTTAACTCCTATTTTTAAAAACCCTTTCTTAGTCAATGCCTACATTGTATAACCAACATGTCTTCCAAATTGCATTGTCCTGGGATCAAGGGTTGAGTCTTAGCGTTCATTAGATCTGTCAGTCAGTACATGTTTTTTATGAGTATATAGATACATTAAAAGTTGCTTACTGCGATTATTCGATTAATTTGACAGATTGCACGTTTTAAAATAGCCCAACTTTATGCGGCTGTATCCAAATATTTCTTAAAGGAAGGTTCTCTTCATACAGCTTGATTTTAAGCGTATTTGCGGAAATATTTTTGTCCAAATAATGCTCATAAAAAGAAGTAGTTTATGACGTTTAATTTATTATACTTTTACCTAAGTGGGTGAATATTTCCATATAAAAATATTGATATTATAATATTCTATCTCAATTCCTCCAAAGTTCACCATGCATGGTGTTCGTATGCCCAACTTAAAACTAATAAGATAATTCAGAATCTCAATAGCAACTGTGTGAAGTTTGATGTAAATTTTTGGGACTATTTTTTTATTTCCAAAACTGTTTAAAATTTGAGTTTTAAAGTATTTTTCTTTAATTAAATTGTCTAGTTTAATTCGCAAAACAAAATATCGATAGCTTGAAAAGTTTAAGCATAAAAAAGTGTACATCAATTTAAAAAGAAAAAGTATTAAAAAATACACAGTTAATGTTTCTGATCAGCCTTTTTGTCAGCCATGACGCCGCAAAATGAAGTATTTGAGGCAAAATCCTAACCAAAATTATTTTTCTTGTGTTTTAAACTTAAAACCATTGCTGTTTACTTACTATTAGTAAATACACTTAATAAATGTTATGTACACATTTATTTAAAAAATAAATAAATATAAAAATCAATGTTTATTTAATTGTTTACTGCTTATAAGAGTAAAGTAATTGTTGATAAATTTGGTTTACTTACAAGTAATGTTTAATTACATGTGTTTAATTTTACTACATATAAAAGTTTCATTATTTATATAAACCAATGTATATAATATATATATTATTTGCATTTAGTATTTATCAAAGTTGAGTCTCTATAGTATGGAGATACTGGTTTTTAAATGTCTTTAATAGATTACTAGGTTCTCCCAAAAAACATTTATGAATAACTATGGCCAACATATACGGAACATTACTTTTAAATTGACCTTCGAAACTATAACCAATCCGATTATAATCCAAAAATGGACCGACAAACCCTGACACACCTTTAAAAAGCTTTTCAATTAAAAATCTATCTATTAGAGCTAAAAAGCCTTAAACAATAACCCATCTTTAATTTAAATATTTTGTATTAATATATTAAAAATAAAACTATTTAAATACACATAAAAATTATACATTTAAACGTAATAACAAAGCTTAAATGTAAAAAAATAAAAATAAAATAAAATAAAATAACGCATCTTTTCACAAAGAGACCTTCTCTTCAACTGACACTAGGAGCCGTCGGATATGACTCATGCTCCTGAAAGTCAGAACCAGTTAGTTAGCTATTTTAAAATAGGCTTTTTACAATTTTACAGCTACTATAAAATATGCTTTTATTGTTGAGCAAATTTTTAATTCTTGCACTTTTGGCTAAATTTTTCCTCAAATACTCCTCTGTGCGCCGGTTTTGTACTGGTTGTCGGGACTTAAATATTGGGTGAAATAAAAAAATGTTTTTAAGGCATATTCTACACACATTAAATTTTTCAAAAAATGCGAAAATACCAAAAGTTGATTTTTGGAAGTTTTGGGGGTTAAGTTTTTAACTTAAGTTTGTAACTTAAGTTTTCATTTTGATTATAGGGAAGTTGTTTAACCTTCAGTTTTAACATTGTGGCAAATGTAATTATAATACAAATCACTGAACACGGGTTTTTCTTTTGAGTACTACTATTACTATTTAATCATTAAATTCAATGATTAATCAAGACGAAGATTACTGTTCGTAAACAGTGGTTCGAAAAAATGAGGACCTCTATGCACCCTACTGAATATTTAAATTATGCTCAGTTAAAATAACAAACCAAAGTCAGACAGTAGAAAAGCCCAGACATAGTAGATCTGCTAAAACGTAATCACAAGAGACCTGTGAAATTTCTGTTTCAGGCAGGTTTCCTTTTTTAAGACATAAATTTCTATATAATCATTTCCTTATTCCGCAACTTTGATATGTTTACCTTTTAAAACAGAATTCTGCTGCAAGCGTCACCTTCAAAGGGTTTAGTGCATAATAAAAAATAGTGTTGCATAAATATTTATAAAATACACATTGTAAGTAAGGAATGAAAAAAAAAATATGTCCAATGTTTTTGAATGTTAAATCAAAATGAACGAGAAGAAGGTGAGTGAAAAGAAATCGAAACATATAATGCGCAAAACAAGTTAATCCGACATTTTTCTTCGTAATTTTTATGGATTTTTTTAAAGAAACATACACAAAATATATATTTAAGTGTTTAATAATAACGCAGTTTTGCTCATTTTATTATTATGTATATTTAATTAAACATATAATTTCTTACACTGAGAAAAATGACACTTTCAAATCTGAGTAAGTCGATGTTTTCATTTCGTTATGAAACTTTTTGTTTCAAATGATTAGAATCAGTTCAAACTCATTTTTGTAACATGGGAATACTCAAAAATGAGCACATAGAAGTCAGTTCATATTCATTTTTGAAACATGGACATACTCAAATGTGAATGCCTGATGTTTTATTCTTGAGTATGTGCATATTTTCAGAAATGAGTAAGTACATGTTTCAAACTTGAGTAATTTCGATTAGGAGCCATTTTGACTATGCAACATACACAGATTTGAGTATTTTTTGCTCAATTTTCAAAATGTTGTTTTTAGAGTGTAGTTTACCAAATGTAATTATAAGCTATAAAAGTATTTATTTATCTAGATTTTGATAAACTTGTTTCATAATATTAAAATTAATACCTTGCTTTATTTATTGCAAGTTGAAAAAATATTGACTGCCATTTTGATATCCATTTTGGAACAAGATATATACAGGGTGATTATAATTAAAGTCCCACTTTCAAAATGCTGTAAAAAAGGAACCACTGGTCAGAATAACTTCAAACTTGAACTGCATATACAGGAAGAAAGGGGAAACGGTATGGCATAAGAAGAAATTCCAAAGTGCATCAATAGATGGCGCTGTAAGCGGCATAACGAAAGTGGATTCGGCTACAAGTGACATTTTTAATCGAAATACGACGGATTTTGCATGAGTTGCACTGTAAACCAACCATACTGTTCAATGTACATGAGTGTTTCGGTTTTTTGACGGAAAAATGACTTCCAAATCAGTCAACAGTTCTGGTACTGTTAGTGGAACGCCCATCCACCACGGCAAGGTCGTACCGCATTGGAACGGAAAAATCGGGTTTTTAACTATCCTTGGGCCAAAAACCGCATTAAAAGCACATAATGATTCGGTTTTTAATTGCGCATGAGTGTCGCTTAATTTGCATAGTATTCTGCTTACATCGCAATCTATTGATACACTTTGAAACTTTTTTATGCCATATCATTTTCCCTTTCTTCCAGTATATTCAATGCCTCATGGGGTACTCTTTCATTTTTTAAAACATTCTGGTTTTTATTTTGAGATCTAGTTTTTATATACCCTTCATGTTTTATATATAACAATGTTAGTTTATACTTGTTTAACTGGACAGCTGGATGGGGAACCCCATCCAGATGATATTTTTTAATTTAGTATTTTTATACATTACTTTTTTAAGAATTCTTTATATTTGTTTTATACATTTGTTACTATATCTGGATGGGTAGCCCCATCAAGATAACGTTTTCATTAAGCTTTGTTTCCTTTTTGCTTTTGTTCGCATTAAATTTTGCGGTTTTTTAAAAATATTTTTTTTCCTTGGCGTAGCTTGTCCCCAATGGGACCTTGTGCCATTAAACTCTATACAACCAACCAACCAGTATATTAAGTTCAAATTTGAAATCATTCTGGCCAGTGGTTCCTTTTTTACAGCATTTTGAAAGGGGGGACTTCAATTATAATCACCCTGTATATTGCTTCCAAAAAATTACAATATTATTCTATACCAAATCATCTGTAATAGATCCATTTCGAATATACTTTTTTGATGGAAAACAGCATTAGAGTTTTATTAATGTTTAATATTTTTACAATTATTGAAATACTTTTTAAAACAATTTTATTAAAATATACAGTGTTTTTGAAATTTCAGAATCTTTGTTCGAGTTTTTAAATTTTGTTTAATAAGAAAAACTCTCAAGAATAATTAAATTTTCCCATAAATGTTTTTTTTTAATTTTCTCTTTTTGTACATAATGTATTTATTAGTTAGTCTCATGAAAATTTAATCATATGAAATGCTTTTACATTCAGGATTAAAAAATACCATCCGAAGAAAATGAAACAGCGTTTCTAAGTAAACTTAACCAATGTACTTAGCATTTTTAAATGAAAATTTATTTGATATGTAGGATACTTAATTGTATTATTCCAAATATTTTTCTTAAATCATTCTAAAATAAAAAAAAGGCTCTTTTATTTAATAATATTATTTTTTTATTTAAGAAGGGATTAATTTTCAAAGAGTAATTTAGCATGATGTTTAAAAAAAAAAAATCCAATTTGCAAATGTATATTGTTACATTCCAAAGCATGTCCAGATTATTTAATTTTCAAAGGAGAAAAAGCATTAACCTTTTTTTTCTTATTTGTTTGAATAAACGTAAAAAAAAAATATATATTTTATTTGATCTCTATCATTTCGCATTATTTAAATTTTAATATACATTTTTATTTGTTTTGCGCAGATTTCCTTTAAATTTTAGATTAATAATTCTATCTATTTAAAAGAGAAAAAAATTATTAGCATATTTTGTAAACTCATAAGTTAGTTGAGTCCTTACAAACTTTAAAATAAATTACCGTCAAATGGTAAAAGAATGATTTATAAAAAATAATATTAAAAACCCTTTATTATTAAAAGGCGTTTATTGAATTTTTATATATTATTCAATCTTTATAAAAACAAAAGTAAATCACAATCAAACATGTAGACAACAAAGTAAAAGTGAATGGCTTAATAGTATTCCACGTTTGATTAAATATTTGTCGATTTATTTGTACCTATAATGATGACCTAACATTATTATACCTGAAAACATTATCATGTTATTTCCAAATATTGGAAATGACTACAATTTTCAATTATAGTATTTCCTAACTCTGTTACAAAAGCACGTTTATTTTTATATACATCACTATTTTCGATACTATCATTTGATGCAGTAATTGTCATTTTATCATCAATTGTTATAGTTATTTCCGTGTCTAAAAGCCTCAAATCTTCTTTTTTAGCGCTTTTAAACAGTTTTTCATGTATGTATAACAGTACAGATATGAAAAAAACAGATTCACTTACTTCTAAATTAAGACTTTGAACAATTCTTTTCGCACAAATCTCTATTGACACTCATCATTTTACTTAAATTAAAATTCGAATAATGTCTGAAGATTGAAATAGACGTTTCTCTAATCTAAGGGGAATTCTTTGTACCTCGGCGGACCATGTTGAATACTCAAAATTTAAATCACACTCTTAGTTTAAAAAAAAAAAACCAATTCATACACTTATTATGTTTAAATTTATTCATAATACAACACAAAGCACCATTTATAACTATTTCTCGAAAAACAAATCCATGGAACAACTAGTAAATACAACACAGACGATAAAATTCATTGGCAAAACACAGGGCATAAATATGACCAAACAGTCCCTAATCAGAAAAAAAAGAAACTTTAAGGATATATAGGGGTCATGGAGGTATGTAAAAGGCAACATTTTTGTTGTAGTTGCCCGTAATCACTTTAAAAAAGGTAAATTGTACCACGGAATATTTTCCAGTTTTATTTTATGACACCTTAAAGGAAAGATAAAAAGTAAAAAATACTTAAATAAAAGTTATTAATATTTATCAGTTGTATCGAATTTTAAAAGAATATTATATTTTCTTTTATATTTATAATAATATCTTATGAAGAATAAAAAAAAAACTACAAAAATATCTATTGCCGTGTATGCTAGCAAAATGTGTATTATATTTTATAAAAAAATTAATGCGATTAACAATTGACATTTTGTTATATTTCGAATAGAGCTAATAAAAAATAAAGTAATATTTCTGTTCAAATTTTAAATCTATCCCAGGATTACGAAACATTATATTTGTCTGCTATTAAATAGAAATTCATATTTTTGTCCAACCATTGTCCTAAGCAGTAATTATAACACATGAAGATTTATGATTATACATGTAATTTTTTTTGTTCATAAAACTTAAATACATTTACAGACATTTAATTATAGAGGAAGATCGTAATTACAAATTAATACAAGACTTATTCATCATGATATGAGAACAATTGTATAATTATTTTCTAAAATACGAGAATGTTCGGAAACGTAGTATAAAAAGTTATGATTATTTGTAAATGATAATTTATTTTAGAAATTTTGCACAACTCTCCCGGTTGTTGAAATCCTAGTTTGAATCAATTTTCTGACACGTACAATATCATTATAGAATATTACAATAATTATTGAAAACTACGGTACTCAAAGCTTTTTTTAAAATTTTAGGCCATCTTCCATGTGAAGTAAACTCATTTTGAACCAGAAATTTTACTTTAAAAATTAAATTAATAAAATCCACATAGCAGTAAGTAACACTTTATTAAATAAATTATCCGGTTCAAACATACTTATCTGATTTGAAAGAAGGCGTAAAAATTGGCAGCTATGTCTATATATGCGATATATCAAATATGCCTGTTCGTTAAAAGAGAGGACGATTCTTTAATTAAGAGGTAATGCCGTAGAGCAAATTTGAGAATCTGTTTTCAATTATACAAGTTTTCAATTATATAGTTTGAGAAACGCTTTTCGACTCCTTGCCATTAATGAGGTAAAAAAAAAGTCTGATTTAATGTGAATTAGGGCAAAAAATAAATGTGGTCAAATTACACACATAATAATATACAGTGTGCCCGCTAAAATCCGTTGTCACCCCAATAATTTCTGAACGGAAAGAACTATAGTCATAAAAGTGGGGTCTTGGTATAGTTGCTTTGGTAAAGTTGCGCTGCGCTACGCAACGAAACCACTTACAGCACCACCTGGTGGCTAAATTTGAAGTTAGCGTTTTTAATTCAAAAACGATACGAGATACGGGAAAAAAGTCAATTACAAAGTTGTTCAGCGTCTTTGATTTATTACAAAAAAAACATCTTGCTGACGAAAATGATAAAAATGAAAAGCACAAAGCGCTCATGTGTTTGATCGCGTTGTACAAAACTGCACTTATCGGAAATGAGGCTCATCTATCTTATCTGTGATATTCAAAATGGTGTCCTTCAGCAACAATACACATCTGGACACGGGGTTGCACTTCCCTCTGCACATTGTACAACATGTGACACGCTGGCACAAGCATCCGTAATATGGTTTCGAAGTTCCTTTAATGGTAATGGAGTGGTTGCATACTCTCGCTGTTTCATGTATCCGCACTATTTATACAAAATGAAAAAAAAAATACTTTTTCACTGTATGTGATATTAATATTTATTTATGTAAAGATGGATACTGTATATTTACTGACAAAACTCTGTAGTGTGACCTTTTTTCTTTTCTTCCGCATTATGTCGCGTTACAATTTTGGAAGTTTTGAACCAAATAACTATGCATTTTACGCCTTCTACTTTTAATATTACTTTACGGAAGGTGTCTTCTCTGACTAAAAAGATGATGTTGAACAACTTTCTAATTGACTTTTTACACGTATCTCTTACCGTTTTTTAAATAACAACGCTAACTCCAAATTTAGCCACCTGGTGGCGCTGTAAGCGGTTTTCTTGCGTAGCGCAGGGCAACTTTACTATACCTAGACCACACTTTTATCACTATAGCTCTTGCCGTTCAGAAATTATTGGGGTGACAACGGACTTTAGCGGGCACACTGTATATATATAGATTACACATCTGCTTAAGATCTACATATCGCTATAGTTTCATGAAATTCCGGGCTGGATATCTCTACTTTTGAGTAAGTTACAATTTTATTCCTTCTCTGAAATAAATTTAACTGGGTTACATTAATTATTGGGGTACATTAAAGTATACTTAATACGTAACAACTTCATTTCTTTAGATTTAAAATGTTTGACTGTTGAATATTATTATCTTCAGAATCCGGAACATTTAAAATTTAAATTCTCACATACGGATTTTAAAATGATAGTGTGAATTTATATACATATATTTACACGGTTAAAGAATACAGTCGCATAAAACTTAGTACTTTTTTATTATTATTACATACAATTCTCTCATATAAATGATTTATTTCTTCAACAATCGATATTTTTAGTAACATGGCATATGTTTAAAAGATAAATATGAATTCTTGAAATATTGGTTACCAATTTGTTCATATTCCAGAAAAGAAATTCTTTAAATATGTACTTCAACTTCAATTCAGAATGCTGTTATTAAAACAGCGAAACAAGAAATATGTTTTCAGGAAATATACGTCGTCGAGGCTGGGGAGTTTCTATAATATGCTTGAGACAATAACGAAAAGAAAAAAAAATGTTGTATTCGCATGGGAAATTCTGGTGTACAATTCTTATTCAATGTCAGGTGATAAATATTTTTAAAGGTTTCATTTTTTGAAATTCGTCGGGATGTTTTATTAAAAGACATATGTTTAAGAAAAATCTAATGGCAAATAAACGTCTTTTACTATATTTTTTATTAGAGTTTTTGACAAGAAATAAATATAAATACAAAACAACATATTCGAAGAAATTTGTTACAAATGTCAGTTCTTATTTTACTCTTTCTCTTGAAAAATATTTTTGTGCAACTTTTGTTTTGCTAAACACATTTCCTCTTATACTTGGAAAAGAAATATTCTGGTAAAAATAATACAGTTAAGAAAACTATGAAGATACACATACATTTTAAGAAAGTGGGACAATAACATTCTTTCATCGATAAATTGTTCAAGAATTAATTTTTACTGGAAAATTATGACTTCCTCTGTGATTGGCGCTTTTTTTAAATGAAGGAATTTTTACCTTATTAATATCACAATGTTATTAGAAGTAACTGACTTGCATGTCTTTTTACAACGCATATTGATATGTGAGTTGTAATTTTCTGATTGGGCGAAAAATATTCGGGCCAGGAATCTCTTGGCTGAAGCTGCCAATGCTCTGCCAACTGAGCTACCCCGACCGAATCTGGAGGACCTAATTCACACAACTAACCTTATTGATCATAGCATCTTGTCTGATATCTGGATTAGCTCAACAGAATAAATCGCAGGTATTGGAACTTCAGTAAACGCTGGATACGTAATTACTCTATTGATACGTAATTACACTATTGATACGTAATATTATACGTAATAACTAGTGACCAATTAGAATAATTGTGTTAAAATTCATCTAGTGTATTAATATACTTAAATATATACATATTTCAAAATCACGGTTTAAATGAAAGTTAAATTAAATAAGCGTGAAACTCAGTTCTTTAAAAACTATTTTTCAACTTAATTAATTCGTATAACTCGTAAACATATACATAGAGTTGATCTTTCAATCATATAAGAAAATTCTGCTGTTGGAATTTACATTAAAATTAAATGTTATAATTTTAAATGATTTTTTTTTATTACTTTTAAGTGATTTTATATATAGGATGGTCATAACGTCTTTCGCTGATTACAAAAAAAAAATATTACGAAATAACCATTGAATATAAAACTGTAAAAATTTTATTATTGAAAAGTCATGTTCTTAAGTTTTTTTTTCATCTGGTTGGATGTTTTTTAGACATATGGCGAATCCAAGGCATCTTTGAAAAGAAAACTGAACATAGTTTACACAAAAATCCTCCACCTGACACACTGTAATAAATCCATTTACTATTTTTTCATATTTTTGAAAATCCAGGAGATATCCATTCAATATCTGGATCACAGAGGCTGTGTCTAGTGTGACAGCCCAAATGTTGAGCAATACGTACAATATAAATGGATTACCGCCTTGACGTTCTTCGAGCTACCAAGAGTGCTCACATCGAAATTTACTGACGTGAGTACTTGTATTAAAATTTTCATAAATGTATTTATAATATATTGCAACAAGTATATGCCTAATTATATCAGTTTTCCTGCAACAGATTATTGTAATCAGGGAAAGATTTTATGAACACGCTATTTATTTGTTCTAATAACACTTTTTTATGATCTGTAAAATTATAGTTTTGTACACTATTGTGTAATAATGAATAGAAAATGATTCAAAATAAATTTAACTATATTCATTAATATTATGTTAGTTTCATTTAAACTTCAATGATGAGAACAAATTAAAATCTCACAGAAGAAAAAATCATAACACTTTTTTATATATCTTGTTCTACAAGGTGCCCCAGAAAGGTTGAAACGCGTTTTAAATTTTTACCTACTGGTGGTACGTGGACATTATAAATCGCAAAAATGTTAACATTTATGTAGAAATTAAAATGAAATAATCCTGCCATATTTTTTCTGAAAGTTCCACTTTTTAAGTGCGTTCGTAATTATATAAATACGAAGCACCTACAGGGCGCAGCAAAAGTTTAGACAATGGTCGATGATGCTTCTGTACTTAGAAGTATGTAACGAATTGTTGCAAGTCAACTGACATACATTGCTTGTGACTTATCCTTTATTCACAAACAATAAATTTTCAATTATACACTTTACATAATATATAATGACAAAAACAAAATTAACATTGTTGCAAAAATATAGACAATCTATATATTTACATTAAAATAACCATAAATTAAAATCGAAATGCACCTCCATTCTTTGAAATTAGTTCAAAAATGTGACTTTCCATCGAAAAAATTAAATCCTGCATCACTTGGGGATCTATTTCGTACCAAGCACGTTCAACAGCAGCTCGAAGTTCATTAAGAGAAGAGTATTGTCGAAAATTTGCATAAACCTTACGAGACATGATGCCCCAAAAGTGTTCGATTGGATTCAAGTCAGGGCTACACACGGGCCAATCGAGAACAGTAATATTTTGAGAGTCAAACCAAGTTTTTATTTTGTATGCAACATGAATGGATGCATTACCTTGCTGAAATACATACTTTAGACCAGCTAAAAGCTCCTCAACTGGCTGTAAAGTGTTCTCTAATGTATGTATGTAGTCTTGCGCTGTTTGGCGACCACTGAGGAACTCTAGAGCTACTTAACCATTGAAGAAAAATGAGGCCCAAATCATTAAAGAACCACCACCTTGTTTTCGACTAAAGAAAGTCCTAGGCTCTTTACGCAAGTTGTACTAATAATAACCCCACCCATCTGGGCCATCCAAATTCCACTTTCTTTCGTCACTGAATATCACAGTATGTCCTGGGTCCATATGACATATGTTTACGAGCCCATTGCATTCTCGTTAATTTGTGGTGAGATTTCAAAGCTGGCTGTGTTTTCATTTTCCTATAAACTAATTTACCCCTTTCCTTAATTCACCTACGAATCGTATCTGTTGATACAGAAAGTCCTGACTCACTTTTAATCTGACTAGCACTCATCATTTGTGTAGATGCCAGTTTCTGGATCCTTCTATCATATCGTTTTCTGGTCACACGAGGCCTTCCAGATCTATGTTTTGCATTGTAGGAGTCACCCTCAAACTATACTCGATAGACAGACTTCTTTGAACGATTCACAGTAGCTGAAATTTCTGAAACAGTCTTCCCTTTCGATTTCAACTTCCATATATCAATTACTTCATCTGGCTGAATCTCTCTAGCTCGCGGCATCTTCAGTAACGGATGCTAATGTAAGGTGAACTTAAATACTTCATGCATGTGACGTTACAGGTTTAACATTTGCATTTTTCCGTGAACAGTTGCCAAAAAGCAAGAAAGTGTCTAAACTTTTGCAATATGCAAATTTCACTTTTTTCAATTAAATTAAATATTATCCTACATTAAAATCATTATTTCTGTCCTAAAATATTTAAAATATATTTTAAAATAAGTATACCAAATTGTGTAACCCAAGAGTTCATATTTTTTATTTAAAGGTTAAATATCATCAGTGTCTAAACTTTTACTGAGGACTGTGTAGTAGTCGTTTGGTCCGTCTGTCCGTCTGTCCGCATATAACAGCGCAAAAACTACCCAACCGAAAGGTTTGAAATTTAATATATATAATCGTTATAGAATTTTGTCGAGTCATTCAAAATTTTATGAAAATCAAATCAAAACTTAAAAAGATATTAATAAAAGTTACCTTTATTCTATTAAATCCTATCATATGTAATCTATATAAAAATAAAACGCAAATCATGTGACTGAGGAAATCAAATACGTCTTTCTAGCTATTTCTTTTTTCATATGCCAGGAGGCCATTTTTATAAAAAATTATTTTTTCGGATAAAAATGCATAAAAGTTACATTTTAGAAAGATCGTTCAAAAAATTTGTTTGTTTGAGAGAAGAGTTACATTTAAACATGTATAGATTCTGAGATAACTTCAGTTCAAATTATGTCCAAAGCCGAATATCTCAATCCATTAAAAAAAAAAAAAAAAAAATAAATAAAAAAAAAAATAAAAAAAAAAAAAAAAAAAGATTCGTTTATTATGAGTCCTAAAAATATTAAACCATGGAGGTAATCATTTGCAAATCAAGATCTCCATGGTGAATTTTGCAGCACCGTATGATGAAAAATCGCATCTGTAAACGTGGCATACGTAATAAGAAAGAAAAAAGGCATGCGCATTTCGCTTATAGCAGACGATATAATTCATTTCACTGAAATAATAAGGATGATTTTTTTACATTGTGAAACTAGTTATAATACGAACGCACCTCATTTGTCACGTTTAACATACACTGTCCAACTTGTTAAATTTTATTTTATGTTATATATAGAATTTTTTCCTCCATGCTCTGGCAAATACAACAATCCTATTCTATTACTACTAAAACTCACCGAGTTATGATACTTTCCGCACTAAAGCATTAAAAAAACGCCTGCCTGTTTATAGTACATGAAAACTGATCAAATTTTAATGTATCATAACTCGGTGACATGTGGTCGCAGAAGAATGGGCATTTTACTGTTGTACTTGCTAAAGCATGGAGAAAACTTAGAACAGATGTCGCAGACGCATCAGGATTGGCGCGAATTTTGTTTTTGCGCCATTTTAACGAGAATATAACTGTTTTCGAATGCATGTTAGACCTAGTCTCCGGAAACAGCATGTTAGTTTTATTTTTCTATGAAACAATTTATTTCATTATAAAATACACGGAATTTTATTATAAAACACACACATTTATTTTTATAAAATACACACATTTATTTTATTGTATAACTCACACAATGTTTAATTTATAATTAAATACACTGAATTATATATATATATATATATATTATATGTTATTTAATATGATATCAGAGAGCCTTGATTTATACGCCCTATCTCGACTACCGGGTAGCCATGCCAGGAAAAAAAATTTGGCTTGGCGCAAAAAGAAACCCCAGTGCGTCTGCGACATCTGTATCGAAAGCTTTACTAAATATAGCTTATAGGATCAAGGGATCGTATTAAAAATTAAAAATAAATGACTTGATAAAATCTTTTTGTTACACCCTGTATATTTCATTTTCCATTGTTTAGTACTATTATCAAACAAAATATAAGAATACTAGAAATGCATACCAATTTTAGCTGAAATAACAAAGAAAAAATATACCTATCTCTACAATTTCTGAAAGTTTTATATTCCCTGGAGTTTTATATTTCAATTTTATTCACATAGCAAATCTTTCGCTACCTGAAATAAGATATATCCAGATTTCTTTATAAAAAAGATATTTCTAGTTTTTCGAATACAGATGGCTTTGTTGTTACTTTTTTATTTATGCATATCGATCATTTTACAGGGTGGTTATTTTTGAGTAATCCTATATCATAATGGTAATTGTCGCCTAATTTAATAAAAAGAGAAATGTATGGATAAATAATGGGAAGGTTTCTGTTTCGGAATATTGGTAATTGAAATTACGTACATGTATACGCACCTTGTATTAAAAAATGCACACTCAAAAATGTATTCCGTGTGAAAATAACTCACCACCTCCTAATTCAGTAAAACTTGATGCATTTCAAAAGTTTTTGAAATTATTTTTTATAAGGCCAAATTAATAAGGGATGGAGAATTAAATTTATATATTTTTTTCATTAAATATGAACAATAAATTGCGTATAACCTGTATGCAATATTTTATATAATAAAAAACAATTCTAAATTTTATGAAATTTATTTTTAAGATTATTTGTTTCATAGTTTTTTTTTGAAGTATTGAAATAATAGAAAATAAAGAGTAGAATAAAACTAGAAAATAATTAGAAATTAATTAGTTAATTAATAATTAAAACTAGAAAAGAATTAAAAAACTAAATTGTCATTGGATATTATAATATAAATTATTTTTCCATATAAATATTCTCAGGTTTAAGAATTAACGCGATTCATCTAAATTCGTAGCTATATTTATGAAAAAATAGTACTTCTACAAAAACCCTCTACTGTGTTACAAAACTTCGTTTGCATAATAATTATGTATTTAAACAATTATAAAATGCATTGACAGTTTTTAAATGTAGCTATTTATTTTGCTTTGTAAAATAAAAATGTCAGAATTCCATTATATGCTTATAAAATTATTTCTGATCAATTTTACATAAAATAATCATTCCATTAAAATATTATTACACACGATATAAGTTTACAAGATTTATTATACAGAGTTTCAATAGTGTTTATTTCATCTGTAATAGCTCTGATACATAAAATTAACTTTGTGTAAACCTTTTAAGAAAGAGCTCCATAAAGTATTTATACCAATTTAGCGATTTAATTGAAATAGATAATATTCTCATCATATAAATGTCATGTGACTTATGCATACGCATCATTAGTATATCATCTTCAAATAATCTGTTAAATTTCAATTGCCGAAGAAACAAATTTTTTAGTATAAACCCAATTATCTTGACGACATTATAAAAGAGTTTGAAAATAAATTTCAATGCTGAAACTTTTTTAAAAATAGTGTCATATTTTTTAATTGCTACACAGGTGAACAATGTGTTATTGAGAAATGCTTTTCCTAAACAACAAAATGCATATATTTTTTACTTATTATATTTTACCTCAACAACCACAGTTTACTGAAATTTACATTTTTGTATGTATTTTATTTTATGCGTGTTAGTATATGTTATGAAGATTAACGAATTAGTTGTAATGCATGATTATAATCAGAATGATAAACGAATGTTTTATAATATACACAAAGAATTTTCTAACAGTATACGAATCGCTTTGATTGTATTATAGGATCTTTCCTATTATGTTTAACTTTATAAACATAATTGGTTCTTTTGTATTGATACTAAACTAAATAATGAATTAAGGTTTAAAATATTAATTGCTTTGAGTGAATAGTAAAGATCTTTTCCAATATGCTTAACTTTATAAATATAATTCATTCTTTCAGAACAGTACTGAATAATGAATATAAGTTACAAATATTAACACTTGCAATGGAAAAACTGAATAACTATAATAATTTATAAATGATAGCTTTGTTGTTAGCGTGTCTGCTACTTAGTATTTTGTACCTTTAATTTATTAGTGTTATAAATTTAATCTACAACACGCGTATTACAATTTGTATTTACATACAGTTCTCCCATACCGTATACCGAAGCTGAAAAACGTTCTGATTATTGAGTATTACTGTTTCCGAGTAGAAATATGCCCTTATTTGCTTACAGTTATTCTGGAATAAATTTGATAAAGATCATTACAATGGAGCCTTAATTATTAGGATAAAATTGAGGAGAATTAGTCTGATTAATCGAATTCAAGCAGTATATGTCAACTACGCTTTTAGTAGAAAATATTTATAATATAAATATATTATAAGTTTCATAACAGAAGTATTATGAAGTTTTAAAACTACTCGTTGGGGGCCACCGTAATACTTACCCTCCATGAATATGCGTAATATAAAATATGAAAATAAAACATGTGTAAACTATTTATAAAATGCATTGCAATTTGAATAAAATCGGGGCTTGATGACGTCATAAACTTTAAATGCTCTATTACTGAATTGCGTAAAAGAGACATCCTTATAACTCCAAAATTGATAATAATATTAATTAACGATTTGCTGCGTCGGATTAAACGTCTCATTTCCAATTGATATAGATCTTCGAATTGAAATTTGAATGAAATACAGGGTCATAAAAAATTGAAGAGTTAGTAAAATATGATTACAAATATCTCTGCAATTAATTATCCGATCGACTTTATTCTTTTTGCAAAATTTGTTTTTTTTAAATTTAAAATAAGCAGTTTTCGAAATTTTTATATACCTTTTATCAGAACGAATATTTCTAGAGTTCAAAAAAATAGTTCCGTATAATCGAGGTTACTGAAATTCAATAAGCTTCTTTCCCTTATCACATATAAGTACATGCCAATTTTCAAGTCTCTATCTCAATTTGTTTATGAGATAGAGCGTTTACAGGCACACAGACGGTAGGTAATTTTTTTAAATATGTTTTTCGGAATCTCCAGTGTCTAAAACGTGAAAATCCGTCAATTTTGTTTTTCGATTTTCAAATTGATTACAAGACTTACCCTATACTATGTATGATGGGTAAGTAATACTGTGAGACTCACAATTAAAGTTATATAATATTATTTTTTCTAAAATACACATTTATAAACAACGAAAATTGACTTTACATAAATTTCGAAAAGGAACACAACACTGGAAAAAGAAGGTGTTTTAAGTAGTATGATACCCATTATTATGCTCACATGATTATTATTATTCATGGTAATAAATAAATCAAAATTCAAAGTTTGCTTTTTTTTTCTTTTCTTCCGTATATAATTCCTAATTCGTCGTAAATTAAGCAAGATAGAAAAGATGAATTCCATGAATAATTGAATTATCATTTAATCAAACCACGGATAATTGAGATTTTACTGTGTTTGGAAATAGTAGTACTCCATAAATTTTCGCAGCTATGTATATTCTGAACAGTTTATAATCTATTCAAAAACATATTTGGGGAATTTTAATTGCAATGTATTTTATTAATTTTTAGGAAGAACCGGTCGTTAATATTTTTTATGACATAAAAGTTTTTCTAGAAAAATGGCATATTATATGTAAGAGTTATCATCTATCATCATAATCAGTAAACATGACAGTGAATTTTCATGTATTTATTATCATAGCGTATTTTATTTCTTAATTATTTAGCACTGTAAGATATGTGTTTGAATGGAATAAATAAGCACTTCTGATGATCGTACGAAAGTATTAAAATACATAAGATATTTAATCTAAATATCCCATAACACAACTGTATATTATACAATGCAATAAAATTTCCTAAATTCAAATTCTTAAAGAGATATGTGTATGTAATACATTATTTTCTGGTAAAAATACACAAATCGAATCCTGTTTCAAAACATACAAAAATGTTCTTATTTATGAGCGAAATATATTTTTACTTCCTAACATTCTATACATCATTTTTATATGGAACAAAAAAATATTTCCCGTATCCTAGAGGGACCTATATATATATAAAGCAAGAGATAGAATTAAAAATACACCCTGATAAAATGTGACATTTCCATATGTGATATACATTGCATATATTGTGTGTAATATTTAATTCTATATGTGTGAATATATATATATATATATATATATATATATATATATGTTTTGTTTTGCTGACACTTCACTTCAATAAATATTAGCAGAGTACTTGCTGTAAATCATGAATGCAGCCATAGAATGCATCTATATAGTACAATCTCTTGGTGAAAAAAAAATGCAACTGAATCGAAACTTAGATCACAGCAAGTAATTAAAATTCATTAAAAAATTTCCACCAAAAAAAGCAGCAGGTTGACATAGAACACAGTCTTTATTAAACTATTTTCACATCATTAAGGCAGGCACTGAGAGACATATACATCTACGTCTACCTATCAGAAGTATCTGATAAAACAAGCCTTTCGACGACAATCCATATTGCTTAATTCATTTATTAATACATGACTTAAAATAGACGTTTCCAAATAATTGTGCAAAAAGTCTTAGGATAAATACACATTACTGCATTTGTGTAAGAGGTATTGTGAGTGATATTGTTTAGCAATTTCATAATGAATTACAAAATTTTATTCTCGTTTTATAGCGTCTTCTTGCTAATTTAAACATACTCGAAATACTTTAATATTTTCAGTAACATAGCATATCTATATTATAAAACAAAAATACGTCTATGAGAAAAGCTGGCGTCATATTGACGGTGGCGAAAATTGACCAATAAATTTCGCTTTCACTGAATTTTTTTAAAGTTCTAAACAACGCACAATTTCACTTTTTAAACCTTCGAAAGAAAAGTTCCATCAAAAGCAATTTATTTGAAAAATGCTTCTAAATTTTCAGAAATTTTCTGGATTTTATAATAATATCCAATCATTTTTTTTAAATCTATCTCTATCGGGTGCCGTCCGATTACAAAAAATTAATCCGTTAGCACTAAAAACAATATAATTAATTTCCGGCTAATATTACAGAACGAAATTAAAACTTCATCATTAAATATACAAAATAATAGAAACATATTAATGAAACACAAATTTAACAAGCATGTAATCGAACAAACCACTGAAAATTACAGAATCAAAAAGGCAGCGAACATAAGTAACAAAATCATTATCGATTTCTTCAGCTATTGACTTCTGGCATGCGGCTAATACGAAAGCATTGCTTTTAAAAAACTAAAATTTTATTTCAATACATTTTTCATATTATTCATATAAAAATGATTTTTGGTAATTTTGGTTATTTGAAATATCCATTACATTTTTCAATTAAAAAAAATATTTTTACTTATTTTCTGTTACCCAGAAAGCCTGGGTTGGATATCTTAGTTTACGATAAAAAAAATAATCATAAAATTTTTGATTTACTTACATATTTTCTACTGTTTTTCATAGATTTCATGAAAATTCGTTTTAATTGAAACATTGCAGAAGTGTACTTAATTATAGTGATAAAATAATACGCATTTGGATATACTCGGTGATACAGGTTGTAATTTTCCAACTGAACAAAAAATGTCCGGGCCACGATTCGAATCTGGGATCACTTGGCTGAAGCCGCCACGCTCTACCAACTGAGCTATCCCGGTCGATTCTGGAGGGCATAATTCATCCAATTAACCTTAATCTGTGTGTGTAAGGTTAACTGGATGAATTATGCCCTCCAGATTCGACCGGGATAGCTCAGTTGGTAGAGCGTGGCGGCTTCAGCCAAGTGATCCCAGGTTCGAATCCTGGCCCGGACATTTTTCGTCCAGTTGGATAATTACAACCTGTATGATTTCTTTATCAATTTGAAATAATTGTGTTAAAATTAATCTAGTATACTCGGTGAATTCATATTTCTTATAAATTTGAAATTGCTTTTCATTTTATATATATATCTTATAATCTTTAATAATAGCGTTTTAATCACCACAGAAACATGATTGTGTAGTTTTTTAAAGAATATTTTTAATATTTATTGGTAATTTTACAATGATATCTTTATTGTGTTTAAGTATCATAATCATTAAAACATAGATATTACATACAAGGAATGGCATATTAAACATACAAGTACAACATCCACACGATAGTAAAATTTTTTAAGAATGCATATACTGCAAGAAAAAAGAATTATATATATATATATATATATATAAAGAAATAAATTTTAAAAAAAACGTACTTTTATGTTATATCGGCACCCACAATTATGATTATGCCAAGGTTGCAGTTATGATTTCGCCAAGATCATCGCAAAGCTTATATATGCATCCTATATACGCATATATATATATTCCAAACACTCCTATATGTGACATATGCGTCATTATACACTTGTCATATATATACATCATATATGACTATAACTTGGCCACATACGTCAAGAAATGTTATATATATATATATATATATATATATATATATATATATATTATTATATTATTATAATGTCATACATGCTTTATAATTTGGCGATAAATATTGGTCGCTTGGCGATTCATCCTTGGGGGCCACTATAACACAAAAGTACCAAATTTACAATATATTAATGAGAACAGAAAAAAAATTATTTCATCCTTGGGGGGCGCTATAACACGAGAGTACCAAATTTCTACTTTATTTTTCATATCTGATAATTTGCATCTATCCTTTTTGTAACTTTCACATTTTTGTAACGATTTTATGCATTTATATTGCCTATTCAAAGAAAAATTCTTCTAAAGTTACAGAATTTCGTTAAAAACGGTTAAAATAGTAAAATGCGAACATCATTTGGTCCATTCTCGACCGAAAGCAATAACCATTTTCCCAAAAGTTAAAAAAAAAAAAAAAAAAAAAAAAAAAAAATGTTGATTTTACAGTATAATACTGGCACCCCAGCTGCCAGTATTTTACCATAAAATTAGCAGTAATAAACAGTAAAATAAGCAGTAATACGCTACCGCACATAAACTGGGATGGCAGTATTATACTGAAAAATCAACACTTTTTTTTACAGTGTTGTTCTTTGTAAAAATTTAACAACATAATGATTGTGTTTCAATACAACTTGCTAAAATCTTTTTGCGCTCGTATAAAAGTATAAAATACATATTATATGCAAAATTAATATTACATTACATAATAGTAAAGTTTACAAAACAGGAAAATATCCTATACTACAATTCTTGAAGAAACATACATGTTATATATTTTTCTGGAAAAAATAAACAGACAGCATCCCGTTTCAAACATAGAGATGTTCTTCTTTATTGACAAAATGTATTTTTACTTCCTAACATTCTATATATCACTTTTATATGGAACAAAATACATTCCCCGTGTCCGAGAGGGAGCTATTGATATCTAAAGCAAGAGATAGAAAGAAAAACATTTGAAGAAAAAAAATACAATTTTTTTTCCCCACATCCGCTGTATAAATGCATGGAACAAGCAAAAAAAAAATATCAGCGCTAATAAAAGCATTTTCGAAGCAGTCTCCATCATTCAAAAAAAATCC
The DNA here is from genome assembly GCA_963931845.1 of Maratus michaelseni. Lineage (NCBI taxonomy): Eukaryota > Metazoa > Arthropoda > Arachnida > Araneae > Salticidae > Maratus > Maratus michaelseni. The sequence continues at coordinate 105,282,262 of OZ007590.1, read as the reverse complement.
AAATAAATGTATAAAAGCATTAGATAAAGTTTTGTGCTATAAAATATATTTCATAAGAGCAATCATTGAGAGTTTAGAACAGCCTTTTTTCAACAAAAATTCTTATTTACAGAGAGAAATTTATATACAAAATGGGTTTTTATACCTTTTAACAAGAGACAATGTATTTGAAAGTAGTTTGAAATATTTGAAAACACTTCTGTTTATTTCCAGTTCTGTAAAATGCATATATATGGAAAACAATATTTTTGCTTCAATTACATATTGATCTTGTTTTGGATAAATATTATAAAAAAGTGTTTTAATTGAAACAATTCGGTATTTTTCTTAATAATTGTACACTATTCCCATTTTTAATACATTTGGTCAGTCCATTATTTCTTCCAAATTCATTTATTCAAAATCATTTATTATGTTTTATAATATTACTATTGCGTTTTGTAATAGTATTTTATCCATTCCAAAACATAACTATATGCAATTTCAATTACAGAATATTTTTAAAATTTAGCGTTTTAAATTGCCAATAATATCTTTATTGTGTTTGAGTAGCATGATTACTAACAACGTCGGTAATTGTAACAAATAAAGACATATTATTCATAAAAGAACAGCAAACATCATAATATTTTTAAATTTATATTTCCGCAGGAAATATTATCTGTAAACATATGGAAAAAATATATATTTCCCGTAACAGAGAGGTTCCAATGGATTTATAATTGACGAGATAAAATAAAGAAGAAGAAAAAAAAATTGCTATATAAGCAACACATTTCTTGAAAAAACCTGTGCATATAATGTGTATTTTAATTGTAAAAAAATAAGTCTTTCTGTTTCAATACACAGAATATTTGTTCCTTTTTATTAAAGAATTGTATTTTTGCATTCTACCATTCTATTTATCTATCTTATATAGAAAGAAAAATATTCCCTCGGAGAGGAACCTATTAATATCTAACGCAAGAGAGAAAATATATGACATTTGAAGAAAAAATATGACATTTTCTAAATATAACAATATCGTGCGTAATTTTTAAAAAGTACTTGAAAAACTAAATGACTGCGCTTCAAATAACTTCATTCACCGTGCATTTATAAAACATTTTTGTTTGTTTTGATAATGGCTCAGATTTGAGCTGCAACATATGTCAACAGTGTAATAAAACCTATTTTACTATTTATAATCGATTTATTTTACATCTTTTAGCAATTAAAATAAGTGTATGACATTTCCTGTTTCCACATTTTATTAAACATACCACTGGTTTGATGTTTCTATCTATCACCGTTTCCGGGGTATTGATTTTTAAAGTTAGGGGTCCTTTGTGAAACACCCTGCATATATATATATATATATATATATATATAAATATATATATAATACACATTATATGCAGAGGTTTCTGCAGTACTGCATGCATAGGTTATATGCAGATGTTTCTGAGGTACTACTCCATTATTTCGTCGACTACTTTCTATAAAAGAAAACAGCTTTCATCAAAATATAGGATTTAACGCCAAAAGTGCATGACCGTGGAGTCGCATTCAGTTGACATCAGATGCGTTAAACGTGTTAGTTATGCCATCGAGTGATTTTAAATTCAACGTTTATCTGTATTTTTAATCATATTTTAAAAATTTATTAGTTATTTCTTTAATTTAAATGTAATTATTAAACGTAAAAATATATTTTTTTATTGAAGGGAAATATTATTATTTACACTTTTTTAAAATTTGCAATAATAGGTAAAATACTTTGTCGAAATAAATTAATCTTTCTTGTAACTATATTTTTACATTTAAACTGTTAGGAAATATTGCTATTTGAGCATTTTAAATATGACGCAAGTTTCCCCATTTAATGCTTTAAACCACGAGTTCCGAGTATGATCACGTAATAATTTTGTTATTTCTCTTTTTAATATTCACGCACAAGCATGTTTGTTGTTACGTAATTTTGTACATTTACTGCTATTAACACGTGGTCATTTAATTATTATTTTAAAGTTTTATTTCTGATTTTAATAGTTACGTGTAAATACATTTTTTAATTGAAAGTGTATATTATTATGTGCGCTATTTTACATAGTGGCATCAATTCAAATAATGGACTTTTTGAAATATGAAATAAATCTCCATCAAATTAGTGAAAATTTAAATAAAACATTTAAATAATGCCTCATAAAATTAATCAAATTAAAAAAAATAATTGCACTCTGCACACCGCAAGCTTGTAAATTATATCCTTTTAAATTATGGTTGAATTCCTATGCATAGTTTTCGTTCCTATAAAACTTTTTTAAAGAGAACTATTTTGACCAAATTTCAAAATAAATATCTCTTAAAATATTTCTTTGATTTCAAATCTGTCTGCTTCAGCGTGTTTATCGAACATTTCTTTATACAACTACCAATTTTTATATGCAATAGTTTTCTGAATATTATCTCAGAGAGACCTTAAGACACAAAATCTTCATTGACAGCGACTGCGGTGGCGCTGGTTACTTTTTTCCCAATCATATTTCAATAATATTATTATTATGATTGAAATTCAGCTCATTTTATTGCCGATATCCATCCGAATTTTATTGGTGTTCTACTGGCATTTTTATATGAGTTGCCCTATACAATTGAATACTAAATTATGTTAAATAGCTTTTTGTTATCTTTTGCGCATGCGCAGTTAAATATTATTTCAGACAAATGCTCATAATTCCTCAAATATTTAATATATTTATATTCTAATTGAATTTTGTTGTTTCTACTGTACTTTGTAAATTTTTCTGAACGTCGCATTAAATTTCATTGAAAACCATGCATGCTATAAACAGAAAACATGAGGATTGAAATTTTTAAAGAAACTTATATGTTTCCATGAATATATCTGCCATTCATACACAAATAAACTCAACTATTGTATACAAGGCACATCTATTTTATTTCAAGCATTTTATTTTACAGGGTAATGGGAATTTTTTTTATAGTTTTATAGAACTATTTTTTTATAGAATTTGCTGTTGTGCGATAATTGTTTTTACAGAACTTCGACAAAACGTCTAAAATTTAAAGTCTCGCCATACAGTGAATATATCAGCGAGAATAAAAACATTTTCGAAAACAGTTTCTAATATTTAAAAAAAAAATCCAAATAAATATATAAAAATATCAAATAAAGTTTTATGCAATAAAAAATATATGTCACAAAAGTCATCATTGAAAGTTTTGAACAACTTTTTTAAAACAAAAATTTATTTACGGAGACAAATTTAGATAACAAAATGGACATTTATAACTTTTATCGAGAAACAAAGTATTTGAAAAGTAGCAAGTACTATTAAAAAAAAAAACTTCTTTTATCTCTAGTTTTGAAATGGAGTATATGTGGAAAAATCCATCTTTCAGTTTCGCCCACACAGCCGCTTCGGTTTTTCATACACATGATAAAATATATATTTTTTGTTGAAACCTTGCAGTAGTTTATTTAATGGTAAGGTATATAGTGGAAGTTGGCCTAAAGTGATCTCCTTAAGGGGAAAATCTGTGTAAAAGAACATAAGTTTTTGAATAAAAATGTGGCCCTTTCCTAGTATGTTTTACACTATATTTTGCATAATAAACATATTTTAATAATATTTTAAACCCAAATTGAATAATGAGAAAAATAGATTTTTTGAAACGTGTCCAAAGGATCATTTTACCCTCACCAAAGGGGCAAAATGATCCTTCATTTAAAAATAATTGTAAATTGTTTTTTATCGGCAAATTAAAGGATATCAATACATAAGTGTAATTCACGTCTAAAAACATACTCCATTAAGTAAACCAAGTCATATTTTCTGTACATGAAAGACTGTATACCTAAATAATTATAAAAGTTGGTGCTTCCCTTACACCAGATGTTATGACACCCAATTTTTCAAAGAATTCTTTTCAGACACGTAATACTGCGACCGCTTGAATACCGCCATCGCTACTTCTTCACTTGGCACAACTAGTTTGTGTTACCCGGTAGATAGTGTGACCTGTCTATAAGAAAACATATATGAATCGTTTTGCCCGCTAGGATCATTTTAGGTCACCTTCCTGTAATTCTCTTTTTGGAATTTCATTGAAATTTGAAACAAACTATCATGATTTACAATTTTTCTATTATGTTTTACAATGTATTAAATTCCATTTAAAAGCATTGCAATTTAATTACAATTTTGATGCATATGAAGAAACTTTCAATAATATCCCCATTGTGTCTGATTATCATATTGATAAAAACGTCAATATGTCGTGTTGGTTATTTGTTACGGCCGATTATCTACGCTAGGGATATAGGCCGGTGGGGAGAGTGCCCTCCGTGGGGGTCTTTCTAAGGGATCCTAACCTGTATTTACCCGTATTCGAAGAAAACCACGGAAAACTCCGAATGGTTAGGTCGACGAGCGCGACAGGGGTTAGAACCCAGCACCTCCCATCTGCCAGCTTTTGAAAGCAGAACTGTCGTGCAGAAAACGGCATATAATGCACAAACGTATAATATGCATGTGACTATTTCTTTTGTAACATATTTCAGAATAAATTACTATCTATAAACAGAGAGTGACATAATGATTGTATTTAACCCATTAAGCGCCATTGCTCCCATTTTGGGAACATTGCTTTAGGATTTTTTTCCAAAGTGCGTATTTTATAAATTGTTAAAAGATCATGTTATTTGCATTTTGAATATATTAGATGACATCTGAAATTCTTTTTTAACGTTTCATTAGAATTTTATTTTTTTTAAAAACGTGTTAAAAAAGGCGTAAAATAGCTTTTTGGCAGTATTCGAAAGAAATCTATATATATAAAAAAACTTTAAAATAAAAATTATATCTTTTGGTTAAAATATGTTTATAACAGTGTATTATATTAAACAACTTCAATCCGGAGTTATTATGTATAATAAATTAATCACAATTACCAAAAGCATAAGTTGTTTCCAAAATGGGAGCAATGGCGCCTAATGGGGGTAATGTTTTTGAAAACTTGTACATATGCCTCCGTGCATTTGTGGTATTTATTTTTCAATTTATTAGCTATAGAAGGTACAATATCATTCTGAAACTAATATTTTTAGAAGATTTCATATAAAGTAGTCCAACTTTTACATTTATAGTAAAAAACAAAATGAAATTACCAGTTAGTTCCATGAGCATTTTTATTATCCATCTCTTTATTTTTCATCATTACATCATTTTTTCTGGCTAATTTACATGGAAGGTGATTGAACAGATTTTTTAGATTTAGATGGTTTTTCGGAAGTTCCGGAAATCGTTTGTTTGCCACCTGATTGCAGTATTGTAACATTTGAGGAAGATATCTCCCTCATATGTATGTCGCATAAATTATTTTCTATTACATATGCAATAGAAAATAATTTATGCGACGATTTATCCCATGTTATATTTGGTGGAATAGAACAGACAATCAAGAAATATAAGATTTAGTGTTTAAAAAAGACAAAGTATTAAACACAGGCTTGATATTTTAGATGAAAGTTCAGACGAATCTACAAATTGGAATATGGAAAAAACTAAACAAAATGCAAAAACAAAATAAAAAGTTAAAAAACCAATTTTAGAAAACGAAAAAAAATTGATATAATGCTGCATAAAAAAATGTTCAATCATTTTCATGTAAAATAGTAGGACGAAAATGATGTAATGAAGAAAAATAAAGAGGTGGATAATGAAAATGCTTATGGAATCGGTAATATTATTTTTTATTTTTATTATAAATGTAAATGTTTGACTAATTTATATGAATTCTTCGTAAAATATCAGTTTCAGAATGATATTATCCCTTTTATAGCTAAATAACTGAGAAATAGCAAACATAAATGCACGGAGGCATAAGTAAAATTTAAAAAAAAAATTACCCCCACTAAGCGCCATTGCTCCCATTTTGGGAAGATGCTATTTTTTCTAAATATTCGAATTTTTAAAAAAAATTTCTTCACAAATACCTTAAAGACTTTCTATTCATAAAGAAAAAAAACTGTTTCATTAAAAAATAGCTTAATATATATAGTGGCGCCTAATGGGTTAAATGCATTAAGCTGTGAACCTCCGGTTTTTGTTTGAAAGTGTAAAATATATATTACATGTAAAATAAATATTGCATAAAATAACAGTAAAGTATACAAAACAGGAAAATGCCCTTTATTACACTTCTTAAAGAAACTCCTTCATATAATAGAACATTTTCTGGTAAAAAAAAACATACAACATCCCATTTCAAAACACAGAGAAAAACGTTCTTATTTATTATCAAAATGTATTTTTACATCCTATCGTTGTATATATCATTTTATATGGAACAAACTACATTCCCCATGTCCAAGAGGGGCCTATTGATATCTAAAGCAAGCGATAAAAATAAAAATCAACTGTAGAAAAAATATGACATTTCTTTCCCCACATCCGCTGTATAAATTCGTCGAACAAGCAAACAATATATAAGCGCGAATAAACACATATTCGAAGACAGTCTCGAATACTTTAATAAAAATTCAAATAACTATATACTATTATGAGATAAAGTTTTATGCAACAAAATATGTGTCATAACAGTCATCATTGAGAGTTCAACACAGGCATTTTTCAACGAAAAGTTTTATTTACATACAGAAAGTCAGATAAAAAATGAGCATTTATAGATTTCATGAGAAACAATATGTTTCGAATGTAGAAAGTAGTAATTTTCTAAACCACATACAATGCAAAAAATATAAATTCATTATAATATTCATTTTCTCATAGATAGGATAAAATAACGTCCTAATTGAACCAAATTCTAGTAATTTAGTTAATTGTATTTCATGTAATTTACATATTGAATACACTACGTTATTGCGTTGTTCATTCAAATTTAATAATTATTGTATATAATTTTGTTATTATGTTTCATAATACCAAAATCATAATTGCAATTCAATACAATCAACAAACATAACTGTGCAATTTAATTACAGAAAATAGTTTGATATTTATGTGCAAACTCTCAATAATATCTTCACTGAGTAGCTAAATAACTAAAGTATCTGTTTTTCATATTAAATAAAAAAGATATATTATGCTTAAAAAAAGCATACACATGAGAATGAAAACTTTGATATTCTGTTTGAGGACGCATTATTTTCTGTAAATTTGACTAACATTGTGATTTAAATACAATAAGCTATAAACTTGTCGTATTCGGATGGAAGTATAAAAAACATATTGCAAGAAGTTTAAATATTGCTTATCATAAAGTATACGAAATAGGAAAATTCTCTACACTAGAAAAAATTCAACTATCTCTTAATCCAGTAAGAAGATTTACGAAATTATAACATAACTTCTTCCAAGTTGCTCACGATTCCGAAAATTGTTCCATTATCTTTAGGAACTTCAGAAACCAATAGATTTCTGATATTTAAAGAAGTATTTCAGAAAAAAAAAACTTCCTTTATTCTGCTGCCCATAATTTTGAGAAACTTTTCCGAGCATTTATTACAATGTATTAATCCATTTTCTCAACCCGAAATATCAGTTTTTCGGATGCTATCAAAAGCATAAGACATTTTCAGCTGAGTAAAAGAGTTTACATATGAACGAATAACAAAATAATTTATTTCAATGTTAATTTGAATGCCAATTTTACTTTTAATGTTAATGTGCTATTAATTTAGCATGCTTGTATGTTGAACATGAAAATGATTACGTGAGAATAGATAACATCCGAAAAAAGAATACTGCGGGTTGATAAAACAGATCAATGCACTGTTAAAAATTTCCGTAAAATAATAATGCATTGACCGTAAATTTTACATTGACTTTACCATTTTTCTAGAAAATTGTCGAAACACCGTTAATTTATAAAGATTTCATTCGCCCAGTGATAAAAAAATCATCGTTTAGCAATTATTTATGAATCTGGTACAATGATTGTAATTTTACATCTATCGTAAACTCCATGGACCAATGAGAATGCTTTCTTCAAAATATCTGGTTATCTGGAATGGCAACTTCAGGAAATTGTTTGTGTTTGTTTACACGCCGTGCCGACGCCGAGACAGAATCTTGTAAGGATGCACCAAAATTGGTACGATTTTAGTGATTTAATGTAAGTTACATTGCTGTTTTATAGTTTTATGGTATTTATTTTCATTCAACTATGTTTATATATTAAAAAATTACGCTTTATATCGATCTGTATTACAAGATCAATCTTATTTACTCGTAATAGATTTCGAAATTTATAAGTTTTCACTTCCTAGTTTGATAAAAACCGTTTCCGGTATAACTTTTTTTTTTCTCTCTAGTCGTCTTTGATCATTATTATTTAGCTGAATTGATCGAATAATGGGTCTATGATGCTTTGGTGACTTGGTTGAACTATTTTATCTTGATTGGTTGTTTTGAGCTTCTAAAAGTAAAAATTTTTCAAAATCATATTTTTTTATTTATTTTAGTAAGTAAAGGTTGTAGATAAATAAGATAAAACAGCTGTTATGTAAAGCTAAGATACTTGTTTTTATTTAACTTTAAAGTTAGTATGTTTAAAAGAAAGCTAGAGTATAAACAATATTAATATGATTATTTATGAACTTCAACATGGGGCACAGTAGTCCACAATCCACTCTGCTCCTGTAATGCAAAATGTTCAAAATATTTAATAATTGCTTATTTTCTATAAAGAAATATTGTTTTAAAGTAGTAAGAAAAATAACAATTTATTTAACATAGTAAGAAATATTTTGTTTTGCATTTACTGCCTTTGAATAAATATTAATGTGAATGTAGTCTAATTGGTGATGATTCTATTCAAATAAGATTCATGAGATGCAAATTGAATGGAAATCAGTTTATTTTTCCCGAAACTGTGGATGAATCTGTTGTTGATGTCAATCATTTCATAATGTTGCTTCCAGACCCAAAAATATTTCAGGAAAATTCCAGGTTCAATTTTACTCATAAGTATTTTGGAATTTCATTTGCAAATTTTAATGTGCGCTGATTTTTTTTGTACTTAAGTAATAACTTCAACTAAATTGTTCCTGTATTAATCTGTTATTATTTTCAAAATATAATGAATTATTTTGTTTTTGTTTCAAAATGTTACTTGTAAATTTATATTACTATGTTATCTTGGGGTAAAGGGGAAATAAAAATAAATTAGATTAATAAAAAATAGATTTATATTGTATTTCAGATAATTCCTAATAGCGATCCACTGTGCCCCACTTTTGGGACACACTGGTCCACTTTACGGGTGCATATATATCTATATATATATATATATATATATATATATATTATTTTTTTTTGAAAAATATACTGAAAACTATGTTCTGAGAAAATTATGATGAATGTATTTAAAGGCTTAAGGAAAATAAAAAAATATTTTCATGCAGATTGGGTTGCCCGTTAAAGAGAAAAAAAATTAACTGAAAAAGTGGTCCACTGTGTACCAGTCTACCCTATTAGAAAACAGTAGTTTGGTGTGAGCTTGGAAATAACACCAACATTGGTGCGTGACTGAAACACATTTGTTCTGAATTCGGAAAACACAATGTTTTGGAGTGTAATATTAAGAAACTTAATGAATACTATATATGTATGACATTTAGCATCTATAATAATAATGAGTTTTTCAGTGTAATTGTACCCACATTAAAATAATGTAGATTACTTTTACGAAAACTTTTTTTATTTAAAAAAAAAAAGAGACGAAAATAATAAGTAGCTGTAGTAGATCAGTAGCGCCATCTGTTAGAAAATTAAAAATTAATCTTCTAAACGAATTTATATACTGGGTTAGTACCTTGTTCATACATTTAAGAAATGGTTAATTGTTTATGAACTGTCATGCTAATTCATTTCTAAGTATACACCATGCTGGCATTTTTGGCAGTCTATCTGTGAAGTTTTGTATACTCACCAATAGATTTGAAAAATTGTGCCTGAATTATAAACATTCTTTTACTTAAGTGCAGCATTTTTTTAGCATACAATGTTTCAAAACCAGGGTCGCCATTTCACAATTTTCTTGGGGGGGGGGGGGGAGAGGAGGACTTTTCTTTGACGGCAGTGGCATAGCCAAGGATGAGGTTCAGCAGGGCTGTAAACCCTCCCCCTCCGAATGAGAAACGCTTACTAAATCATAGATACAAAAGAAGTAAACGAATACGAATTCGCAAAAAAAGATGAAAATTTCCGTCTTAGCAGGTATAATTTCAAGATACTATGAAAGTTTTCTGTTATAGGAGGTTTGGTTACCTTTGTTTAAATGTTGCCTCTAAGACTGTTAAAACATTCTTTCTATATTGGACCTCTGAAGAGCATAGCTGTTTTACAATGAAACTTGTGAAAACAAAACCTGTCTATGACAGAATTCTTCTCATCCGAAAAAAAGTTTCGGCGAAAAAGCACCAAACAATTATACCTACTAAGACGGCGAAATGTCTAACATTTAGGTTTTTAATAGCCCTTTTCAACTAATTCTTTGCCAGTTTTACTGCAGGGGTGTCATTTCAAGATTTTTTTGCGAGGGGGGGGTAGGACTTTTCTTTGAGGGATGGGGTGTGAAATAGGCATGGGATTGCACAAATCACACACAAAATAAGAAAATCCTGCACAATAAAAAAGTTTGTACATGATTTTGCCCTCTTAATTTCTTTTGCAGGGAATTTTTTTAAATTTCCGTGAAAGTCTGTGATTTTTATTTATTTATTTTATGAAATTATGCAAAATTAGCTAATTTTTCAATTGATCGCGAAAACATAGCGAATTTTCCCAATTGGACGTAGAATTAAACAAATTGTTAGTTGTAAAAATCACTAATTTTCTCGAACTGCCATGGAAAAATATGGAGAATTTTGCCAAAGATTGTAGAAATAAATGGCGATTTTTGTCATTCGGTCGCAGGTAACAACATTCATTCGCATAAAAAAGTCAAATTTTTTCAATCAGATTCGAAAAAAGATTGCAAATTTTGTCAAAAGACTTTTCAAAAAATTGTGAATTTTATGTAATTATCACGGAAAAAAATCCCGGATTTCATCCAAAGGTTCTGCGACAAATCACTAAATTAGTCAAACAATCGCTCATAAAACAAATCGAGAATTTCATCAAACGATCACGCAAAATAATCGCAAATTTTGCCAGTCAGTTTTGAAAAACAAACCCGAATTTTAACAAACGATTGTAGAAAAGGATCGCAAATTTTGTCAAAAGGTAGCAGAAAAAAAAAAAGCAAATTTCGTAAATCGGTCGAAAAAAAATATCTTGAGTTTCGACAAATGGTCACGGGCAGGGTTTTACAGATGCGGTCGCCAGGGTCTACCAAGTTATTTACTCTTTTGGGGCGATTTCTGTAAAAAAATTGGCATAATCCTGCATATTAATCCTGTTAATTTTTGATGACAGGGAGGGATGTTAATTTGAATGTATAATTTATTGGGTTCTGGGTCTGAGCTCAATGCAGAGAAAAATTCATTTTTTTTTTCAAAAAAAATTTTAAAACACATAAAAAAAGCTAAAACATTACAATTTTTCAACTAATAAAACTTTTATAAATTCTTTAGTGAAGTTAATTGCAATTAATAAAATTAAATAACTTCTTCTGAAAATTAAAATAAATGAATAATTTTTTATGTGTTTTAAAACAAATATTTATGAAAGAAATTTTGAAAAAGGAAAATTTTAATAAAATAGTATTTATTTGAAGCTATATTTGTGTTATCAGAAAGGGGGGAAAAACATCTAATTCAAATGGTGGCAACTCAGCAAGAATAATTTTCCTCCTTTTTGTTATTTCGCAAGGAAGTTTTTAAATGCACCACAGCGGGTTATTGTTTTCTGAGATTGTAATAGAGTCCTGCATGGGTCGGGTGTCGGGTTGTATCCAACCCGAACCTGCAAATTCCATTTGAAGTCAACCCACAAGCCACAACTGACATGAACCCAACAAAAAAATTTCCTCAACCTGCAACCTGACCCGAACCCGCAAGAACAATTTTCGGCGACCCGCAACCTGACCTGAACCTGACATATTTCAACCAGCAATGAAAGGACAATAAATCATGTTTTAATACTATTATGAAAAGTCATGTACAATTATATCTCTAATACAAATTTGATATATTATAGAAAAATGGGCAAATCTATATTCTTTAATATTCAGATATAGTGTAACCTCTGAATAGCAGATACCTCAAGATCATTGAATAGAGTCCTGCATCCGATCGGGTTGTTTCTATCTTTTTTCCTGGCTGGGATGACTCTAATTTTCTTTCTGCTTATCGGGTTCATCCTAGAATGATTCTGTCGGGTCATGTATGTTTTTTGAAAGTCTAATTGTTGGGATTTTCACAAAACATTTGAACAGAACTATGTTTTAGATGAAAATAAATATGTATTTTAATATGAATAAGTATATATATTCAAATTACTTCATGAGAAAAAATAAAATGTACAAGAAATGTAATCATAGATTGTTCTTTTTTTACAGTGCAGTTAATAAACATTTTTTAATTTTTGTCAGAATATGAAAATATTGCAAACATTTCATTTATGATACTCACAAAAACACATGTATTATATTTGTGATAGTTATGAGCACATACACATGCTACATGTGTGTAGATTTCGAGGTGCCCCCTATTCCAAGGTATAAGCATACAAATATATGTGTTAAGAATTGAAAAAGTGTTCGTTAAATAGAGGTGTCTGCTTTTTGGGAGTGTCCATTATGGAGGTCTTATTGTATATATATTTAATCTGAAAAAATACTGTGGACCAGACTTGTATAAAACCAAAAACTTCTTGCACACATAAATGTTGGGTCAAAAACTTTCTACAAATTAATTTAATGTTTAATAAAATTATGTGTTATTATTTTGACAATATGAATTAAAAACAGTAGTTTAAAATACTTATCATTTAAAATTAATTAATATTAATTAAAGAATAATTATTTTGGTTAAAAAAAAATAATAAAGCTAAAAATCCATGATAGGAAGAGCTGCATTCTTATCAATTATTTTGCCAATGCATTTAGATAGCCCAATCCTTAATATTTTGAGCTCTTCGCAAGTGCCTGTAATGTCACAACAATATCTTTCATCTTTAAACTGTAAATTGTATGCAAACAGTAAATAAATCGTACATAAAATTGGAATATTTTTTATTTTTTGGTATTACAACAAAAATTATGTTTTTTTTTTTTTCTAAAATGTTTTCTGCAAAGTTTCGAATTTTGCAGAAAATTTTCCACGCGCATGTGCGAATATATTATACAACTCAGCTGTGTATATTTGAAAAAGCAGGTCAACCTGAACCCGACCTGCAAGAGTCAAAACCCAACCCGAAACGCAACAAAAAATATAGCAGCGACCTGACCCAAACTGCGTGTGAGGTAAAAGCAGGTAAAATGACCCAATGCAGGACTCTAGATTGTAAACATACAGGATGTTCCTAAAATTTTGTAACAAATTTTAAGGCAGGATAAAACATTTTTTGTACAGGAAACCAACATTGCAACTTACTTATTCCATCCAAACTATAGGGCATCTCACTAGAAGCTGAACCAGAATTTTTGGTAACAACTTTAAAATAATGAAGATATTTTAGTGAGAATTTCTTTGTAATATATATATAACCTTGCTTTGTATGAAATATGATGACATCATTGGAAGGGACTGAATTCTGGTCTGTGACATAATATATGTGCTGTCAGCTGTATTTTGAAGGATAGGATGTGTACCTCACTGTTTGGATTTGAACTTTGGCAATTTACAGCATTCTCATCATGTCATCCTGTTTCACAGAAATTAAAGTAAGAAGTTTGAAAACCTCGTTACATTATTTTTATTATTGCTAAAGTAATAAACGAAAATCCGAGTGATGCTTATAGTGAGATACACAATATATTTTTGACTGAATAAGTAGATTTCGATCCTGGTTTCCTGTAACAAAATCTCCTTGTCTTGATGCAATATAACTACCCCTGAAAGTTTGTTCCATTTTGTTTAGAAACACCCTGTTTGTGAAAAAGCAAGAAACAGAATATTACCTTTAACAGATACTATTCAGGAACTCACATTTATACATCATTCCCTATTAATTGTCTTCTTTTACAGTTAATTTTCTTAAGTGTCACTTTTAAAATATCAAATAAATAATGTCAAAGCAATATCTTTTATTTAAGGGATTTTGTTTGTTAATTCAAAAATCTTTATTTATTCATAGCTAAAAATAGAACTTATGTAAGATTTATTTTTTTTTCTTTTTTTTTAAAGTAATGGGTTTGGTCCAGTATCAAGATATTCGACCAATTCTAATATTTGAAACGGCGAGTACTTTGATATTTGGCCTAGCCAAATAAATACATCGAATATTCGGTACTTTTATGTTAGCCGGGCGCTGGTGATATATTTGTATACATGAATATATATATGCGTATAGTATATATCACTGGTGCCCTTCTAACATAAAAGTATTAAATATTCAGTACATTCCTAATAAATAAATAAATAAATAAATATAGATAAGATATACTGCATATTGGTATTATCAGTGTTGACATTCTTTTTAAGGTTCATCTTACTTTACCTCTGATGGATGATGAATGGTGGTGCTGTTCTTCATGGAATTCAAAAGTTCTTTAGAAAAGTTTTTTCGGAGGTAATTAAACATTTTAAAGATATATCATTATTTAACTTTTAAAAATATATAAAATTTAGGTCAAGATATTTTGTGAAAAGTATGTCTTGTGAGTTGTGGTACAAACTCTCTGAAAATATCAATAAGTAATCCATAAAATCAATATATTTTAATATATTACAGGGCTTGAATTTCAGGACGGGATTCGCGCCGAAAATTTTGAAATCCCGCCCCAAAAAAAGATCGTGGGCGGGAGCCTCCCGGCCAAAAAATTTCACAATTTTCGGAGATTTAATTTACCTGCAACCAAACGATAAATTTTGTGATTTTTTTCCCGCAACCGATCGACGAACTTTGCGTCTTTTACGCGACTGATCGACGAGCTTTGCGTTTTTTTCGCGACAGATCAACGAACTTTGCGTATTTTCCGTGGCAGATCGACGAACTTTTCATTTTTTAAGCGACTGATCGACGAACTTTGCGTTTTTTCCGCGACAGATCGACAAACTTTGCGTTTTTTTCTGCGACAGATCAACGAATTTTGCGGTTTTTTCCGCGACAGATCGACAAACTTTGCATTTTTTCTGCGACTGATCGACGAACTTTGCGCTTTTCCACGATCGATCGACGAATTTTGCGTTTTTTCTGCGGCCTATTGACAAAATTCGTGTTCTTTCCGCGATCGATCGACGAAATTCGCGTAATTTCTCCTTTTTTTTTTCTTTCGACAGATTGACAAAGTTCGTAATTTTTCAAATTTAGATTTTCTTCTGTGCATTCGACTGATGAATTTCACGATTTATCTCCGCGACCGACTGATGAATTTTACAATATTTTCCCGCGACTGATTGACGAATTTCGCAATATTTTCTGATGAGCAATCAACGAATTTCATGTTTTTTTCCTTGACTGAAAGACGAACTTTGAGAATTTTTCCGTAACCGATTGGTGAATTATTCGGTTTCTTCTGGTGACAGATCGATGAAATTCACTATTTTTTTTCCTCGCGCCTCACTGAAAAATGTCAAGTTTTTTTCCGCAAATGACTGACGAATTTCGTGTTATTTTCTTGCGACCGATTAACAAACTTCGCCATTTTTTCCCGAAACTGATCGACGAATTTAGCGATTTTTTTCTATGAACATAGACATAGATAAGGACTTCTAATAAAATAGCCTTTTGAATAAGAAAATCGTTTCTCGAAAAATGTTTCAAATACAATGTCTGTGTAGAACAGTTGTATTAGTTCACCTACCTCTTCAAATCGTGTCTGCTTGACAGCCATCATCTGGTAGGTATAACAGATTTATTCTATGGTATTTATCTGCATTGTTGTTTGTAGGTGGCGTTACCTTAGCACAGTTGTACACTGGCTGCCATGAAGTCCCAAAGTCGCAAATCGATATTAACGCTATTTCGTTAGAAATCCTTCTCTATTTCTGTTCATGCGTAAGACGAATTTCATTATCTTATTCCCTCAACCAATTGACTAAATTCACAATTTTTTCGAACGACAAATAGATGTTTTAAAGATTTTTTTCCTGCGACCGAAAAGAGGGAAAAGAACAAAAAAGGGCAGTAAGAGCCACCGGTCACTGCACCCTGTTAAATTGGCCTACAGTCAGCACTAAACAAAAATGAGATTAGAAGACCTGCAAAGATCTTATTACTTTTACTCCTTGAAGTAAAGGAGTAAACCTTTTTAACCCTTGTGAAAGAGTAAAAGTCTACCTTGTGAAAGAGGCTTCAGCACCCCTCAATCAAATAAAATCTAAATTCAGAAATTTATTTAACAACCTAATTGTTAAGGGTCCCTAACACATTTAATGGAACTTGAAAAATATACTGCATATATAAAACTTAACTTTCTTCCCTTTTTTATAATTAAAATAAACATTTTACATAATCATTCTCAGTTGACTTAATTTTTTCAATGGTATTTTGTCATGTCTGCATTAATGTAATTATTTAAATAGCACGTAAAATAATAGTAGGGTTTAAAGATTTTTTTTTTCTCCCTCCCAAAGATTATAACTCCCCTCCATTTAAAAATGTTGGTAGGGAGTCTCCCCTCCTTGGAAAAATTGAATTTCAAGCCCTGTATTATATATTAGGTATTTCGTTTCTAGAGGTATTGAGAATTTTGCTAATTCTCGACACTTATGCTAGTCAAAGACACTCACAAGCTAATGCTAAAACAATGGCAGTGTTCTTTACAAACTTCTTATTTGGCTTTCAATATTTTTAAATTATTATTATTATTTATTTATTTATTTATTTTTTTTTTGCATAGGATAGGATGTCTGACTGGGTATCTTTTTATTATTTTGATTTTGTGTAGTACAGTTTTTGCTTTTCATTAAGAAAAGCAAAAACTGTACTACACAAAATTTTACAAACTGTACTACACAATTGCAGTTTTCAATTTTGCAATGGTTCTAAAATTTAAAATATCTGTAGAAAAAAAAACTACAAACAAAATTGAAAAAAAAAGTTATACCATCAAAATAAGATATCACATGTAAAAATAAATAAATAAAACATTAAAAGAAATGCAATCAAAAAATTTGTAAAGAATGTTGTCATTTGGTTTAATATTTTACAAGTGTCTATGCATAATTAAACATAGGTTTGATTTTTCTTTCATATATATTTTTTAATTCATACTTTTCTGAATCGAACAAAACAAATGGCATTAAAATATTCAAATTGAGCTGGATAATATTGTGTATTTTTTTATATATCATATTTTTCTAGTTGTGCACACTGTTTGTAAAGAACACATCGTTTGCAGAAAGATTATTCTTTTGCACAGAAATGTATAAAAGGATCATATGTGCAATCACCACCTGTTGTTTTCTCAATTAAATGAGAGAAATTTTATTTGTCGCCAGGGGCCGATCCAGGTAAAATTTGGGGCCTATTTAGGGCCCTTCACGAAATTTCATTTAATAAAACAATTTATCAACAACTGTCTGTTCACAAAAATCCATTTAATAAAACATGACCCTTCACAAAATTGATTTAATAAAATTAACCCTTCACAAAATTCCATTTCATAAAAACATTCTTCATTAATTTCTTTTATTTTATTATGTTTTAAATTTTGCTAACAAAACAAATTCACTAGATTGAAAAAGTTTAGCAGAAGGACTTAAAGAAGTTATTATTAATAAATGTTTAGTTTGAATTTGAGTAACTGGATTTCATATTTCATTACAAAATGTTATTTTTCATATAAATATAATAAATTTTACAAAAATACCTTTTACTCTTCATAAAATGGGCCCCAGAGCGAAACCCTGCATCAACTGCTGGTTGCAGTTAGAATTTTATTTTTAAGGTTTATCTCATTTAAAATGCATTCTAAATGCAACAAATAAAGTTTGCATTATTTATTTGACAAAAGTGTAGGTGAAGATTTTAGGTATGATCTTTTCATATATATCTGTGCAAAATAAATTATATTTCTGCAAAAGGTGTTTTTTAAACAGTGTAGCAAAAACACGATTTGAAAAGAATGTGTGCGAAGTTAAAAATCAATTTGAGCTTGTGTTAAAGTACTTACTTTTTTAACCGGGTTCTAATTTGAATTTTTTTCATGCCATTTGTTTATTTGATTCAGAATTATATAATTTAAAAAAAAAAAGATGAAAACAAAAAAATTTATTTTTGGAAAATTTAAAACAGTGAGTCCCCTTAAAAAGTTAATAGATATTTTTTTCAATCATAGACTTTGTTTTCATTATGAACAACTAAATAGTTATTTTTTTCATTATAATCACCGATTAATAAGTATATATCAATGTTTTCATATTTTTTAGCATGTATGTGACCACACATGATTTAGCTATTTTTGTAAAAAAATATTTGGACTAGTATTTCTGGTAAAGTTTCTAATTTCTTCCAACCAATCCTATCTGTTGGTTCCCTGATATTCACTAAAAGTTTTTATAAATTTTTAGACAATATACAATATTATTATTGGCGATTCAAGTGCTTGAATGTGCCATCTTATGGAAAAAAGATGTAACTTCTCGCTTTCAGAAAATCCTATGAAAGCCCATTGCATTACATGTATTTTTAATTTGTTCATAATGATTATTTTTTTGCTCAATTTCAGATTTCATGTGATATATTAATGTTCTGTGTTTATATGACAATTTAAAAATTATCGAATTTGAATATCTAACACTTTCAAATGCGTTTACAATGAATAATGATTTCAATGGCACTTTAGCGTTAGTTGAACATGCATCATGCCATGGTTAAAGGTTCAATTTTCTGGTACCAACAGGTGTGATTAGCGCCCTCTTTAGGCCTTTTCAAGTCTCAATTATTTGCTAAAGAAAACCATCGCATTGAAATAAGCAGTTGAACAGTTTAATTAGTATTTATTCAAAACAAATGTTATGACAAGTATTAAAAAGTACTACATGAAATAAAGTATGGAATTTGTAACTATCAATTTCAGTAAAATCTGTGTAATTGAAACCAATTTGATACTGAAATTTTTTATGGTTTTATATAAAATTTTACCCGCTAATATAGAAACTTGAGCAACAGAAATTTCCTTCAGTCCTGTACGATTTCATCTTGGTAGGTTTTACTATTTTCTGCAGTAGCTTCATCAGCCAGTTTATTTCTGTATTATTATCTTGCTTACTGTTTATTGCTTGTTGTTTTATTTAGTTACATAAAAAACTAACTATAAAGTTTTGATCATTTCACAACTAAATTTCTTAATTTTTAATGAACTACAAAATTTTGTAAAAGTTGTGTATGATATATGTATGCAAGGTTTGGCAAATGCGAATATGTCGCTATCGGCAACCAAAATATTTGAACTGGTGACTATTTTTATATTACTTTCCAAAATTAAATTTTAACTAAGTTAAAGAATTAAAACGAATACTTGATATATTGTATCTATAGAAATAGTTAGTTTTTGTTGATCAATTTATAAGCATTTTGAGTGTCAATGATTAAATAATATGCATGTGGGAGGGTAATTTTTTTTTTTACCAATTTTTTTTTTTAAATCTCGGACATTTATTGGTTTTTGAGGTTTCGGAAGATAAAAGAACTATGTTCAGAATCGTTAAAGGATGTTCAGAATCGTTATCGCAAGAGGTTGTATTATATTTTAGTAAACCTTAAAGAAAAAAATCTCTTTTTATACAGTGTACATTAACGATTCGTACACTGTAAAAAATTTTCGGAACGTTTCAGGAAATTAACCTGAAACATTTCGTACATTTTACCGGAATTTCGAATTTCTTTATGTCCCACGTCAATTACGGCAATAATTCATGTAATATTTTTGAGAGGTTTCAACTTTTCCGTAAACTATATTCTGCGCATGCGTGCTTCATGTTTTATGTTTCATTAGCCATTTTGATAACTAAAGAAGACTAAAAAACTGCTGCCTAGGTACTTAGACACAAATGCAATCTAAATAACTACCATTCTTTGTTTGGATATAAATCGATAAAGTAAGTAACTAATTTAAATCTTTTTATTCTTCAATTTTTGAATTTTTATTTTATCTGCAATACGACACTTTAAAATTTAATTGTTTAAATAAGACACTGAATAAAAAAAGTATATTGATTATTGAAAATTGGAATGTTACACTACTTTGCTATGAAACGTAACAGCAAAAGGCGTGGCATCTTAATGCCACCACTTTTTTCCGGTTCCTTCCGGAAATTTTTTTACAGTGTAGAGACATTTCTACATAGATTTTATGTATTTTTGTGGAAAAAATAAACAGACATTTCATTTCAAAACACGGAAAAATTATTATTTTCTATTACCGAAATATATTTTTTACATCTTAACATTCTAGATATCATTTTTATATTGACCAAAAAATATTCCCCTGTCTGAGAAAAACCTATTTATATCTAAAGTAAGAAAAATAATGGTAAACATTTAAAGAAAAATTCGGCACTTTTTTCGCCATCCGCTGTATAACAACTTTCCTAACTACATTGAAAAAGCAAACAAGTACAACAGCAATAGCAACGAATACCGAAAAAAAAAACTGTGAATAAACGGACAATCTTCTGTTTCGAAACATAGGAAAAACGTTGCTTTTTATTATCGAGTTGTACTTTTAAAAATCCAAGTCAATATAGAAAAGTATGAGATAAAGGTTTATGCAATAAAATATATGTCATAAGAGTCATCACTAAGAGTTTTGAACATCTTTTTTTCGACAAAAAGGTTTATTTTCAGATAGAAATTTGGATAAAAAATGAACATTTATGATTTTCATCGAGGAAAAGTCTTTTCTGAAAAGTAACAAATAGTATTTATACAAAACTTTTTTTTTTAATCTGCAGTTTTGTTAAATGTATATATGTGAAAAAAGCTTACTTTTCTGTATCACTTGCACATTTAATTCTACATTTCATAGTTATTAAAATGTGTTTTAATTGAAACATTGCATTAGTTTTGTTAATTAAAGTATACAGGGTGTCCTAAAAACTTAGAATTCGGTTTTTATTCCTTAAATATTGATCAAAGACATATATTATAAATTACAAAGTTACGTAAAAAGGGTACAGAATTTTATGATATCGATTAAACTTTTCAGGGGATTAAATTTAAAAAAATACAAAATTTAAATATTTATACAGCCCTCGTATAAATAATTTCCCTGGGAGTAAAATGTACCCAGTTCGCTAATAAGGTCAAGTACAATATTTCAGCATTTTATCATAAAAAACTCGCAATGTTTAAACAAAGTTGAGGAGAGGTTAATCACAAATTAAAGTGTAAATGTTATTATTTCCATACAATTTAAATACTTTTGTAACAATAAATAGCACAATTATTATTTATTTATGAAATCCTTGTTTTCGTTCGCAATTTGTGTACGACCCCTGAAACGTTACTTTTTGTTCTTTGCGAACTTATATCCAGGCATCAAAAAGTGTTTAAGTCAGCATTTATGTATTTTCATATCTCTGCGACTTTTTATGCTAAAATGCTGAAATTTTGTACATGAATTTTTTATTTATGGAGCACATTTTACTCACTGGGAAATATTTCTACGGGAACCGTATAAAAATTGATATTTTGTATTTCTTCAAATTTAATCTCCTGAAAATTTTAATCGATATCATAATTATCCGTTTTCTGTTTTTTTTTACGTAACTTTGTAATTTATAATATACTCATATAGATAGCATATATAATCGATATTTAAAAAATAAAAGCCGAGGTAAATGGTTTTGGGACACCCTGTATATTTACATTTAAGATGGGTTAATTCATATTACATATAAAAGAAAGTTTTTTCTTACCTAATTTTGTCGTTGTATTTTTTTTTTTTTTTTTTGCGTTTTAATCCTTTAAAAACATCATAATTTTAATTACAGAACATTTTTTTTTATATTTAAGAGTAAACATGTATATTGTTCTTGAATAGCATAACCACTTTAATGGCTACATTTCGTACAAAAAAGGCTTGTTACACATAAAAGTACAGTACACACGAGGCTGAAATTTTGCGCATTCTATATTAGACGGCATTGTTTTCTGTAAATAATTATTAACGAAATGATCGCGTTTAAATACAATAAGGTAAAAAATATAGTTTTCGTACACTATAAAAAAACAGATGTTTCTTAATTTAGGAAAATATAATATAACCACGAACGGAATTATCAATAACCTCTGACTATATACCCATGATTCTGAAAACTGTTCTTCATCTTTATAAACCTCGAAATCCAATGTATTTTCGATATTTAAAGGGGAATTACACAAAACAAAGTTTCTTTTGCTGACTGATTTTTGGAAAAGTTTCCGAGTAGTTTTTATAGTGTATTAGTCTGTTTTTTCAACCTGGAAACAGATTTTCGGATGCTATCAATTCTCAATTAAACATTTTCATGTTCAACAAACATTTCTTACAGACAAACATGATAGCATTAACATTAACATTAATATTAAAATTATTTTATTATTATTGGATGTATCAATTCAATTAAGGTGTTAAAAATGTTTAATTAGAAAGAATAGCTTCCTAAAAACTGATATTCCGGTTTCAGAAAATTTATTAATGCACTGTAAAAATAACTCGGAAACGTTTGCGTAAACAAGTGGCAGTAAAAAAACTTACTTTTTATGAATTATTCTTTAAAACTCCAAAATATATTAGTTTCTGAGGTTTCGATTAATAATGAGCGCATTTTCAGAAACGCGGGTAACTCGGAAAAGGTTACTGTATATTTTCGTTCTTGGATATATTATATATTTTTGTGGATTAAGATACATTTTCTCTCTATTTATAGTGTATGAAAGCATAAAAATATGTATTGTATAAAAATTAATTTTGGTAAAAATCAGTAAAATTTCCTATATTTCAATTCTTAGAGAATATTCTGCATGTAATACATACTTTTTTGGTAAAAATAAACAGACAGCATCCCATTTCAAAACATATAAGAAACATGTTATTATTTATTTTCAAAATATATTTTTACATCCAAACATTCTATATATCATTTTTATACGGAACAAGAAATATTCTTCGTGTCCGAGAGGGAGCAATTGATATCAAAGGCAAGAGATAGAATGAAACACATTGAAGAAAAAATACGAAATTTTTTTCTACAACCCTTGTATAAATACATTAAAGAAATAAAAAATACATCAGTGTGAATAAAAACATTTTAGAAGACAACTTCGAATATTTTTTAAGAATTAAACTAAATATATAAGGTTATACGATACGTTTTATGCAATAAAATATATGTCCCCAGGGTCACGATTGAGAGTTTATCACCGTCATTTTTCAACAAAAAGTTTTATTTACAGAATGAAATTTAGATAAAACAGGAGCAGTTAAAACTTTCATTCATAAAAAATATTTTCAAAGGAACATTCTTTTTATCTATACTTTTTTTTAAAGTATATATATGGAGAAAAGCGTAACCTTTGTTTTTTCACTTGTACATTTACTTCTGTTTTTCGTAAATATGATAAAACAAATACTTTTAACTCAAAAATTGCAGTAGTTTACTTATTAATGATATGCATAATTATAATTGTTGATGTATTTGGTCTGTTCATATTACGTACGATCAAATTTATATGGGAATGATGGAGCAATATATTAACGTACTCTTTTGTTTGAACTTGAGTATATAATTTGCAATATTTTGTCTATTTGTAGACATTTTAGTGGCTGCATTAAGTAAATAAATGCATTATAAAGAATAAATTAATAAGTTATGAATTTATTAATTATAAATTTTAATTCGAAGAATTACCTAATAATGATTGTATAAATAGGGGTTAAGATATTTTATGATACTTTCATTCATGATTCTTCTTTCTATTGCATTAATTGAAAAGGTTCAATTACGTTTTCATCTATATAAAAAAATATCTCGATCTAAAAAATATCTAATTATCTGATGGACTTCATTCTATATGTAAAATTTGTTTTTTATTGTCTTTTATATTCACTCCTTAAAGTAAACAATTTCGAAAATTTTTTATATGCCTTTTATCACAACGAATATTTCGAGAGTCCGATAAAAATAGTTCCGGTTAATTGCGGTTAGTGAAATTCAAGAAGCTTCTTCCCATTATTACATACTAAGTACATACAAAATTTCAAGTCTCTATCTCAATTTGTTCGCGAGATAGAGCGTTTACAGACACACACACAGACAGACGAAGGACAATTTTTTTTTCTAAAAATATGTTTTTCGGAATCTCCAGTATCTGAAACGTGCAAATCCGTCAATTTTTTTTTTCGATTTTCAAAACGATTTCAAGATTTACCCTATGCTACGTATGATGGGTTAGTAGTAAAGTAATATTTGCAGTACTATTCAATGTCAAGATACGTAAGTATTAAGTCAAGATACGTAAGTATTAAGTCAAGATAAATACGCATTGAGCTTAATGCAACCTACACAGAAAATTGCATTAAATAGACAGTTCTTTTAAAAAAACAATTTAAAAACTTTTTTTTTTAAATTTCGTAATATTATGTTCTTTATACCTTATTCCTTATCCATTTTTTAAATTGAGAGTGAATCGATTTAGAATAATCAAAGCTTCTTAAAAACCTTTCATTTGTTAAAAACTGATGAAAAGAATTATATGTTGTAGCGATAATTCATTAAACCATGGATCACAAATATATGCTCACAATTATAAAATGCATTTAAGGTAAAGCTAGGAGAGTCTGCGTACAATTCAAAAGAATAACAATAAAAAATCTAAATATTAATTTTTTGCTAAACTATCCATGAATAATTTTTACTTCATTTGTTTTTTTATGCATTTCCATTGCTGTTTTGTTGTTATGTTGTAATTCAATAGAACAGTTGTAATAAAACCAAGAAAGTTGTTTTGCGCAATCTGTCCTTACAGGGTTGGTGTGATTGCGCACATAGGTAGGACAGATTATTACTAATAATAGATAGAATTAAATTGTTAACAATAATAATTACACTTAAATGACATTGTTGTAAGGTTTTTATGAACAAATATTATTGTATTAGGAGTGAATATTTCAACCTAATTATTAAAGAATTAGAAAAAGGAAGTAATTTTAAAAACGATTAAAAAATTTCAATTAAGGGAAAAAAATTAAATAATCAGAAAAAGCAAGTCCAGATAAGATTACAAAATAACATTAAGTTACTTGATAACACGTTTAACTTAAAACTAGTCCATTTTCATTTTTCATTTTTTAGGCATATTTACCAATAAGCTGCGTAATCTCTCCTAGCATGGAAATTAATGGAAACAATGCGCCTTCTTTATTGACATTGTATAGAAATTCTGATGAATAGCTATGAAAATTCAAGCACTTTCTTTGGGAAAACAAAACACAATAGCAATACTTTATCTTAGACACTCAAAACAATCAACGTGCACTTTCAAGTAGACACTCCACTATTGCTGTTGTACAACTACCGGGAGTCGCTGTGCGCTCACTCCACTCCTTCCCCCCCTACCTGTATGTGCACAATCTCTCCGACCGCGCAATCTCTCCTGGCTTTACCTTATATTAACTATCAATAAGGAATTGATAAGCCCTGTAAGCATGAGTTCCTCTTTGTTTAATTTATTTTCAGAATAATATCGCCCAGCGTCTGATTATTTTTCTACTTCAAATGAATATTGAGACTACGCAATGGAAAGACAAAATTTGATTGAACTGAGTTTTGAGATAGCAGCAAATTATTTTATAACTATATAAAATGCGATAAATTAAAGATTAGTAAATATTGTTCAAATTTAGACAATTCTGTAAAATAAAATTAATTATCTTCTTTTGTAACTGATTTAATTTTTGTTACATTTTGTGCAAATTTTTATTAGTTTCTTTTATATTTATATTTAAAATAATATATTGTTGTAAAACTGTTGTTTTCTTTTCTAAAAAAAATTTAATATAAAATTGGTTTAGTTATTTATTTCATACATATAATCTCTATTTCTTAACAAATTTTACATGTATGTTCCCTTTTTTCTTGCAGGTGAGTCTCAGATAATTTTGACGATTTTTACACTTTATGCATAAAGGTAAGCATGTTAATATAAATAAAAAGATTCAAGCTTAAAAATATTTTTTATACAATTATTGCCTTACACTTTCTAAACTTATCTGTTGGCGCGGGCATTATTTTTAAAGTAAGGTACGTTACCAAACATACATTCAAATGTTGCGCGCTTGCAGCAAAGAGCATCCCCACAGACTTCCGTCATCCCTTGCATTACAGCAAACGTCAGTTGTGAACCTATGGTGTCAGTGTGTTGCTTTTATAATGAGTGATAAATATGTTCAAGTTGATTGATCACCCCACTGATT
Organism: Maratus michaelseni; assembly: GCA_963931845.1. Lineage (NCBI taxonomy): Eukaryota > Metazoa > Arthropoda > Arachnida > Araneae > Salticidae > Maratus > Maratus michaelseni. Next base: position 105,255,724 of record OZ007590.1, on the reverse strand, counting down.
GTGAAATGCAATCAGTAATGCGATTTTCGATTTTGACAGTGGCGGACATTCATTGACAGATATCTGAGGTGTATGGCCCAGTGCAATGAGAGATAGCAAAGTGCGTAACTGTGTGAGATTGTACAAACTGTGTGAGAACGGGAAAAGTCGGGCAACTGTGTTGCTAGTAGTTTGCTAGTAGTGAATTCACGGATTTATTTTTAACAGTGTGTGGGGTCTCGGCGCAGATTACGAACGTAGATCTTAGGGTGCAGAGTCGCCTAATCTACTTAAAAAACTATTTTAGAATATACAGAGTGGCCCAAAATTATTGAGCGCATTTGATTTTTTTTTTTAAACAGAACAAAATGAAATACACACAGTCGTGGAAAACAAAAACTGAACCCCCCCCCCACACTAAATATGTAACAAATTATCGTGTAATAAAGTTACTGGTACCAAACGATCGGAAATAAAGTCTACTTTTAAATGATATGTATTTAAAATTTTCTTAGGGGTTCCATCTACACATCAAAACAAACCCAAAGTTTGTTTTTTTCAATGACAACACCAAAGTTTGACAAGATATTTTAAATCTGCAGTTCAAACTATACCTAGCTACCAAATTTGATGAAAGCCCTACAATTAGTTTCAGAGAAATTAATTATTTTAAAATGAGCATATTTTAGGGCTGTATCCAAATTTTAATTCGGTATTCGATTGTTGAAATGGTACATAATGACTAGGTCACTTCTATTAATGTATTATGCCTTGCCAATATGACCATTTTACTCACTTAATATATTTCGGCTAACGTTACATACAGTAAATTCCTTTTCAATATTCAGTTTATAATGTTTACAAAAATTTAATTATCTGATTAAAATATTTAAGGTTATCTGTGATTAAAATAGTTTTCAAATATGTGAATGTGACAGAATTTTATAGTTTTTTTTAATGCTTTTTCTCAGATTTTGAATTTATTTTACTTGCTCTTTTCTAAAATTATATATGAAGAATATCGGCGAATACAAAATGTAGAATAAAAAATAGATGAAGCAGTATAAGGAAACGACGTAGAAAAACCAAGATAAATTGCTTTTCAGTCTTAATATAAATCTTAACTCGATTGTTAATGGCATATTTTAAAATGTTTTTCAGCAAATACACAACACATATGCATTTATAAAAAACTTTACTAAACATATATACCTCAACCAAAAAAAACAACAACAGGTTTATTAAATTGAAGAAGAAGCTAGAAATTTAATTAAATGCAACAAGGGTAGCACTGTTCATTTTTAAAAAATTAACTTTTTTAATTTAAAAATAAAAGAAAAACAATTTTACATATCTGACATAAAATTATATATATCTCATCTCTTGCAAATACGATTTACGTAATTTTAATTTAAAAAAAAAAAAAAAAAAAAAAAAAAGAATCTTATTCTAATCAAAAATTAAATGAGTAAAATATGTTTTGAAATTTTGCAATTCTGCACTGCTAGACGACCCTTTTAACCAGCATCTTGCCGTTTTTTAAGCATAATTCGAAAACTATTTGGAAGAAAAATTTCAATTTTTAAATTTGTATAAAGCATGACATAATAAATATAAATATAAAAAAAATTGTAGGTTGCAATTCATATTTTTAGATTATTAATTTAACAGCTCATACTTTTTATTATCAAATTATACAAATTACAAATTCAACTTATTTATGTTCGGGTTCGTTAGTATAACCAAATAAAAAATTAGCACATTGGGATAATAATTTCAGGAGATATTAATAAAAACATGAGAATGTAATTTAACATTAGAAGCTCTAAATTTTGAATGTTTATAATTCAGAAACTTATCATCCAAATGACTTGAAATTTGATATCTAGGCATAGTTTGAACCGAAAGTGTAAAATATCGTGTCAAAATAGGGTGTTGCTATTAGAAAAAAAGAAAGTTTGGACTGTTTTTGTTCTGTTGATTGTGCCCTAAGCAAATTTTATATACATAAAGTAAACTTTATTTCCACTCGTTTGGTACCAGTAACATTCTTCTGAAATAACTTGTGTCAGAGAAAGTAGGGGGTGGGGTTTTTTTCCACGACTGTACATGTTTATTGTTTTCTTGGAAAGACAATTGAAAACAGTTTTACACAACAACATTTTAAACATTAAATAAGTTCCACGTGATCTTGGTGTGTGGCATGCAAAATATCCAGCCAATATGTAATTTCATACCAAATTTGTTGCAACATTTCAGTAGGTATTCCTCCAATGACTTCAGTTATTCGTCGTTTTAGATCATCGATATCCGGAACTGGAATTGAGTACACTCGGTCCTTAACATATACTCCCAAAATAAAAAGTCAAGGGGTGTCATGTTGGGGGATATTGGAGGATATGGTATTGGCCCTTGTAGCGTTTAAATGTTATTGTTTAAAACTCTTTTAAATTGTTTTCCCAAGAAAATAATTAAACGTGTACGTGGTATATTTTCACCGATCATGACCCTCATACCCAAAAACCACCCTCCGTTCAAATGTTGCTTTATATATATATATATATATCTGACATTTGTCATGCTGTAACTCTCTTATTTATGAACCGTTTTTGATGTGACTGAGTATGTGCGTAGGGCATACCAAGATCTCGACCAAGTTCGTTGGCCAGCTTCATCCGCCATCTTGTTTCAAAATGGCGGCCAGTTAAAAAAATTTATTTTTAAAAATTGAAAAAGATGTACAAAAAAATTATAAATTAAAAAAAATTGTTTCCGTTAAGTGTTAGAACGTGATACAAGCATTCTGGAACATTTTTTGTTTTGGCTACATCTTAAAAAAGGACTGAGATATGGCAGTTTGAAATTCTAGAGTGGCTGACATTTGAAACAATCTGAGTTTTGTTATGTTGTAACTCTCATGCTGAAATTCGCATTCGAATTCAGTATTAACGAAAACATGGATTGAATCTTCTACAATCGGGCTCCACACATTTTAGCTTCGGGTGTTTGAGTAAAATGAGTTTTTAAAGGACCATGAAAGCTACCTTTTCCTCCCGGTACAGGCCGGGAGGACTTTTTTTTATGAAACATGAAATGCGCTTAATAACTTTGGATCACCTTGTATAACTAAGACAACTTAATACTTATTTTTGTCAAAAAGTCTTTATTGACGTTTAAAAACATTAATACATAAATAAACTCATTACAAATATAATGTTCATCATTAAAAGGTATTCATATAATTAAGTTTTAAAAAGTTAATGAGAAAACGTAGGTACATTTTTCAATAAGCATAACTTTACAAATAAACTATAGAAACTTGTCACTGGTTTGTTAATGAATACATTCTATATTTTTAAAAAAGGGTTTACATAGATAACGGTTTAATTATCTCGCTAAAGTTTTGTTTTTAATTATAAAAGTGAGTTATTTTCCCATGTATGATACTTATTTAACTTTATGTATTTACTGTATTTATATACAAAATAGTTTGTTTCGTGATTAGACGTACATTATAGGCAGACTGCAAAATAAGGTTAAAAAATACTTTGTTGAAGAAGATGCTTAATCTTTTCATGATGGTACTAAATTACATTAACGATTTGTTTAGCGAAAAGCAATTTCGGAAAATTAAGTACAGTTTTCTAATCAATATAATACTTAGTTTTCTGCAATTATTAAGTTCTACGTTTATCTTGTTCATCTACTATTCGAATAATTTCCGCCGTGGCGTAAATTACTTAGAAATGCAAGGAATAGAGCGAATCTTTTGCATAAATATTTAAACGTGTGAATAGTATTTTTTATTATTAAATTAATGAGCAACTAGTGGACACGTGCGGGGATTTCGCAGTGCAGTCTAATTAATTTTTATTTATTTTATCTGCAAACAAAATTAGTGAAGCCAAAATGTTATCTATTTGATTTATTCCATCAAAGTTACAGTAAAAACTGATAAAAGATAGCAAAAGGCATGCGCGAGGGAAAAAAACAGTAACACTCGTATTTTAACGGCATTACAGGATGGGCTCATCCGCTTCGGGAAAAACACCGGACAAAGGAAAATGTATAGAATACATATAAAATGCAATTTAATTTAATATAATAAAACATACATATTAGGCTACACGTGAAATACCACTGTTTTAATCGATGGATTGATTGTATCTTTTTATTCATAATCTTTTATTCATAATCTCATCATCTTTTTAATCATAAATATAAAATAAACACGTGCGGAGAAGTCCCAGTTAATTTATTTTATTTTATTTTATTTTATTTTATTTTATTTTTTGTACTAGTTTTTTTTATCATTTTTGAGGACGATATAATGTGGTATTTTATTTTTGTGGCCGCATTGATTTGAAAAAAAAAAAACTTTCATTTTATTTATGTAAACAAGACTGATTTTAATCAAAAACATGTTTTTAGGCAACGTCAGAAGCCCGGTTCAAAAACATTTCGAATGGTATCTCATTCATTGATCTGCGTTTTGTAGGTGTATAGAAAAATGTACGTTTACAACAGAAATAATATTATATAATTGTTTTAAATTTATTTCTTCCTAATAACGCTCGTTGAATTTCGTTTAATACTTGGTATGGCAACAAGATAAATAAAATATGGCAAAATTTTCCAAATGAAAAAAAAAAAAAAAGATTCTTTTAGCTTGTAACGGGGGGAAAAATAGTTTCCTTATTACTAGATTTATTTATTTACTTTTTTTTTTTTTTTTAAAGGCAGATAATTTAACTCAAACACAAGAAACTAAAATTCGTCGAACTTGATTATAGAACATTCAACTCTAGTTTTCGCCAATACTGAATTTGAATGAGAATTTCTCCAAATTAGTCAGCTGTATTCAAGTAAGCTTCATTTATGGTGTAATAACTCCTCTATACCGACCCGATAAAAGATGGTGAGTGGTAGCGAGATCGGATCGTTGGCACAGATAATTTCTCGCATAAATTAGAAAATAGAATTTTATTGTATAACAATGTTAATTCTAATGAAAAATATATACAAGACGTCAATACAGCATTTAATTATTTTCCGTGAGTCAATCGCTAATAAATTAATGTTCTCTTGACTCTGAGTGCAGCTCGATCAAATCAAAAGTCTCAGGAAATTACTGTCTGTCGTAACTTCTAAAGAAAGTTCATTCGGAACAGGGCTCGTCCGTTCCTTCTCTTCGGAAAAATATACTAAATCACGATGCTTCAGAGTTAAAGAACTCTCACTATCGCACTTGTCGTGCTTTTTCACTTCGCTGGGATTTTCACCTGATACCTGCCGTATCAATTAAATAGAGGTCAGACCTCACTATTTCCAGAGAGTCACCACTCTCGTCCAGATCTATTCAAAAACTGTCCTCTCTCACTTTTTCATTCTCGCAGGAGAACTTCTTCTGGGGGCGGGGTTTTGTCATGGCGGGCCCCTCGAAACTCTCCAGCCTCTTAGCAGCCTTGAGATCCCTCTGTTTCGTTTTCACGAAGTCCGTCATTGGACGTTCTAAGACAAAGGGCAAAGTTTCCTGCGCAAACCTAAAAATCGTGTGCAGAGATCGCTTCTTTCGCAGATGATCTCTTTCCTACGAACTCGGCAAGGATCAAAGCATAAGACCCCTCTTTGGGTAACGCCTTACCACTACATCACTGTCCGAACTTTCCGCTCACAGTACAATAGAATTCGGCGTCTGCTAGTCTTCAAGGCAAAAATAGCGAGGGAAGGTATTCAGTTAAGTGTACTCACAGGAAATGCTAGAATGACACATAGTGCACCTGGAAGAGGAGGCTCAATTCTTTACAATGGCAATTTATTTCTGGTCGCCAAATTTGGCGATATTTTGCGTAATATCGTCAAGCTTGGCAATAATTTAACGCTGGCGGATCTGATTATTTTAAGCATATGGGTACAATTAGTTGCAATGTAGTATTTTTTTTAAACGTTTTAATGATATCCATATTTACATTAAACCATGTTTTTGCGAATATCTTTTTTGCTTCAGAGTAATATTGGATATAGAAATGGACGATTACAAAATCTATCGTTATTCCCATTTCTCCGACTAGGATAATATGTCATAATCGGGCTGTATACCTATCGACGTATTTTTGGCAGAAGCATTTATATACATATATATATATGTGTGTGTGTGTGTGTGTGTGTGTGTGTGTGTGTATATTATATTCATAGGTATAGTGTGTGGTTAGAAAATATTCCTCTCGGTACTTTTCCAGTATAAAAGCGTTGACTTAAAAAAAAAAAACTAGCATTTTATTTATATATTATTATTATTGTTGTTTTTAAATGCAATTTATTTCCATTTACATATAAAAAAATAAATAAATGACAGTACAGATGTCGCAGACGCACCCGTGTTTTTTTTAGCGCCAAAATTGCGATATTTTGCTTGGCGCAGTAACTCGACGATTTTTGCTCTGTGTGTCGATCTGGGATTTTATAATAAAACATGTGTCTTTTATAAAAATTTAAATGCGTTTGTAAATAAATAAAATAAAATAATATCAACATAATTAATAAACAAAATTAAATATTTCTGTGAAATACAAATATGTAACCCCAAAATAGTGCCAAAATAAAATGGTACCAAGATTAATAAAAAATTTTTGTGAACTATCTTCTTGGCATGGATAATACGTAAACACCAAATTAACAGACGATTTGTTTTGAACTTTAATTCACTAAATATTATTACATGGGTTGGATTCCCATTCAAGAAAAGATCAAGAAAAGATTACGAAGGAAGTTAAGTTGTATAGCATTTCACTTTAAAGAATTATGCTTAAATATGATTGGCTTACAGGCACGAATTATTATTATTTTTTTACAAGAAATAGAAAAATCCATTGCTCGAGAACTTACTTTGCAAGTGATTGCATTCATAGTTTAATATTTTTATCGCTCACAATGAACGAATATCTTGTTCTTGTTTACTTTGATCGAATGCGATATTCGACAGTGAACCTAATTTCAACTGAAGCTATCTCAGAATATATACATATTTAAATGTAACTCATCCCTCAAACATTAATTTTTTTAAAGGATCTAAGATATAACTTTCACGCAGTTTTATTCGAAAAAATAATGATGAGTAAAAATGGCCGTCTGGAATTTGGTCAGCCCGTATTTGTTTTTCTCAGTCATACGACTTGCGCTTTTATTATATAGATGAGAGTAGCAACAATGGTTGCAACAATTATGGTAAATTTGCGAGAAACCATGTTTTCTAAAGCTCTTAAATGAAACCTGGATTGTTGAATAATCAGCCACCCTAGAATTTCAAATTCTTATATCCCAGCCACTTTTTAAGATAATGACAAAAAAATATATATATCCCGGAATCCTTGTATCAAGACCGAACGCTTAAGATTTTTTTTTTTTCATTTCTATTTATTTTTTGTACATTTCAGATATTTAACTGGCTGCTATTTATAAACAAGGTGGCGAATGAAGCTGGACGACGAATTCGGTTGAAGCCATGTTAAGTCCTGTACACATGCTCAGTCACATCCAGATCGGTTGATGAATATGAGTGCTAACGCTTGACAAAAATCAAACTGCTTTAAAATGTCAGCCACCGTCAAATTTCAAATTGCAATTTCTCAGCCATTTTTAACACTTTCCAACCTAGTTGAAAAGTGTTTATGACTTCGGTTTGTCTGGCCGTCTGTCCGTGCTCTAACTCCCGTAAATATGCTCGGATTGCCCTGCAATTTTTATATGTTATAATCGTTATCTATAGCATGTTCCCTATTTCAATGGAAGTGTGTAGCACTTATAGTTCTTTTACAGGGACACTCAAAAGAATTCCGTTACATTGCGGTCTATGGAGAAAAATTATTTGCGGTTTATTTAAATAATGTTTCACTATTTTAAACGCATTGAAATTTATATATATCACTAAGGTGCATTAGAAGAAGCTTAATATGGAATAGGGTGTGCATAGCACTTATACTTACTTTACAGGGACAGTCAAAAGAATTCCGTTACATTAAGTCTATGGAGAAAAATCGTCTGCGGTTTATTTAAATAATGTTTCACTAGTTTAAACGCATTGAAATTTATATAAGGTTCATTACAAGAGACTTACTACAGAATATTGTGTGTATAGCAGTCATCGTTCATTTACAGGGACACACAAAAGAATTCTCTACTGTATGTTAACAATAATTCCTGGAAGTGCGTTTTAAGTTACTGAATGCGATTTTAATTTTAAATCGCTTTTTGTATATTACGTGGTGTGTATAAATTCTGTAGATCCTATACAGGGAAGCACAAAATTTCGGGAACACATTTCCGTATTATTTAACTCCAGACGGAGAATTTTAAACTGTGCTACGTGTTTCCTAACTGAACTAAAATTTAGCATCCTATGTAGTATATATACAAATCTATAGATCCTATACAGGGCTGAATAAAAGTATTCGGATTACTTCAATGTTATCTTTTAGCTTATTAAATAGTATGATTCGTAAAATTATTTTGAAAGCGTTGGAAAGTGTTACATAATCTATGCTTGACGCATGATTTTTCGTTCTTGTTTAGGATAGAGAAGAAACAAAAAATGCTCCGGAATCCTTGCATCAAGGTAGGAAAAGGAAAGAAAAAATTAAAGGATTAAAACATACAGGGGAAAAAAAGGATTTTTTTTTTAAACCTTTATGAATTTGAAATTTTTTAGTTTAATCCCTGTACATATGCTGAGTCACATCCAAATCGGTTCATAAATACTAGTGCTATAGCATGAGAAATATCAATAAATATATATATATATCAATATATATACATATACATACATCAACATATGAAGGTGTGGTTTTGGGGGTTGTGGGTCAACAATAGGTGAAAATTTACAGAAATTCACGAATGGCTTTCCTCCGGACGTCTACAATAACTAGCTTATTTTTACTTTTAAGTAGATTTCCTTACAAAATGTAAAAAGCTACCTATTGTAACCGTTCGGAGGGAAACATCTCCGGCAAATGTCGGTATATTTTTTCCAATCATGACACCTACATCCCAAAACCGCCATCCGTTCAAATATTGATTTATATATATCCATATATATATATATATATATATATATATATATATATATAAATGAAAGGATTGGCCAAGATTGGCCACGATAGGCCAAGATTAGTCAGCTTCGTCCGCTATCTTGTTCAAAATGGTGATCACTTAAATATTTAAAGCTAAAAAAATTAGAAATTCTAATTGTTTTTGCTTATTTGTTAGGCCCTTTGTTTTGCCTCTGTCTCAAAACAAGACGTCATAGTGTTGATCAGAATTGCATCCATCAATTATTTAAGTAATTTGCGATTTTTAATCAAATCATGGATACATGTTAAATATTTTTAAATAATAGCTGATTGTTTTTATATTTTACACAAATCCAATAAGCAAACTTTAATAAATAAATAGAAAATGTCAAAAGGGTTCAAAATGAATCTTCAGGTGATAAAGAAAGGATTTGTAACTTGTATAAATTTGTAGAGACTCTACTTTTGGTCTGGCAATTGCCTTTAGGCTTGAAATTTCGTGACCTGAATTAAAGTACATTAGAACAAAAAGTCATTCTAGCTATCTATAACATAACCAATCAACCATTGCCAAAAATATAGAAGAGTAATGATCAACTTCCCTTAACTGCTTTCTTCACATCTTTATGCAAAGAAATTATTTTTCCATCTAGGAGCGTTAATAAGTACATGAAAGAAATGAATTCTTTTCTATCGATTAGGATAGACGTGAATAGCTCAAAAGAGAAACTTTCTATGAAAAGTTATTTCTTCGAATGCATTATTCTTTGATGCATTGGATCTGAAGCTGAAATATATTCAGTTCAGGCATAAGAAGAGAGATATTCAGCTCATCACACTGAAAACATTTATTGATTCCTTATTGAAAACTTTTATCTTTCGCATAACTTTTCCAAAGATGATAGAATGCTGATAATTTTAAAAAAAAGGCTAAAAAATGCATAAATTATTTTATTCAAATATAAAAGTTTAGAAATTTTGCCATATATTCATGTCAACAGCTTGATGTTTATCAAAGTCTACGTGTAGCTTTTAATTATTTCCCCAAATGAAACTATGCAAGTACAAAAATAATGATGAAATTTGAAGACAATATGATTGATTTATGCGTAAAATAATAATAAAACAATTGAGGGGGTCGGGGCAAGAAATTACCATGCCACATTGTTGGTGAAACAAATCTGACATTGTAACTTTTTGCATAATAGTGTAAATTATAATATCCTACATATTATTATTTTTATACTACATTTATGTCATTAGGTGGCAGCATATGTCCCAGATTTCGTTTTTGCCCCAGATGTTTCTACAACTTTTTATCAGAAAGAATGTGTATATTGTTAAAGTAATGGCATATGATTGTTGGCATTGCATATGCAAAATTCACACTCTCCACTTTACCTAAATTTTAGAAAAATACAAAAAAACTGTTTATTATTAATAAACATGATATATTGGCACAATTTTTTTGTGATATTTTTGTTACCATAACAACTACTTGCACATTAGGGTGGACCAAAAAAAACTTTTTTTGATTTTTTTGATTCGCTAGACCGCGGAAAACTTGCCTCTAGGGTAGCTTAGTATAATGCAAAAATAAAATAAATAAATTGTTACGTTTGGCGGTAGCGCATCGGCCCTAAAATTTGAGAAAATATAAGATTTTTATCATTTTTAAGGGGGTTTCGAGAATTCTTTTGTTTTGTTTTTTGATTCGCTATATAGCGAAATATTTGCCTCTAGGGTAGCTTAGTATAATGCAAAAATAAAATAAATAAATTGTTACGTTTGGTGGTAGCGCATTGGCCCTAAAATTTGAAAAAATATAAGATTTTGTTTTTTGATTCGCTATACCGCATAAAACGTGCCTCTAGGTTAGCTTAGTATAATGCAAAAATAAAATAAATAAATAGTTACGTTTTACGGTAGTGCATCGGCCCTAAAATGTGGTGGTGAAAGTGCAGCAGTGTAGTACGATAAAGTTCAATCGTCAATCTTTACTCATGATTAAACTTTTAATCGTTAGTTTTCAATAGTTAATCTAATTAAAATTTTGCACCACCCTGGTTCCAGTGAATCATTTTAATGTTGTCTGGTTTTCGGTGGTTGAAAACTCCTGATTGACTTTTTTTTAGAAGCTAAGTTTCTAGCCCTTATAATTTTTCTGAAACCTAACCCTATTATATGATTCCTTTTATCCACTATCATACTCAAAAGCAAGTTTTCTGGACGGGCAAAATATATGTTTCTCTCAGTTACTGGGTCAATGACTTTCAACAAGTTTTCGGGCAGGAATCTGGAAGATTTTATAACTTCAAATACATGTTCTGGTCTGTTTGTGAAGTATTTACTTTTTTGTATAAAACCATCGAGGTATATATGACTTTAAGAGAAAAGATACTAAGAACTTGCTGTCGTCTGTTGTGTTTTCAATACCTAAATACAATCGGAGAACTCTGTTCGCCGTTGTTAACCACCTTGAGTTGGAAAGTGTGCCAGGTTCTCGAACAGATAAATCTTGAAAACAGCTACCTGATTTTATAGCAGAACTTATTTGTGTGCATGTACTGCTGACCTGTGTGCGTTGATCCTGTTTTACCCTCTTCAAGTTCTGCTCAAAACATTTCCAGTAGCATTCTTTCTTATTTGACTGAGGCTGGATTTTCACTTCATGAACTGAACGTGATTGGATGTGATGGCACAGTTACTAATATGGGGGGGGGTGTTATTCGCACAATTGAAGAACAAGTTAAACGACCACTACAGTGGAGGGTGTGCCTCTTACATTTCAATGAATTGCCATTCCGACATTTGTTTAAAAATTTAGATGGTGAAACGACTGGGTCACAATCATTTCGTTGTCCAATTGGCTCACAGCTCAGTAAATGTGAAAAACTCCCAGTAGTAAATTTTGACAGTGTTGAGTATGAGATTCAAGAAATGGACAAGCAAAAGTTTATGCAAAGATAAGCTGTACCTACTGAACATAAGTTGTGATATAAATTCAGGCAGCTATCCTGAAGAATTAACTGTTCGTGAGCCTGGCACACTTTCCTACTCAAGGTGGATAACTGAGGCGTCAGAAAAAGTCATCGGCTCCAATTCCAGAGATGGTTTTATAAGAACTATACTTATTTCAATACCGTCAATGCCTAGTTTTTCAAGCTAATCCTAGTTCAAAATTAATTCAATTATATCAAAAGAAAGTAAAGACAAGTAAAGTATATTTCATTACAAACTGAATATTTACACAATCAGAAAAATAATTTTTGGTTTCAATGGAAATTTGTCAATTTTTTAAATGTTTTTTTTTAACTTAATGCTCTACTAATAAATTGTAAAATGAACTATTTTTGTTTCATTTATTTATCATTTCTACACTTTGTTCTACTAAAATATGTCTATATCTACTTGTTATAGAAATTATTTGATTTATTTCCATTTATTAGAAAAATTAAAAAAAACGTATATTATTTTTTCGAATTTTAGGAACGATGCGCTACCGCAAGATGCGAAAATCTATTTATTTTGTTTTTGCATTTTACAAAGCTACCCTAGAGACTCATTTTCCGTGGTATAGCAAATCCAAAAACAAAACAAAAAAGTTCCCGCACTCCCCCTTAAAAATGATAAAAATCTTATATTTTCTCAAATTTTAGGGCCGATGCGGTACAACCAAACGTAACAATTTATTTATTTTATTTTTGTATTATACTAAGCTGCCCTAGAGGCAAGTTTTCCGCGGTATCGCGAATCAAAATACAAAGAAAAAAAAATCTCATACTCCCCCTTGAAAATGATTAAAATCTTATATTTTCTCAAATTTTAGGGCCGATGCGCTACCGCCAAACGTAACAATTTATTTATTTTATTTTTGCATTATACTAAGCTACCCTAGAGGTAAGTTTTCCGCGGTATAGCGAATCAAAAAACAAAGCAAAAAAATTCTCGCACTTCCCCTTAAAAATGATAAAAATCTTATATTTTCTCAAATTTTAGGGCCGATGCGCTACCGCCAAACATAACAATTTACTTATTTTATTTTTGCATTATACTAAGCTACCGTAGAGGCAAGTTTTCCTCGGTATAGCGAATCAAAAATAAAAAAAAAGTTTTTTTTGGCCCATCCTATTGCACATAGGCCTAAACCTGTAATAATTTTGGTAAATCTAAAATTTAAATTTAAATATGGAAAATGTGAGTTTTGCTGCAAATTTTTATTGTAATATTAGTTATAAATCAAAATAGTTATGAATTTAAAACAACAAGAACCAAAAAAAAATCTGAACATTACTTTTTATTATGTAACTAGCAGACTACGCCCGCTGCGCTGGTCGGTTTCTCCAAAAGAACCTTAAATCAAACGAAATATATCGGTGAATTTAACCTTGTATTTTAAAGTAATCTGTACCTTTACCTGGAATATCCTAAAATAACGTAAAAACGGATACTTATTTCATTATGTTTTTTAATACGGTTTACTATTACGTTTACAATTTTTCCCTGATTTAAATGACTTATAGCTACATTTTTTAATAACGTGAACTAACCTATATTATACACAACTAAAAAGAAATGGCGCATCTAGTATTTGTCGAGAATTAAATAAAAATCATGCACTTGTGATATCATAATTCACTTTTATATTTTAACAGAATAATACGGTTACTATAATTTGTGACTCGTGCTGACACATTGCTGTTAATATTATTTTTTTACCCGTGAAGTTTTCGCTGTGGTACTCCATTGTGAAATTTGGTAATTTTTGAAATTCAATATTTGAAAATTGGCTGAATCAGTGGATTTGAAATTTATATCAAGAAAAATACAATTTTTTACATTTCTAACGCAATTTGTCTAACAATTTTCTGACAAATACTTTTCGAGCAATTAATTTTTTCAGTAATTTCAAATGTTTCATTTTCCGAGATTAATCTGTGGCAACGATTAGCGAAATTCCCAGTCGTCAGCAACACGTACCTTTTTATTAAAGAGGATTTTGGAGTGTAATGATCAACAAAAATCAAAACGCATAAAACATTTATTAAAAATAATTTGTGCAAAAATTTACTATTAGACATGGTTCAACGTCTTCATTCTCATTAAACTAGAGGAACATTTTTTTACGCTATGATCCCATACACACTATGATAAAGTATTTACTAGTGTAGTTAATGTATTATATTAAAGTATTTATTACTAAAATCCCATGATCCTTTGCAAGCCTCCCCTGATTGGTTGAATTGGAGGGTGTGAGTTTTGCTGCAAAACAGTTGTTGGATAATGTGCATCAAAAGAAGATTTTCAGTTTTTTTTTCAGACTTAATATGTTTATTATAGTCCAAATCCCTATTACAGTCCGATTCGCCTTAAAAAGACGAACACGGTGATATGAATAACTCAATACGTTAAAAAAGTGGATAATGTGACTTTTGCATTTGCACCATTCATATTGTCATTCAGAATATCTCAAATGTTACTGAAAATTGTGATGAAAATGTACTGAAAATGTGAGAAATTGGTAAAAAAAAAACCTTTATGTTGCATATTTTGATTTGAGTATATGATTTAATTTTCAAATTTATATATCTCAGAAGTTCAAAAATGTGGCTTAACATGATGTGTTTCTTGCCCCGACCCCCTCAATTCTTAAATTTGTTTTGTTTAGTTAATTGGTTGTGAACATTAATTCATCTCATTTGAAAAGAAAATTATCGTACTGTTTAATCTAAAATACATGAAGGAAAACTAATTTCTATACTATATTAATTGTTCTGGGTAACAAAACTTTTTTTACCTATAGATTATATGAATAAAAGTAGATGAAAATAATAAAATCTCTGAATACCTGGAGACAATTATCCGTTATTCAGAAGTGACGCTTTACAGAAATTATAACATAACAATATAGAGGCTGATGGGGAATGAAAATGTGTTGGTTAAACAGATGTTCGATATTAGGGAGTGTCCTTTATGGAGGTTTTCATACTTTTGCTAATCTAGCCATATTTAGAAGTAAATTCAGAAATTAGTAAAAACATTTAATTTGAATTAAATTTTATTTAGTGGGGATAAACAATTATGTATAACATAACAAATAGGCCATTGCAAAAAAAAAAAAAAAAAAAAAAAAAAAAAGATAAATTATTATCTGTGGACCCGTCCGAATATTTCGTACTGCAGTCTAATATTTTTTAGCAATAACTAATATTTTTTAGATGCAGGTTTAAACTTCTCAAACAAATTAAGGATAAAAATATCTGCAAATGCTATCAGTAGAGCCAGAATATTAACTCATTTATTCCAGCAAAGTTACAGCAAAAACTGATTAAAGATAGCAAACGGCACGTGCGAAAAAAAAAAATTAACGATTGCATTTTAGCTGTGAATCAGAAGATGACGTCAGACGGTAATGCGGTATTTTATTTTTGTGGCAACACTAATTTGAGGAAAACCTTGCATTTCCTTTATGATCACAACGCCGATTTAAATTTTAATCAACAGCAATTTTCATTCAAAAAACATGCTTTAAGTAAACGAGAAAGTACTATGTCAAAAACCGTTTCAAAAACCTTTCAAATGATACTACATTCATTGTTGTGCATTTCGTAAATTCATAGAAAAAGGGATCT
Organism: Maratus michaelseni; assembly: GCA_963931845.1. Classification (NCBI taxonomy): domain Eukaryota; kingdom Metazoa; phylum Arthropoda; class Arachnida; order Araneae; family Salticidae; genus Maratus; species Maratus michaelseni. The sequence goes on along the minus strand of OZ007590.1, from coordinate 105,240,048 downwards.
GGACAACAGAAACTAGTCGTTGGGGGGGGGGGGGGGACACCGTAATACTCATCCATCAGGGATATGCATAATATAAAAGATGAAAATAAAACATGTGTAAACTATTTATAAAATGCATTGGAATTCAAATAAAATGGTAGATTGATGACGTCATAAACTGTAAATGCTCAATTAGTGAATTGCGTAAAAGAAACTATAACTCCAAAATTGATAATCATGTTAACTAACGGTTTACTGCGTCGGATTAAGCGTCTCATTTCCAAATAAAATATATCTTTGAATTGACATTTGAATGAAATACAAGGTCATGAAAAATAGAAGCGTGTGGCAAATAGGATTACAAATATCTCGACAACTAATTATTCGATCAACTTCATTCTTTATGCAAAATTTATGGGTTTTTTTTTTATTATCTTTTATATTTATTCCTTAAAATAAACAATTTCGAAAAATTTTACATACCTTTTATCAGAACGTATAATTCGAGAGTCCGAAAAAAAATAGTTCCGGATAAAAGTGTTTATGACTTCGGTTTGTCTGGCCGTATGGCCGTCTGCCGTCTGTCCGTGCTCTAACTCCCGTAAATATGCTCGGATTGCCCAACAATTTTTATATATTACTGTAGTTATCCAGATCATGTTCCCTGTTTCAACGGAATTGTGTGGCACTTATAGTTTTTTTTTTTACAGGGACACTCAAAAGACTTCTGTTACATTACGGTCGATGGGGAAAAAGCATTTGCAGTTTATTTTAATGATGATACACAATTTAAAACACATTGTAATTGATATATATCACTAAGGTGCAATGCAAGAAGCTTAATATGGAATAGGGTGTGCATAGCACTTATAGTTACTTTACAGGGACAGTCAAAAGAATTCTGTTACATTACGTCTATGGAGAAAAATCGTTTGCGGTTTAATTAAATGATGTTTCACTATTTTAAACGCCTTGAAATTTATATATATCATTAAGGTGCATTACAAGAGACTTACTACAGAATATTGTGTGTATAGCGGTTATCGTTCATTTACAGGGACACACAAAAGAATTCCCTACTGTCTGTTAACAATAATTCCTGGAAGTGAAGACGTTTTAATTTGCTGAACATGATTTTAAATTTAACTCACTTTTTGTTTATTACTTGGTGTGTATAAATTCTGTAGATCCTATACAGGGCAGCACAAAAGTTTGCGAACACATTTCCGTTTATTGACAGAAACTCCAGAAGGAGAATTTTAAACTGTGCTACGCGTTTCCAAACTAAACTAAAATTTAGCATCCTATGTAGTATATATACAAATCTATAGATCATATAAAGGGCTGAATAAAAGTATTCGGATATTTTTCCGAATATTGTATATGTTGGAAATATATGTCAGAAATTCCTGAAATTACGTTTCTTAAATATGTTATGCGTTTTCCAAATTGTTTACTTAGATGTTATCTTAAAGCTTATTAAACGGTAATGATTTGTAAAATTATTTTGGAAGCGTTGAAAAGTGTTACACAATCTATGCTTGACGCATGATTTTTCGTTCTTGTTTCAATGTAGAAATAGCAATGACTAGATGAAAGAAAATAAATCTTCCCTTTCGAATAGAATAAAGTAAAGAGCTCAAAAGAGAATTTTCATTGAAAACCTATTTATTTGTATACATTTTGTTTAACCCTTTCAGGGGCAAAACACTTCAATTGCTAAAATGTTGAAATGAATGAATGGCATCGGAATTAATTAACAAATTTATTTGGAAACAAGAAAAAGGTATAGTTCACAAACATAATAAACGGAAAATTTTATACCAAAATTCTGGTGCCATTATGACATTTGGGAATTAAAATTAAGTGGTTTCATAAACGCACCACCGCCCTTGAAAGGGTTAACGCATTAGATCTGAAGCCGAAAAATATTCATTTCAGAACTTTTTGCTATGACTATGAAAACATTTATTGCTACCTTATTGAGAATTTTCATTCTTCATATACCGTTTTCAAAGAATTTACGATAGTTTTAATACTGATAATTTTGAAAGGATACTAAAAGAACAAGTTGGAAATTGTATGTTAAACGTGACAAATGAGGTGCGTTCATTTCGTGCTATAACTAGTTTTACAATGTAATAAGAATTGCTTCCAATTTCATACGTTTCCGAACAAAAGGGAATTAAAAAAAAGAAAACTGCCCAGTTAAACTGAGGGCATTCAGCTCACAGACTATTCACGCTAATTGTATATTATACTCTTATTTCAAAGAATTTGAAATAAGCCCCTCGAAAAATAAAGAAATCGACAATATATTATGCGGGGGGTTATCCCCCCGTTACCCCCTCATAGTTAACTAATGAACACCTAAACTAATCAGGGAAGCCTCTAATTACAATGAATATATATACAAAATTTGAAGAAAATAGGATAATTCTGCATGAAAAACCCATTTATCTAAATTAAGGGGTGATTAGCCCCCTTTCCCCTTTTATCCTTTACCAATGAACCCCCAAAACTATTCAGAGAAGCACATTATCACAATGAACCCATCAACAAAATTTGAAGAAAATCGGATAATTCTGCATGAAAAACTCATTTATCTAAATTAAAGGGGGGTATCCCCCCTTTCCCCCTTTATGCTTAACCAATGAACCCCCAAAACTATTCACAGAAGCGCATTATCAAAATGAACCTATATACAAAATTTGAAGAAAATGGGATAATTCTGCATGAAAAACCTATTATTCTAAATTAAAAGGGGGTTAGCCCCCATTCCCACCTTTTATACTTAACCAATGAACCCCCAAAACTAATCAGGGAAGCGCCTTATCACAATGAACCTATAAGCAAAGTTTTAAGAAAAACGGTTATTTCTATCAAGAGTTATCGCGTTACTAACATACATACGTACATACATACATACATACATACAGAACGGGCAGGCGCATTAGCTCTCAGGCTTTGATAGCCAGTGAGCTAAAAATCATCGTTATTATTTCAGTGGAATTAATTATATCGTCTGTTAATAACGAAATGAGGATGCCTTTTTTTTCTTATTACGTATGCCAGGTTTACAGATGCGAAATTTTTTTTTGACACCAGACAGCTCTGTAAATTTACCATGGAAATCTTGCTTTGAGACCTCCATGATTAATATTTCTATAACTCACGATGAATGAATATTTTGTTTATTTACTTTAATGGATTGAGATATTCGGCTGTTAACGTAATTTCCACTAAAGTTATATCAGAATCTATACATTTTTTAATGTAACTCATTTCTCATACAAACAATATTTTTGAACGATATTTCTAAAAATGTAACTTTTATGCAATTTTATTCGAAAAAATTATTTTGAATAAAATTGTCCGTCTGTCATATGAAAAAAGAAGTGTAAAAAAAAAGAAAGCCCGTATTTGTTTTCCTCAATCACATGACTTGCGCTTTTATTATATAGATTACGTACGATAAGATTTAACAAAATGAAGAAAACTTTTATTAATATCTTTTTAAGTTTTGATTCGATTTTCATAAAATTTGAAATGACTCGACAAAATTGTACATCGGTAATATATAGTCATTTTCAAACCATTCGGTTGGGTGGTTTTTGCGCTGTTATATGCGGACAGACGGACGGATGGACGGACCAGACAACGACTATAGGTGCTACGTATTTATATAATTACGAACGCACCTAAAAACTGCTAAAATTATGTTCATTCAGATATAAAGATTTAGAAATTATGTCACACTTTCATATCAATATTTTGATTTCTATCACAGTTTACTTGTATCTTTTAATTAATGACCATGAAGAAATTTACGGAAACACACAAACAGTAATAAAATTTCAATAATCTCTGATTAATTTATACGTAAAACAATAATAAAAAGATTCTTAGATTGTTTTTCTTAGATAATTTATTTTGTAAAGTATGGCATCTCATTAGAATTTTTTATAGGAAAAAAAACAATTACATGTACTATATGTGAGTAAAACTTTATGTCTATATTTTTGTAATTTTACTGGTTTAGAAGTCTTTTTTTATTTATAAGTTATATGATTAAATAAAATTAATAATGATCATTAATTAATTATTTAAAATTAATAAATAAATAAAGCCTTATTCAGGGTACGTACATTACATATAATTTTCAAGCAGTATGGAAGCAATTTATCTGATTAGAATTCTTTAATTGTTTCACCGGAGCTTTACATTTTTCTGCGATTAAATTAGGGAAAGAATTCTATTTCATAATATTGGTTCACAAAAGCAAGTACCGTACGCATCCTGCACATTTAAAGGTAAAATCAGAAATAAACAAGACAATGCATTTTAATTCAATTTTATATAGGGGAAGGTAGCCTAGAATTAACCTAACGGGCAAGACGATCCACATATGTTTTCTTCCAGACAAGTCGTGCTATCTACAGGGTAACACATAATATAGTTGTGATAAGCAAAGAAGAAATAATGGCGTTATTCTCCCGATCGCAGTATTATGCGTCTGAATTGATCTATTTGAAAAGTTGGGTTTTATAACATCTGTTATAAGGTAAGCTCCAATTTTTATATTTTTTAGATATACAGTCTTTCATGTGCAGAAATATGACTTGGTTTACTTAATGGAGTATGTTTTTAGATGTGAATTACACTTATGTATTGTCATAATTACTTTTATGTCCTTTATTTTGCCGATAAAAAACAATTTACAATTTTTTTAAATGAAGGATCATTTTGCCCTTTGCTGAGGGTAAAATAATCCTTTAGACACTTTTTAAAAAATCTATTTTTTTCATTACTCAGTTTGGATTTTAAATATTATTAAAATATGTTTATAATGCAAAATATAGTGTAAAACATTTTAGCAAAGGGCCAAAGTTTTATTTAAATAGTTATGTTATTTTACACACGTTTTTTTCTTTTAAGGGAATAATTTTAGGCTACCTTCCCCTAGTGGAGATAAAAAGATATCTATAACATATGAGATATCTATTGCAAAAACCATAGAAGTAGAATGAATTTCTCTGAACTACTTTCGTTACATATTTGTGCATGTACATTATTTTCCCATCTATGAGCTTTAATAACTACATAAAAGAAAATAATTCTTTTCTATCGACTAGGAAATATATGAGTAGCTCAAAAGATAACTTTTGAGGAAAAGTTATTTCTTTTCATGCATTCTTCTTTTATGCATTGAATCTGAGTCTGAAGGATATACATTTCAGATCACATCACTCTGAATTGATTCCTTATTGAGAATTCTTATTTTATTCAAAATATTTCCGATGAATGAAATTCGAATACATTTCAAAGGCTACTGAATTAAAAATTGCGTAAATTATTTTCAATCACATATAAAGATTTAGAAATTAAATAATATTTCATATCTACTGTTTGATTTTATCAACGTGTACATGCTTATTATAATTATTCCCCTGACTGGAATTGCACAAACAAACGATGAATGTGGAAAATTTGATAAAATATGACTGATATAGAAGTAAAATAATAAAAAAACGTACTTCAATTTCTTTTTCAATTCCTACTATTAGTTCACACTCTCCCTATATATATTTATATATATCTTGTTCAAATTTTAATACTTCAATAGAATACTTTCTATTCATCCACTCAAGTTCAAATACATTTTTAAAAACTTTTAGGGGATGACACTTGATCTTAACACAGTTTTTTTAAATATTAATTCATTAATTAAATTAAATTAAATTAATTTTAGTTTTATATGGGAGAAAAAATATCAACACGCAGCCTACTTATTTCAGACATTAGTTCCCTTTAAAAGCACTCACTCATAAGTCTTGTCGTAATAATAACGCAGTTGTTTAAGCTCTGAGCTCGTAACCACAAGGTGACAGGATCGAGCATCTCCTGGGACGGAAAGAAATTCTCCCGTACTCGAAAATAAATTTCTCTTATATAAGATATTTAGCAGGATATAAATTTAGGAATAAATACCGTCAGTGACGAAGCGTGTAGATGGCTTTAAAAAAATCTTTTTGACCTAAGTAGGAATTGACTTAATTTTTTTTTTTTTTTTAATATTACTTGTTTCAGAAAAAGTTATTTGAACATCTCTGCATCTTCTCAATAACATTGAAAAAAGTAATATTCTATATTGCTTAAGCAGCATATTGGTGGTTGTAATCATATTTCTGCAGTTCTTGCCGAGTTAAAGAGATATTTTCATACAGTAATTATATGTATAAAGATTGAATCCATTCTGTGTTTTTTATGTGAGGGTAAACAAATTATTCCTTTTGTGATATATAAAACTGTTTAGGAATTTCCCTAATTACATAAATCTAGATGGATAAATTAAACATAATATTTTCGGTAATCTGAGTGAAATCTTGTTTAAATAATCCCACACATTTTCATATTAAAACAGTATTAAATACTAGTGTAAATGCCCGTCATAGGACGGTGGGTAGAAATCATGGTTTTCACTTAAAATTTGAAATAATTGATAAAAATATTCATATACTATTAATCGACAATAAGTAAAATTGGCATGAAACGTTAAGTTGAGGGCCTGGGTTATACATGGGCCTTTGGGAATTTAACAAAAAATTTATAATTTGATGTAAATAAGACGAGGGGAAATTGCAGATGTATCTTAATTAGTTAAAGGAAACAGATATATATTGAATGCAATATCAGGACAAATTCTTTTTACTGACTGACTTGTATTCTAATAAATATAAACATGGTTGCATAGTATTCATCGACAATAAGGAAAACTTACCTGAAACGTTTAGTTCAGATCCTATGGAGTTTTAACAACAAATTGTGTTCATTGCGGGGTGAACTCATCCAAATAATGATGGGAAACAGTGATTACTTCCATTGTTCACGTATTACTTTGTTTTTATAAGTGAATAAAAATTCATATTTACTGTGCGTCTGTATGTATTATATTATATACACTATTGATTGATATACTATTGATTGATTACGCTTTTTATGGTTTTCACTATGAAGATCACATTCCAATAAAAAAAATAGGTGTTGCCATTTGAAATTTTCGAAATTTTGTCACTGTAACCGTAACTGTTAGAATTTAACTGTTGTTTTTCACATGATTCTTGAGCGCATACCTCAAAATACTTTAAACCAAAATTTCATTCAGTTTCTGTGAACGATATGGCAGTTAGGGGATCATATATCGGGATAGTTTTTTTATAATCACCCTATATATATGTTAAAAGTTATTACCGTATAATTAAAGGCTTATAAAAACCTTTTGTATAGTGGTTAAATTGCTCAAAATAATACTAGTAGTTAAATAGGGCAATATACACCTGATTCCATAGATTATCAGGTGTATACCCATGTCGAAATTCATGCTAGTATCAGCAACAAAAAATAGGCTAGTTATTTCTATGTATTGCTTTGTATGCTAGATTTTCATGCTATTATGTGCTTTATAATGCCAGTCAGCATCAAGTGGGTCAATACACACCATGACATGCTGGGTAATTCTAGTGAAACTAGCAAATGTTTATGCTAGTTATAAGCAACAAAAATAGGCTAGTTATTTAAAATAGGTGGATTTAACCCATTAAGCGCCATTGCTCCCATTTTGGGAACATTGCTTTAGGATTTTTTTGGGGGTAATGTTTTTGAAAACTTGTGCATATGCCTCCGTGCATTTGTGGTATTTATTTTTCTATTTATTAGCTATAGAAGGTTATAATATCATGTTGAAACTAATATTTTAGAAGATTTCAAATAAATTAGTCCAACTTTTACATTTATAATATAAAACAAAATGAAATTACCAGTTCCATAAGCATTTTCATTATCCATGTCTTTATTTTTCATCATTATATCATTTTTTTCTGACTATGTTTCATGGAAGATGATTTAACATTTTTTTAGATTTGGATGATTTTTCGGATGTTCCGGAAATCGTTTGTTTGCCATCTGATTGCAGTATTGTAACATATGAGGAAGATATCTTCCTCATATGTATGTTGCATAAATTATTTTCTATTACATATGTAATAGAAAATAATTTTTGCGACGATTTATCCCATGTTATATTTGGTGGAGTAGAACTTTCTGTAAATTCTAAATAAACAGACAATCAAGTAATATCTAATTTAGTGTTTAAAAAAGACAAAGTATTAAACACAGGCTTGATATTTTAGATGAAAGTTCAGACGAATCTTCAAATTGGAATATGGAAAAAACTAAAAAAAAAAAAAAAAGTTAAAAAACCAATTTTTGTAATATAATGCTGGATAAAAAATGTTCAATCATTTTCATGTAAAATAGTAGGACAAAAGTGATGTAATGAAGAAAAATATAAAGAGGTGGATAATGAAAATGCGTATGGAATCGGTAATTTTATTTTTTATTTTTATTATAAATGTAGATGTTGGACTAATTTATATGAATTCTTCGTAAAATATCACTTTCAGAATGATATTATCCCTTTTATAGCTAAAGAACTGAAAAACAGCAAACATAAATGCACGAAGACATAAGTAAAATTTTTGAAAAAATTTACCCCCATTAGGCGCCATTGCTCCCATTTTGGGAACATGCTACTTTTCCTAAATATTCGTATTTTTAAATTTTTTTTCTTCAGAAATACCTTAAAGACTTTCTATTTATAAAGAAAAAATAACTGTTTCATTAAAAAATAGCTTAATATATATAGCGGCGCCTAATGGGTTAACTTTGTGCCGTTATATTAAAAAGCATATTTACATGGCTTGAACTTTTGAATCTTTTTTGAATCTTTTAAATTTGGCACTGATGATAGAGCTTTAGGGGCTCCGAAACAGCTGTTTGCCATTTTTTATATTTTTATTTGTGCTATTTTGCGCTGTTCATTTATTTTTCATAAGGCTTGTTATTGCTATTATATACTTTATAATGCTAGCCAGCATCAATACACACCATGACTTGCTAGTAATTCTGGTGGAACTAGCAAATATTTATGGTAGTTTGTGCTATTTTATTGCTGGGATACAGCATTTAATGTTAGTCTAGCAAACACCAGCATGAATTTTGACTTGGGTGTAAAATTTCGTTCTCAAAAGCAGGTAGAACATTGTAATATTATATAGTAATGACAAATATATAAAGTTTAATACGAGGATGAAAGAAACTAAAGCAGATATCGAGTACAACAATAGAAAATACAGCATCAGCAAGACTTCATAACATAGAGCTTTTACAGAATAATTTTAAAATAGTAAAATAATTTATTCATCAACGTTTTATTCCCCATTCATTATCCGCGAATCAATGGAAATTTATATGCGCAGCAAGAACATATGTAACGAATCAGCTTCCTTTGAGTTACCTACAATTTGGTGCGAAATGTTTTATAAATTAAAGTAACAATAAGATAAAATAATTCACGTTTACAGCTGACCATTTTTGTTAAAGCACCTGATTTCATTACACCTGTGATCTCGTGGTTTTTAGCTCACGGGCTATCAAAGCCTGAGAGCTATGTGACCGCCGGTTCTGTATGCACGTATGTATCTATGTATGTACGTAACGCGATAACTCTTGATAGGAATAACCGTTTTGCTTCAAATTTTGTTTATAGGTTCATTGTCATAAGGCGCTTCCCTGATTTGATTTGGGGATTCATTGGTTAAGTATAAAGTGGGGAACGGGGGATATCCCCCCTTAATTTAGATAAATGGGTTTTTCAAGCAGAATTATCGTATTTTCTTCAAATTTCGTATATAGATTCATTGTGGTAAGGCGCTTCCATGATTAGTTTTGGGGATTCATTGGTTAAATATACAGGGGAGAACGGGATGAATAATCCCCCTCTTAATTTAGAAAAATGGGTTTTTCATGCAGAATTATCCGATTTTCTTGAAATTTTGTATATAGGTTCATTGTGGTAAGACACTTCCCTGATTAGTTTTGGGAGTTCATTGGTTAAGTATAAATGGGGTAACGGGGAGATAAACCCCTTAATTTAGATAAATAGGTTTTTCAAGCAGAATTATCCGATTTTCTTCAAATTTTATATATAGATTCATTGTGGTAAGGGGCTTCCCTGATTAGTTTTGAGGGTTCATTGGTTAAGTATAAAGTGTGGGAACGGGGGCTAATCACCCCCCCCCCTTTAATTTATTGTAAATTTCTTTATTTTTCGAGGGCATTATTCATTGAAATAAGAGTATAATATACAATTGGTGTGAATAGCCTGTGAGCTCAATGGCATCAGTTTAACTGGGCACTTTTCTTTATTCTTTATCAAGTTCATTTTCATTTTGTTTTAATGTGAACATATTTTATTTTATAATTATTGATCTTGAGATTGTCGCCGCTTGCGTGTACGAAACTAGTAGATCTGTTTATTGAAAGGGTTTTATAAGCATTTAAATGCACTGTAATCAATTTTGTAATATATATTTTTATTTTAATAATAATATTTTTGTTCATTTCTATTGGCCTTGTAGGAAATACAGATTTTATAATCAGAATGAAGATTTTTTTTTCTTAGTTTCCTTTTATGTCTTGACTATAAACAGATATCTAAATTTAACGAATCTGCCATTGCCAAAAATATAGAAGAAATAAAATAAACTTCTCTGATCTAGTTTCTTGAGATCTTTATACAGAAAAATCATTTGCAATCTAGAAGTGTTAATAACTAGATGAAAGAAAAGTGATATATCCTATCGATTAGGATAGATGTGAATATCTCGAATGGGAACATTCCAGATTTGTTTTTCGAACGCATTTTTTTTAATGTATTGGATCTGAAACTGAAAGTCATACAATTAAGAACCTATCATTCGGAAAACATTTATTGATGTCTTGTTTAGAATGTTTATCTTTTGTATCAACATGGGATTCAATGCTGATAATTCTGAAAAGAGAGTAAAATAAAATATCCATAAATTATTTTCATTAACTGTATTTTCTTATTAATATATTGTATTTTATCAGCCTACAAGTATCTTTTAATTATTGACCTCAATGTAAATGCGCAAACATAGAAAGCCTGGTAGAATTTCCATTAAATATGATTGATTTTTACGTAAAATAATAAAATAAGTCCTTTCCAATTCCCCTGTCGGCAAAATTTAAATTGAGTAACTCCTTATCACATTACATGACTTTTGAAAAGAAAATATTTTAATTTATATTGTTTGTGACCAGCAGATTTGTGATTGGGCTAAGATCATTGCAGTTTTTGCCCATTTAAAATACTTTATAGCTCACAGGCTATCAAAGCCCGAGAACTTATGTGCCCGCCGGTTCTGTATGTACGTATATATGTATGTACGTAACGCGATAACTCTTGATAGAAATAACCGTTTTGGTTCAAATTTTGTTTATAAGTTCATTGTGATAAGGTGCTTCCCTGATTAGTTTTGGGGGTTCATTGGTTAAGTGTAAAGGGGGAACGGGGGGTGGGCTAACTCCCCTTAATTTAGATAAATGGGTTTTTCATGCAGAATTATCCGATTTTCTTCAAGTTTTGTATATATGTTCATTGTGATAAGGCGCTTCCCTGATTAGTTTTTGGGGTTCATTGGTTAAGTATAAAGGGGGAAAGTGGGCTAATCCCCCCCCTAAATTTAGATAAATGGGTTTTTCATGCAGAATTATCTGATTTTCTTCAAATTTTGTATATAGGTTCATTGTGGTAAAGTGCTTTCCTGATTAGTTTTGGGGGTTCATTGGTTAAGTATAAAGGAGGAAATTGGGCTAATCTCTGCCCCCTTAATTTAGATAAATGGGTTTTTTCTGCAGAATTATCCGATTTGCTTCAAATTTTGTATATATGTTCATTGTAATAAAGTGCTTCCCTGATTCATTTGGGGGTTCATTGATTTATTATAAGGGGGAATTCAGGGATGATCCCCCCTTAATATATTGTCGATTTCTTTATTTTTCGAGGGCTTATTTCAAATTCTTTGAAATAATAGTATAATAAACTATTAGTGTGAATAGCCTGTGAGCTAAATGCCCCAAGTTTAACTGGCTGGTTTTCTTTTTATTTAATATACAAGTTATAAGTGCCAATATTGCATCTATTCTCTGTTTTCTTTTATGATAGTAAACAAGAAAGAAAAACTATGCGTCAAGCATTGCATATGAAACACTTTCCAACACTTCCAGAACACTGTAATGCACTTCCCCGTTTAATAAGGTGAAAGGAGAAATTTTAAGTAAACAATTTAGAAAACGCATAACAACTGAAAACGTACTTTCAGAAATCACCCTCCATGCACGTCAAATTATCAAATTCTTTGCACAACCCTGTATTCATAAAGTAAATTTACTATGTATGAGTAAACTGTGTAAAATGTTGTTCGTATATTTCCATATTAGAACAGTGTGAAATATTGTAATGGTATAAATATATTCAAACAGAAATTTCATATAAGAATGGACAACGATGTAATTCAATTTGAATATAATATAGTTATATAATATGCAAGTGAAGGGACGATTCCGGGCAGAACTCATCCATTCATCCTAAAATCATCCTAACAGCAATTTCCTGTCAAATTAAAAAAAATTCCGTTATAGCAGTTGCAAACAATTAAAAATTCACAATAATATTCTTTCCACAACAATTAATTTTCTATTGAATTATTTCTAATTTTCCACGTGAAAAATTAAAATGAAACCGAAAATTTTCAAGAATAAGAACAAAGATGAATATGATATCATATTGGAAGTATAACAGAGATTTTCAAAGAGTTCTCAATAATACAAGGAGCATAAATATGAGTAAGTACAGAAAGCAGGTAAATATGACATCAGCAGGCGAATATATGACGTTATATGAGTTTGAGAAACGTATTGAATCATCATTATACAGACCGATTATGGAAATTTTGGCATATTTTAACATTTTGATGTTCTCTGAATTCGTTTTCGCTATTTTTAAATCTATTCCACATACATATATATACGTGTGTTTATTCGTGTATATTTGAATTTCGACAAATGTTCAGGTCCCCAGAGCTCATTCTTGGTGAAAATCGGAAATAAAGATTTCAGATATTTAAAAAAAAAAATCAACATGTATATATTTCTTGCAATACAACTCAGTAAAAGCTTTTTGTACTGATATTGCATTCAATCTATATCTGTTTCACTCTATTAATTATGATAGATCTGCAATTTTTTTCTGTTTGTTCATCTTATTTACATCAGATAGCAAATTTGTTGTAAAATGGCCAGAGGAACATGCATTAATGAGGCCCTGAACTTTAGGAAAACTGACATGAACCGTTATTGTCGAGGAATAATATATGAATATTTTTATCAATTATTTAAAATTTTACGTGAAAACCATGATTTTTTTCCCACCGTCCTAGGACTGGATTTACACTAGTTTTAAATAAAAGCTAGCCAATAATTCGAATAATTAAATTTTGTTTTAAATAAATGATATATTTGAAATTTTGTTTTGATGAATTTATAACAATTATTTTATCAATAATATTTTTTATGAATCTCTTTTGGCCTCATAGAAAGTAAGATTTTATAAACAGAATATAGAAAAAACTTTTTTACTTGCCAATAAATAAATAAACATGCATATGATCAACTATTGTCAGATCAACTTTCTTTTCATATTTATGCATAGAAATAATTTTCCATCCAGATGTTTTAATAAATAGATGAAAGAAAATTATTCTTTCCTATCTTTTAAAATAGATATGAATAGCTCAAAAGGGAAAATATGAGGAAATACTATGTCTTTGGATGATTTCTTCTTTGATACATTGGATCTGAAGCTGAAAGATATTCAATTCGTAACATATCTCTCTGAAAACATTTATTAATTCCTTAAGGAGAATTTGTATCTTTCACATAACATTTCCCAAAAATTTCCGATGAATTCAGTGCTGATAATTTTGAATGGCGTCTAAACTAAAACATGCTTAAATATTTTTCATTCAGGCATAGATGATTGTAAATTATACCATAGATTCATATCAATATCTTGCTTATTATCAGTCTAAATGTATGTTTTAAGTATTATCCTCAAAGAGATCGAGGAATAAATTGTAGAATTTGATTAAAATATGACGGATTTAAATGTAAATAATAACAGAAAGATGCTTAAATTGTTATATTTAGATAATTAGTTTTGAAAAGTTCTGCTTTTCATTTAGGATCATTTAAATGTAAAATTATAAGAGAAAGATTCTTAAATTGTAATATTTAGATAATTAGTTTTGTAAAGATCTGCTTTTCATTCAGGATCATTTAAATGTAAAATAATAACAGAAAGATGCTTAAATTGTTGCAGTTAGATAATTAGTTTTTAAAGATCTGCTTTTCATTTAGGATCATGGGAAAAGAAAATTATTTTGTTGTTTCATTACGATGTTTATGTTTAAATGCCTATTTTTAGGATAATAGTAATATTTCCGTTTTTAAACGGATTTTTTTCTCCAAAAGCTATATTAATAAAAGTGGATTCATATTAATGTGAGGCAAACCTTATTTAGTGGTGATTTTAGAAATCAATAAAAAACAGCACATTCAATTAAATTTTATAAAATGGACGTAAATTGATATCTATAACATAACAAATCAGCCATTGCAAAAAGTATAGAAGTATTATAAACTTCCATTTTCTTCACATCTTTGTGCATAGAAATCATTTTCCATCTAGAAATGTTAATAACTACATGGAAGAAAATTATTATTTCCTCAATATTAGAATAGATATGAATAGCTCAAAAGAGAAAATATGAGGAAATATTATGTCTTTGTATCACTTCTTCTTTGATACATTGGATCTGAAGCTGAAAGATATACAATTCTGAAAATATCTCTCTGAAAACATTTATTAATTCCTTCTAGAGAATTTGTATTTTTCACGTAACTTTCCCTACAAAATTTCGATACAAAATTTCGATGAATCCAGTGCTGATAATTTTAAAAGGCGGCTAAACTAAAATATGCTTAAATATTTTTCATTCAAGCATAAATGTTTGTAAATTATATCAAAGATTCATATCAATAACTTGGTTTTTATCACTCTAGATGTATCTTTTAATTATTACTCTCAATGAAATCAAGTAAACTCACAACAAATGACAGAATTTAAGTAATATATGATGAATTAAAATGTAAAATAAGTATCAAAGTAACAAGATTGAAATTGTATGTCAAACGTGACAAATGAGCTGTGTTCATACTATAACTAGTTATACTAGGTGCACAACTAAGTTTCAGAGAGTTTTTTGGTCTATAAACAATGGAAAAAATTAAGAGAAATGCAAAAAATGATTTATTCAAAGTATCGTCCCTCGTTAGCTACACATTTTTGCCATCACTCTGGCAATGCATGAATACCGTGACGATAAAATGACGCGTCTTTGGACCGAAACCATTCATCCAACCAATTTTGCACTTCTTCGAAATTGGCCAAGTGTAGCCCAGCCAAGCCATGTGCCATCGACCGGAACAAGTGATAATAGGAAATGGGCAGGTCTGGTGAATACGGCGGGTGCAGTAGCAGATCCCATTTCAGTGTTATGATGGTGTCCTGGACGATGGAATTGAGATGGCACGGAGCGTTGTCGTGCTGCAATATCACTCGTTCGTGTCTCGTGTCCCATTCTAGCCGTTTTTCGAGCAATGCACGGTTCATATTATTCATTTGTTGTCGGTAGTGATTCCCATTAACAATTTCGCCCGGTTTCAACAGCTCATAGTACACGATTTCTTTCTGGTCCCACCAAACGCAGAGCATTGTCTTCCTTCCGAAGCGATTTGGCCGTGCCTTCGATGTTGATTCTTCGCCAGGTGAAAGCGACGATTTTTTGCGTTTCGGATTCTCGAAATATATTCACTTCTCATCGCAAATAACAATAGATATCCAAGCTATTAGAAAAACACAACTTTAGACATGTATGTCGACTACATGGGCCATTTACGCCACCTATGTGTGAAACCCTGAAACTTAGTTGCGCACCTAGTTTAAATATTCAGATCTTGGTGCAATAGCTGTTGCACTCTTATAAAAAAATGCATGAATTCAAAATTTATTTTATGTGTAGATTTTAAAGTATAGACATTAATTTTATTTTATGAAATTAAGTTTCAATACACTTTTACAAACAATTAATTACAATTCTGTTACATTAAAATTATACTATTCGCAAATATCCAATACAAGACAATATAAAAAAAAATATCGTTAAGTTTTCACTGAAAAATGAATAACATCGTATGTAATTACGATTTGATTAATTTCCGTAATGAAATAAGTACATTTTAAGTTGGCGACATTTTATTTTTTGTGGACATTTACTGAAAATTCCAATGGGAAATTTAAGCCTAGCTTTGAAAATTTCAGAACTTGAAGTCCATATTTAGTATCTTTTTCCATTTAATATCTATTTCTCCGGAAACATCTATCCAAAAAACTATCGGTAGATTATAAGATTGCTATAATTCAACAATTTAAATATACAAATTCGGTAATAGGGAAAAAATGACTTAAATATGACGTAATCACTATGGCAACCAAGAATCAATACCTATCATGGGATATCATTGAATCAATTACGTATGATAAGATTTAAGAGAATGAAGAAAACTTTTGTTAATATCTTTTTAAGTTTTGATTCGATTTTCATAAAATTTGAAATGACTCGACAAAATTCTGCTATAATTATATATATTAAATTTCAAAACATTCGGTTGGGTAGATTTTATATGCGGTTATATGCGGTCAGATGGACGGACCGGAGGACGACTATAGGTGGTACGTATTTATAAAATTACAAACGCACCTAAAAATAGTTTCTCTGAAAATCACTCTTTTATAAGCATTCAATGTTCATCTTGAAAATCACGCCTAATTATTTGACTGCAATTCATGTTTTTTCCCAAAACATTTCCGTTACTATACATCAATTTAGCATAGGCACTGAACTCGATTATGAAAAATTCACTATTTTTTACGCTTGTTAGAAAGCGCAAGGAAGTGGATTTATTTATAAATATACATAATTTTTGCTCTCTTTCTTCTTTAAAACAGGGCAACAAGAAAGAAAAAAGGTAACATTATTCAAACAATCTTTTTAGGATTTCTAAATTGATTTCTCAATGTATAATCGTAAATTAATTAATATTAAACTAATAATATATAAAAGCTTATTTTATAAAAAATATTACACTCTTTATGTTTTATTTATCATTTATTTTCTGCTTTATAGTCTTTAAAATGTTTCATTGTTGTAGCTTCATAGCCAAATATTTTGGCGAGCGTTTGTTGGCACATAATTAAATCCATTGTCTATTCAACTCGTATGCAATTGTATCAGTTACAGAGAAAATTTGGCAATTTATCACCTGTGGCGAACTAACAGAAAAATTCCTTAAAATTAATGTGATAATTTGTAATTAAGATCTAAAAATATTAAAATATTATTTGTCATCGGAAACACACCTGTGAAGGTATTTTTTTTACAATTCTAGTATATCAGGAAGTGGGTTAAAAAACAATTCCAAAAAAAAAAAAAGTGTAGTAATAATAACAGAAAGGTGCTTAAATTGTTTTGTTTTGATAATTAGTTTTGAAAAGATCTGTATTTCATTTAAAATCATGGTAAGGAGAATTATTCACTGAGAAAAATGACACTTTCAAATCGGAGTAAATCGATGTTTTAATTTTGTTATGAAACTTTTCGTTTCAAATATGATGACCCAATGCTTTCAATTCTGAAATACTCAATTTTGAAATACCAGAAATTCTCAGACTATAGAAACATGGACATACTCAAAAAAGGATTAGAATCAGTTCATACTCATTTTTGAAACATGGACATACTCAAAAAAGGATTAGAATCAGTTCATACTCATTTTTGAAACATGGACATACTAAAAAAAGGATTAGAATCAGTTCATACTCATTTTTGAAACATGGACATACTCAAAAAAGGATTAGAATCAGTTCATACTCATTTTTGAAACATGGACATACTCAAAAAAGGATTAGAATCAGTTCATACTCATTTTTGAAACATGGACATACTCAAAAAAGGATTAGAATCAGTTCATACTCATTTTTGAAACATGGACATACTCAAAAAAGGATTAGAATCAGTTCATACTCATTTTTGAAACATGGACATACTCAAAAAAGGATTAGAATCAGTTCATACTCATTTTTGAAACATGGACATACTCAAAAAAGGATTAGAATCAGTTCATACTCATTTTTGAAACATGGACATACTCAAAAAAGGATTAGAATCAGTTCATACTCATTTTTGAAACATGGACATACTCAAAAAAGGATTAGAATCAGTTCATACTCATTTTTGAAACATGGACATACTCAAAAAAGGATTAGAATCAGTTCATACTCATTTTTGAAACATGGACATACTCAAAAAAGGATTAGAATCAGTTCATACTCATTTTTGAAACATGGACATACTCAAAAAAGGATTAGAATCAGTTCATACTCATTTTTGAAATATGGACATACTCAAATATGCGTACAAGATGTTTTATTCTTGACTGTATGCATGTTTTCAGAAATGAGTATATACATGTTTCAAACTTGAGTAATTTTGATTAGGAGCCATTTTGACTAAACTCAGATTTGAGTATTTTTTGCTCAGTTTTGAAAATGCCGTTTTTAGAGTGTACCAAACCGAATTGTTTGGAATTTAATTTAGATAGTCGTTGAAGAATATTGTCGAGTCATTTCAAATTTTATGAAAATCGAACACTGTTAAAAATTTGCAGCAAACTGTCCAGTCATTTGACCGTTTTTATAGAAAACGGTTACATAACCGCAATTTAACTCTATTCTCACCATATTATTGCCCATATTATGGTCATAATACAGTTAAATTACGGTTATGTAACCATTTTATATAAAAACGGTCAAATGACTGGACAATTTGCTGCAAATTTTTAACATTTAATCAAAACTTAAAAAGATATTAATAAAAGTTTTCTTCATTCTATTAAATCCTATCATACGTAATTAATTCAATGATATCCCATGATAGGTAATGATTCTAGGTAGCCTTGGTAATTACGTATTCATATTTAAGAAGGAGTCATATTATTTCCGTATTACTAATTTTAAAAACTGTATTTGTATACTAAAATTGTTTGATTACAGCAATCCTATAATCTACCGACAGCTTTTTGGATAGATGTTTCCGGAGAAATATATATTAAATGGAAAACGATATGGATTTCAAGTTCTGAAATTTTTAAAGCTAGGTTTAAGTTTTCCATTGGAATTTTCAGTAATTTAAAAAAAAAGATAACATGTTGCGAACTTAAAATGTACTTATTTTATTACGGAAATTAATCAAATTATAATTACAGACGATATACATATTTATAAAACTAGTTATAGTACAAACGCACCTCATTTGTCACGTTTGACGAACAATTTCAAACTTGTTTTTTCTAAAAACTTATTTTAATAAAAGTAGATTCATATTAATGTTCAAATAATGTACTGTAATCACCTATTTAGAGGTGATTTTAGAAATCAATTAAGAAAACCAGCACATTCAATTAATTTTTATAAATTGTAAGTAAACCAATATCTATTACATAGCAAATAATACACTGAAAAAAGTATAGAAGTATTACAAATATCTATTTTCTGCACATCTGTATGCATAGAAATCATATTTCCGCCTAGGATTGTAAATAACTTCATGAAAGAAAATTGTTATTTTCTATCGATTGGGATAGAAGTGGGTAACTCATAAGACAGCATTCGAGGAAAAGTTATTTCTTTTAATGCATTCTTCTTTGATGCATTGAACGTGAAACAAAAAGAGATATTCAATTCAGAACCTATCACTCTGAAATCATTTATTGATTTCTTATTGAGATATCTTATCTTATACATAACATTTCCTAAAAATTTCCGATAAATGAAATTCGGGTCAATTTCAAACGCTACTGAAAATTAAAAAAAATGTGTAAATTATTTTCATTGGGATATAAAGATTTAGAAATTAAATCATATTTCATATCAACAATTTGTTTTTATCAAAGTGTACATTCATCTTTTAATTATTTTCCTGAATGAATATGCCCAAAACATAACAAGAAATACGGCATTTGATAAAAGTAGAAATTCATAATTTCATATAAACACTTTATATACTCTCGTATGTCACAAAATTCAAGAGACGATTCCGTTTAAACACTAGAATTTCTGTATAAAGAATTTGGCTTTACTTAATCTAAGAAAATTAATACGGATTCTGCGATTTAATCAGGTGAAAAAATTCTATTACAGAATACAGGTATAACAACGGAACGTCATTTTACTTTCGAAATTTAGTGTTGTGTATGTATGGTCGCTTGATTTTATCAAAGCTATGCATATTATATATTGCTCTGACTGTGATTGGACAATCGAAAAAAAAAAAAACATCACATATTACCTCTGCCGAAAATCATCTTATAATAACGTGACAGTACCAATCGATTAGTAATAACATCTACTAATTAAAACTATTTTTAATTTTCTGTAGATGTCGAAATACATATAGAAATTGTAAAAAACTTCAATTTTCAATTCAAACACCCAATTTTGACATCATATTTGGATTCTATGACAGTTTGTACCATAGCGTACCAAATGGCAAGTCATTCAATAAAGCAGTTTATTAAAGTTTAAACTTTGGAACTCCTCATTCTAAATTTACTTTTAATCGTTACAAAACCGATTATAATGCGGATAGTTTTTTAAACATAACTCAAAACCTACTTGACGAAATGAGCTCTAATTTTGGATTCACATATTTGAAGCTTCTATATATATATATATATATATACAGAGAGAGAGAGAGAGATGTATGTAATGATAAAAAAATTTCGCCATTTCTAAAAACCTTAATCTGTTAAAAGCGACACTTCTTTGTAAAAACCCCTAATTTATTCCTTCATATTTTGAGACATTAAATTTCTATTTCTTTAGAATGTTCCTTAATATCATTTTCATTTTTATTGAAATTATCATTCGATATTCCATGATTCATTGCATGTAACTCCCGCGTATAACTATTCACCTCAAAGTTATGCCGAGTATAATAAAGAGTACCACAGCCTTGCAATCCGCTCATTGGTTAAAATGTCATGCATTGGCGAAAGATTGCTACGCATATCTTTGTTTAAAACGCGTTATGCAGACTTGGAGATCAAAAATTTTCCGCTTCTCGACTTGCTAAATAATTCCCGTCACTTAGACGAGAATTGTTTTTAAATTGGTGTATCTCTAATAATATGTAACATCTTCACGCTTTTTTGTGCGATGTCACACAGCTCGATCTGACAAGGAGAGGATCAAGTTTGGTAATCACAGATTTTGATTATTTTTATATATGTTGTAGGGTAGAAGCCCCTTAGTCTCAGGTTCAACGGATCTTATACAACGTACTTTGGCTCTCGAGAAGTCGGGGGTCTAATATTTTAACACAACTTAAATACTTACTTTGTAACGAAGTTTCTACGTAGCTTAGTTGTCATGGCGGCTGCTTGTTGATCTGCGGGCCCTGGTTCGAGGCCGGAACGTGCCTTTCTGATTTTTATACTTGTAATTATAATTTAATAATCCAAAAATAAGATTAATACCGTACATTAATTATAATGTTAACATTTTACTTTAAATTTATTTTTTTTTTTGATTTTTAAACCATTATTAAACATTTCTCATCTTTTAAAGACAATTTGTTTTTTAATGGATACATTATTGACTGGTAAAAATTCAAAAATCGTGACAAAATCATACCTTATTTTATTAATTATAAATTAATTCCAAGCGCAAGCATACGTATCAAATTTAGAAATCTTTAATATTCAAAAAATATATTGTAATTTGATTCTTATGCTAATTTTTAATATAATTATGCTTCTACTTTAAAAACAGTAATATTATCATCGCATTGGCTTCCATTGTTAAGGCAATATATAAATGATGGTTCTTTAAAATCAAGAATTGACACAATTTTTAAATGTCATTGCATCGATAAAGCATATATGAAATACATTTTAAAAGTGATTAAAAAAACTGTTTAGGGATGTTTTATACACCGATTTAGTTACAAATAAAAAAAAAAAAATTGGTTTACATTATAATTAATGCACAATAATACAATTTTCAATTAGCATTATTAAATAATAATTACAAGTATATTTATAAAACAAAAAATGAGAAAACAAAAGTAGCGCGTTCTGGTCTCGAACCCGGGCCCGCGTATCAACGTGCGACGCCTTAACAACTAAGCTATGATCAACGCAGTAATTTAATTACAAAGTAAGTATTTAAGTTGTGTTAAAGTATCAGACCCCCTATTTCTCGAGAACCAAGGAGCGTTGTATAAACATATACAACATATATAAAAACCCTACAACATATATAAAAAGAATCAAAATATGTGATTACCAAGCTTGGTTCTCTCCTTGTGAGTTCTAAAAGGAAAGATTAGTGGAATTGTCTATTCTTTGTGAAGTGTTAATAAATTCGTTGCTGAAAATGAAGCTTCCTTTATTTTTATGGAAAAATTCCGTTGTATTCATAAACATCGCATTCCATCTTGATAACTCGAACTTCAAAATAAGTGAATCTACCAATGCATCGCTTGTACGGAATTAATATTTCAGTGTTTTATCGACATAAATTACTATGAAATAGAAAGTATTTTGTATAAGTAGAATGATAATAGAACTTGATATGTTTTTTGAAAATCATAAATATTATAATTATATATATATATATATATATACACGTTGCATTTCATTTTTTATTTTTGAAAAATAATTTCAAAGTAATTTTTGGAAAGAATTATGAATTTGAATGTATAGTTTTACATATAGAACTCGATTCTAGAAGCTGCCAATCCAAATTTACCGATCCTTCCCGCAGATAGTTCTTTAGTTATGCTTTAAAAACTATCCTAAATTATACCATTCAGGGGAATCCAAATATGATGTCAAAATTACACTATAAAAAAAACTGCAAAAAAAATTCAAAAAATACTGTTAATATTTCACCTAGCACTCAAACACAGCACTTTCGTTAATTTACAGCGATAACAGCTGTATAGCTGTTATCTTAGCACTATTTTACTCGCTAACAGCGACATCTGTTAGCGTTGTTGACCATATCTCTAAAATCAAGGGAAAAACAAAAGCAAGGTGTATATCACGACAATAGCTTTTAAGTCATTTGTCTAGAATAAATATTTTGTTTTAAATCATAAAAATAGATGATTTTTCCTGGTTATGTTGTTTTTGACTTTACCTCAGTATTTTCCCCCCTGACTTTGTTGTTATTATTATGTATACTTTGCTTCTAAGTATCACAGGCAAACTTTATTCAAGCAGATTTTTTTTAAAGAAGATCCCTGTTTTTAGCTATGCCTTATTACGCTATTATGTAGTTTTCAAAACTCCAGTCCATGCGTTGGCATTTGAATATACTTTCTAAACCTTATAAATATTTTACTCGCTAACATTTTTCGGTTCATTTTCAACGGTAATTTAAATATTTTTATTTATTTAATATATTATTATAGTTTACTAAATTTTCCCGTCTTATTACCACGGAGCTGATATTTCAGTCAGTGGTTTATTTTCAATTTTCAAATCATTTATTATCAGTAATCTGGATGCACTATTTTATCAATTCCTAAAATATTCCTTCTGTTTGTTTACTGCGCAGCATTAATTTGCAGCAACTCGTTTACTGATTTTGTTCATTATCTTGTTATTTTTATGCTTAATTTTAAAGTTTTTATGTGAACAGATTTTTTCAAAGTTGCTTGAACTCATAAGTGTTTTTTTTTCTCCTTGTGTTCATTTTTCAATCGGACCTGATATTTATGAAATTAAATGTAGACTTTTATTATCTTAGCATAAATTATCTTAGCATAAACAAGTTTTTTTCAATATATAAAGCTTCTATATCAGCAAGTTGCGTACAATAAGGTCTTGTTATTAATTAGTTATGTATGATAGTTTATATATCAGAAAGTTTTGTATATCCGTGTGGAGGGGTGGGGGAAATAATAGCTACATTGAATAAAAAAAAATATTTAAACAGATACAAAAAATAACCCTAAATTTGTTGGAGAAAACAATATATATATATATATATATATATATATATATATGATTTAAATTAGTAGGTATTTTCAAATACAAACAAACGGATAAACAAAGTCCTGTAATAAAAAACTGAATAATTAATTAAAAGCTAGATAAAATAAAATCTTCTTCTGTTATGATTTATTGAAAAAACATTTTATCTACAGGGTGTTTCAGTTAAACGTTTTAGAACTTCTAAGAGGGGTAGGGTACATCCTGACGAACCAAAATCATATACCAATGGTCAGTCAGAAATGCTTTCCTGACGCGGTAGATGGCGTTGTGCGAAAGCTCCGAGCTTTCGTGCAGGGAATCTTCATTTCGCACAAGAACGCCAAGTTAGTAGGATGGATGATTACACGAACGCAGAATTAGACGATATGCATTTGGTGTACGGGGCTGCAAATTGTAGTGGGCCAGCCACAAAACGTTTGTACGCGGAACGATATCCGACGAGGCGTATTCCCAGTCATAATTTATTTGCAAGACTGCACCGGAGGTTAGCTGAGACAGGTTCATTTGAAAGAGCTGACAGGGTCAGGGTAAGAACAGCACGGACTCCAGCTGTCGAACAGAATGTGCTGCGGCATGTACAAAGGAATCCAAGAACGAGTACACGAAGTCTAGCAAACGTAGTTGGGGTTTCCCCTTGCAGCGTCTGGAGGATTCTCCGAGAACAAGACATACATCCGTTTCACGTGCAGCGTGTCCAGACACAGCAACCGGATGATTATGCACCTCGTATTGCTTTCGCACAGTGGTACCTTGGAAAATGTGCTACAAATCCCACTTTTCCTACTGAAGTGTTGTTTTTCGATGAGGCATCCTTCACAAGGGAAGGAATTTTCAACTCGCATAACGACCATATCTGGGCGGTCGAGAACCCGCATGCAATACGATGTCGTGCAGCACAGATTCGATTTTTGGTCAATGTACGGGCCGGTATTATGGGAGATCACCTTATCGGACCTTACCTGTTACAGTGTCGTCTAACCAGAGATAACTACTTGCTCTTTCTGCAGCAAGTATTGCCACAACTTTTGAGAGATGAACAGATTTCTGCATCGACGCAACAGACAATGTGGTTCCAACACGATGGAGCCCCTGCCCATTATAGCGGAGCTGTTCGTAACTATCTGAATGTCACATTTGGTCAACAGTGTATCGGACGTGGTGGTCCCGTGCATTGGCCTGCTCGGTCACCCGACCTATCATGTCTTGATTTTTATTTCTGGGGTCATATGAAATCGCTAGTTTATGACACCCCTGTTGACAATGCTGAGGAGCAGGTTACAAGAATTGCAGTAGCTGCCGGAGAAATTCGAAATTCGCCTGGAGTATTCCAGAATGTTCGGATGTCCATGCGTCGGAGATGTGACGCGTGCATTGTAGCCCGTGGAAGCAACTTCGAACACTTACTTTAATCCATGTACCTTTTACTTCTTTTCATGTATTATTAAAACGATTTCTCACTTACGGTCTCTTTTCTTTATGGTGCTTCTGTGTACAACACCGCTTCAGGAAAGCATTTCCGACCCCACATTGCTATATGATTTCGAGTTGTCAGGATGTACCCTATCCCTCTTAGAAGTTCTGAAACGTTTAACTGAAACACCCTGTACATAGGCAAATGACTCAAATTTTTGTCGGTGATACACTTGACCAAAAATTGAAATTTGTATCTTACACATTTATAATAGAATCGATTGTATAATAATGATATTAAAACAATGATATGAGTAAGCAAAAAGATAATACTTAGTAGCTAAAGTCTTTAAAATATGTCTAACAAAAATATTTTTATGCTTTTTCCTTATAGGCGATCCAGATTTTTTTAACAGAAAACGGTTTGTGTTTTTTTTTTTCATATTTAATCTTATACTGCAAATTTTTTCAGGTGATACTTTATATTGCAAAATGTGTAGATGAAAGAAAAAGCAAAGCAAACTCTATCATTCCCATTGGGGCAGTTAATTTATAAAAATATTTTCCGATTTCATAATTTAGCCTGCGGTGGATCGTGAAAGAATTTTTTGACTCAGTATAAAAGTAATTTGTTTGCATTGTTATTGTGATGATCCAAAATAAGAAAAATGCTAAAATATATTTATTTGAAAGCGAGAAATGCTATCAAAAATTTCAACAATAAACAATTTTAAGCTGAATTTTTACTTTAATTCATTTATAACAACTAAATATATGTGAATTTATGTGAATGTATTTATAAATGACACTTACTTAGGAAATGAAAAGTACATAAGAACAATAATTTCCGTCATGTATTTTAAAGACAACTGTCTGTTACAATAGCCACCAAAGCATATTATGCTTTCATTATTTTATACAAAGCTTTTCTTCAGAGAAATGTAGGGGAGAGGGGGGGGGCACGTTTGAACATTTTTTTTAGAAAATCAACATATTTCTTACTTAAATTATATTTATTGCATTTTAAATATTACATATGAAAAACAATGTATTTCTTCATCGTATGAGCCAAAAATTTAAAGTTTTCCAAATTAATTAAATGCGGTGTGACGCTTTAAATAACTGAGAGATTTCTGTTCAAACTTGCCCCATGTAGGGATACCTTTGAACAATCTAGGGGCACCTTTGAACAAATAAACAAAATATGAAAATATAAAGAATTTTTATGGAAAACTGCATAGCTTTAAAAAATATAAAATATTCAAAATAAAATTACCTACATTTTATTGAAATTACTAATTTTTTATTATTTAACAAAATTTATATCCATTAAAGTTGATGTCAAAGCTCAGTGTTAAAACAGATCACATGGTCCCTCGAGTTATGTTTGATTGTGGCAACTTTTATACAATATCCTTGAAATCAACCAAACTGACACATCTGATGCCACTAGAAAATAAAATTTATTATCCTCTTTTTTACGAAAAAATCTTAGATTAAATTCTGTTATCCTCCAACTACAATTCAATTCGACCAACATAATGAAGAATGTTAACAATGAATGTCAACAATGAATGCCTTGCACAAAAAGTATACATTTTAAATCATAATGAAGTTTATATATGTTTAAAAACGAAAAATAATCCAAATATATAACAAGACAAGAAACTCTCATGTTAAAAAACCACTCGACAAAAAAAAGTGTTGTTTCTACACCTAATATGTAGTAGTTGGCAGACCACAATCAGTACAACTTTAATACTAAGTATAATAACTCTTAATTAATCTCTTAATTTTCACATTTTCTAAAAAAAATTCCAAAATAATAGTATTTAGATACATCCATAACTCTTTATTTCCTAGTTTTAATTTTTCAATGGTGCCCCAACTTTTTTGTTCAATGGTCCCCCATTACATGATGTTTAGCATTATAACTATTTACTCAATTAGTCTTAAAAATTTGAATAAAACAAAGCTTATAAGTTAAAGCTAACATCTTTATTTAAATATTGAACAATCAAATAAAATTTTAGGGATACAAGATTGTCAACAAAAAGCTTACAACTTTATTTAGTTAAGTTTAGATTGATAGCAGTGAAAAATACATAAATTGCATAGACAGTAGTGTGCATGCAAAATGATAAAGCTTTGTATCCTTGTTGCATTGAAGCAGTAATAATGTGCTGCCACCTATATTTCAAAAATATAATTTATTTCAAGGAAAATATTTACAGTGTTCAAAGGTGCCTCCAGTTCAAACATGCCCGCCCCCCCACTCCCCTATATGGCTTCGAATCTATGTACAATAGCCTAAACCTTTAGACTTAGAATTGTATCTTTTACAAAAACTAGATAAAATATTGTTCTTCATCAAATCAAAACTATTTACATCTAAATAGCTATTTTCGTTACGCAATTTACATTATTACAGTCTTTGTTTCCTATAGGATATATTTATAAAATATTCTTCATGATCTAGCAAATAAAACAATATTTGTTTTGTACATAAAATGCTTAATAAGACATGATTGTTTGAATTTGTTTAATTTTCAGCGTTTTTTTATACTGAAAGCACGTTTGTTTCTGTTTCTAATTCTATAAATTGTTTAGACCCAGTATAATACTATATTCGAACTTTTATATGAGTTTCTTGTAAAGGAACAATACTTTCTACACATAACATCTTCAACAAGAAGTATGTACACGTCAATGATATATATAAAAGTCGCGGCAACTATGAAATATTTAGATAAATTGTAGAATGGAAAGACATACAGACAAACCGTTGTCATGAATATTTTTCAATTATACTGGGAAGTATTACGAATTATGATAAACTAAAGAAAATATAAATGAATGTGAGCATTACGAAACATTGTCAGAAATTGAACTAAAAACAAATCTTGATATAAAATTGCAGAAATTCATTGAAATACATTCTTTAGAACAAATTTCTAACTTCCTTGTATTAGGATTGCATTCTTTGTACAATATGGTTCAAAATGTCATCCTTCGCTTTTCTTCCTTTGGTAATATGAAAACAATCTTACTTATAATAAAATCCAAAGGCGAGAAAGTGTCTGTAACCAATCCGGGTTGAACCACTCTGGTCTGTGAGTCGACCGTAGTTAAACGCCATGTTAGGCTTACTAAAAAATATATGCTAACACATGAACACTAAATGATAATTTCTTTTACTTGAAATAATGTCTGTTCAGCATATTTTCGTATAAAACATGTATATCATATCCAATTATAATGTTTTAAGTTTTAAATTAAAAATAACAGATTAAACATCCGATTACCTGATGTAAACAAACAAATAATGTTGCCATTCAAAAACACAAATCCCATATTTAGAAAAAAAAATGAACGACTCTTTGAATGTTTCATTAAAATATCCGATTATGCTCTTAAAATATTTGTAAAAGCATATTAAAGTCTTTAAATAATTTAAAGGATTTTTTTAATTTATTTCTGTAAGCATTTTTTTTCTGTAAGCTTTCAGAAATAGCGATGATAGATAGCTTTCATAGAGAGGCTTTGCGATGATCCTTCCGTATTTTACATTTCGGCGCAGTTCTGGCGCCATCTATTGGCGATAAATATAAACGAAGTTAGTTTTTGTTGAAAGATATATTTTATATAAAATATTAATAAAGTTGTAAAATAATATAAAATGTATATAAGGATATTTTAGCACCATCTATGGACAATTAATATAAACAAAGATCTTTCTGTTGGAAAAAATATTATACAACATAATAATAAAGTTGTAAAATAATATAAAATGCATATAAGCATATTTTTAAACTAAGAAAAATTCAGGGTGTATTGATTTATTTCAAGATCAACTTTAATATCATATCTTTCTTAAAAATCTAACTTGGTTAAATCAAATTTTAATCGCCTAGCTTATATCAAATTAAATTCTGAAATTTTGCTTGCATTGTAAAATGAATATTTCTTATGAAACACAGTTAAAATATAAGGAATATATAGTACCGCATATCACATATGTTAATTATACCAATGCCGATCAAATTTTGATTTTTAACATAGTAACGTTTAAACCTAACTTTGTAGAAAAAAAAAAAAAAAAAAATGTAATTCAATAAGAGAATGTGAAAAGATATTTTTCAGTCAATTTCAATTTACTTAAGAAATAAAATAAGATGATTTTTAATGATCAAAATTTATTTTGGTTTTTTCAGGCATATTTTTAAAATAAGACAAAATCAGGTTTTAATTTGATGAATACTTTTAAAAGTTAAAGTTTTATTATCTACTTTCGTTTATTTTAACTATTTCTTCATTACTGGAAAACTTCGTTTTTTCTGTCATTTTAAATGGGGTATTTTCCTACTGTGAATTAAGAAGCTAATATCCATAAAAATGCAATTTTCTGTCTCTTTTTCTGTTTTTCTGCTATGTATTTGTTTCTTCGTGACTGGAATTCTTTGTTCTTAAAGAAATATTAAAATTCAACTCTATTATACTATTAATTTAGACAATTTAAAACGAACAAAATTTTAATGTTTTGTACAATCGTTAAACCATTTCAGAATTTGCATTTAATTTTTCTTATGTAACCAAACAATGAGCTGTGAGTCAAGCTCTTTAGAAACTCATTAATATTTTTTTTTCATAAACTTTCGCACATGGATTATTTTTTAAATATTTTTGAATGTTTTGTCCAATCGTTGAACCTTTTCAGAAATTGAATATTGAGTAAAAGAAAAAAAATCCTCATCATTTTTATTTGTAGAAATCATTTGCCATTCTTAAAATGTACTTTTCTACAATACAAACCTTTTAGTAACAAAATCTTCATGCTGTTTGTTAGTATGAAGTCTTATGAAAATGAAACGCAGATCAACATTCCGTCATTTTTGACGGGCGTTATATACTATTTTTTATAGGACCAACTCTTACGGTAAAAAAAAAAAAAAAAAAAAAAAAAAAAAAAATCCCTGCTGGCCCCACCTACAAGCAGAGGTATATTTCCAAGTGGGTGGTCTCAAA
Organism: Maratus michaelseni; assembly: GCA_963931845.1. Taxonomy (NCBI): domain Eukaryota; kingdom Metazoa; phylum Arthropoda; class Arachnida; order Araneae; family Salticidae; genus Maratus; species Maratus michaelseni. The sequence continues at coordinate 105,209,469 of OZ007590.1, read as the reverse complement.
TGCCACATTATGGCAAATAGCTCTTTCTTCTGCAATTCCCAATAAACATGTGCCCCATGGTCTGCGGCTTCGAAATCTACCTGTGCCTGTAGGCCGAGCCGTCAGGGATTTTTTTTCTTATGAAACGTAATTAAAATATAAGGAATACATAGAACAGCGTAATTTACATTTAATTTTGCTTATGTAATCAAACAATGAGTTATGTGGTGAGTCAAGCTGTTTAGAAACTCATTCATAACACTTTTTTACAAAAACTTTCGCACATGGATTATTTTTTAATATTTAATTGGAATGTGTTGTCCAATAGTTGAACTATTTCAGAAATTTAATATTGAGTAAATATATGTATATCCTCATCATTTTTATCTGTAGAAATCATTTGTCATTTTTAAAAAGTACTTTTCTAGAATACAAACCTTTCAATAATAAAATCTTCATGCTGTTTGTTTTTTATGAAGTCTTATGAAAATGGAACGCTGATCAACAATCCGTCATTTTTGACGGGGGTTATATACTAGTATTATATAATACGATAAACATTTTATACTAAGACTGTTGATATTCACATCAAGCAAACTTGTTCTTTCTATAATTTAGCCGTCACTAATGATTTAGCAGATGCATCGAACAAAAATCAAGTAAATGCTGTTATTAATTATATTAGGCTTCCAGATTTACGTATGAATATGTTGTATCCGAGTTTAGATTTCGATTGTATTGTTCGCATTTTGCGAAAGGATTGAAAATATATTGGTGATATTTTTTTCTAAAATGCGAAAACAGAAAAAATTAGACAAACGTTAAAATATTCTAATTTATAAGAAAAGTTTAATCCCTTCGGGACCGGCGGCTTTTACACAAATTTTATTCGTTTGGCACCACTTTTTTTTTAAAAGCTACCTTTACTTAAACTATCACAAAAATGCTCTAATATGAGAAAGCAGATATTACTTTTATTTTTTACTTGTGCCTGAAACAAATTCTGTATGCTCTTTTTGAGTTTGCATATATACCATGGTCCCGAATGGGTTAAAAAGGTAATAATTACATGACTTGAATTTCTAGTTTTAAATTTATACTTTCACAATGTCTTTAAGTCCCCATCCAAAGGACAGGCTAAAAGACATGGGTAAAAGCTGAAATACATTTTATGATTTTTATCTAAAATGCTACTTTATATTTCAGAAATTTTGGAAAAGGGAACTAAAAAACCATTTGATTTTTACGAAGTCTTTAATTTACGAAATGATGAATGAAAGGTTAAAACAGTGATTTTCAGTATTTTGAAAAAATATATATTAGAAAGATGTAACTAAAAAAATAAAACAAAACAAATTGTTCATCAACAAAAATGTAAAATAATTTTAGCCATCTTCACTAATTTCCGCAACATCAATCAAGGCTCGCTGTGGAGACGCCAAAAGTTTCTTGTTTCCGTCTATCTGTTTGTCTGTCTGTCTGTTTATCTGTTCCGCGAAAACTGCCTCAAAAATGATCCGATTAAGTTTATTTTTGGTAGGTATGTTGGTGAGGTACCCATAAGTAGTTGTATAGTTTTTAGTTGTATTTGGTTCATTCGTTCGAAAAATAAAGAACATTTCTTTTTAGGTCATAATGCTTTCTTATGGGAATGCAGACGATTTTTAAAAAAATTCATTTTTAACTGAAATGAAAATTTTAGATTTGAATAATGGATTTCAACGTAAAATTATGGATGCTAAATTTTCGATTTTGAGATTTTAAATATATCCAATAACTTTAAAAATTTCCCGATATATTTATTAGACTTTAGAAATTAATTGTTTAAATTATTGGCAATTTTTTTGCATCTGTTCGGGAAATATAAAAAAATCATTTTCATGTATTTTACAAATTTTAAAATGCATTTCTTTTTAGTTTGCTCTTTAATTTATCAGTTGCTTAGCAACCATATTTCAGAGAATATCAAAATAAGAAAATTCATGTAACTCGCACTATTTTGCTGCAATACTTTATTAGCAAAATACATTATTTTCAGGTGATTTTCGTATTCTACTGACATAAAAGAGAATGTATTTTGATGCAAGTTGCCCTTTAACTATTATAGAATGATTACCGAAATGTTCTTTTTCAAAAAGAAAATTAGAAAACCATTGAACGTGTAATATGGATTCAAGTCTCATAGTATGAGTTTACATTTCTGTATGTATATTTCTTACATGAGATATTATTCATTTTTTGGAACAGATGGGGATGTATCGTCCTTGAAAAATTAATATAATTTTAAAAATAGGATAAAATTACTGGTACAACAAGCTGGTTAATCTAAAGAAAGAGAGTTGTAAAACGATCCTGAAATATTACAATTACTGGAACTTGAGAACATAAAAGCTATCACAAAAATACTTTATAGAGCCTTATCACGTTTGCTATTTAGTAAATTGGCAGTAGGCATGATTATGAAAGAACCCAATAAGTTTAAAAGTTTGCAAATATGCCTATTCGGGGAAGATTTTAGTTTGATATTGCCATTAAGTTAAATCAGGATGCACTCAGATAAAATGAATATTATAGAATGACCATCAAAACTGTTTTTTCGAAAGAAAAATTGTAATATCACTAGGTTTCTAAAATAGAGATAAGTGAAAATAGTAGATTCAGTTCACATTTTATAAGTTGCTTTTGTGCATGAGATGGTATTCTACTTATCCATCAGATGCAGGTGTTTCGTGGTTGGCAGGTAAGTAAATATAGATATTTAAGTATTAGGATAACAGGAAATAATTTCGAAATTGTTGCTTATCCTAATAAAACCACTATGTAGAACGAAATCCAAGTTATAATAGAATCCTTCGCACAATAAATAGGAAATCATGGATATAAATTTAATAAGATTACGGGGGTTCAGAGTGGCGGACCCCCACCCCCTGAAGAAATGAATTTTTTTATCTAAAAAATTACAAGAATAAGAAGTTCATAAGAATTTCGGAATATCATTGCATAAACCGTGTTTAATTTAACGCTTCTAATTTCTGAAACCAACGAAGTATTTTATGTGACTATAAATATGTATGCAATATAAAAAAATTTAATTGCGGATTGTAAGATGCTAAGTAATATGAAAAGTGATATTAAAAAACAATGACTTTCAGAGCTGACGTTGAGGCTCCTGATATGCAGATTTACTAGTCTATAACAAGATACATAATAGATAAAAAAAAGAGACATACGAATTTTAAAATTGAAGTTTAAAATTCAATTTCTGAAAAGATTTATTAAGTAACTTATTATGAGACTCCATTATAAATTATTGAGAAATAAAGTTTAAAATATATTTTGCATGATGTGAAATGACTAAACTCCTATCTAAATAAGTCTTTACAAAACATTTAACATATAACAAATATCAAAATATGTACTACTAATATTAAAAGAGATATTATTAATATCAAAATATATATTATCAATATCAAAATATATATTATTAATATCAAAATAAGACGTATTATTAATATCAAACATTAAAAAGAGTCAGGATGCTTAAAATATCGGTTGCAAACAAAGAATTTTGTTTACATAGTGTGATAATGATCATATATGAATATTTGTTTTAACATATAATATTTTATTTAATATTTTATTAAATATTTTTTTAATTCAAATTGAATTGTTACAGAAATAATGCTAAATAGTGTTTAAGATAGTGATATATTTTTTAAATTACTAAAATAAATCTTTTACTCCTGATAAAGCTAATACGGAAATTCTTTTCTTTACTAAATAGAATGAATTTAATGAAAAAAAAATATTTTTGTTATAATTGGGCGGCTTATTTTCAGTATTCTCTGAAAATATTAGAAATATTATTTATTTCCATCTTTAATGCTAGAAAGCTAATATTTTATGCTTCATAACGCAGTTATAAGTACATTGGCCTCCAAAATTAAAGTTAGAACCTGTCTTTGTATCTAATTTGAAAAAAAAAAATGAACATAAATACATGACATTTACAATAATTGTGCTTTAAACAGTTATTTATTGATTTTGTTTTATATAATTTTAATCATAAGAATGTTTTTCAAATAAAGAATTAAAGTTTTTGCAAAAGTTCACTATTTGATAAATAAATAAATCACGAATTTTTGTGACAAAAAGTAAATAAATGGATTTTAATAAGGAATGTGTCCGTCCCTACTTGTAATGCAAATGATGGCATCGACTTCCCATGCTGTCAGTTAAGTTGTCATACACTGGAAAGGGAAGCAACGTCCATACGTGATGCAACGCTTGTTCCAGCTCATTTAACGACCTCGGAGGAGGACTTAAGATTGTCACCTGTCTGCCGAGGTGTTCTATCGGTGCCAAAGATGCTCTATCGGCTTAAATTCCGTAAATTGAATTGGTCATTCTATTCGTTCAAAACCTTGATCCTCAAGACTAGCTCGATGAGGTCGGACATTATCATTCATTAGGATCAATTTATATCATTAATAGTACCGGCGTATTGTGTGACATATAGAGAAATGATCTTATCCCGATAGTACAGAAGCCCATTACTGTTTGGTCTAGGTAATGTGTTTTCTTTTCCAACGTAAACGGAAAGTTCTGCGTCGTCGATTAAGAGGAACACAAATAACTGGTCGTCTTGCGTACAGTCCTTGAGTGTGAAAACGTCTGCGCACAGTGGAAGTAGATATTGTTGTCCCTGATGCTATATGATGATCTGAAATGAGCTGAATCACAGTAATGTTCCTCCTCCTTCGGTTCAAAAGAGCTATAAAGCGATCTTGCGCAGGGATTGTAACCCATGGGTGGCCTGTAACATGTCTTCTTGAGAATATTTTTTCTGATTCAAATTGATCCTAGCTGTTGTACTAAACTACGGGACACATTAAGACGTCTAACAGAATCAGCTAGTGATAGCCCCATTTTCATCCATCCGATTGCTCATAATCTTAACGACTTCTCCTAGACAAGGCCAATAATATCTTACAATCACCAATTGTAGATCAACAAACTTTATAAAATTCAACACAAATAACAAAAGTGGTATATTCGTAGTTTCTTCTGACTACCAATTCATTTAAAAAAAAAAGTGGTGGGCTTAATTATTTTATAAGGTCTTAATGAAGTTACCGATTATCATTTATATAAACCATATATTTACCTTTATTTTCATTGTTTTTAAGGTGAGAGTAAAAAAATCTTGCTTTACCTTAACTTTTTGAGGCCAGTGTAGGAACAATGGAACTTTTATTTTTCCTTGAATATATATATATATATATATATATATATATATATATATATATATATATATATATATATATATATATATATATTATTATTATATATATATATATATTATATTAAGGATTCTGTATAATTATTGTGAGTAAAATATTTTATCCACACTTTACGCGTTCATATTTCCAATTTTATTATTTCAGAACTGTTATTGTATATTCTTAATGGTTTTTTATTTCCTATTTAAATATTTCCAAATTTTAATATTTCCAATTGTTGTCTGGTAATAATTCAGTGTACCTGGATGATTCTACTGATCTTAGCATTATGCCAGTAGAATTATGAAACACTGAATTATTATTTAAAACACATGTGGGTGCATCCAGGCTGATGAGTACATGTGCATGTGTTTTTTCATATCCAATTCATATTTAATTCTCATGTGGTCCAATTTTATATTGTATATGGTTCATATTTAATTTATTAATCCATTTGTATTTACTTAATTGCAACTCCAATTTATAATTTTTTTTTTCCTTTCTCTCTATTTCTTTTTCTTTTTTCAATATTCTTTAGGTATGAGTAAAATTTGGCCAATTACCATTGAAGCACAAGCTATGGTAATATTATATTTGCACATGTTAATTATTAGCTATGTGGTATTCTGTATACACAATATCATTAATTATCTCTTTGGAGATTTAAGTAGAATGATAATAGAACTTGATATGTTTTTTGAAATTCATAGATATTATAATTATATATATATATATATATATTACTCCTCGAAATCCCCCTCACCAATGTTAAACAGATAGGCATTGAATAAAAACAATGGATTTTTTTTTCTCCTTGAATATATATTTTTTTCACTCCCCGCATGCTAATGAGAAAAATAATTAATAAGGTAAATTTTTCATTTTCCTCTGACTTATATTATTCCTAAAAATGTTGGTCAGTTGGTCAGTCAGAACTCAAATTCCTCTCACCAATGGTAAACATATATCCATTGTATGAATTCTAGTTTTTCAAATTTCACATCAGAAAATGATTTTTTTAAACTTTTTTCTATATTTTTGCTAAACGATGTCCATGGTTAATTTCCCAAAATACTTCCAAAATATATACGCAATTTTATAGTTTGTGTGTTTAAGTTACATATATAGCTGACTAGCTGTATGTGAGATTTTAAAGGTTTAAATAAAATTAGGTATTTACAAACATACATTTGGTCAACCAGGCAAGAAAGAAACATCATTTAAAAAGAGTGTGCAGAAAAGAAATGGAAAATAATAATTTTCTGATAAGAAATATGAAAAATATGAATGCATTTCAAGACAATAGGACATTGGAGGGAATTGAAGATCTGGCGGACTTAGTTAAAGGAAAAAAATCTTGTAAAAGTAAAAAATATATATATAAATCAATAATAAACGGCTTTAAAAAAATGGCGTTTGCCGATTTTTAACTGATTTTAGCAAACTTGAGATTACGACTTTTTCTTTCATTAAATAAGATAATCGTAACTTTTGGAAGTATAATTCAACTATGGTAACTTATCAGTGTTAAAATTTTATTTTTATTGAGGTTCTCTGAGATCGCATGGTGGCATTATTCGAAACCTTCTTTTGTATGTTGAATTTTTTTTTAAATTCTTAAGGACTCCTTTAAGTAACATTGTAAAAATGCATTTTTGTACAACACTATGATTTATCTTTTTTTAACTTTGAAAACATCAATCTAACTAATACTACGTTACGCCATTATTAAATCATTGACAGAACCAACTAAGGCTATATTTACATAATAGGAGAAAATTAACTTTAAAGAATTAAATTTAGATTTTAAAAAAATCTAAATTAATAGTAAAGTAATAATACATCTTGAAAAACCTAAATCCTTTGCCTACGTAACAATTATACAATTCTGAATAGTTATTAAAAAAATTATAAATTAAAATGAACAAACATGAAAATATGAGAATTGCAAAATTCAATTTTTAGATTTTATAACTAGAATAATATATAAATGTTACTTACTATATTTTTTAGAATAATCTAACTTAAAACTGTAAGCTATTGCGTGAACTGCGTGAACTGTCACCGAATTGCGTGAAATTGGTAAGATTAAAAATTAGAAAGTAACGAGAATACTTTAAAAAAATCGATTGCAGTTAAAGTATCTTGCTCACATATTGCGATAATGACCAGAAATGAATGCTCATGATAGCATAGAATTTAAAAAAAAAACTAAAACTAAACAATCACAGAATAACAATTCAAAATAACTAAGACTTAGAATAACGATACTGAAATAACTTGTCTTTCTTAATGTCCTAAAAGAAACCGTTTACTCCTGATTAAACTGAATCATAAATCCTTTTCTGCAATCAGTAGAAAAAAAAACGACATATTTCCTCTAATGAAAAACTATTTTGATTACACTTGAATGATTATTTCTAATCTTATATGCTTCATAACGCATTTATGATCAGAAAAGATGAAATGTTCCCTTTCTAGAAATTTTCTTAACACCGCTCATAATAATCAGAAAACGTTTGATGAAGTAAAGTTATCCTTTTCCTGTGACATATATTAGTTTTAAAGGGAAATAAATATATATTAACAATAAATGGCTTTGAGGAAATTTAGCAATGGATTAGTGTCGGTCGCAGTAATTTGGGTGTAAAATTCGTACGTTGAGAATTTAAAAATGTTTGAGATACTGGAAATGAAAGGATTTTGTTTTCTTCTGTTTAATCTGTGCTTTTATGTTAGCTGGGTTCCAGTGGTAATTCGCAAAATCATGTTACAATTGGCATAATTTGAATTGCAACCTTTTATGTGAGATTGTGTTATTTGGATTGATATGTTTGTGTGTACGTATTTTATTATGATTATATTTTAGCTATTTTTAAGTAAGTTTTTAAAGATATTATATTGCAATGTTAAAATATTGGCTAGTTGTTATTAGCTAATGTTAAAAGATTGGCGAAAAAAAAGGGTTGGCGAGACTCAAAAAATTTTGGCGATCACTGGCGCAAGGCCAACATATAAGTACCGTTTAATTTAAGCAATGTGTTATTTTAATATGAAACTATGTAATTGCATTTTTTATCATCTCAAGGTGTATAAAAATTTGACTATAGTGATATTACCCCGTGAGTAGAAGAATTTGGATATAATATGTATTAACAAAGAAATATGTGTTTTATAGTCGAACTACACTCACGTCACCCCTTTATATGATGTTAAGAAATGAGGAAGACTTATAGGGTTTTTTTATACAAAATTATTAGATGTAGGACTATTAAATTTCTTTGTTACAGCATAGACTGAAAGGACCTCTGTGACATATTCTACAGCCTTCTTGAGATCATTTCCATCATATATCATGGGCGTTTTCCTTACATATTTGCAAGGCATCTATGGAAAAGAACAAGTAAATTAGTTTCTAAGTTAGGTTATAGAATTTGATTTTATATACAAAATATCTCCCATTTTAAAGATTATGCACTTTCATTTAATATTAAATTCATCATTTTAAGTGAAAATATTGAAACAAATGTAATGTAAATCTGTATTAGAAAATTGTAGATCTGATGATTTTGTACCAATGTACACATCTGAAATTGACGATTTTGTTCACGGAATTGTAAATAAAGGCCAGTTTTTTATTTTTATTTTTAAACAGAGTAGCCTTTATTACCTAATAAACTTTCATACTGAAACAGTGGGAAACATGGTTTAAATCTAAATCATAAATTGAATAATTAAAAAATTATACTAGTTTTTATAAAAAAGGCAATTATACGCAAATTACTTTGAGGTGCCTTATTTACGGATTTCAGTAAATATAATAAGGAATTTTCATGCATTATGTATGATCATAAATTTAGGCAGTGTAAACTGACTATAGTAATGTTTTTTTTTTTGTTATAATTACATTTTAAGTTTGTTTGACGTATTTTTACAAGTACCTTATTATCGCATATCTTCAATCCTTTCTTGTTTGTTGTACATTTTTAAATCTTAAAGATTCCTTAAAACCACACTAAAGCAATGCACTTTATTTAAAAGTTTTTTTTTTATAGAGAAACAGTTATTATATTTTTCATTTAAGATTATACTTGACGCAATATAATATAAACTTATAAAGCAACTTTTTTAGTACGTACTTTCATCAGTGATGAAGGCACTGATGACAGTACGCTAAATGCTACCGAAACCAGTCTGATATAAGAAAAAAAAGTTCTGATGCTAAAAACGCTGTCTTATAAACGTATATAGTTATCATATTTAATACCATATTACGTAATTTTTAAATAAGTGACAGAACAAAGTTTTTATACTTGTATAAATAAAAGAAGAAAGTTCAGATGAACGAATCAAATTTAGATTTTAAAAAATCTAAATTTTGTCTTGCTTACGTGATTTTTTAAATGTAGATGGCATTTCTGAAAATAAAAAATAAAAAATAAAAAAAACATACGATTATTAAAACTGAAATTTCAGATTTGTTTATTCGTAAACATATTTGAAGAAAACCTTTCCTGTTACTATGAAAGCTATTGGAAAAAAAACGGGTTAGAAGATAGTACACATTATGATCTTTAAATGTTTTACAATAATTTACTTTAAAACACCGTGAACGAATTTTCACCTAAGCTAGCTAATATGTATTTGCATTAAGATTAAAAGTGAGAAATTATCACGAATACAATTAAAAGAAAAAGACTGCAGTTAAAGTATGTGTTTCACATATTGCGATAATGACCAGAAACGAAGGTTCATGATAGCGTCGAAAAATTGCTAAAATAAACTAAAACTAAATAATCTCAGAAAAAACGCAAAATGAATATAACTTATAATAAATACACTAAAACAAGGTATATATTTCTTAGATTACTAAAATAAATCCTTTTCTCCTGATTAAGCTGAAACGGAATTTCTTTTCTAGAATTAATAGGAAAATATGAGATATTTCATGTAAAGGAAAAACTATTTTTATTTCACATGAGTGAGTATTTCTATATTTTTATGTTTCATGACGCAATTATAAGCCGAAACAATAAAGTTTTTTCTTTCTAGATTTTTCCCTAACACCATGCATACTAATGAGACAATGTTTTTAAAGTAAAATTATCATTTTATTGTGTCTTATAGTGTTTTAAAAAGAATGAAAAAAAACCCATAATAAATGGTTAAAAAATATAGCGTTGTTAGATTATGAACTAATTTTATAAATTTCTTCTGCTATGTGTACTTTATTTATTTAATTATTGCTTATTCTGACCGCAACGTAAGGAAGAGTGGATCAGCTTTCATAACTATTTATTTTTTAAATTGCTTCATATTTTACTGAGATTAGATATTGGCATGCTAAGCTAATCATTTAAATTTGTTCGTACTTTCGAAAAAAAAAAAAAAAAAAAAAAAAAAAAAAAAACGATTCTCTACGAAATTTAAACATGCAAATTTTACCTTTAAAATATCATCATATTTCAAATATATCTTTCACAGGGCTATCAGAGATTATACGTGTTTGTGATTTAAGTGACTTTTTGGATTCGTGTAGGCTGGGACTCAAAGAGTAAATTTCATTTATTTACAAATTGAAACAGAGAAAAAAAAAAACTTACCAGATACTATTGAAGAAACAAGAAATACCCTTAAAATTCTTAAAGTGTTTTAAAATCCTCTAAAAATCAGTTTGAAATGGAATTGAATTGTTAATGACGGGAAAAATATTCTGTCTTATTCAAAAGCCTTGGCAAGGTTAATAAAATAAAGTAGACATCGAATATCCATGGCCTATATTCTCTGTTTGAAGTTCTTTTCCAGAATTACTTGAAAAGGATTCTTGCAATACGCAGTTGTACAATGAGATTTTTAAATAATAAGAAGTGTGGCTTTTTTGCAGATTTCTGCCACTGGTTGGGTATAAAAAAAAGTTTGCCTTTTTAAACAGAGTTTCAGGGACATGAAAATCACGAAACGTCGTCACTGGGGACTACTTAGGATTCATAGTTGTTCCGTGTTAAAAGAGATTTTTAAATGAGGAAAGTAATCTTGAAATTTTCTTTAAATGTTATTAATTTTTTTCTACTTCATATTTCGATATCGACCTCGGGTGGATTTGGGGTATGATGACATAAAAATGTTCAAGCTCAGACGGGCTTGGGACCGAAAAGAAGATTCCAGACTCATCTCCAAAGTCTAAGAAGCACCGTATTAAATTTGAACATTTTATAACTTTTATCTCTATATTCAAATGTTCAAATCTTTTTTCAGAAGGTTCACATCTAGTTAAGATCTAATTTAAAAACTTTGTATAAAAACAACAAAAAAATTCTAAAATATGAGAACGGGAATTTTTTTGTAATATATTAATGTAATCCTTCATCTTGTGAATATTCGGAATTTTCCGTGAATACGAATTTGGATTCTATAGAAATCCTTCTACGTTAGACACGCGCAAATTGACGTAGAAAACACCAACCGACCAATCCTCATGTGAATATTCAGACGTGGATCGAAGACAAACGTGAGTGCGAAAAGGAAAATTCTAGAAGGGAAAGACGTGTGCAACCTTATTAGTAAAATTAGGACTTTGCCTTGTGCCTTTGCCATCGAACCATGTGTAGATATTCACCTGATGAAGAATTGTACTTATGTTATCCGAAACGAGATCTATCTCAGTCCGAATCAGATTATTTGTTCTCATTTTATTATTTCCATGGTGCTCATATACAATTTTGTTAAATCGACGCCAATTTTCAGGTGCATTTTAATCTGTTACGTACTTATATATTTAATAAAACAATCGTTATAGTATTAAAAAGAAAGAAAAAGGTTTCGTTGGATATATGACTGTTTTTTCCTTTTGTTATCATGTAAGCGCACACATTTGCACGATATTTTGGTAAATATTTAAGAAGAAAATAATTATATTCATTTTATAAAATGTTTTGTATTATACGGGAATAATATGTTCTGCCTAATTCGACTTAAAAAAATAACGGAAGTAATAAAATATACAAATTGTCACCATATCGAGTGAATATATATATATATAATGAGTGATTATTTCTATTTTTTATGCTTCATGTCCCAATTATGAGTAAAAACAAACAGATTTATATATATATATATATATTCCCACTAATATTAAAAATTTTAAATTAAGAAATATTAAGAATAGCTTAAAAATGTCAACATACAAAGTACTGTAGATTCCTGTTATTTGGAACACATTTTAATTGGGTCAACTGTTTAATTGGGACAAATTGTTAGGAACAAAATCTGAAAAGATCATTAACTTTATTTCTGATATTTGGAGCTTTCGTTTTATCGAGTCAAATCCTGAATCTGTTATATCGTGTACCCATTCCCCGAGAATGATTAGAAATGGACGTTAGAGATAACGGGTGAGATTAGCTTAAATAAGCTAAAACTTAATATTCAAAGCAAAAATGCAAACTATCAAAGGCTTGTGATAGAAATACTAAAATAACTTATTTTTCTTAAATGTTTTCAAAGAAATCATTTTTTTCCTTATTAAGCTGAAGCTAAAATCCCTTTTTACTCTCAATAGAATAGAAAAAAATTGTCATCTTTCATGGAATGAAAAACTATTATTTTTATTACGCATGAGTGATTATTTCTATTTTTTATGCTTCATGTTCCAATTATGAGTAAAAACAAACAGATTTTTATTCCTACATTTTCTTAACACAACGCATACTAATGAGAAAATGTTTGATAAAGTGTCATTTTCCTGTGTCTTATATATTTTTTAATGGACAGAGAATTAATTTCAAAGATTATATATATATATATATATATATAAATTTAAGTTTATTAACTGAATTCAACAAATGTGATTTTAGCTACGCCCCCCGTTTAAGTATAAAAGTATTTTTCGGAAGTGTACATCGGTTTATTTATTTTTTTTATATATAGAAGTATCATGTTTTAGCATTATCCACACATATCTGAATGCGAAATCTACAATTTAGATCTACACGAAAAAAATCTACCCCTATAACTCTACCCCCTCACATACCTTGCAAAAACCTATCATCAAAATCTTCCTTACCATTGAGTGTACGTACAAGAATATTCATGCCTCCCATTTCAGTATTTCAATGCAATCTATTCAATTTAGAAACTTACGAAAAGAAGGACTACCGGTAATCCTACCCTTCATACCATCCATCAACAATTTCCTACCAAGGATCTTTCGTGCAAGGTTTTCCATGCTCATGGCAGAGTCTCTGTGCAATGTCTGCAATTTAAAATCTTTTCGAAAAGACGACGTTCCGGGAACCTTATCCCTCTCATACATAGAAAACATCCATCGACAGAACCTCCAGTGCAACGGATTTTGCGTGCTTGAATATGCATGCTCATGGCAGTATTTCAGTTACCTAGTCTGGAACAGAAGCATTCTAACTACGAGCCCAATGCTCTAAATATTGGACCATCTTACACACCACATCATATTTCGGAAAGTAATTTAACCAGCTATATTTATAATTTTTTTTTTAAATAAATATATATTAGTAAAATAAATTCGATTAAAATAATGTTATTTACATTTCTTAAAATTTTCAGAGATCTTTGTGTAATATAAGAATATAAAATATCTTTAATATTCAACTCCAAATATATATATATATATATATTTCCAAAACTGCACTATCAGAAAATATAAGGCAAAACAACTTTGACATTTTTTTTAGAAGATTACAATAAATATTATTTTAAAATTTGATGCTTAGAAGGTGTTTTATACTATACCGAATAATTTACTTTGCAAAATTCTAACTTAAAAGAATAATGAATGAAAAGAAATTTTAAAATATACAAATTGCCATCTAACCAAATTCATATATTTTTGTTTTAAGAATTATAATTGAAAAGCATGAAAACATAGTAAAAGTTGTAAAAACATGTTAATCCAAAACAGTAAAAATTAATTAATGACAAATTATTTTCAGTTATTCAAAATTATATGAGGACTTCATTATTATTAATATGTTTATTGTTGATATCGTATAATAAAATAGTTTCAACTCTCTATCAATAATGTAACACAATACTTATTTATGGTTATTCTATGAATACACTCACAGAATTGTAGATAGAACTTTTAAGACAATTATTATGGGTAGATGTAAGATCTCCTGCACTGCATTTTCCATCACGCTACTAAAAGGGAGCAAAACCCTAAGCCTAAGCCTAATTGTCTGTAGCGTGTTTCAATGAATAGCCATAATTTTAAAGACCATTTTAAAATTCGTTGTCCTCAAAATAAACACTGAGATAAATTAGTGTAGACAAATACGAAACATTCATTTTTCTATGAGTTATGAAAGAAATATACATATTTTTAATTTGTATTGTCAGAAAATGCGTTTTCGGTCCTCTGTGTAACTTGGGGATGCAGCATGTGCTTAATGAGCCCTTGCGATAATCAGACCCCAAATGTGTCATTGCCTTAGAATGTAGTTCACATTGCCAGAAAATACACATAATACATTTTGGGTCTCCTCTATAACTTGGGGTTGGGGAATGTACTTCATGTACCCCCTGCGATAATTAGGCACTACTATCCAGACAATGCTAAACTAGTTGTGCCATGTGTCAGAAAGTTGTTCACATTGTACACAGTCACTGAAGAAATTAGATTTTCTTACAGACATTTTTATAACATCAACTGTTGAAACAAAAAGCCGTGTAAGTCAGTTGATTTTTTTTAATACCTTCATTATTCTTTAGAATGTAAACAAAAATATGTGTTTAGATTGGAATGACTGGCATGGTGTCTTGGGGAACCGGTGAGGATTTCCACGTGTAATTTTAACTATGACGTTTTCTAAAAAACACTAACTATATTTACAAATTTATATACATGAATACACATGAGTGATTACTTTGAAACTAAAAATTTTTACACCATCATTCCTCATAATAATTTTAAATCAGAATATTTACTTGGAGGTGACTCAGATACTCCTACTACAATCATGAAAAAACTTTCCTCTCCTCCCAATTCCCAATCTCGCTTCACTTCAATTCACATTCGATCTTCTTTGAAACTCATTTCACTTTTCTTAATTTGAAAAAGTTTGGAGGGTTGGTAGCATGACAGTAACCTATCCAGTACTTCTGACCAAATAAATTGGTTGAGACCCCTGATTCTTCTATAAAAATTTATTGTTGCAGTGTACGCTGCCTCCTCTCAAAGTTTGTAAAAAAAAAAAAAAAATTGTTTATTAATCTAGGGAACTATAACATAACCACAAACGTAAATGTGTAATAACGTCTTCCGAGTTAAGGTCAACCACGATTCCGAAAGGCATTTTTTATATTTGAAATCTCAGAAACTAATATATTTTCGAGATTTAAAGAATGATTTATAAGAACAAATTATCCTTTGCTGCCACTGATTTTCAGAAATGTTTCCGAGTAGTTTTTATAGTTTGTTAATTAGTTTTTTCCAACTGGAATATCGGATTTTAGGAAGCTATTAATTGTCAATTAAACATTTTCAACCAGTTATTAATATGTCAATAAGATATTGCAAAATACTCAATTAAATAATTGTTCAAAGATAACCGAGTACCCTTAGAATATCAGAAACTTCTATACTGTAAAAAAAGACAAATGTTTCACTATCTATGAAAATACAATATAACCACGAACGAAAATATACAGTAACCTCTTCCGAGTTATCCACGGTTCCGGGAAGCTTTTTTTATCTTTAAAAAACTCAAAAACCAATATATTTTCGAGATTTAAAGAAATATTTATAAAAACAAAGTTTATTTTGCTGCCATTGATTTTCGGTAGCATTTCCTAGTATTTTTTAACTTTAATCTGTTTTCTTAATCTTGCCTATAGTATTTTCGAATGTTATCAATTCGCAAGTAAACATTTTTCCTGCTCATTAAGGGTTCTGCGTCAATTCGTCGCGCACAATTCATCGCGAAACAATTCATCGCGCACAACTCATCGCAGCGTCAATTCGTCGCCGCGACAAATCATCGCAGCGTCAATTCGTCGCCGCGACAAATCATCGCATCGTCAATTCGTCGCAAGGTAAATGTTTTTGAAGGCTATGTTGATAAAAGTAAAGATACTTTAGTAAAAATATTTAATGCGTTTTCCTTGCGACGAATTGACATCGCGACGAATTGACACCACGACGAATTGACGCAGATACGAATAGACGCTGCGATGAGTTATCGGCGCGACGAATTGACGCTGCGATGAATTGTGCGCGATGAATTGTTCCGCGATGAATTGTGTTTGACAAATTGACACGACACCCTCATTAAGCATGTTTTACATACAAATATGATAAAAATAACAGTATTAATATTAACATTAAAACTAATATTAATTTGTTACTCTTGCATGTATAAATTCAGTTACGCTGCTGAAATTGCTTAGTTGAGAATTGATAGTATCTTAAAAACAGATATTCCGGGTCTAGAAAACGGATTAATACACTATGAAAACGTCTCGGAAACGTTTTCGAAAATCAGTTGCAGCAAAAAATATTTTGTTTTCCTAAATCCTTCTTTAAATCTCGAAAATATGTTGGTTTCTTGAACGTTATAAAGATAAAAAAAAAAACTCTTTTCAGAATTGTTTGCACCTCAGGAAACGTTATTGTATATTTTCGTACAAAAAAATTATGCTATATTTTCGTAGAATGAGAAGCATTTGTTTATTTTTTTTTTGCAGTGTATATTTTTTAGACTCTTTGTATATCTCCATTTAAAAAAGAAAAAAAAAACTAAAAAGCATCAATAATTCTTGTAAACAATTACCTTCAAAGTACATGGTTCACGCGATAATAACTAAAAAGGAATATTCAGAAAATTTGCTTAAATAAACTATAATTAAAAGATCACATAAAAATTTTAATTCTTATAATAAAGATGTAAAAATAACTAATAATTCAAACATTACCATAATAATTGTTTTCTCCTGATTAAGCTGAAGCGGAAATCTTCCACTGTCCATAGAAAAAAGTGACACCTTTTGTGTACTGAAAAATTCTTTTTATTTCACACGAATGATTATTTCTTATCATCATTTATGTTTTAAGAGTTATGAGCGGAAACAATGGAAAAATTTCACTTCTAAAATTTTTCATAACATCGCATTTAATAATGAGGAGAAAGTTTGATAAAGTACTGCCAGTAATATCCAAAGATTTTTGTTGTTTGAAAATGTGTACAACAATCTATATTACTCGGTTTTGAGAAAGTTTAGTGAAGTTAGATTAATTAATCATTGCAACACTGTCGATTGTGATATTTTTTTTTTACAAGAAATATGATTGTAATGATATTTTTGAGTGGGATTTACTCATATATTATTGGATGGCGACATATGACTCCAATGGAGTCGTAAATATGTTAATTAATGTGCTCGATTATTTTCGAAAAAATATCTGTTTTTTTTCATTACTATATATACACGCGTTAATTTAACAGTTATTTTTTATTTGTATATACATCCAGGTTAGCTTTTTTACACTATTTTATTACACTCAACCTTGTTTATATATGTAAAGTTGGAATTTTGTATTCGATTTTCCAATGTGCTAAAATCATACACACACACACAAAAAAAAAAAAAAAAAAGAAAAAAAAACGACTATAGGTGTGTTTCAGATGACAATACAACCTTTTAATATTTTTAGAACATAATTATAAATTAATACACTAATTTACTAAATTTTTCCATTTACCTGCCATAGGTGATAAATCGCCAAATATTTTATGTAACTCGTACAACTGTATGCGAGTTGAAACAAAACTGGATTTAATTACGCGCCAATAAAAGATCGCCAAAATATGCAAAATGTCTATTAAATTGAAACAATAAAACCTTTTAAAAGCTAAAAGTAGAAATTAAATTATAAGTAAAAAACGAAGCGTGTAAAAATTAAAACAAAATATGAAAAATGTATATTAAATTGAAACAATAAAACATTTTAAAAGCTAACAATAGAAATTAAAATAAGTAAAAAACGAAGCGTGTAAAAATTAAAACAAAATACGCTTTTATCAATCAACAATTTAATATTAATTAATTTACGAGTATACGTTACGAAATCAATTTAGATATCCTAAAGGATAGTTTAAATATTGTTTCGTTTTATTCTTTTTGTTGTTCTATCTGAAAAATGTAACAGATAAGAAATCATATACATTTTTAATAAATTCATTTGCTTGCGCTTTCTACCAAGCACAAAAAAGTGATTTTTTTATAATTGAGTTCGTTTCCCACGCCAAAAGTTTTCCATTGTAACGGATATTTTTGGAAATAACATGAATTGCAGTCAAACAATTAGGCGTGATTTCCAAGATGAACATATAAGGCTTACAAAAGAGTGTTTTTAAAAAAAAAACAATTTTTATTTTTTTTCCTTATTTCAAATTGAAAACATAATGGTATTCTACTATTCGTACCAAAAAGTGTGAATTTCAAAAATAAAGTTTAGGAATATATTCCTGAAATACAAAACTTACAATTTTTTGGATAAGTTGACAAAATTAATGGAAAGGCTTAGGAAATGTTTTATGTGATGCCGAGTAATTTCTTTCAGAATAATTCAACGTAAAAAAAGTAAAGATAATAAAAAAGCAAACAAATTGTCACCTAAACGAGTGACTATACATTTGCATTAATATTAAAAATTAAGAAGTATCACGAATGCTTAAAAAAATTACTGAAGTCAAAGTATCTTGTTCACATGCTGCGATAATGATGAATAATGAATGTTCAGGAAAATGGATAAAAATTGTTTAAATAAACTACAAATAAATGATAGCAAAAAAAAAGCAAAATAACTAAGACTTCTGATAAAGATAATAAAATAACTTATCTTTCTTAAATTACTAAAAGAAATCGTTTTCTACTGATTAAGCTGAATCGGAAATTGTTTTTACAGTCACTAGAAAAAATGACATATTTCCTGTAATGAAAAACTACTTTTATTACACATGAGTGATTATTTCTGATTTTTCATGCTTCATGAAACAATTATGATCAGAAACAATGAAACTTTTTTCACCTTCTAGAATTTTCTCAACACCACGCATAATAATGAGAAAAAAGCTTGATAGTGAAAGTTGTTATGTTCCTGTGACTTATAAGTATTTTGAAGAGAAAAAAAAAATTATAATAAATGATTTTGAGAATATTTTTTTATTATTAACGTTTAACATACTTTACTGTGATTTTTTCCCATATACATAAGTGTAATTTTACAAAGTGCGAATCAACTTTGATAACAATTTATTGTAAAGATTATACATTTTTATAAGATTCGCGCACTGTTCACGACTTTTTATACTTTATTGAGATCGTATGGCTTCATTACTCCATATCAGTCTGTCAATTCGCTAATTAATTTGTGGTCTTACTTCTTGAAAAAAAATTGTGATATATCAAAAAATAAAACATGTTGGTTTTGTTTTTAATCTTAGCATCGTAATTTACATACAAAATGTCCCAAAAATAAGTGCGATACTTTTTAATTCTATATACTTATTGCACACAGCTATGCAAAGTAAATTTCAAACTTGTTCAAAATAAACTAGAAAATAAGGTTGTGTTAATGAAATAGCATTCCCGTTAATTAAAAAAAATCATACTTTTAAATTTGTATACGACCCCCTACACAAAATTGGTTAATTAGAATTTTTTTCTTTTCGTTGCATCAAGATCAATATTAAAAAATGCATAGACGTATCTTAAAAATTGAATTAGTTATAATGAAGTAAAAATGTTGACATACCACTTTTTCGTACTCTTTAAGATGTTATTTCATCAGTGAACAAGAACAAAAAATAATGCGTCAAGCATATATTATGTAACACTTTCCAAAACTACCAAAATAATTTTGCAAATATTTACCGCAAGGTGTAAAATGATATCTAACTACACAATTTTGAAAACGCATAACATATTTAAAATTGCAATTTCAGGAATTACCAACATTATTCGGAAAAATATCCGAGCTCTTTGTGCAGACCTGTACATAATTTATAGATTTGTATATATACTAATAGTCCAGGGGAAATGTACATGTTACCTCGCAAAAGGTCGGGTAGAAGATTTTATTTTTCTAACTTGTGTATGATGAGGCCAGCATGGAAAAACTGAATTATCCAACAAAATTTCCCCCTTTCCCCTAGTACAAAATACACAATGTTTTAAATCTGTATATCTGTTTAACATTTTTTTTTCTAATTCCATGCTAAGATAAGATGCAAAATCCTTTCTTTTTGTGAACTTAAAATCTTGGCAACTACCCAAGAGTGACAGTGAGAAGAAAATGTCAGTTATCTTTTGTTGCATTCATTCTTTTTTTCAATTGGAGGAGTTGTCTTGTCAATCCTTTGAAGTTAGACCATCCTCTTGTTTGTTTGTAAACGCCGGCGGCCATCTTTAACCGATAAATTTTGTGACTAGCGAAGGCTCTTGTCTTAAGGGAGAATTTTCTGTGGCCAAAATACAACAAATTTTTGGGAATTTGTTGTTTTTTAAATATCTCGAGACTCGTTGTCGTAGCGTATTATTTGTTAGTTACAATGTTAAAGAAGATAAAATTTTCTATAACTTTCACATTTACAACTTTTTAATACACTCAATAGCAAGCGCAGTACGACATTTCAAAAATAAGACATTTTTTTCGATTTCCTTAAAAACCATGAAAAACGTAGTTTTGTCCCGATGATTCATATTCCCTACGGATATAATGATGTATGTCAACTTCTACATATTGACAGCAGAAAATTATCTATTATTTGCACACCCTCTTCTTCATTTTCATCACAAGAGACATATGTCCAATAAATCTATATAATTTAGCAAGTAGGGGAGAGGGTGGATGACTGAGACAATTTTCATATTTAGACAGTATGTATATACAATTGTTAATTTTAAAGTATTGTTTAAAAGAATATTTCAGCATTTAGTAACTTATTGGCCCGACAGTTTCAATTTTTTAAAATCTTGTTTAATTTTAATAATTATTTTTATAATACATACATATTGTTCATTTTATTCCATAAATATTTTATTCTATAGTACAATGGTATATTTTATTTACCAATTATTGATGACATGTTTTAATGCTTTACTGTTTTAAGTATAGCAAACATTCAATTGTAGTTCCATATAAAAGGAGGGACTTAAAAAATAAATATATCTTATGTAATAAATACTTTTACCTTATAAAATATCTACAATAAAAATGACAGCAGATTATTTCATTAACTAATATTATGCATTCATATCTATTGTAAAATTTAAAAATTCTTCCAATAAAATATTTGAGATCACTATTTTCATAAAATTTTTCAAAATATTAGTTTTAGTAAATATTGTTAATATTTTCCCACTTTTATTATATAAATACAACAAGAGATTATAACATTTTAGCGTGCTAAAATATATAAAATTTTAAGATTTTGTCTATTAAATGCCTTAAAAAACTCAAACAGAGAAACTTACTTTGGTTGTTGAAAAATACACTTTGTGGCATATTCTAATCTTCTGTCATATGTACTGTTTTGAAACTATATCTGTTGTATGATATCAGTGCTACCATTTATCAAATTAAATACCAAGTTATTTATGATTGTAGATCATATAAACATTTTTGTTGTTACATTCATCCCCTATCCCATTCAAGTCCACTTTCCCTACACAATAAAGTGAGGTACGCTATATGACTGCATAAGCTAAATGAAAAAATGTATTTCAGTAATAATAATTTCTACGGGATATTTAACAATATTTTTGTCTTTTTGATGGGACTGTTGTAGGATTATTAGCATTCAGTTATCCTCAATAGAAGATATATCAGGATCGTGTTCCTCTACATCAGGGGTTCCGAATCTTTTAGACCGACGTACCACTAAATCGAAGTTCATACTTCCGCGTACCACCAGGTAACAAACGTAAAGCTATTATAAAAAAACCTATAAAAAGGAACCTGTCTAAAACGAAATATATCCTCGGTCTTTTGTGTTTCCGTCATAGCAGGTTTTAATGTATATAAAAATTAATGATTACATTACTAAATTGGTACTAAGATAGACTGCTTCATAATAACATTGAATTAAAAAGTAGTATCACCATTAAACTTTAATAATGTATACAATATAAAAAAGAGTGTTTTGGTATAGGAAAAAAGCCACAATACTTAATGACATATTGGCGCACACTGATTCATATACTGTTACAGTAGGCTGATTACACTAATTTGCTTATATCGCTAATGAAAAGGGTGAACTTGTTTTATCAAGCACAGCTTCCTCACGTCTGCCTAAATATTAGGTAGTTTTATTCATAAGTCAGATTCGATGTTTAGTTTATTGCTGTGTTTGTTTTTGATATAACGAAGGGGGTGGGAAAGCACATTCACAGAGATATGTTGTGCTAAACACAAGCAGACTTTGACGATATCAGACGGTACTTTCACATTCTCGCGAACGAAAAGTCTGTTACATTCATCCTTTTGAATTTGGACTCCAGTAATGCACTACAGGAGATCTGAATAAGTTCACTTCTTTCCTCTATCGTGAAATACAGTAGCAGGGTGTCTCAAATGAGAAACAAATTTCTTATCCAAAGTTTAGTTAGCGCATTTAACATAGGCTCGATACAACTGTATTAATAATAAATGCGACAATAATATCGCGCATTAGCACTTGCAAGTTTCTTCATACATTTATGTATATACTACCTCAAAGCATATGTACCTTTATGTAGCTATATGTACCTTTGTACCTTAACCTCTTTATTATGTACCTATATGTAGCTTTACCTCAAATCCGCACTACATATGACCACAGTTTTTGTTTAATTTCAGATCACCATTTTAAATAACCTTACTCTGTTAAAAACTAATTTTCATGAAATAGAAAGAAATTATGCACATTTTGTACAAGAGAAGAAAAATATTTCAATCAACAGAATTAATTAATTTGTGATATATGTTTGAAATAAAACTTTTATTTCAACACCTCCTAGAAGCTCTTCCAGCACAAAACGAACTATGCGTTATAAATTACACTTGTAATTTTATTTTGTTTTAACTGCTTCTACTCACACAAGCTACTCCTACTTCCAACCATCCAAACTTTACCTTCAAATAATTCAATTTATAAAGAATATTTTAAAAAGTTCTTCTGCTAATTAAAAATGCTTCATTCCTTAATTTTATAATTAGGCCTTTATTAAAAAAATCAATTTTTATCCATATAAATCTAATAATTATGTTTTTAATTCTGGAAAACTGATTGTATCCTAAGCGGTGTGTGCGAATTTCAGCACGTCTGCAATAACAAACATTTCTCGTAAAAAATCTGAAAAAAAAAAAAAAAAAAAAAAGGCGTTTGCAGATCCAAAATTGATTTTTTTTAAAATTTCCAAGCAATAAAGAGAAGCGGGTTTTGATTCCATAATAATATATTGCATTCTGTATTTTTTATTCCATAATAATATGCTGCATTCTGTATTTTATTCCACGTACCAGTATCGGACTTCTGCGCACCAGTAGCCAGAGCTTCGCGTACCATAGTTTGTACCAACACCTGCTCTAGAGGTATTTTTCCCTTTTCCCTGCAGATATTTGTCACCCGTCCCCTCTTTCCAATACTCATTCTATCTATATCGAGCGGGTATGTAAGTTGGAAAAATAGCCTCATTTTTGAAAGGCTGTACTGCACTTAAGAAAGAGGGCGTGCAAATAACATATAATTTACTGCTATAAATATGTATAAGTTGACATCCATCATTAAATCCGTGGAGAACATTTGAATCATGGTGACAAAACTACGGTTTTCACGGTTTTTAAGGAAATCGAAAAAATCGTCTTATTTTTTAAATGTCGTACTGCGTTTGCTATTGAGTGTATTAAAAAGCTGTAAATATGAAAGTTGTAGAGAATTTTGTCTTCTTTAACATTGTAATTAACAAATAATACGCTACGACAACGAGTCTCCAGATATTTAAAAAACAACAAAAAAATTTATTGTTTTTTGGCCACAGAAAATTCTCCCTTAAGAAATTTTGTTGGATAATTCGGTGTTTTCATGCTGGCCTCATCATATACAAGTTAGAAAAATAAAATCTTCTACCCGACCTTTTGCAAGGTAACGCCTTTTTTTGGTACATTTCCCCTGGACTATAAATAAACTGCTAAATTTTAGTTCAGTTAGGAAACGCGTAGCACAGTTTAAAATTTCCCTACTGCAATTTCCGACAATAAACGGAAATGCACTCGAGAACTTTTGTGCTGCCCTGTATACAATCTATACAATTTATACACACCAAGTAATAGACAAAAAATGAGTTAAATTTAAAAACGCGTTCATCAACCTAAAAAGCATTCCCAGCAATTATTATTAAGAAGCAGTACTTTAACCGAATTATTTTGTGTGTCCTTGTAAATGAACGATGAAAGCTATACACATATTCTATAGTAAGCCTCTTGTAAACCACGTTAGTGATATATATCAATTTCAATATGTTTGAAATAGTAAAACATTATTAAAATAAACTGCAAACGATTTTTCTTCATAGACCGTAATGCAACGGAATTATTTTGAGTATCCCTGTAAAGGAATTATAAGTGCTATGCACACCACATTCTATAATTAATCTCTTGTAGTGCACCTCAGTGATATATATCAATTTCAATATGTTTGAAATTGTGTAACATCATTAAAATAAACCGCAAATTGTTTTTCCCAATAGACCGCAATGTAACGGAATTATTTTGAGTGTCCCTGTAAAATAACTATAAGTGCTACACACTTCATTTTCAATACCGAACATGCCACAGTAAGCCTTAATAATATATATGAATTGCATGACGCTCCGAGCGTATTTAAGCGAGTTAGAGCACCGACAGACAGACAGACAAACCGAATTCATAAACCCTTTTCAACTATGTTGGAAAGCGTTAAAAACAGATCATATGGAAATTAACGATGCCATTCTTTAGATCAAAAATATGTTAATAAGTGTGAAACAAAAATTACATCACAAATATGCCCAAAATAAAATTATACAAGCAGAGACCATATAAAGAGACAAATGTCGTTTTAAATCATGGAAACATGATTAAAAAACAAGAACGAAAAGTCGTGCATCAGGTATCGATAATGAAACACTTTCCAACAATATCAGAATATTGTTAAGAAATTTAATTTTTCATACAACGAAATGAGATATCTAAATGTACAATTTAAAAAACGTATAACGCAGTAAAACTTCATTTTTTTCAACTGCTGTCCATATCCGGTAATAAGTGCAAATTCTTTCGTGTAGTTCTGTTTTGGATTTATAGAATTTATACTGACCAGGTAATTCACTGAAATTTAGTTAAGTTTAAAAATGCATACCACGGCTAAAAACGCACTAGTAAAAATTATCGCTTTTAGTCAGAGCTATAACCAATTTTTTCCCAGGTCTCTGTAAATGAACGGTAAATGGTATGCACTCCATAACACTGTAGTGCACCGGAGCAATCCATATCAATTTCATTATGTTTGAAATATTGTAGCATCATTAAAATGCACCGCAAAAGATCCCCCCTTCATAAATCATAATGAAATGGAATTTTTTTGTGCGTCCTTGCAAATGAACTATAAATGCTACTTATTCTATACTTCTGGGAAAGTATGTGGTATTTCATCTCCGTGATGCATGTCAATCTCATTAGGCTTGAAATATTGTAGCATTATTAAAATGAAACTCAAAATATTCTATCCCCTTAAATCATAATGTAATGGACATATTTTGTGCGTCCCTGCAAATGAACTATAAATGCTACTTATTCTATACTTCTGGGAAAGTATGTGGTATTTCATCTCCGTGATGCATGTCAATCTCATTATGCTTGAAATATTGTAGCATCATTAAAACGAAACTCAAAATATCCCACCCCCTTAAATCATAATGTAATGGAATTATTTTGTGCGTCCCTACAAATGAACTATAAATGCTACTTATTCTATACTTCTGGGAAAGTATGCGGTATTTCATCTCCGTGATGCATGTCAATCTCATTAGGCTTGAAATATTGTAGCATTATTAAAATGAAACTCAAAATATCCTATCCCCTTAAATCATAATGTAATGGAAATATTTTATGCGTCCCTGCAAATGAACTATAAATACTACTTATTCTATACTTCTGGGAAGGTATGTGGTATTTCATCTCCGTGATGCATGTCAATCTCATTATGCTTGAAATATTGTAGCATCATTAAAATGAAACTCAAAATATCCCACCCCCTTAAATCATAATGTAATGGAATTATTTTGTGCGTCCCTACAAATGAACTATAAATGCTACTTATTCTATACTTCTGGGAAAGTATGTGGTATTTCATCTCCGTGATGCATGTCAATCTCATTAGGCTTGAAATATTGTAGCATTATTAAAATGAAACTCAAAATATCCTATCCCCTTAAATCATAATGTAATTGAAATATTTTGTGCGTCCCTGCAAATGAACTATAAATGTTACTTATTCTATACTTCTGGGAATGTATGTGGTATTTCATCTCCGTGATGCATGTCAATCTCATTATGCTTGAAATATTGTAGCATCATTAAAATGAAACTCAAAATATCCCACCCCCTTAAATCATAATGTAATGGAATTATTTTGTGCGTCCCTACAAATGAACTATAAATGCTACTTATTCTATACTTCTGGGAAAGTATGTGGTATTTCATCTCCGTGATGCATGTCAATCTCATTATGCTTGAAATATTGTACCATCATTAAAATGAAACTCAAAATATCCCACCCCCTTAAATCATAATGTAATGGAATTATTTTGTGCGTCCCTACAAATGAACTATAAATGCTACTTATTCTATACTTCTGGGAAAGTATGTGGTATTTCATCTCCGTGATGCATGTCAATCTCATTAGGCTTGAAATATTGTAGCATTATTAAAATGAAACTCAAAATATCCTATCCCCTTAAATCATAATGTAATGGAAATATTTTGTGCGTCCCTGCATATGAACTATAAATGCTACTTATTCTATACTTCTGGGAAAGTATGTGGTATTTCATCTCCGTGATGCATGTCAATCTCATTATGCTTGAAATATTGTAGCATCATTAAAACGAAACTCAAAATATCCCACCCCCTTAAATCATAATGTAATGGAATTATTTTGTGCGTCCCTACAAATGAACTATAAATGCTACTTATTCCATACTTCTGGGAAAGTATGTGGTATTTCATCTCCGTGATGCATGTCAATCTCATTAGGCTTGAAATATTGTAGCATTATTAAAATGAAACTCAAAATATCGTATCCCCTTAAATCATAATGTAATGGAAATATTTTGTGCGTCCCTGCAAATGAACTATAAATGCTACTTATTCTATACTTCTGGGAAAGTATGTGGTATTTCATCTCCGTGATGCATGTCAATCTCATTATGCTTGAAATATAATAGCATCATTAAAATGAAGCTCAAAATATCCCACCCCCTTAAATCATAATGTAATGGAATTATTTTGTGCGTCCCTACAAATGAACTATAAATGCTACTTATTCTATACTTCTGGGAAAGTATGTGGTATTTCATCTCCGTGATGCATGTCAATCTCATTATGCTTGAAATATTGTACCATCATTAAAATGAAACTCAAAATATCCCACCCCCTTAAATCATAATGTAATGGAATTATTTTGTGCGTCCCTACAAATGAACTATAAATGCTACTTGTTCTATACTTCTGGGAATGTATGTGGTATTTCATCTCCGTGATGCATGTCAATCTCATTAGGCTTGAAATATTGTAGCATTATTAAAATGAAACTCAAAGTATCCCACCCCCTTAAATCATAATGTAATGGAAATATTTTGTGCGTCCCTACAAATGAACTATTAATGCTACTTATTCTATACTTCTGGGAAAGTATGTGGTATTTCATCTCCGTGATGCATGTCAATCTCATTATGCTTGCAATATTGTAGCATCATTAAAATGAAACTCAAAATATCCCACCCCCTTAAATCATAATGTAATGGAATTATTTTGTGCGTCCCTACAAATGAACTATAAATGCTACTTATTCTATACTTCTGGGAAAGTATGTGGTATTTCATCTTCGTGATGCATGTCAGTCTCATTATGCTTGAAATATTGTAGCATCATTAAAATGAAACTAAAAATATCCCACCCCCTTAAATCATAATGTAATGGAATTATTTTGTGCGTCCCTACAAATGAACTATAAATGCTACTTATTCTATACTTCTGGGAAATTATGTGGTATTTCATCTCCATGATGCATGTCAATCTCATTGTGCTTGAAAAATTGTAGCATCATTAAAATAAACCTCGAAAGATCCCACCCCCTTAAATTATAATGTAATGGAATTATTTTGTGTGTCCCTGCAAATGAACTATAAATGCTACTTATTCTATACTTCTGGGAATGTATGTTGTAGTTCATCTCCGTGATGCATATCAATCTCATTATGTTTGAAATATTGTAGCTTCATCAAAATGCACCTCAAACGATCTCACCCCCATAAATCATAATTTAATGGAATTATTTTGTGTGTCCCTGCTAATGAACTATAAATGCTACTTATTCTATACTTCTGGAAAAGTATGTTGTAGTTCATCTCCGTGATGCATATCAATCTCATTTTGTTTGAAATATTATTAGCATCATCAAAATGCACCTCAAACAATCTCACCCCCATAAATCATAATTTAATGGAATTATTTTGTGTGTCCCCGCTAATGAACTATAAATGCTAATTATTCTATACTTCTGGGAAAGTATGTTGTAGTGCATCTCCGTGATGCATATCAATCTCATTATGTTTGAAATATTGTAGCTCATTAAAATGCACCTCAAAGGATCCCACCTCCATAAATCATAATGTAATGGAATTATTTTGTGCATCCCTGCAAATGAATTATAAATTCTACTTATTCTATACTTCTGGGAAAGCATGTTGTAGCTCAGCTCGGTGATGCATATCAATCTCCTTACGTTTGAAATATCGTAACATCAATAAAATGCACAGCAAACGATTTCCCCCCATAGACCAGAATGCAACGGAATTATTTTGTGTGTCCACTTAAACGAACTATAAATGTTATTCTCTTCATTTTCAAAATCGAACATTCTATAGTAAACCTGAATAACATACAAAAACTACATGGCAATTCGTCAGACAGACGGTCAGACAAATTCAGAAATACTTTTCAACTTTTTTTGGAAAAAGTTAAAAATCATTTTACAAAGCCTTCTGAAAGTATTTTCTCTCCACTTAATAGATATTTTAGCCGTTTTTGATAAGGCCCTGTGAACCTTTTGGATTTCTTCGCCATTAATCTTGTTGTAAGTATGGATTATCACTTTTTAAGGTTAACTGCATACGTATTATCATCAGTGTTTAATTTTTGTTACATAATCCTCACTAATTTATATTTTTGCATTAAGGTACAAGGTCCACTTACAAAGGCTAATTTATAATTAATCATAACATATTCAGTTTTAAAGATAAAGGTATGCAGTGTTTTGTAGTGATCTTTTTACAGCGAAAGAAAAACGAATTCAAATTGACTTACTTTGTGTAGGGAGATCGCAAATATAATTACAAAGTGCTACTTTTTCAAAATAATTGTTTGGATATTTCATATATCCAATCTTATCTCTTTCTCTATTTTTAATTTTCTTTGTAATTTTCATTAATTACCAACATTAGTAATCCAACAGTTAAATATTAAAAGCACGTTTCAAACTTTTTGGGACAACCGGTATGTCTTTGTGCAGTGATACATTTGAATACTTTAAGATTTGAACTTTATTTAGCGATTTCAATTGCTTCTAAAATTTAATGTATTTTCTAGGTGCAATTGTAGGGAATGTTATATAATAGAAAGCATGACAAAAAGGTTTCAAACAAAGCTGTTGTTAAAAATTTAACTTAAGGTTGTCTTCAAATCCAAACTGCTTATTTTGAGACACATTTGTAAATTCATTTTTGCTCTAAAATGCATCCAGTTGGCAGGTTCTCTTATTCAGAAACTTTATAATGTCCCCAATGTCTCGATTTTTTCATAAAGGCAGAATATATTTCAAAAAATGCTGTCAAAGTGGACATTTTGAACCGAATTTCCCAACACGATAGCGCCTGAAACAAAAAAAAATGATCATACTTTTTAAAATAATTGTCTGTAAATCAATTTCTGATTAATTAAACGAAAAATAAAAACATGGGGCCCTTATAAATGTCTTTATAAATCACGCCGCCAAGTTTCCTGTTGTTACTTTTAAAAATGAGTCTAAGAATGTGTCTCAAAATTTTGAGTTGTTGCGCGTGGAAAAATATTTTTTAATACCGCCTTAATTTACTGTTTTTTGATAAATAATTTTCAAATAAAGAGTAATCTCAGTAACTGGACAGACAACGAGGAGCATTGAAAAAATGTCGACTTCTACAAGTTGTATAAAATTCTTTTTTCATTTATTTATTTTTTAAAAGATCGTTTATACAGTGTCATTTTAAAATCATAAAATATTTATAATAAGTAAGTGTTTACTAATTAAATATGTATTAAATATTATTATTATTAAACAGTAGAATGATTCCATTTAATAAACTGATTTTTATTTATTTCTAGAACTGAAAGTTTCAATAAATTATAAGGAATAAGGTGATAAAATGGGTCTTAAATTCCACATGAATGGTTTTGTATAAAATATGAAGTTAAGTTGGATTACAGAAAATAATTATTATTTTTAAAGACATAGTACTGATCAATGTTAGTGAATTTCAATGCATTAACTGCGATAGAATAGTTCAAACTGTGTTCGAGTCTATAGCAGGTTTCTTTTAAATATATGTTGAGTTATAGAGTATTTTTACTTTCTTCTATCTTTACAAGAAGAAAGTATTGGATTCATGAAAATTTTCGACTTCCGGTTTTCGACGGATTTATACGTTTTAGAAGGTCCTGAACACGATTTGACTATATTTAGAAAATGTCTGTCTGTGACTCCGTCTGTCTGTCTGTATGTGATAAAATTTTTGTGGGCGCTCTATCTTAAGAACTAATGCTCGGAATTTAATAAAACTTTATATTCAGTTAGTCCCTGATATAAATTCGTGCTGATTAGTTTTTGGTAAAAATCACCCAGCAGGTGGCGCTGCTATGCAGCATTTTGCAGGATTTACATGATTTTAGCGATAATCATATCTCAAGAAATAATTCACGGAATTTAATAAAACTTGAGTTTCAGTTAGACCTTGATATAAATTGGTGTTGATTCTTTTTAGTGTATGCGAAACCTGTGTGAGATAGAAGAAAGTTTTAGGATTGACACATCCAACTAGTTCTCATTGAAGTCAACATTGTACAAATCATATGGCAGATGAGTGACTTGTCTTATTATGGCGTGCTTAAGTTATCCTGGTGTGCAATTATCGTGTTTCCATTGTATATTATGTATTTTTAGGTGCGTTCGTAATTATATAAATACGTAGCACCTATAGTCGTCGTTTGGTCCGTCCGTCTGTCCGTCCGTCTGTCTGTCTGTCCGTCCGTCTGTCTGTCTGTCCGCATATAACAACGCAAAAACTACCCAACCAAATGGTTTGCAATTTGAAATATATTATCTTTGCATAAATTTGTCGAGACATTTCAAATTTTATCAAAATCGAATCAAAACTTTAGGAGATATTAATAAAAATATTTATTAAGAAATTTGATTTTTTTTTTAAATCGGTGCTTTTTTGTTATATGAGCTTCCGATGGATGTTAAATCGTCAAGCGACCGAGATACTTATTTTATTACAGAAATTAATCTGCAGACGATATAATTCATTTCACAGAATTAAAAATCATCAAGATCTGAATATTTATATAACTAGCTGATACATATATATCTGAATATTTATATAACTAGTTAAGATATTTGTATGAACAGTGTCATAAAATATATACTTAACTAGCTGTTTAACCCGTTCTACGCACGGGATATCATGAATTTAATTCTAAAACGTGCGTACGAACGCACCTCGTTTGTAACGTTTGACGTACAATTTCCAACTTGTTTGTTATAGGAGCTTCCGATGGATGTTAAATCGTCAAGCGACCGAGATGCTTATTTTATGACAGAAATTAATCTGCAGACGATATAATTCATTTCACAGAATTAAAAATCATCAAGATCTGAATATTTATATAACTAGCTGATACATATATATCTGAATATTTATATAACTAGTTAAGATATTTGTATGAACAGTGTCATAAAATATATACTTAACTAGCTGTTTAACCCGTTCTACGCACGGGATATCATGAATTTAATTCTAAAACGTGCGTACGAACGCACCTCGTTTGTAACGTTTGACGTACAATTTCCAACTTGTTTCAGTCTATCAACGTATGATGCAACAATAAACATTAGTGTTCTAGAATAACGTAAAGTTATATTTGTTCTAACGTAGATAAATATAGGGCTAGAAATCTAAAATAAAAATTCACGTATATTATAAATAGAGATTTATCGCACAAGCGAGGCAAGGGGATTTTCTGCGATTTTATAAAAATCATAGGTTTATTACATTTACTTATTTTTTTTAAATTCAATTTATTTAAGTAACAATGAGCTTACATATTGTAATACACTATTATTCATTATACTTAATTCAATTTATTTTAATTAAATTTATTTAAATTTTGTGAATAAGTAAATTAAAAATATTTCGTAATTTCAGTTTTATTTCTTATAGAGACAGTTTAAAGTGTAGTATTAAAGATATATATAATTATTTTTTTAAGGTACACTTACATCTACTTGAAATGAATCGGTAAAGGAAATAGTAAATTTTGAAATTCAGTTTCTTTTATGCTTCAAAAGAAATAAAAATAATTATATAATTAAAACCTCTTTCATCTAACGATGTGAAAAATATTCATTTGTTTCTAATTTAATTAAAATCCAGCATCAGGTATGCTGAACAATTTACTAAGAATGCAGCATATAATTTGATTTACAAAGAGTATAAATTACATTTATATTATTTAAATGCAAGTTTTGTAATCTAAAGTTTTAATAAATTTAAATGATAACATTCTTGGTACAATTATATAAATTTACATTTTCATGTGAAGATTGTATATTCTTACTGCTTTTTTAATTAATTCGGAAATTAATAGAGAACAAGTTTCAAGACGATTTCTCTTAATGCATGTTATAACTATTTTTTTCCGAAAAAAAAATCGATTTTTTTTTTTTACCATATTTTACTTTTTTACTTACTTCCTTAAACCTTAAACTTTATGGTAAAGCAGTTTTTCCAAAATTCGTATTGGTTCAAAAGTTATATGTCTATTGGTGTTGCAGTGAATAGGCTCATTTTTTAGCGTATTGTGTGCGGTGCACATGTAGAAACAACAGTATTGTAAAAGAGGAAGTCCACGAGGGTTAATTATATGGGCCTGGTATAGATGATTACATGCAAGTTGAAAATTGCCACTGTTATCTCTGTTTGTTTAAAAACGTTGTAAACCTTTAAATCTGTTTTTTCTCGAAACTCTGTTTTACAAATCGGTACCAAGTAGAACCTGAGATTGGATCGACCGCGTTTAGACGCGTTTTTCAATATTCGAATTGTAAATATTTTTTTGCGCGATTTAAATCCGAAAATGTTTGTAGAAAATCGGCAACTTGAAATTTGAGCTCCGCGATTTTCTCCAGGGTCGAAAAATTGATAAACCCATCCGAGAAAGACTACAAAATAACATAAATTTTAAGTTTTTTTTTTTTTTTTTTTTTTTTTTTTTGTTACGGATAAGCAGATTCCGAGAGTCATATCGTACCGTGGAACGCTTCAATTCTTGCACACCCGTGTATCAAATGCCACCCAAAGACCATTTTTCAACCACTTTACATTTTTTCTTTTAAGTTCAAGATATGCTTTTTCATTTGCAAAAACCCATTATTATTACTGTATAATTGAGCTAAAAAAACTGCAAAAACGTGGAGAAAGTTTAGTTTTTTTTAATTATTTATTTATAACATGTCTTAAGATATGAAGATTATTTGAAACTATATGTCTTTAAGTTTGTGTGTAGAATACTATGCTGTAATATTATTCATTTATTTAAAACATTACCTATTTAAAACAAGATATTCAAATAGAAATTGTGATTCAGAACAACTTTTCAATAATTTGCTGAGAAATAATGTATAAGGCTTTTGTTCTGTTAGTTGGAGGTTGACAAAAAGTTTCTCTTCTATTTAAATAATTAATTTTAATTATAACTTTATTAATAATGAATATATACACTATATTTCGATAAGGGGCCGTCAACAAATTGAAGAAAAACGAATATCTTTTGGATAATCCTGTAAAAACTAATATTGCAAAAGCATTCAAACTGTAGATTATGATTAAGTGGCTTATTGTAATAATTTGGGTTCATTTGTATGATGATAGCATGTATACTCGAAGAGAAATTAAGTTTTTTATAAAAACAGTCCCAAATTTTACCAAGTTTTTTGCTTATAATTTGCAGAGTTTTTAATATAAAAACAAGTTATTTTCAGAAAATATTACAAACAAAATTGTACACAATGCCCTGGAATCAGAATTAAAAAATAATAAAAATTGTATGAAATATAAGCGGGTTTACTAAATATTGTTTCACTGCGCATGCGCGAATTCAATCAAAATATACTGTGCATAATATATTAGCTAAATGTATAGACCAAATTTTATGAATGTCTCAAAAACATAGCTTGAAAATTCTGATAGTAATCGTCGATAGAATAAGCTCGAAATTCGCTGTTCCAAAAAGGAAGCAAAAAGATCAGGGGTTGTATCAAATATACTAGCTTATGAAAGTTGACATAATAAGAATGAAGTGTTTCTCATTCTATATTTGATACAACCCCTCATCTTTTTGCTTCCTTTTGGGAACAGCGAATTTCGAGCTTATTCTATCGACGATTACTATCAGAATTTTCAAGCCACGTTTTTGAGACTTTCATAAACGTTGGTCTATACATTTAGCTAAAATATTATGCACAGTATATTTTCATTGAATTCGCGCATGCGCAGTGAAACAATATTTAGTAAACCCGCTATATTTCATATAATTTTTATTATTTTTTAATTCTGATTACAGGGAATTGTGTACAATTTTGTTTGTCATATTTTCTGAAAATAACTTGTTTTTATATTAAAAACTCTGCAAATTATAAGCAAAAAACTTGGTAAAATTTGGGACTGTTTTTATAAAAACCTGAATTTCTCTTTGAGTATACATGCTATCTTCATACAAATGAACCCAAATTATTACAATAAGCCACTTAATCATAATCTACAGTTTGAATGCTTTTGCAATGTTAGTTTTTACAGGATTATCCAAAAGATATTCGTTTTTCTTCAATTTGTTGACGGCCCTTTATGGGGTTTCGGGAAAAAATCTTCGCGGAAATATATGACGTCTATCATGTTGTTTACACTCCTGAAGTTTAAGGATAATTCCTCATGTATCTTTACAG
This sequence comes from Maratus michaelseni, assembly GCA_963931845.1. Lineage (NCBI taxonomy): Eukaryota > Metazoa > Arthropoda > Arachnida > Araneae > Salticidae > Maratus > Maratus michaelseni. The sequence continues at coordinate 105,173,615 of OZ007590.1, read as the reverse complement.
ATATTTAACAAAACGTCTAAAATCGCAAGTGACCGGTCATCATTGGAAATATAGTGTATTAAAGACATTTTGAATAGACTTGACTTCCTTTCTGCAAAATGTAACGATAATACGGAAAGTGGTGAAAATGACTACCGTCCACATCTAAACAATTAATTAATTTTGAATTAACTTATCGTACAATAGACTTTTGTTAATCATATAGAATTTCCAATACAACGAGCAACAGCTAAATTTTAGAATGGAATATTTTAAACAAATAACTATAACTTATATAATTTCATATTAACTTATGTGTGACGGATAATTTATCTTATTTCGAATTTTATACAAGATATCATTTATGATTCCATTTTGCAGGAAAATATTTTTCTTTAATGTATATAAATGTGGTTTCGGCAGATGAAGTATTGCACTGCAGATAATATTATGCTATATAAAGAAAATGTTTCTTCTAAAAACATATTAACTCTGCCGTTATCTTATGTTGTAACTCTTCATGGAAAAAGTTTTAATGGATACACAAAGTTTTAGCCAAAATGTTAATGATATCTTAAAAGTGTCTGAAGCTAGGATTTAAATAACATGCCGCTGATGTTCATGTTACAGTGGAAAATGGGCTATAGTTCAAGAGATATTTCAGTTTTAAATTTGGACAAGATTTAATGAATCTGCACATATGATATTCAATCTGTTTGTGGCATTAAATATCGCAGAAGTTTAAAATATTTTATTTTGTATATTTTGTCTATATTATAGAACCGTGTTAGACAAATCGCTCCATAGAGCTGACTATTAAATTATGCAAAAAATTCCTTTTTATCGTTCGCGCATGCGCAGATAAAAAATATTTTATACAATTGCCCATATTTCCTTAAATATTTAATATATTTGCATTTCAATTGCACTATATTGTTTCTACTATATTTTGTCAATTTTTCTGAAACTGGCGTTAAATTTGGTTAAAGACCCTGTATGTTATAAGCAAAAAACATGCAAGAATTTTTTTAATTTTTTTTAAAAATCGCTATATCTCTATTACATTACTATTATATCTCTATACATGCTATTCTTACACAAATGAATACACATATTGTACAATGTCTGCCTATGTATATTCTGTAGCGATAGATCATTTCGTGCATTTTATTTTACAGGGTGATCCCAAGTATTATTTTTTTTCTTTAATTTTTTTTTGGCCCCCTAATTATATTCCTTATCAAATCGACATTGCTAAATATGAAATCAAACCTGTTCTTTTTAATTCTAAAATTCCAGAATAATCTGACAAGTACATTTCTAACTATTCCACAAAATGTCTAAAATTGAAAGTTGCCGGTCATTAATGGTCATATAGTGTATATCTGATTGTGGCCAACTGTTGGTGGGGGAGATGTAACAATCGGAACACTTATCATATACAGTGGTGGCCAAAAGTGTGGACATTTTTTGAAAGTTTCATGTTTTTCAACTTTCTGTGCTTGTAGAATATATTAATTTTTACTTAAATACAAACGTTTATATATCAAATTGAAGGTAATGTGAAGGTAATGTGTTGAACGTAATGTGAAATTTAATAATAAAAACAGTATTACAATATCTGTATTACAAAAAAAGTTATGTAAGTAATAGTAAGATCTATCTTAAATTTGCATTTTTTTAAAGTGATACTTACACAATCAATACTTAGTAGGATAACCCTTATTTTTTAAGACAGCTTCACAGCGTCTTTTCATCGAGTGAAAGAGTGTTTGGAGTTCATCTTTCGTAATCATATGGTGCCAAGAATCAATTATAGCTTCAATAAGTTGTCTTTTATTTGATGGACGTTTTTTTCGTACAAGAATTTTCAAACGTCGCCACAAATTTTCAATTGGATTGAGATCAGGGCTGTTTCCTGGCCATGGTAATATATCTATGCCTTTATTTAGAAACCATGCTTTGCATACTTTTGATGTGCGGCATGGAGATGAATCCTGCTGAAAAATAAATGGTGCGTTGTTGGGGAAGAGATCCCTGATGGAAGGTATCAATTTTAGTTCCAGGACAGTTTCGATGTATTTTTTGGCATTCAGGATGCCATTAATCACTTGAATTTGGCCCACACCATCTGCAGACATACATGCCCAAATCATGACATTTGTTGGGTTTTTTGTAGTTGCTTCAATCCAATCAGGATGAAGTGCTTTTCCTACTCTACGTCTCACGTATTTTCTACCATCACTACCAAAGAGCGATATTTTACTCTCATCGCTCCAGATTACTTGCTTCCATTGATTTTCTGACCATTTAATGTGTTCTTTTGCCCACTTAACTCGTTTTTCGCGTTGCTTTTGATTTAAATATGGTGTTTTCCTTGGAATTCTAGCTTGTAGTCCAAATCCTGATAACCTTCTTCTTATTGTTCTTGAACTTACTGCAATACCCGCTGCATTCATTTCACATCTAATGGCATCTGATGAAATTTTTCTATCTTGAAGGCATAGCCGTTTAATTTTTCTATCGGCAGTAGCACTTGTGCATTTTTGTCGGCCTGATTTGGCCTTATTTTCCACTGATTTCGTTTTTTCATAACGTAAACAGAACTTTCGTACACCACAACAAGTCACTGAACCACCAACTTGTCTTGCAATTTCAGCATAAGAGAGGCCATTTTCTCTCAATATGACAATTCGGATTCTTTTTGTAGATGTCCAATTAGTTCTTCTTGTTGATGACATTGTTTAAAATTAGTTTAATTTAAAAAAGGACTTTAAATATTCAAAACAGCAATACTCTATTTAATTGTACTAGTATGCATCATTCCGCAAAATATTTCCACAACAATAACTCTTTTACCATCCAAATAACCTAAACTATAGTTACAGACATTTGATTGGTCCTCAGAACAGTGTTTGTGATTGGCTAGTAAGCTTTTATTACAAAACAAGTCCTTATTCAAAACGATTTGTGTTTGTTTGTTCTACTAAAATAAGCATAACTTTTTTTGTAATACAGATATTGTAATACTGTTTTTATTATTAAATTTACATTAAATTACCTTCAATTTGATATATAAACGTTTGTATTTAAGTGAAAAGTAATATATTCTACAATCACACAAAGTTGAAAAACATGATACTTTCAAAAATGTCCAAACTTTTGGCCACCACTGTATATATATATATATATATATATTATTACTAGCATAAAACATGTTTAACATAGCCTGCATGTCAGAAACCATGCCTCTCTGCAAGTCAATTTCCCATTTATTTATTTGAAAGTTTCTTAATCATATTGTTGTGTTTATAGTTTGTATTTAAGTTAGAGTTCTTTCTATATATGGGATTTTTTATGTTTCAGTTTTGTATAAGTTTAACAGTTCATTGTTTTTTATCTCTTAAGTTCTATTTTTCATCTAATCAGTATAGAAATATTCAATATGTGGTAGTTTTAAATAAATATTATTGAAATACACAAACGAAAAGCAATAGATTTTGCTTTCATGACATCTGAACAATTTGGAAAGAAAATTTATTGTAAGAAAAATTAATTTTTAATGTAATATTTACACAAAACAATCCTTATTATTCTTTTCTTTTATTTATTTACTAACATTTTAAAAGTATATTTGTGATGCCTCTATAATTAAAATTCTTTGTTGTATTACACAGTCACTACAACTAATTAATTTTATTGTTGTTAAAAATTCACATTTCTGTCTTCAGTTTATAGTTGACTGTCATAATTAAGTAGCTTAAGACAATTTATATAAATGTTACAAATAAAAATCTAACTATTATACATTTGCCTTTCAAATTATACTTATTGGCTAATCTAGCAATTAAATACACTAATTTTGGGTTTTAACAAAAAATAATTTTCACAGAATATTGCTCTTCGCAGTTCGCTATCTCTGTAACATTATAACACATCTGTTTAAATAATGTTCTTTCTCATTTGTAATGTAAATAAATTAGGTGGAAAGGAACTCGATGTTTTATATAAAATTTAGTGAATTCAATTTGTTATTTTATATAAAAGGTTCAAGCTAAGAAATCTTTCTTATTTGAAGACTACCAAAAATATATAATTTATAATTTAAATTTTGGGTTATTTTCTACTAATCTAGCAGATATGTATAATATTCGAATTGAGAAATTTTTATAGAATGTATTCCCCTTAATACACACAAATTTCAGCCGTTAACGTCCTGCGTCGTATAAAAAGGACATCTCTGTTCTGTCTTCATACAATCAGTTAACTAGATTTATTGGTTCTTTTATGCACGTGCATTTATCCAAGCATTGCTACTCACTATTCAATTTAAATCCGTATAGTCTAGTTCGTTTTTGTCTGCTATTGGAACATGAAAAATCTTAGTTTTTCTGTCTATGTAGTAGATCGTAAACATATGCCTAAACATTATTACAATTGATGTGTGGGTAAAAGATATTATATCTATTCCTGCCATATTATGGGAAGAATAGAGTTAAATTATAGCTATGTAACCTTTTCTAAAAAAAAAAAACGGTCAAATGACTTGACAGTTTGCTGCAAATTTTTAACAGTGTACGACAGTGCAAGAAATACTCCCTTCTGCTCCCGTACCGAAGAAACCGTAGTAACTGTATATGTATTACTTGGTATCTTTTATTAATGTAATATTAAAATGTTAGGCAAATCGAGCTGCATTTTACAATGAATAGCAAGCAAAAGTCATAATTATCATGTTATTGAAACATGTTCTCTAGGACTTCAGATAACAAATCTAATTGTTGTTAAGGTCAATTATATACACATATATTTTTGTAGGAAGATTTCTTTCTGCTCCCATAATGCTAGGACGTTCGTTTTGTGTTCGATAGAAAAATATATTTCTGTTAAAACGCTGCGCGTTCGGATCTTCCTTATGGTGTACTTATGCGCCAAAATGTGGAGGCGCTAAAAAGGGTGTCGTGCACCAAGAGGTGGGGGGATGCCTTCTTCTCACACTTATGCTTTGGTTTGAAAGTCATTTTAATCAAAATCAGGAGTCTAACGAATTTTTGGTTAGGAATCAAAATGACTCCTTCCATTCCAGAGTTAAATAGTGTTATGTTATCAGGAAAAACAGTACACATTCTTTTTGCTTGACCCCCTAATTCTAATTTAAGAAATATCCTTTAAATTCTTACTTTTAAACAATTAGGGAGTAAACGCCTTAAATAATAGATATTAATAATTATCACAAAATCAAATATTATACATTTAAATTCTTTTATATATTTATGCAGAGAGTTATACTTCTGAAAATAAAACGTAAAAATATAAAGGTTAGCCTTCAGATTTATCTAAAATGAAAGCAAAAAGAGTTGTGAAAAATAAAGGTCTCAACCTGAAATGGAAAAAGAAAATTCTTTCTATTAAGGAGATTTTAATACGATAGCGTTTTTCGGTCAAAGGGCCAAAAAAGGGAAAACGGAAAGAAACCTTTTAATGGAAAGATGAAACTGGAGTTAAGAGGTAAATACTAGTCCGTAAAAGGCATCTGGGTGCAGAATATAAATTAAATATTTATTTTTTTCAAACTGAAAATAAACTTTTCTTTAAATTCAGACTGAAAAGGATAATTAAATTTTGAAGCTTGCGACATGCTTGATAAGTGAATTATTTTCCGAAATAAGTAATATATTTTAATACGTCCTTAGTAACGTAGCAATTCTTTATTTTTAAGTATTTCATGTTTAATTTAATAAGCAACATTTTATTTTAATGGAACACAAGCTTAACATACGATTCTGTAAATAACTTACGAGAATATTTGATTATTGTTTTTATTAATGACTGATAACACTGGTTGGCATCAATATCATCCCTGTAAAAATAATGATTGCTTCTGACATTTTTAATCATACAATGTTTAAGTAGGGTAATCAAATTGTTCCATCACGTATCAATTTTTTTAGGGGGATTTTAAAATTAAAATAGTTTTCCCTGGCTAAACCTTTAACATTAAAAGATAATGCTACACTGTTAAAAAAATTCGTTTATTGACAGGTTGTCTTCCGTGAATTTTGATCAGAAAGTTTCCGTTTTGTTAGAAAAATGGAATCTATCCCGTATATCTGCAGAAAATTTCCTCATTTTTCCTGAAAACAAAGGAACGGACGGAGAAAAAAGCAGGCTCCGTTATTTGCTGCATGTTTATTTTCAATGTTTCAAAAACTGACATGTTGCTGCACAGAAAAACTAAAAATTCAATAAATTAAAATTTCAAGTTTATTTAAAACAACAACAAGAAAATAGTGCTTTCGAATTTAAAAAAGCTGAAATTAAATTTTTCTATTCTTTTAATATTATTTGCAATTCATTTTTTTAAGTTATAAAAAAGTATTCGCACTTAAAATATATTCTAAACAAACAGATTAATATATATATATATAAAATAGCTAAGTTAAGTGAAAAAAAAATCGATTCTATTTAAAAAAGCAACAAACAAAAGTAATGCTTTCGAATTAAACTCATTCCTTTAAAATTATTCGCAATTTATTTTTTAAAGTTATAAAAAACACTCACACTGAAAATATATTCTAAACGAACACATTTAAAAAATACATAATAGTTAACCAAAAATCGATTTTCGCAAAAAAGCAAAAAAAAAAAAAAAAAAAAAAAAAAAGTAATTTAATTCAAAATATAATATTTATGTTTTACATCTAACAATCAAATTAAGAATATATATAAGTCATGTTTTTATCCTCTATTAATACTATAGTTTTCAACCATCATCTCATTACGAAATATCTCCGCAATTAGCTTCAAAATTACCAGTTTTCTAAACCTTAAATTGTTTAAGTCCCAAGCTGCGATTTGAAGACATCCCGTATAATCGTTTCCTACTCTCACTCTAGCAAGGACCCGCTGGTCTTGCGGTAAAGCACTCAGCTCAAGCCGCTAACGTCCCCACTTCAATACTCAGGTCTGGCAGAAAATGTTATTCCATTATATCAAATATTAAATTAAATACTCCCGTAATAATCAATAGATGGCAGCACAAATAGAGATGACATTTTTTAAAACCGAGTTTATTTACAAAAATAAATAATAAAAAATAAATTAAAAAATTAAAAATTAAAAATTAATAAAAAATTAATAAAAAATTAATTAAAAAAAATTACCCTTCTTTTATCATTCAAAACGGAAAATGTAGTAAAGGAACGGAAAAGTCCGGAAACTTTGCTGCCAGTAGTTTTACCGTGAATTAACGGATTTATTTTTAACAGTGTATTCTTGTATTTTTAACTTCCTCTGCACTACGTATATTTCACCCACTTTTAAAAAGAGATTTTAACCTTCTTTTGAAAGTCAACTGATCAAGTCGACTTGTTACGATCTGAATTCGTGTATCTCAAATGATCTGGAGTGTAAATCTCAAATGAGCAATGATCAATTTTTTTATAGGGGGATTTTAAAATTAAAATAGTTTTCCCTTGCTAAAACTTTAACACTAAAAACATGCTATTCTTGTATTTTTAAATTCCTCTGCACTACGTTTTTTTCACCCACTTTTGAAAAGAGATTTTAACCTTCTTTTGAAAGTCGACTGATCAAGTTGACTTGTTACGATCTGAATTCGTGCATTTCAAATGATCTGGTGTGTGAATCTCAAAAGATATTCCATATATTACTCAAAAGGTGAATTTCCGTAGCAACACCGTTGACAGGAACATGCAGAATGTATTATTTAATTAAATAAATATTTAACTAACTACATAACTAACTAACTAACTAGCATTGCCAACTGATTTACAGCAAAGAATCACAAAATTAAATTATTTTTTATGTGACTTCGAGAGTTAAATAAGAAATAATCTCGTCTGCTTGAAAACATGGCCACTGCGAGAAGAAAATATTTCTGGCACGAGAAGCACACCAGATATTAGTTAAAAATAAAAATATATTTACCCCTCTCCATATAAAACTCACACTTTAAAAGAAAATTGTCAAAGCGATGAATAAAGACTGTGAAGGATTTCAATATTTGATACACAAATTCCCACTTATGAGTGAAGCCAAAATAAAAGAAGGTATTTTCGTTGGGCATTATATGGATAAAATATCTCAAGATTCTACTTTAAAAAATAAACTAAATGCTGTCGAGAAAGTATCCGGAGTACTTTTGATAAAGAGTGAAATAAGTGTTTGGGAAACAAAACGTCTTAAAATTATAAAGAAGATGTTGAAAATCGACTCTTCTCATTTAGGGCATTGGGGTGCAACATGTCTCTAAATATGTGCTTCCTGTATTCTCAATTGGACATTTTTCTGGAAAATATGGGAGCTATTTCTGGTGAACATAGAGAAATGTTCCATAAGGATATAGCTAAAATTGAAAAGAGATAAAGCGGTAAATGGAATGAAAATATGTAGGCAGATACTTCTGGACATTTAAATGGGAGGCACCAAAGTAACAATAAAAGAGAAAAACTAGTCGTTGGGGGCCACCGTAATACTTACCCATCATGAATATGCATAATATAAAATATGAAAATAAAACATGAGTAAACTATTCATAAAATGCATTTCAATTCGAGTAAAATCGTGGCTTGATGACGTCATACACTTTAAATGCTCTATAACTCCAAAATTTATAATCATATTAACTAAAGGTTTACTGCATCGGATTAAGCGTCTCATTTCCAATTAAAATATATCTTTGAATTGGAATTTGAATGAAATACTGGGTCATGAAAAATCGAAAATATGATTATAAATATCTCGGCAACTAATTATCCGATCGACTTCATTCTTTATGCAAAATTTATGTTTTTTTTTTTTTTTTTTGTGTTTTATATTCACTCCTTAGAATAAACAATTTCGAAAATTTTTATATACTTTTTATCAGAACGAATATTTTGAAAGTCCGAAAAAAATAGTTCCGGATAATCGAAGTTACTGAAATTCAATAAGCTGCTTCCCATTATTACATACTAAGTAAATACCAAATTTTAAGTCTCTATCTAAATTTGTTCGGGAGATAGAGCGTTTACAGACACACAGACACACAGACACACAGACAGACGGAAATTTGTTTGTTTTTTTCTAAAAATATGTTTTCGGAATCTCCAGTGTCTGGAACGTGTAAATCCGTGAAAAAAAATTTTTTTTCGATTTTCAAAGCGATTACAAGACTTACCCTAAACTATGTATGGTGGGTAAGTAATACCTATGACATGGTTTTTTCATGATAGAATTAGTTCATTTCTTAACTAAGGTAATGAAAATAATTCATTTTTTCATGTTTTTATTGTTTTATAGCATGATCGATGAATTTATAATGTTTCACTTGATACTGTAATTTTTATTATTTTAAATCTGTTTCTCTTAAAAACGGTACCTGCTGGAGAAATTTCAATAACATAGTTAGAATCTGAAATCTCAAATTCACGAAGTTCACATTTTTTTCAGGAATAATTTTTTTTGACGACCAGTGTAATTCATAAGCATACATTTGCATACATTCATAAGCATACATGCCCACTAACCCAAACACTACATCTGATCCACATCACACCGAACAACGAAAAAATATGGCACAACCAGTTAGCGAACAACAAACAAGTACAAACAAAAGGAAGAGCAGTGATGAGATGGTTAGTAGAAAACATCGATCTCATATCACAATAAATACACCTTCCCAGCAGCGAGATTCCTCAAAAGCATATCCCACTCTCAAAAGCCATCCATTTGGTAAGTATATTTTCTAATATATCTTTAAAAATTAAAAAAAAAAAAAAAAAAAAAAAAAAAAAAAAAAAAAAAGTAGCAATGGAACCTCTTTGCTACGCCAAAAAGAAATCGATTTTTTTCAGCACTAGTGAGAAGTGGAAGTCATCTGTGACGGACTGAATTTCACCAACTGATGAAAGCAAATAGCCAACAAAAAGTGAACAAAATAATTAAATGGTGAATGCACAAAGCACACCTGCCAAAGAAAGTTAATGGGGGAAAAAACAGTGTCAAATCAAGTGAATACAGCCTCATAGATACATGACGGACTAACGGCCACGGAACAAGCCCCACTCCATTAGTGCGACAAGTTTCTCAAACAACAAATCAACAAGTTGCACAAAATTCAAAAGCAGTGATAACAGCCATTAGGATTCAATGGACTGATCGCAAAAAGCGTATTCACGAAGGGAAAAAAAAATCAAAATCCCCAATGCTTGGGTGAGATAAAGTGACAAAGACAACAAAAATGAGTGTGCAACATCCAGAAATGTGACAACCACCAGTAACAGAAGTTACAATGTGACAACCACCAGTAACAAAAGTTACAATGTGACAACCACCAGTAACAAAAGTTACAATGTGACAACCACCAGTAACAAAAGTTACAATGTGACAACCACCAGTAACAAATGTTACAACGTGACAAAACCCACGATAGTGACATAATAACCAGTGAAACTCTCGAAAGAAGACCAAGATTCAAAATGTGAAAACCAGCTCTAGCACAAGCTAGAGGTAAAAATATATCAAGAAAGAGACAAAAAACCAATGAATGATAGACAAAAAACAACCCACAACAGGGGCGAGCCTATAAAAACGCCAAAAAGCCTTGACAGAGACAAATACAACAAGAAGGGAAATCAGCCCATAAAAGAGGCGATAAACACTACAGCGACAACCCACCATGAACGTGACAAGCCAACAGACATGGTAAATATGTAAATCTATGTACGCTAATGGCACCTGGTGCATGTAAAATCCGTCGTGGGTGCAAAGCCCTCCAAGTTACCTGTGAATAATACCTCTGGGGGTGCCTAGTCAGGTGAGGGTCTCGTCACTTGATCAAGGTTCTAAATTACGAGACCTATTAAATCTGTCAATTCAACAAAGTTAAACAGAAACCTTGAACCGGCAAACAAAGATAACGGTAGCAAATCACAAGAGAGCAAGCACAGCAGCGATGTGAACAAATCAATAGTCAGGTGGATCACAGGCATGCTGTGATCAGGCGATTTCCGCCCCGCACCCAGGTACTAACCCGTTAAGCTAGGCATTCATGCCGGGCAGGTAGGGGCCTGGTTAGCGGTATAAAAAAAAAAGCATACATTTCGCCTGACAGATCAAAAATATTGCAACCTTTCAATGGATATGATACAATTCATGGAAGTTTAAAAGGTACTTACGTATTATCCGTGCCAGTTTTAAGCCAACTGCGCCAGGCATGGAGTCAATATTACTAATTATAGTAACCCTTATATTTTTTTTTCTTGCTACATGGTACATGCTTGGGAATAATCTACTTTTTTTAGTAGGGGTCATTTCTACACGTAGTAAGATTAACAAATAGTTAATTTATTTTAGATATTGCATTTATGAGTAAAATATAAATATTTTATTTGACAAATTTAATAAGATAGATATAATAAAGATAATATTAGCAGTAAGAAACAACATTTTTATACACATTTCATCAAAATTGCGTAAAAGGGTAACGATTAATGGAAACAAATGGATCAAATGGTTGGCAAACAGCAGAAAGGAAAAATATTTTTGATGCCATGTTAAAGTCTATTGCAGAATTATTTCCGCCGCAAAACAAAATGTCATTTTAAACGTTTTTATGCATTTACTAAATGTTAACAAAATTAACTGTCTAGAATATGCTATATTATTTACCATTTCTTATATTATTTATTGTTCTTTCTTATTTACTATGTTATTTACCATTTATTAATTTTACTAAAATAATGTTATTTACTATTTTTAGCAATGTTATAAATTTAATAAACATATATTACATTTTATTTATTTTATATTAATTACCATTTTTAACAATGTTATTTGATAATGTTAAATTACTGTGTTTGAAAACATGATTGGCAACGATAAACAAGATTGGTACTTGGCAACCATTTTTGGCGATCAATCTCCTGGCACGGATAATATGTAAGTACCGTTTTAAGACGTACAGAGCAAAGATTATTAATCAATAATTACTTTATAAAACATCAGATTGAATTATTTGATATTTATATTGTTCATAAACTTAATAATTTTTCATAAGCTTATTTTATGAACAAATAAACAAATACATATATTTTCGTAAACAATTTTACAAATTTATTTATAAAATACAAATGAACACCTGAGAAGTTTCAGTTATCACATTATGTGATATTTGTTCAATAATTACGCTGTTTTAGATCTAAAAGTGAAAAATAATCATATCATACGAAATTAAATTAAAAATGCTTTTTCTATCATAGTAAATGTGAAATATTTGAAAAACAAATGTGTACCTAATTCCATTTCTCAATTTATTCCTATTCATATAGAGAGAAAGCACGTTAACATTGGAGCGGAGTCAAGTGTCAAATCAAGTGTACTTTTTCACTATGCGTCTTTTAAGCAATTAAAATTTGATAAATTAGAAATAAATATATTTAAAAAAATAAGAAAGATATATGCTCTAAAAATACAAATTTCATAAAAAACAGAAAAGCTGTGTTTTTTGAGAATTTTGGATTAACAATATTTGGATTATAGGACTATTTTGGATTATACGATACCTTCATTTCGCAAAGTATTACACAAAATATCTTTTTTTACTTTTTGAAAAATTATAATACTTTTATTTCAGAAACATACGTTATTTCTGACTTTGGGAATATTTGTGCTAGTTAGGGGGGCACGTGCTGATTGATCATTTTCTAACATTACTTGCAAACTTTTAATGGTGATGCCCCCATTTTTCTGAACTAAGATTTTGGTATTTATATACTCAGAATGTGCTTACGATTTTAAAAGCTTGATTTACTATTTAACTAATGTAGAGGAAAATTATAAATAAAACAAACAGAAAATTCCATATAAATTAATGAACATGCGAAACCAGAAGTATTTACGGAAACTTACTAATTTACTGATATAACTAAAAGAAACGGAATATTAAATTAAAATAAACTTTTTTCTAGCTGTTTATTGGATAGCATAGCACACCAATATAGATTTAAATGATGAAAAACTATTAAAAAATCACGTAATAACAATCTTGTCTTAAAAAGTTAAATGCGACTAACAAAATGCATGAAATACATAATATAAAACACACATTCGTTTACTATTCCTTTCAAAACATTTTATCCTTTCTTTAATAAATCCAGTTAAATTTCATTTAGCAATTAAAAATAAAGAAGTCATGTTTATTATAAAGTAAAAACCGGTCTATTTTCCTCGTTTTTCTGAGTATCTAAATCAGTCCGATAGCGGGCGAAGCCAGCTATTACATCCTGTCATAATAATATCTGTCACGCGGACTAAATGAGATATAAAAAAATAATTTCAAAATTAAACATGTTGTACACCTTTAAAATGTTAAAATATGTGAATATTTCCATAATCGGATTTTTATCATGATTCAATATGTTTCTCAAACTCTTATATTTACTATTCTCTATTACTCATATTCATACTCGCTTTGTATTATTCTCAAACATCTGAAAAATTCGTTAAACTTCCAATAGGACGTCAGATTTTCTTTTTAATTCTCTTATGACGTGATATTAATATGCTTTGTGTACATACACATATTCATACTCCTTGTATTATTGAGAAATCTTAGACATTTTCCGTTTTATTACCACTATGACGTCAATCATTTTTATTTCATATTAATATTTTTTTTCAATTGGTGAAACTTTTTATTTTATTTTCATTTTTCACGTGGAAATCTTCTGATAGAAAATTAATTATTGTAGAAAAAATTTCATTGTGGATTTTAAATTTTTGGCATCTGCTATAACGAAAAATGTTTAAATTGAATAGGAAAAGGCTGTTAGAATTTTGATTTTTTATCTCTATTTATTAAAATAATACGAATTTTTAAAATTTTAAAATTTTGAGCTCTTCACAGCTGGTATTCATATATATACAAAAAGTTTCAACTCTGTAAGCTATATAGTTTTTGAGAATGGCTCTGTGACGGACAGACAACGCAGCGGGAGTAATAGGGTTTCGTGAGATGAACGAAACACTAAAAATCAAACTAATCAAAATTACTCACAAATTAGGTCTCTAGGTATCTGAGTCAGGTTTTAAATACCACGTGCACACTACCAAAGTTATCACACTACTCGGATGAGAGATACCACAAATGAAAAGATATGAGGACGAAACACCCTCTTTATCCAAATGGCCAAGAAATATACACAAAAAAAAATCATATCGTGCATTTCACAAATACAGTGCGACCTATTAGTTGTTAATGAGATGGTAAAGCTGCATATAAGAATAAGATTGTGTGTTTGATACGTATAATGCTAAAGAAAAGAAGTTTATAATGTAAAAATTACAAATAATATAAAAAGAATGAAAAGAGACAATTCATTTTCCCAGTAGTGTTCTAGAATTGAACGTACACACAAGGTATCAGCTCTTATTATTATCCTATATCTAATTCAGAAATCACTAGTTTTAGAGCTATGTTTCGAAATGAAAACATTTATTCGAATGCTGTTTTTCTTGATATTCAAAGCCTTTTACTTCATAATAATTATTTCAAAAAGTTATGAAATATATATGTTTATATTGTACCTAAAGTCGATAACGTATGCTTAAAAAAACTTTATGCTATAATTTGTAAGATAATAAAAATTCTTTCTTCCACAATGAAAATTTACGGAGTTATGATGCTTTGGATTTGATGAATTTTTAGCGTTTCCAAAGCACTAAAAAGAGATAAATGCATTTTTTATACGTCATTAATAATTTATTTACTAACATAAAGAAAACGTTTTACGTCTACACAGTCTAAAAAAGAAATCTCATTAATATAAAACTGCAATAGCTGTTTTTGATTTTTTATTAGAATCTTTTATATATATATACTGTTAATTGACATTATTCTGTAACATATGAATTTTCTAACTTACTTGCACATGCACTCGAAAAAATCCTATATTATCTTTAAAATATCTGTGATATAAATCTAATGTTTTTAATGTATGTTCCATGAAATTTTAATCTAAAATGGGCAATATCACATCACTATTTTAAATATTTTTACTATATTTCAAACTGTAACTCTTTTCCTGCCGGAGTTACATTTTTTTACAGTGAAAGTATTAAGTTTTCATTGAGATATGACAAATTATTTCATGCTTTTCCGTATATTTCTACATAGAGTAACTTAATGACACTGAACATCATTAGAAAGGAAATGAAATAATAATAGAGAATATTGTGAATTAAAGTAACGATATTTCTATTAATTCGTAAAACTATCATTTAACTTGATTGAAGATTTTCGAAGCACACCTGGGATCGACTCACAACGTGCCATGACCAACCTATTTATAAACGTTTCTTTGGAAAAGGCTTTCTTATTAACAGTCTATATACTATACATATTTTAAAAAATACATTGAAAAAAATATATTTATACACTTAAATTGTTTATCGAAGTTTGCTTTATTGGAAAAAAGTTTTTAAGTAAGTCTCCAACATAAATTGTATTTTTCAAATAACTGAAATTAGCCTCATCCCATAAAAATTCGTTTAAATGGTTACTGCCGATACAGATTATTCCAGTGAACGCAATAAACTCCAGAAGTGTAAGAGTTAATTGCTCCCGTCCGATGGAAATGAGAAAAGATTCCTCCCATCTGAAAGAAAAACAAACCAGGTTAGTAAACGGAATTGAAAATGGGGAAGAAAAAGAGATAAAGAAAATATCACCAAAAATAATGGAACACAGCAAAGCACTTATTGTTCTTTAAGATATATCTCTCTGTGGAATCCTCTATATCAAAATAGAGGAGTAACTTTAGGCATGCAATTTTTATTTTTTGCAGGAGAAAAACTGATCAAGATTTCAAACTGTAGTCTAATATTTACAGCTTTTGGTTTAAAGGATATTTTATGAAAATGATATTAAAAAAATAATTCCATTTCTATTGAATATGTTTTCCACGCGGAAATATTTTACATGTATGTCTATTTCTTATATACCAAAAAATATACTTTATTTTATAACATATAGCTACTATTACTACATATTTTAAAAAATACATTGGAAAAATATATTTATACACTTAAATTGTTCATCGAAGTTTGCTTTATCGGAAAAAAGTTTTTAAGTAAGTCTCCAACATAAATTGTGTTTTTCAAATTACTGAAATTAGCCTCATCCCATAAAAATTCGTTTAAATGGTTACTGCCGATACAGATTATTCCAGTGAATGCAATGAACTCCAGAAGTGTAAGAGTTAATTGCTCCCGTCTGATGGAAATGAGAAAAGATTCCTCCCATCTGAAAGAAAAAACAAACCAGGTTAGTAAACGGAATTGAAAATGGGGTAGAAAACAAGATAAAGAAAGTAGCACCAAAAATAATGGAACACAGGAAAGTACTTATTGTTCTTTAAGATATATCCCTCTGTGGAATCCTCTATATCAAAATAGAGGAATGACTTTAGGAATGCAATTTATATTTATTGCAGCAGAAAGACTGATATAGATTTCGATCTGTAATCGAATCTTTACAGCCTTTACTTTAATGGATATTTTATGAAAATGATATTTAAAAAAAAATAATAATTCAATTTCTATTGAATATGATTTCCATCGATGAAATATTTTACATGTATGCCTATTTCTTATAGATTAAAAATATATATTTTATTTTATAACATATAACTATTACTACTAAAACTGTATTTTTGTAATAATACAAATGCTGGACGATTACACCATGAAACAGTACTACATTAAAGACGTGAGTATAAAATATCACAAATTTACTAAATGGTGTATGCAAATGTCAAATTTAAAACTTATACATACATTAAAATCAAATTAAAAATATCAATTTTTCGACCAACTTCTATGGTCATCCTCAGGAAAAAAGTCAGATTTTTCCTGAGGATAACCATAGAAGTTGGTCGAAACTTTTTAATTTGATTTTAATGTATGTATAAGTTTTAAATTTGACATTTGCATACACCATTTAATAAATTTGTGATATTTTATACTCACGTCTTTAATGTAGTATATTTTTGTAATTAGTAAAATTTTGATAGAGCTTCACTGAAAAATTTCACTGCATAGGAGTTTTCCAAAACACAGTGGTTCATAACCACTACATAAAAATAAAATATTTTATTAAAAGTTTATATATTAAAAAAAAAAAAAATTATTACTCGTTAAATCTATTACTGAAAGTTCGCTTCAAATTTACATCTCTTCAATTACTATCCACACAATTAAGATAAACATACCAAAAAGGTTTTTAAGAAAACATACGGCATAAATTTCTTTCAATAATAAGCAAAATTAGCCTCACATATTTAAGCTTCGTTAAATTGTTACAGAGTCTTGCATAGAGCGCAATCGATTCGAGAAGTGTGAAAGTTAATTGCCCTCATCTGCTGCAAATAAGAAAAGATTTCATCCATATCGACGATAAAACATACCAAGTTACTAAACAGAATAGAAATGAAGAAGAAAATCAGATTAAAAAAAATGGAATACAGTAAACCATTTATTCTTTGTTATGATGTATCTCTCTGTGGAATCCGCTGGGTCGAAATGAAGGAGTTACTTTACAACTGAATGTTATACTTATTGTAGTAGAAAGACCGATAAAGGTTTTTGAACTTTAATCGAATCTTTACAGCCTTCGGTTTTTGGATATTTTTTTTAACTGATGAATATCTTTTTTTAAAAATATTTTTCATTTTCTTTAAAAATCTTTCGCATTGAATGAATATTTTATGTATAAGTATTGCAAGATATTAATCTTATTAAAGAAACAGTACTTCTCTTAATTAGTAAAATTTTAATAACGCGGGACTGAAAACTTCCATGGCGCATGAAAATTTCCAGTTATACTTTCCATGGCACATCTGAGGTCTTCCCATGGCACCCGAGTCAGCCGCGACATACTGGTTAATAACCACTGCTTTACAAAGTGTTTAATTGAAAGGCTATAAACATATTTTGAATACTTTTTTAAAACATTAATATTATATTCTTTGTTATGGCCTATTTTAGACATACTGGCTTGAATCTTTCTATGGCACATGAAACTTTCCTGTTATACTTCCTATTCAACTTTCCATGGCACATCTGAGGTCTTCCCATGGCACCCCAGAGTCAGCCGCGATATACTGGTTAATAATCACTGCATTACAAAGTGTTTAATTGAAAGGCTATAAACATATTTTGAATACTTTTTTTTTAAACATTAATATTATATTTCATGAAACATTTCAGTTAATTCACAACTGACTGTTATACTTATTGCATTAGAAATACCGATGAAATGTTTTTGAACTTTAATCGAATCTTTACAGCCTTCGGTTTTTGGATATATTTTTTAACTGATGTATATCCTTTTTAAAGAATATTTTTCATTTTCTTTGAAAATCTTTCGCATTGAATGTATATTTTATGTGTAAGTATTGCAATATATTAATCTTACTAAAGAAACAGTACTTCTGTTAATTAGTAAAATTTTAATAACGCGGAACTGAAACTTTCCATGGCACATCTTAGGTCTTCCCATGGCAACCGAGTCAGCCGCGACATACTGGTTAATAACCATTGCTTTACAAAGTGGTTAATTGAAAGGCTATAAACACTTCGAGAAGTGTTAATTGCTCTCGTCTGATGTTAATGAGGAAAGATTTCATCCATCTCGACGATAAAACATACCAAATTACTATACAGAATAGAAAATAAAGAAGAAAATCAGATTTAAAAAAAAGAAACACCTGCAAAAATAATGGAATACAGTAAACGACTTATTCTTTGTTATGATGTATCTCTCTGCGGAATCCGCTGGGTTGAAATGGAGGAGTTAATTTACAACTGAATGTTATACTTATTGCAGTAGAAAGACCGATAAAGGTTTTTGAAATTTAATCGAATCTTTACAGTCTTTGGTTTTTGGATTTTTTTAAACTGATGCATATCTTTTTATAAAGAATATTTATCATTTTCATTGAAAATTTTTCGCATTGAAGAATATTTTATGCGTAAGTATTGCAAGAATTAATCTTACTAAATAAACAGTACTTCTGTTAATTAGTAAAATTATAATACCGCGGGACTGAAACTTTCCATGGCACATCTGAGGTCTTCCCATGGCACCCGAGTCAGCCGCGACATACTGGTTCATAACCACTGCTTTTAACTGAAAGGCTATAAACATATTTTAAATACTTTTTTTAAACATTAATATTATATTACAAATTTTACTTTAAAATTTCTTCTTTTCACTTTCGGTTTGAGCTTGATTACCGCTTTGGAAAATTTCCTCCACTTTTTTCGAAAAGTTATTTTTGCCTAGTTTAATTTCAGAATCCTGTGACTAAATAAAAAAATAATCTACAAAAAAGTGTTGGAAATTTGGTTAAGCTGGAATGAGGTCCTACTTTCAGTCACGAAATTAAGATAAAACTAACGGGAAAAGTTTTTAAATAAGCCTAGATCATAAATGTCTTAAACAAATAACCTAATGTAGCTTCATACCTTATTACATCATTTAATTACATTATTTAATAGTTACTGCTGGTACAGATTTTTACAGCGAACACAATAGCGCTTTCTGTTAAATAAATTACAGAAATGTGAACGTTAAGTCTATCACCAAGAAAAATAAACCAGATTACTATACGGGATCGAAAATGGAGAAGAATATACTTTGTTGATGTTTTATATACAATTTCCTAAGGAAATGCTTTATTTTAAATATTTAAACGTTTTCATAAAAAAAAGCTACAAAACTACATTTTACGTTCAATTAAATTTTTCGCCGCAATGCGTCCCGTATACAAAGCGGCACGTATATATATTGGTAAGATTTGCTATTTTCTATCAGTAATTGTAATTCCCCCCGTATATAATCTCAGAAATTATGCGATTAAATGAAAAATAGATTTGTATTTAGAACTACTGGTGACAAAAAAATTAAAATTATGTAAGGGGCATTTGTCGCGAAGGGGTTAAGATAAACATACAAAACCTTTTTAAATAAACTTACAGTATACATATTTTTTAAATGAAATCGAAATTAACACATCATTATTACTTTAAATGGTTATTGCTCATGCAGATTTTTTTTCCAGGTAACACAATAACTTCTAGAAGAGTGAATGTTAATTGTTCCCGTCTGATAGAAATTAGAAACGATTTCTTCCATCTATAAAAGCAAAACAAACCAAGTCACTAAACACTATCGAAAGTGGAGAAGTAAACGAGATTAAAAAAAACACCAGCAACAATAATGGAACTCGACAAAGCACTTATTGTTCTTTAAGATATATCTCTCTGTGGAAACCGCTGTATCAAAATGAAGGAGTATCTTTAGAAATGCAATTTATTTTTATTGTAGCAGAAAGACTTATAAAGATTTCAATCTGTAATAGAACCTTTACAGCCTTTACTTTAATGTATATTTTATGAAACTCATATTAAAAAAAATAACAGCTCTTCCGTTTTTATTTATTATTTGTGCATCTCAAAACTCTTTTATATATGTGTTTATTTCTTTTATACTAAAAGAGTTGCATCTTATGTTGGAAGATATAAATATTACTAAATAAATTATACTTCTGTCAATTGGTAAAAATAACTAGACTAAAATTTTTACAGCACACCCGAGTTCCTGTCACAATATCTCGAGAATTTTGCAAAACACACGAGATATGCACACTCGTGTGTTTCGCAACACACGAATGTGCATAAAGCGCGAAACATTTATTTATACCCACTAGTTTAGAAAGAGTTTCACTATTGAATTTATCCACTATTTAACCCTCGAATGTCCACTAGAAGAAGTTTGGAAACAGAAAATATTTGTTTTTGAAACAGTGTTGTTTTAGGTCAAATAGAATAAATGTGAATCAAAATTATGGAAATTATTATTGAAATGATTTTTTCGATGATAGTATAGTATATGTTTCCATCTGTAGATATAGGTACAGATGCAATAATTTTCACAATTTAAAAAAAAAAAATTGTGATTTTTCTTACGTTTTTACATCTGAACAAATTCTTCCTTTATTAAAACAAAGATATGTATTGCATTTATTGCATTTTACATATGTAAATATCCTTCTAGGACGTATATGACTTGTCGTTTACAATTAAACATTGGCCAGTCATGGACACCATCCGACCCTTGATCCTGAAATTTATAAATAACAAATATTATTTTGTGTAATTAAAATTTATATGTTTAAATTTAAATGGATGTATAAATCTTTCTTTTGATGGTACATCTGAGCTAGTATTTTAAACACTTTCCAATCTAGTTGAATAGTTTTTATGATTTTGGTTTGTCTGTTCGTTTATCCGTCTAACTCTTGAAAAAATATTCGGATTATCCTGAAATTTTTGTATGTTATTGACGTTTACTATAGCATGATCCCTACTGAAAATGAAGTATGCAGCAATTATAGTTTATTTACAGTCAAAAATATTCCGCTACATTACAGTCAATGGAAGAAAAAATCGTTTCAAGTGCCTTTTAATGATGCTACGCCATTTGAAACATGATGAAATTGGTATAGAATTATGATGCTTAATTATTATACTTAGCAATTATTATATTTAAACATGCTTTTTGTAAAACATGAGGTGCAGAGCATTTATTATTCATTTACAAGGGTCACACAAAATAATTCTGTTCCACAATGTTCTACGGGGAAAATCGTTTCCATATTAATTTAATGAAGTTTCACTATTTCAAGCATAATGGAAATATGCATTACTGAGGTGCAGTATAAATTGCTCACTACCCAATATAGTGTGCATTGCAATTGTCGTTCATTTACAAGGACACAATAAAGAATTCGGATACAATCTTAGTGCAATAATTACAGTCTATGTGTGATACGTGTGTTTTCAACACAGGTTTGCGTTTTTATATTTCATTAAATTTTTGTGTAGTACGGGATGTGTATAAATTCTGTTGATTATATACAGGGCTACACAAAGGTCAATATTCGTAAAAATTCGTAAGTACTACTGACTATGGGAGTGAATTGCTTCAGGGTATTTTTAAATGTCTTATGCATTTTCATGCTGAACTGTATTTAGAAGACTAATAGAAATTTGTGGAATATAAATAAAGTCATATATAGGGCAACATAAAGAACAAGGTACATTGTCTTTTCTGGTTGGTAATTTCTGGTAGTGAGTTTTAAGTTGCCTTGTGAGGTTTTTTTTCTGAATTAAATTTTAGTTTAATATGTGGTGTGTACAAAATTATTTAGATAATATACAAGGCTGTGCAAAAGATATCGATTGCAAGTCTATCTATTGGCGAAAATTTCTAAATGTGAATTTTCTAACTGAACAAAATTTTATCATGCTAGTATATACCAAAATATATAGATCATATACAGGGCTGAACAAAATAATTCGACTATTTTTTCTACTATACACGGTAATTGCTAAAACTGGATTTTTAAATGTGTTACATGTATCCTACAGTGCTTACTACTGATCTTCTCTCCCCTTAGTTATCGGTTAAGTATTGTTACAGGTTTCTGAATGTGTTGGAAAGTGTTTCACTACCTATGCTTGACGCATGATTTTTCTTTCTTGTTTAATGTTGGTTTGATACTCTCCAGAGAAGGTCTACCTACTTTACTTTTGCCTACTGTGATAAGGTTAGTAGCCAATTTATTCAAAATATTACCAACGATTCGTTTTTATGGGGTACTTGTGTTTGAATGGCAGCATGTCATTTATAACAACCCTTCCAATATTTTGCTGTATACATTTGACTGCTTACATTTGTCTACAATGGGCAGCACATTGTCTCTAAGCTTAGAAATCTAGGTGTGGATTTTAAAATATTTATCATTTTGAAGAACATTACTGTTACATGAATTATCAGCAATAGGTAAAAATCTTAGTACCCTTCCAAATCTATTTCAATTCATAACTTCTGCTAATGGTTCATATTTTTTTCCCTTTTCCCAATAATCTGTAAAATGTGACCAGTCCCATTTGAATAGTCATTCCTACAACTTGCTACATTTTAATTTCCGACAGCATAATTGAAGTGTCTGTTATTTGTAAACTGTGCAGATTTGTTTTTTAAACTAGCAGATGAATCATTTATATTGATATAAACATTTGAAAATATTCAAGTACAGATTGAAAAAAGTTCTGTGTGATCAGAAAAGTTATCATCATCGGCAAAAGGAACAACTTCGGGTTTTTATCTCCTTCAGGGAATTCTTACATTTCTAAAACTCTTATTTAGTGTAGTACTTTTTCCAATCTTTCGTTATATGTACCAAAGATTGAAGATGTATAATAAATACTAGATACATTATTTTCTACAATATATTTATATTCCTCATCTGCATCATATGAATATTTTCATAGAAAATATCAGGTCTTTTAGGTAATTATACGCTCATTGACAGAATCATCATCAAATATTTCCTATGAATAATTTTCTAAGCTATTCATGTCGTCTTCTAATTTTTTTTAATACTACATCTTTTTCTCTTATTATATAGAAAAACTGGCCTGAAGTAGACGGATAAAAAAAATCCAAGCATTTATTCAAGATATTTTTTTTTCATTCATAAGAGAAATAATATAAATACATATTAGAAGCATTTATGTAAAATAATTGAGGATTAAAGTTATTTAAAATTTTCATCTCTAAGTTATTATTCCAGTTTTTAAATTTTTTTTCCAGAAAAAGTAACATAAAACATTAATTTACAGCTAAATTAAATAATAACAAAACCTTAAACTTCCAATATTTAAATCCATAATTTTTACATATGACACATAATTAGCAAACGCATAAAACTTTAGTTACAAAACAAACAAAACGTCTGATGGGAAAGTACCTTCTCTTTCTAGAACTGCCAGGTTTAGTTACAGAAATGTCCACAGTACTATATCTGCTACCATGATTTAAAAACCTCATGTAACCTGGGAGAAATTGCACATCCCCAGGGTATGAATGGATTTTACTTTGTCACCACTAAATATAAATAAAAATCGTCACCTTATTCAATCGAAGACAAATGTTACAAATTCTGCGATACTGTAAATTGAAGATTACTTTTTGAAAAATACTGGTGATAATTGTAAAAATCGTACGCACCCTGGCTATGTCACACCGGCAAGACTATCTCGGGTTAAACACTTTAAATGAAACTTTTGTTTAAAATATTTTCTACTTAATGAAAAATAACTCTTTTAGTACGAATATATTGCAATTGTTAACTTTTATATTAATAAAATAGTTGTAAAATAAAACAAAAATTGGCCATTAGAAATGTGCTGCCTTTGTTTTCTTCTTTCATGTTTCTTGTAAAATATCTTTCATTCGCCAATGCGACCATACTATACCATTTATACGCCAAATCAACAACTAATACAGGTTAAAGGTACAACCAATGATATAATGACTTAAAATTACATTTTGAAACGTAGAAAAACATTAGAGTAAAACCTTTAGAAGTAAAGCTGGAAAAATATTTAACAGTAAAACAATACTGTTTGAAGTATGGTAGTATACATGCTATCCTGACCATTAAACGATTAATAAAATGTTTATTTTAAACAGTTAAATTGTTTCCGTCAAAATTTGTTTTAAAATTTTTTCCCTTCACTGTCCGTTCACACAACATTAAAAAAAAAAGAAAAAGTAAGAGAATAGCATAAATTTATTTCAAAAAATAACCAAGATTAGACTGGCATATTAATGCTTCGTTTAAAGGGTTACTGTTGATAAAGATTCTTCCACATAACGCAATAAACTCCAGAAGTGTGAAAGTTAATTGCTACAGTCCGATGGAAATGAGAAGAGATTCCTCACATCTCAAAGAAAAACAAACTAGGTCACTAAATGGGATCGAAAATGGAGTAGAAAACAATATATATATATATATATATATATATATGTTTATATATATATATATATATATATATATATATAAACCCCAGCAAAAATAATGGAACACAGCAAAGCACTTATTGTTCTTTAAGATATATCTCTCTGTGGAATCCTCTATATCAAAATAGAGGAGTAACTTTAGGAATGCAATTTTTATTTATTGCAGTAGAAAGACTGATAAAGATTTCGATCTGTAATCGAATCTTTACAGCCTCTGGTTTAATGGATATTTTATGAAACTTGTATTTTAAATGTGAAATTCCTCCATTTTTATTAAATATGGTGTGCATTGAAAAATATTTTATATAGCTTATTATTTTTTCTGAATTAAAAACAATTCAGTTATGTATTAAAATATATTTACAGCATTAACTGATTACGTATATATATATATTTTAATTGAAGAAAAGAATATTTGCCTTTACTGTCTTGAAAACTTTTGAGAATCGGAAGAAACGTATGTTAAGTTAATTTCGTTCGAATATGTTTATTGTTTTTGCAGTAAAACAATGCACTTCTTTTTTGAAAGATTTTAAAAGTATTTAAAGATATAAGGGTGGATCAAATAAAAACGAGACAATGGTTATCATTTAGTTTATTTTTGAATGATTGTTAAGAAACTTTGAGTAGAGTAAAACCGGGAAAATAAGGAAGATAATTCCTACTGCGGAAATGGACTTGAACTAGATAGTCACGCAGAAGCACGTTCTATGCATTGGCGGTCGACCAACAGTCCCGTCCTGCCCACAATCTGTTTTTGTTGTCATTCATCTGCATTTCTGGAATGTTTGTGACTAAAAAAAAGCAACGCAGTGTCATTTTTATTCAGTGGCAGAACGAGTTGGATTTTGTGAAGTGCATCGGCGAATAAATGCAGTGTATGGAGAACATGCACCGTCATTGACTCGTGTGCAGGACGGACAGAGGCACTTCCACGAAGGAATCTGGTAAAGTTTCGGTGGACAGTATTGGAATACCAATCGTATAGCCTAGATCTTTCGCCATATGACTTTCCCATTTTCGGTCCACTGAAAAAAGCATTGAAAGTTTGCTGTTTTTACTCGGATAGCGAAGTCATGGACAATGTTCGAAACTGGCTCCTATTTCAGCCAAAGGACTTCGACCAGCAAGGTATTCAATACTTGGTGAAACAGTGGGACAAGTTCATGTGTAGCTTTGGAGATTTTGTTTAAAGTATACTATATATGTAATGTCATTCTGTGGTGCTTGTTCCGTGTTCATTTGATCCACCCTAATGTTTATTTTAATTGAAAAAAAAAGAGTATTTGAGTTTACTGTCTTGAAAATGCGCGAGAACAGAAAATATATATATGTATATACATATATATATATATATACATATATATATATATATATATACATATATATGTATATATATATATATGTATATATATATATATGTATATATATATATATATATGTATATATATATATATATATATATATATATATATATATATATATATATATATATATATATATATATATATATATATATATATATATATATAAACTTATTGCAAAAATTAACCATTGAAACAGAAGTAACTGACCAAATGCAATGAAATTATTACCCCAAATAGCTATGTCAAATTACACATTATATATATATATATATATATATATTGGTGATTAGGACTGAAGATAAATAAATATAATTTCTCTTTGCACATATATTTTTCTTAATTCCTAATTTATAGGAACTGATAAAAATATATGGTGCTAGCTGCCGTAGCAGCCTAATGCGTTGCATTTGTATTGTCTAACATCTTGACTTTGATGCAATTATTCTGTGTTAGTTTAGTAACTTTATAAAACGATGACGATGTACGGCTAAGTAATTTTAATTGGATGAGAGGATGAGAGAAACTTGGCGAGCTTTTCATTATCGCCAAAGCAGTATTTGTGTATTTGTGTAACTCGGCGGAGTAATTTGGATCACACGATTATTGTACAAATATATCCAATTGGTGTTTGGACAAAAATATCTAATCTAATCTATGTATACTGCCTGTGGTTATGTTTAGATCCATGTTTTGTCAGATTTCATTTATCTAGATTTTGAACAAATTTAATAAAACTAATTTCTTTCGAGTCATTAATATCGAAATGTGATAGCTTTTCATTATCAATCAAGTCAAGTCGAAGAATTCTGTAATTAAATAAGGCGAAGATTAATAAATTCAAAATCCGTAATCCTTGTCACCTAATCCTTAAATCACAAAATCATATTCTCCATTTCGTCTTGTTTTGTTATTGGTCATTTACATGTATCTCGGTATTGTCATTAACTGATGTTGCTTTTGCTATAAACGACGATTTTTTCCGTGCGTTTATGTAGCAAAGGATAAATAAATCTACGTAATTTTTATCTGAACCAACCTTCAAGGATACGTTTGAAGCAAAAAAAGAGATTTCGAAAAATATATATATACTTACATATTTTTTTTAATGATCTATTCATTTTCGATTTTCAACGGAAGGGAGAAATTCCCTAGCTCGAAATCGAGATGACTTTCCTCGTCACAAATTTCAGATGCGACAACCGCACGGAGCAAATAGCGCAGTATTCCCAGGAGATCATCCTTTGACCAAGTTTAACGGTTCGGTACTTCGGTGTTCGAATCAGAACTGGAGTCTTATCCTCTTGAGACCTGAAGCTAAAATATCACTACAAATACCCAGTTATTGTTTTTGTACCACTGATGACAGAAAAAAAGATCTTTTCTGAAACTGATACATTAGGGAACTGGTAATTTAGGTTCACAAATATGGATCTAAAGTTACTAGTATCCTTAAAATATCAGTTTAATTATCAATAACCCAAATTCACACAATCACAAATTTCAGGACTTTAAACAAGTGAAGGATCTACAAATCCTCAAAAATTTTTATTGTAAAGTTAAATATTTATGAAAATTCATTTCTTGGCCAAAATGACTTGAAGGCATTTTGCAAACTCAAATGAAAATGGCATTCATTTTATGAGGAAATCAGCATCAATGCTAACATTTATTATGTTTGTTTAAAAAAAAAAAAACATTCGGCTATATAGAAGTGAAGTAAAAATGTAAAAAAGAAAAATGACGCAGGTTAGTTTTATGAGGAAAATAATAAATGTCCACATTTGTGTACCTCGGGTCTGAAGACGTAAATCTTGGTTTTCCGTTAGCCCTTTAAATTTTATTTGTAAACGTAAAAAAAGAAATATACATGTAACGTAATAAAAGTTATATATATATATATATATATATAAGCTGCCATTTTCCGAGGAAAATATGTGCACTTTTTCCTAGTGCATTAATAGTTTAATCTCGTAAGGAAATAATGTGTTTTCTTCGAATTATAATGATCAAAATACTAGTATTAAGTGATTTGTTGTATTTTTTAACATTGGATTTAATGGAAGGTGGAGTAATAGGAGACAAAGGTAATAAGAGATGATTAAAAAAGCACTTTTATATGCATTTAAACAATAAAAACACATATTAAATTACGATTTTTAACTTTAGTTTATTACTCTCCATCTAATAAAAAGTTCTCATGGTATATATATACATATCATTGTATATGGAAAATACCTTGACTTATTCAGAATAAACTTTATAATGTACAAAAACTTATAAAGTGGTTCAAAAATTTGGCTATAACAGATATGTCAGTTTTGACTAATAAATACTATTTCATAATCTATCTTGTAAATTAAATATTTTTTAGCTACGTACATTCATCCATTTCTCTTATTACCCCTTCATTCATTTTTTCTGGGGAAAAAGTGTACTTATTACCCCATTGTAAAATTTCTTAAAGTTTTGAGATTTTACTGTTTGTGGTATTGAACAATATCATTTGCAAACCATTTTAGCAATTAGGAAAGTGTGACCCTTCACGCCGCAAGTGAATAGGCAAAAAAATATGCTTTGCATATAGAAATGTTAAATGAACATTTTAAGCTAGATTAGACAAAGCGCTTTTAAACTAATCTAGGCTATTATAGTTTTGTTTTAAATGGGCTAACCTAAGTAATCTGTGCTATATTGTTTGATCTACTTTACATAGATAAAATTTAGTTATTTTTTAAATACAAGCTTAAATATGTAGCTGAAAGAAAGTGATATAAACAAACCAAAATACGGCAGAGTGGGGCAAATTATAATTCTGAGAATCAGTACATTCAGCACACATTTGTTTTTATATGCCAATAAAATTATATATATATATATATGTGTGTGTGTGTATGTATATGTCAATCATAGAAACACACACACACACACATATATGTCTACCATATATACAGTGATCTAAAAAGTGTTTGCACACCAAGGGAATTTGTTGTATCACACATAAACAAACACAAAATGAATTACGAATGAAAAAATATATAAGAATATATTAAAAATATTTACAAAACAAATAAAATATTTAACAGTATTTGATTTGATATTTATATTACAAAATCTGAAAATATAAAAAATTAATATTTGTGATGCCAAATGAAGTATTTGCACACTAGCAGTGTGAATAAAAATATAGTAAATATTTAAAAGTTAAAAACAGTACTTGTACTTCGCATGCCCATCGTCTGTGGATTGATTCGATCAATTTGTTACACGTTTCGCTGCTAATGATTAGCCATTCTACATTAAGAGCCTGCTGAAGATCAGATTTCTTAGAAATTTTCTTTTTCTGTACTTGCATATACACAATATGCCACAAATTTTCAATAGGATTTAGGTCTGGTGATAGTGGTGGCGTTCGCAATCGATGTTTTACATTATACAGCAACCATAACGTCGTAATTTTCGCCGTGCGTTTGCAATAATTATCTTGTTGAAAATAATATGAATCAGAAATTCCCAATTGTAGAGCACTATTAAATAAATTATCTCGCAATATACCAATATATTGTTTGGTGTTCATATTTCATTCAATAAAGACAATTTCACCAATTCCATTAATATACATGCATCCCCAAATCATTATATGACCACCGCCGTGTTTTACTGATGGTTTCAAGTTTTTTATTTAGCTTTCACCACATAGTTTTCTTTTAATCTGAGTCGAAAATGTTAAACCTGCTTCCATTGGAAAAAATAACATTTCCAAAAACTCCGGTGGTTTGCCAGCATAAGCTTTGGCAAAAGCAAGTCTTTTCAGCCTATTTGTTTCACTGAGAAATGTTTTTTTTAATCGAGGGGTTCTTCCTCGCATATGTGCATCATGAAGGATATTTCTCATAATTTGTGGAGTAAATATTGTTTCCGAAGTTGAAACGACATCAACAGCCAATCTCGAGCACTTATGAAGTGTTTTATTGTAGATTACTTTATGATGGCTCTCCTTTGCCTTGCATTTAACTTTCTTGAACGCCCAGTTCACAGTTTATTTGTTGTCGTACCAGTCACTTTTTTCTTCTTTATTACATAACAAAAAGTTTAAATTTAACTGTTTACCCATTTCTCGGTAACTTAATCCAGAATCGTAAAGATTTATAATCTTCTCACGGGATGCAACAGAAAGCTCCCACATTTTCGGCGCCATGGGAACAAAAACTGTCCAAATCGCCGTTCCAGTTATTATATTATGTGACTACAAAGTGCCGGACTGATATGCTAAAAATTAGCATAATGTTCAGGTTTAATTGATTTTTAAACTGTCAATGTTTCGCGTGCAAATTCATTTTTGGCATGAGAAAATGTTTTTTTTTTTTTTTATGAGTATTCTTATTTTTTAAGGTAAAAGGTTGGTTATTTGTGTTTGATCATTATTTAAATAAAGTAACAGTTAAAGCAATTTCGTCACATTTGCTTTCTAGGTGTCTTTTGTCACATTTGCTTCAACAAAAACATTGCGTGTGTAGAAATATTTTTTTTGTTAACTGTACATAAAATCCTATTATAATGATTTTATGAAACGAATTTATATAACGATTTTATGAAACGAATTTATGAAAAGTTTCTTTAAAACTCTGAAATGCGGGGTTTCTAGAACGTTGTCGGAAATGTAATTTTAGTATGTTGTTAGAATCACCTACACGATAATTGTATTGAAGAACATGTATATAACATTTAAAGTTATTGTATATGGTTGATCTAAAAAATTCGATTACACTACTGTCTAAGTACGGTGAATAATTAAAAATACATGTCAGTGGTATTAAGGTTATTTGAAACTCTACAAAATTTATATGTGTTACTAAGGCTGACTGTGGCATGTCCGCCATTGACAATGTCGGGTGCAACATTTATAGTTCTTTTACAGGACAACACAAATGATTTGAGATATACATTACACTTTACCAGCAATTACCGTTGAAAGAGCAATTTCCTGCGACATTTATTTAACGTATGATGCTGCATGTATCGCTAAGTCCATAACTATGTCTTCAGCTAACGTTCGAAAGTATTTTAAGCTTACTTTTAACGAACAAATTACTTTAATATCTTCAGAAAAAGCTTACAAAATTTATTCTTTTCAAACTTATGTACTGATACATTTTTTCTCATCAGTATTTTTTTACGTTGGTAGCGCTCCTCGTGGGAAATTGCATAACTAAAATTTTAAAATGGATTGTTTTGAGTTTTCTCATTTGGTAGCCATGCTTCAAGTTAAAATTAGACAGGATAATTTAAACTCAAATTTCTTTTATGCCGATAACAACCTCTAGCGGAAATATTTTAATACAATTAAAATAAAAGTTTTTTTTTCATATATCTTAATCTGTGACTGCTGTTCTGCGGATAAAAATAGGTAGTGCGGATCTAATACAGCTGTCTTCTGCATTAATAGCGTTCCCTAAGGGAAAATAAAAAAACAAAAATTTAAAAAAAATTGATTTTTTTTATGTTTCACAGTATGACAGCTATACTGAAGTTAACAATGGGTAGTACAGACTCAACAGTCTTTTATTTGTGTTTATAGCATCCCTTGGTGTGAAATAGGGTAACTACATTTAAATAAAATTGATTATTTATGTTTTCATTAACAATTCCTCAGAATAAGCTTAAGTTATATTTTGATAATAATTTTCACGTGACAGGTTTTTCACGTTGGGTAGCGCCCTTTGTGAGGAGTTGCATCATTAAAACTTTAAAATGGATATTTTTATGTTTTCTCATATGGCAACCATACTCCAAGTTAAAATTAGATAATACAAAATATCCGCCTGTAAGGAAATAGTGTAACCAAATTTAAGTTTTTTTTTTTTTTTTTTTTTTTTTTTTTTTAATGTTTCACAGTATGACAGCTATACTGAACTGAAAAATAAGTAGCACAGTTTCAGTACACTTTTTTGTGTTTATAGTGTCCCCTGGCTGGAAAAAGGGTAACTAAATTTAAATAAATTTGATTTTATTATGTATTTTTTGTTAATAAATCTTCATAATAGTTCTAACTCTTACACTCCATAATTCATTTATTAATACTACTAATGCAGTTTGCACATCTTATTTGCAAATTACATACAGTTTGTTCAGCTAAATTCTATAATTTTTTTCTGCTATCTTCTTCGGCTTTTTTTCATACTATACAACAAAGAATGAGACAATTATTCGTTAAAATCTATGAATGTATCCATTTTACATTTTAATAATACTATTATACAGTCGAAATATTTTTCCAGTTGAAATTATTATCAGCTGCTCAAATCATTAATCTCAGAACTTTTTTCTGGAAAATATCGTAAAAAAAAAAGAAAAAGAACACCGTCAATTACTTCACTTACTTCCTGTTTTTAAGTGCCATTAAAATAATTCAATCACTTCACCTCACTTTTAAAACTGCTCGGTTGAGTGTTTTAAGGTCTCCCTCTCTGCATTCTCCATCATTTTATTTTAATAAACCTTCCGGAAAAAAATGAGATACATAAAAACTACAGACGAAAAAAGTATGTTCCAGGCAGAAAAGCAAATATTTCATGGACAACAGTGGGAATGATCTCTATATTAAATTAAGACAAAAGATAAAATGTATCTAAAAAAGCGAAGGTAAAGTGCTAATGGTCCCTTGATAATTTGAAAGACTGTCACAAATAGGCATTGAGATTGGCTGGTTTATGTGAAGTAAATTTTTATATAACTTTTTTTTTTCTAATGCGGTAAAGAGTGACAATTTGGAGTAATCGCATTTAGAAATATGCTTGCTATTATGTTTTTTATGCGACTAAAAACATTTTTAAAATAAGAATTATTATTTTCAAAATAGAATGATTTTGATTTCATGCTAAATAAATATTTACATAGGCATACAATTCAAAGGAATAATTTTAGGTTTCTGTGTTTTTTAAAATTGATATCAACTTCTAATCGCTAATTTAATAACCTATTGAAGCAGCAAAGCTGACACATTAGATTTGTAAATTGAAAATAGTTTTTGATAATTTTTTTTAGGTTTTAACTTAAATAAATATATGATGAAGATACATTTTTGCATTAAATTTTTCTGTGAAACCAATTTTCAGACTTTTAATGTAATCCTCAAAACCATAAAACAGCCCATGCAAATCAATTTTTAATAACATGGAAATGTCTTCTGCTGATTTCACTAATTTTTAAAAAATTGCTTTTTAACTAAAAATTCTAATGAGGAATTTTCATATCTTACATAATGTTGTTTGTTTATATTAATTAATACGGTCAAACGAACAAAATAAAAGACATTCAGAGCAATAATCTGGAATTTTAAGCCACCGAAGGACATTCCAGTTTAAAAAGTATATATATGTACTGAATATATGTACTGTATAATATCTCTGTACTTTCACAAGTTATGCCATGGTATATAATTACCTCCACTATACGCACAAACTTCAGGTAAGTGTTTCTGCATACATGTCCATCTAAAATTTCATACGAATTCTATACAGGGTGATTCCTTAAGTCTATGCAAACGAAGTTAGCTTCAGGCATGAATGTGGTGTTTAAGCATAGTAAAATGGTTCTGCGCTGCATCATAATAAGAACCGGGAAACAGCTTCTAACACTAAATGCTGGTTTTAGAGATCTCTCTTAAAACTATAGGAGATTTTACCAAAAGTTCAATGACAAAATTATAGAACAACACCTATTTAATTAAAAAAAAAAAAGATTGTGCTCGCGGATACTACAAATAATTGTCTGTATAGACGAAAAGAAAACGAAACAATTACGAGATATTTTATGGACGCATTCGAGTATTCTCTTGTAATTTTTGAGATACGATCTCAAACTTTTAAATTTTCATAAAGTGAGCGCTGTTAGGAAACTCATAGTGCAGAGAATAATTATTTTACTGTACTTAGACACCACATTCATTGCTGTACACTGTTAAAAATATTCCTGTAAAATTATGGGCAGAGGCCTTTAGCAGAGATTCCAGTCATACCCCGTAAAAAAAGAAAAGAAAAGAAAAAAAATAATCTTGCCCATCATTTTGCGCAGCCCGTCATTGTACGGGGCAAAGTAATACAGCGTTATAAAACACAAGATATAATTCACTTTAAAAGACAATAACATTTTACTTACTGTTCTATAGCACGTAGCACGTTAGATAATCATCACAGAATTACTTTTTTGGCGGGTTAAAAAATACGCTACGGTCGCGGTTAAGCGACAATATTTTTCGAAACACGACGTAAATGGAGGGTTACACCCTAGCGAAGGAAAATGTATGGGGTTGCACCGTATTGTTGCTAACAGCTGGGCTACAGCTGTAAGAATATGTGGATTGCCCTAAGGGAATCCACATATTCCCTAGTGGAGTGCCCTAGTGGAGTGCCCTAATTATCTAAGGGATAAGGCCGCTTATTTAGTGGATCAGGCCGTTTTTCGTCAAATAAGGCTATTGCTTGTGAAAATTGAAGGGCAACCCCTCATAAATTTACAGTTTTTTCTGAGAGCGTAGATCCGTTCACTAGGTATTTACAGCTAAACGAAGTTAAGGAACCATCCTGCATAATAATTTGAATGTTCACAATGATTTTAACGTTTTGTAACAAATCAAGCCTTTGTTAAGTATATGTTTAGTGACCAAATGAATTTTAAATACAAACATGTAATAGCATACCATTTCTATCCAAAGTGTTCCTGAAAAAACGATCCATATTTTATTGAATGATATTATTTTTTAACAACTACAAAATCTTTACATCTCATAATGATTTTTCGAATTTCAGTTTTTCAAATAAGTGCAGTAGGTTTAATAATGGTTTTTATACGCCACATAATATTTATGGATTTCAAAAAAATCATTGTAAAGAGATACAAATCATCAATTTTTTATCCATTATTTATTTAAAGTATTATTCATGGATTTAATGAAAGACTTTATAGGAATATAGTAAAATAACATAGATTTGAAATACGATAAAATATTTACTGCGCGACGGAATTCATACTTTATTTAACAGAAAAATAATTAACTTTCTATACAAAGCAATACCAAATAGACAATGTGGGTATGTAAGCAATACCTAATTTAGTCTTCATTAAACAGTTGGACACCAGGATGTGAGTATGCTTAACATTTTTTCATCGTTTTATTTTGATTTTTTTTAAATAAACTTAAAATATCTTTTGCTTCAGTAAAAATATCTAATGTGTAAAATTTAATTTCGATGTTTTGAAAAACAATTGCTCTGTGTACAGTAGCACATACATTCCGGTTTTATGTCATACCCTGATTTATTAGAAAATATTTATTCTAGTTTTTGATTAGCTTTAAACAATAATAATAAACCAGATAATGGTATAAAATTCTTTTACAAAATTACACCCAGAAAAAAGTTTTGTTGAATCAACAAAAATGTGGTTGACCCAACAAAACTTTTTGTTTAAATATAGGTCAATGAAAAATTTGTTTGAATCAACAAAAAAAAATTTTTTTTGCAATTCAAAAAAAAAAATATGTATCGTCAGCAAAAAATGTTTTGTTAATTCAAGTGAAATGGTCCAATTTTACTTTAATTTTGCTAAAACAACCAAAATGTACTCAACAAAACATGTTTTGTAGTTTTAATCAATTCCTTTTTCTGGGTGTAGTTGTTTGTAAAGATAGTTTTTTATTTATTTTTTTTAATTATTATTATTTTTAACAGAATAAAATTGATAAATGTTTTTATCGTTAATTATAGTGTAGTTCATTGTTGTTTCTGTTTACAAAATTAAATATCTTAAATGACTGTTGTTGTAGAACAGGAAGTGGTTGTATTTTATGTTTACAGAATTCAAGTTGTTGTTGTTGTTTTTTTATATAAAACATAATTATAATTCATTGAATGAAAAAAAAAAAAAATTCATCGTAATTGATAACTTAATTATCTTTTTGTTAAAAAGTTTTCATTGTCTTTTGGGATACATTTTGCCAAGTGAATAGAAATAATGAAATACATTTACTTAAAACTAGTCAATATTTTAAAAGAAAAGTTTACATCAGCTTTCAAAACGCAAATTAATATTTCTAAGCTTATGAAAGATGTATTTCTTTTTGACATACTTTCTTATAACTGATATTAAATTATTTTTTTAAACAGAAAATGTTTGCGAGAAAATATTTTGAAAAATTTTTGTGGAAGCGAGAAGAAAACGCTAAAACATTCCATTTGTTTTTAAACTTGATGAAAAAAAATATATTAATACAACTTTTAAAGCTAATAGGATGTTTTGCCCAAAGAAATATGATGATAAGAAATTCGAGGTTTTAAAAGCGGAATGCATCCAAGACAATTGATTTTTGCCTCTTAAAAAGTAGCTTTTTTTTTTTTGTAAAAAATAAAGTGTTTAAGTGAATTAGGGCCGTAAATGTACGATGGAAAAAAAGGTACAACGAAACCCACTTTTGTTTCAGATAAAACAAAAAGCTCTGGTTGACCCGAGAGGATTGAGGATGAGTAAAATGGAAAAACCCGCTTTATATTTATCTAACTTCAGAAGTGCTAGATCTTCATTATCATGTTTTCTCTAAAGAAGAATTTGAAATATGTGCATCTATTTTCAAATTTCCTAAAAAAAACTAATAAATTAAGTAGATTTTCCTCTTATGCATCTATCACTGACGGATATACTCAGAAAAGAATTTCTAACTAGTTTAAGAGCATTAAAATATAGTAAATGCTCCTTTCTTTTAAAATATGATGTGTTTTAATTTAAATGTAATTTCTTTCATTTTAATGATAATTATAAAGTAAATAATAGTATGCGTATCCATCTGAAATACACATACTTTTTAATCTGTGCACAGTCAGAAGAACTCGTCTTTATATACTAAATTATTTCTAATTTGTCAGCAAATAATTTCCGCACTCTTAGAACACATGTTTTTTTTCCGCTAATTATATCCAAAAGTCTGAAGAAAAGGCAAAAATTCCATTTATTCCCTGCACGGTTGCGTATTGTCTCTATTAATACCAATGTTCGAATTTAAAAACCAAAAATGTAATAAATTAAAATTTTTAATTTATATAAAAACGAAAAATGTAATAAATTAAAATTTTTAATTTATATAAAAACGAAAAATGTAATAAATTAAAATTTTTAATTTATATAAAAACGAAAAAAAAAACCCAGTAATAAACAGTAAAATAAGCTGTAATACACTGCCGTGCATGCGAGGTAGCATATTACTGCTTATTTTACTGTTTATTACCAGTATTATACCATAAAATCAACAATTTTATTTTTGCAGCGAGACTGCGTACATTTTAAAGGTTTCGTTTAAGATTTCTTATTTAACACATATTTTAAATTCACGTTATAATTTTTCTATTTAAATTTTGAATTTTATAACGCAGATTTTAATTGACCTTTGTAAAATATTACCATACTATAACTATTATTAACATGTCTCTAATACTAAAAAATATGTTTATTTACGTCCCTTTAGAAACGCCCATAATTAATCGGTTCAAAACGAAGAACTTTAACTATTTTACCATGAAGAATGCGACTTTATAAATGCCTTTTTTATTAGACATGAATTTCTGTTAAAACATTAATTGGAAATTTCGCATTTAATCAATAAATCCTTTTAAAGCATGATTAAATATCATTTAAATTTAAGTATACTTTCCGATGCTTACGTTCATAGAGAATTATTGATTATTAAAATTTTTGTTTGTTATTCATTTTACGGTACATAATTCTATTATGTGAAATAATCAGAATAATGAATGGGGGAGGGGGGAGCGTTAAAAATTTAAAGATGCGTTAGATTTAAATTGATCGTTGTAAAATATTACGATACTAAACCTAATGTTAACGTTTTTCTAATGCTAAAAAATGTTATTATTTATGCTCCTTTAAAAATCTTACGATTATTTTAATCGGTTCAATAAAAAAGTTATTTAACAAATATAGCATTAAAAATGCGCCTTTATAAATGCCTTTTTTATTAGACTTGGGATTTTTTTAAATTAATTGGAAATTCTGCTTTTAATAAATGAAACGTTTTAAGGCCTTATAAATTATCATTCAAATTTAAGAATACTTTACAATGCTTATGTTCCAAATTGAATTATTGATTATTAAAATTCTCGTTGGTTATTCATTTTAGGGAATATAATTTTATCAACTGAAAGAATCAGAATAATGAATGCGTTAAATCTATAACGTAAAAAGCAATAATTCAAAATTTAATATATTCGTGACAGATATTTACAGACATAACTTTTTCTTATCAAAATTTAAATTTGTGCATGCAACCAAATAAAACCGATATTGAAAATCGATGTAATTTTAAATAACTAGCTTACAGGAATTATATTTCCTTTAATGAGGCATATCCAGAATTTTGTGAATATAAAGAAGGAAATAAAATAGTAGTTGATATAAATTAGGATTTATTCGATCATACAGTCAAACAGGTATGTAAATAATAGACCATTCTTCGTTTTAACTATATTATGACTTTTACTAAACTGTTAAAAATTTGCAACAAACTCACCAGTCAGTCTTCCGTTATTATAGAAAACGGTTACATAACCGTAAATTAACTCAATTCTGACCATATTATTGCTCATATTATGGTCAAAATAGAGTTAAATTAAGGCTGTTTAACTTTCTTCTATAAAAACGGTCGAATAACTGGACAATTTGCTGCAAATGTTTAACTGTGTTTTGTTTAAATGGCTATTACTATTATTTAAGTGAATGAATCGAATTTTGAATCGAATTTTTGAATCGAATTTATTATTATTTTTGAATAAGTTTGGGCTTATTAGTTGTATCTCATAAAAAAAGGAAATTTTAATCAGATGTTTTTCCCGGAAGATAATATAAATAATTGCTTGTCATTTGGTTTTAACATTTGCATCCTCAAACTTTAAATTTTTTAAGTGTATGAAATTTTTTGAAAAATATATAAACTATATATTTTGCGTGGTGCGTCTTGATAAATCAAATACGCACCACCCCATGCTCTTTTATCATTAACTTGTCGCAGTGAGATGTGACAGGCACCATTCGACTGGGAACTTATCTCTATTTCCAGGATATGAATGCAATTTTTAAAAGTAGGGATAGTCTACATAGTAAATATTGTAGCAACTTTCGATTTTCAAATGGTAACATATACTGTTGACATCATATTCGAGTTCTAGCCTGGAAACATATATAGTTTGTGTTCCTTTCCATAAATTATTATAGTATTGTAAAGAAAAATGTGAAAAATCCATAAATTTCGAAAAATAAAATTGAAATCTTACAAAGAAGTGTAATGAGAATATTCATTTAGTTTGCGAAAATATGTGTTATATTATATATAACACATATTATATATATGTATTAAATATGAAACAGTGAAACAGTTTATTGCTTCAATGGGATACCCAGTTGTTGACAACTACA
Organism: Maratus michaelseni; assembly: GCA_963931845.1. Taxonomy (NCBI): domain Eukaryota; kingdom Metazoa; phylum Arthropoda; class Arachnida; order Araneae; family Salticidae; genus Maratus; species Maratus michaelseni. The sequence continues at coordinate 105,133,862 of OZ007590.1, read as the reverse complement.
ACTCCCAGTAGATGTCAAAAACATGGATGTGTAAGTTTATAGCTCGTTTCAATCATGAGTTTTTGAAAAATATAATAAATGTTACTTTTTCACAGTGTGAGGTGACCGTCTCATGTTAGCATTAACCTTTTCAGAAAAAAAAAATCTTAGACAGTTACCGGAAATAGTTAATTGAAATATCTTTTCTATAAAATGAATTTTATATATTAAATATATATATAATTCATTTTACAGCAAAGATATTTCACTCAACAATTTCCGGTAACTGTCTAAGATTTTTTTTTTCTGAAAAGGTCAATGCTAACATTAGATTTTTAATTACGTGTTAGGCCTTGATACAAGGATTCCAGGGCATTTTTTGGTTTACCTCTATCTTAAAAAATGTCTGAGATAGAGCAATTTGAAATTCTAGGGTGACTGACATTTTGAAACAAAATAGCACATTAACGCGATTACTCGCAAATTATTTTCTTTCATTGTTGTAATAATTTTCCCAATCATACGCATAAAACTATACATTCATATCCGTTAGCGCCAAAATTGGCGACATTGGCGGCAGAATTGGCAAAATTGGCAACATTTGGTGAAATATCGCCAAATTTGGCGACCAAAAAAAGTCTTCATAAATGAAGTCAATTTGGCTATTGCTCAATAATTTGGCGAATTTCTTATTCAAATTCAGTATTAACGAATCTTTTGTAAACGTTTCTTTGCATTTTAACTTGCTGTTTTCGAGTAACATTAGCTAAAATTTTAAAACGAAGATATAGGAACCTTCCTTTGAACCTCCTAGGAACTATCCTTTTCCTCCCGGTACAGGCCGGAAGGACTTTTTGTTATTAGAAATCCCATACTTTTTTTCCCATTTCAGTGAAAACAATGCTGCTGTCTTTATGTTTTGAATTCTTTAGTTCCTATTTATTGTTGGTTGATTTTGGATCACCCGATAGATTTAAAATTCAGGGAGTAAAATAAAATTATTATGCTTTGGCCATCACAAGACTTTTTACTATGTCATTTTACGGCATTAATTTATAATAGTTTCAACGATTATGAATAGAAAGCATAATACGTATTTCTTCCAATTTAAAACGGAGTTACAGTGATCAGTGAATTAAAAGAACAGGACAACAGCGCCCCCTGTTGGGTATTAAAATTAGATTAACATATTAATATTTAATCATTAAACTCAAAACATAAAATTTGGTGCATTTCTTCACAATAGAAAATAACATAGAAACCATTGCAAAAAGCATAGGGCTAACATTTCATAATCTGGTCCACAGCCAAACGTCTCGGTCAAAAATGAGCGATTCTGGCAAAAAATTGATTAAACTTAATCAGTAAATATTTATGCAGTGGTGTAGAAAAATTGGAAGTTTGATGAAGTTACATGCATTAGTTCTTGAGATATAGCTTTCATAGACATCGTGAAAAATTCAGCGTAACAGCGCCACCTGTTGGAATATATACATCTAAGACTAATCAGCCCCAATTTATGTCAAGGTCTAACTGAATCGGATTAAATCCGGTCAATTAGTTCTTTAGATATAATGTCATACGTAGACAGACAGACAGTTAGACATTTTCTAGAAACAGTCATTTCGACTACAGGATATCCTAAAACATGTTTAAAAAAAAAAACGGAAGTAAAAAAAAATTTTGCAATTCGAATACTTTCTTTTTATGTATATATAGAAGCAAGTAGTAATGAAAAGGTATACACCTTTAACGTTATTCAGCAAGTAAAATAAATCAAATATGGGTTTATACGTAGGTACCAACCTCTCATTAATATTCCGTAATATGCGGGTTAATTTGACCCAGTTTAACAACGCTTCAAACCAGAAAAATTATTCAATGAATCTTCATTCAATTTCAGGTTTCTATGTGGAATTTATTTAATTTCTGGTGTGAAAAGTGTTAAACCTGGGTCAAATAAACCCGCATATTACGGAATATTACTGAGAGGTTGGCACCTATGGTTTATACCTTAACTTTATTTCAAATCTTTTAAGTTAATTAATTATAAATAAGCTTGGCGGTTATCGTGCTTTCCAAAAACATGAGCAAAACGGTGGTAAAGCGAATAGATTCAAATTCTTCCAGGATACACAGGAAAATTGTGAAAGAAAACTTGTCCTTCAAAAACTATTTACGAAATCCTTGTAGAATTGTTTGAGATTAAATAAAATGTATTCGCAAATAATTGTGGATGATTTATTCTGGTTTCAATCATAATATTGTATGCTTTCTTAAGAGATCTACAAGGAAGTCTACTCTTTTATTTAATTATCTGTAAGTTCTCCAAATTCTTTTTATTCAAATTTTAACAAATACTAATTTTACATTTTAAAAATCGGCTTTTGTAGAATGTTATGAATTTTTTTTAAAGATTAGAAATTACTTATTAAAATCACATATTTACTAATATAACAATGTATAACATTTGCCAATTCAGAAGAAAAATCTGGAAAAAAATATAAGTTAATGCATTGTTGCACTTAACTTAATTTTTGTTTTAATGTATTTGTAACTTTGTTTCCTTTCTCCCTGTTTTATTTTTAATTTATGTTCTTTTTCTTGCAGGTGAGTTTTTTTATTCGGATCATTCAAACGGGAGTTATTATCTGTTGGGTGAGTTAAAAACTATAATAATTATTTCTGGTTAATTCTAATAATTTATACTTAATTTAATTAAACCTCTTCCTTTTTTAATACACATATGGATACACATAAATATATATTTATATGTATTCATTTTATTTTACATTTGTAGAAATTCTTTAACTATATTTCAGATTTTAAATTTCTTTATTATCCGCAATGGTCCCTGAAATGTATTCCAAAATGAGTAAAACTGCCATGTCCAAACTATACTTTTTTGAGAGTTTTGTTTTATAGTTAAAATACGGTTCATTCAAAATAGAAAAATATTCGCGGCAAATGTAAGGTTGAAAATTTACACTATGTAGTTCCTGTCTTACGCTTTATTTACTAGGTTGGCGATTATATAAAAATAGATATGTTTTTTTTCTAGAAAAAATCTCTTTAGAAAAAATATATCATAATTAGTAAAATGATTGTAAGTTTTCTCTGCAAGTCTCAAGGACCCGATCAGAATATCCATACTGCATATATCCCGTGCTCTAACTCGCGTAAATATACTCGGATTTCCCTGATTTTTATTATTTTACTGTCGTTTACTACAGCATGTTCCCTTTTGAAAATTAAGTGTGTAGCACTTTTTTTTTACAGGGACAGTCAAAAGTATTCCGTTACATTACAGTCAATGGGAAAAATCGTTTCAAGTGCACTTTGATGATACTACACCATTTGAAACATGATGAAATTGATAGACAATTATGAACCGCAATAAAACATGATTTTGTAGAATATGGGGTGCAAAGCATTTATTATTCTTTTACAGAGTCACACAAAAGAATTTGTTGCATATTGTTCTACGGGGAAAAACGTTTGCTATGTAATTTAACGATGTTTCCCTATTTCAAACATAATGAAATGTATATGGTGAGGTTTCACTATAAATTGTCCACTTAAAACTACGGTGTGCATTGCGTGTATGGTTCATTTACCGTTACATACAAGAGATATCGGTTACAGTATGCGTGCAATAATTACACTATATGTGTGATAAATGCGTTTTCAACATTGGTTTGTGTTTTAAGTGTAACTAAATTTTTGCATAGTACGTGGTGTGTGTAAATTCGGTTGATCATAAACAATTAAAGGATATTGCAGTTTTAGGTGGATTTTGTATCTGGGAAACTTTTTAGCTGATTGATACATGGTCGACAGACATAGTAGGTTATATGAGAATAAATTACACATGTTTGGCAGAAAAAAATGCATTTTATTGCGCATTTGTGTACAAAAGGATAAAAACACAATTTGTGCATATGAGAAAAAAAGAATAAGAAAAGGTGTTTTCTTCAAAGAAAATCATTTTCAGTAGGGGGTATGGTTTCCACGGGCGGCCAGCAACGTTGAACACCTTTGAGGCATGGACTCAATGAGGCTATTAATGACGAGTTGGGGTATTCTGCCCCACTCTTCCAGAAGAGATCTTTCCAGTTCTTGGAGAGTTTGTGGGGGTTGTTGGCGGCCATAAAATCGTCTTCCTAGAGCGTCCCAAACGTGCTCGATTGGATTCATGTCTGGAGAACACGCTGGCCATTCCATTCGAACGATTCCTTCCTCGAAAAGGAAATCCTCCACCTGGATTGCACGATGTGGCCTGCAGTTATCGTCCATTAAAATGAAGTTATCTCCGATTGCTGCAGCGTAAGGGACTACAATAGGTCTGAGGATCTCATCCCTATATCGGCGACCAGTCAGAGCTCCATCTCGAATGATGTAGAGGTCAGTGCGCCCGTCAATGGAGATGCCACCATACACCAACACTCCTCCACCGCCAAATCTGACACTTTCGTGCACGAACGCAGGATTATTCCTACTGCCACGGTCCCTCCAGATGAAAATACGCCTGTTATCTGGATGCACAGAAAAACGGGACTCGTCAGAAAACAGAATATTGCTCCATTCATTTCTCCTCCAGTTGACATGCTCGGTTGCCCACTCCCTGCGGTCGCGACGATGCCTTGATGTTAATCTAACACATACCATCGGTCGGCGAGCATACAGACCTACAGCATGGAGCCGGTTTCGGACAGTCTGAGTTGAAATCGTGGTGCCTGTAGCCGAGCGAAGGTGTTGTTGGAGAAGAGTAGCGTTCATGTTTCGGTGTCTCCGAGCTGTTAACGCTAAATACCGATCTTCATTGGGCGTTGTTGCCCGTCTACGACCTTGCCTTGTCGACCTTGCCTTCGGCCTGCACATCCACTCTCCAAAAAACGGTTCCAGATCCTGGAAATGACACTTTGTGACACTCCAATGGCTTGCGCTACTTCGGCTTGAGTTTGGCCCCCTTCTAACCTACCAACAATTCTCCAAGCTTCTGAATCTGTCAAATGACTTCGCTGAGACATCGTACTCATCGAAACAAAGCAATCACTGAATGCCGATCATCCTTGTCTTCATTCTCTTTTATCCAGTTGAAAGTCAAATTTCATTCGCTGCCGCTGAAGCGACGTTTTTGACGTCGAACTCAAAATTTGCATACTCCACAGTTTGAAAACCAGAAAAATTTGCATTTGTGATTCTCTTCTTCTATGTTCGGCAAAAAAAATTTCGTTTATATCTTTATTTTATGTAAAACTTCAAATATCCTTTAATTGTTTTGAGCAGTGTATTACAGACTATGGGAGTGAATTGCTTAGGGTAGTTTTTAATTATGTTACGCATTATCCTGCTGAACTATAGTTAGTAGACTTATAGAAGTTTATGGAAAATAAATAGATTCATATACAGGGCTATGCAAAGAACAAGATACATTGTTGTTTATAGTTGTTAATTTCTGGAAGTTTGTTTCATGTTGCCTTATGCGTTTTCACCTGAATTAAATTTTAGCTTAATAGGAGGTGTGTACAAAAGTCTTTAGATAACTTACAGGGCTGTACAAAATATTTTGAGTGCATTTCCATTGATTGGAAAAAGTTCCTAAATGTAAATTTTCTAAATGAATTAAATTTTATCATTTTATGTAGTATTTATTCAAATCTATTGATCATATAGAGGGCTGCACAAAGTAATTTGACTACATTTTTGACTATGGAAGATAATTTTTAAAACTTGACTTTAAGTGTGTTATACGTTTCCTATACTGTTTACTTACAAATCTTCTTTGACATTATTTAACGGTGAAGTTTCGTTACATTTTTCTAGATGTGTTGAAAAGCGTTTCATAATCTATGCTTGACGCATGAGTTTTCATAGTTGTTAAACTGATAAAACTAGAGAAATAATTCCAATGAAAGTTCAAGCATTTTCTGTTAATCACTACATAAACCTCACACAGCTAACCATACAGAGCATTATTTCATCATTAGAATGTTCCCAAAAAATGTTTCTCTCATTAGTGATATAAATTGAAAAAAGATCTGACATAACAAGTCTTTGCATGAGACAGTACTTATGAATATCTTTTCAATTATAAGATGTACTTCTGAACTTTTAAAAGTAATTTTAACAACCATTAAAATTAAAATAATTGTTTTTTGATTCAACGGTTTATGCGGATATGTCTATTCAAGAGAAACTGATAATGTACTATAAAAGTATCATTACAACTATTATTTTTATACTGTAAACCAAATTATATCTTTGATATTTAATGACGATTAAATGGATTTTACATTCTCCAAAGATTATTCTTTTACATAAAATATCATAGAGCAAATTTTGTATATTAAAATGAAAATCTTCAAGTTTATATGTTTTATAAATAAGTGTTAAAAGCAATTTAATTGTAACTATACGAAAGTTAGATGCATACCTGTATAAGCTATTTTTTAGATTAAATATATCAATAAAAAATATTTTGAATTTACAGTGAAATATTTCTACTAAACAATATTTACTTAGTGTCTTAAATCATGAGATAATTGCAAATTCAAACATTATATAAGAAGAGAATAAAATATTTTATGGCTTTTTATAATTGTAGGATAAATCTTATATTTCCGCGTAGAGTTCGATACTGAATCGTAAAAGCGCATAAATATATATATGTTTTTGCATATATATAAGTATTATTTGCTGAATGGTGTTCATAAATATACATTCAATCTCAAATCATAGATAATTTATAGACCATGCTATAGAATATATAAAATATAAAGTCACAATATGTTATCCAACTGGTCTTATTTTACGGTTACCTTATACACTGATATGTATTGTATTTTTCCCCCGAACAAATATTTATAATAAACAAATGCATGAATCGCTGGCTAATAAAATATTATTTCTTACAAAAACAAACTTTCCAGGTAAAAAGGAAAATTTCTTTAAGTATAACTTAATACAGAAATTGGCCAGCAAACCAAACATTCCATCAAATTAATTTTCACACGCTAGACAAATCCTAAATGTATTCTCGGCAAAATTAAAGATTTTAAGATCTATAAATGAAAACATTTTTTCTAACATCAAATTGAAAGAAATTTAACCTTTTTTTTTTTTTTTTTAATTTCAAAAATCCAAGGAAACTTGCAAAAATAAATAAATAAATCATAAATTTATTATTTAATTTAGGGATATCATATCTTTTTGAATATTTGAATATTTTATTTTATTCTGTAGAAATCGGAACAGGATTATAAATATCGTGTTAAAAATTATCATAAGAACCAAATATACAAGATCTAAACAAAAGTTTGAGTACACTAAAATGTATTTTAAACTGACAAAACTACACTGCAACAAAAAGTATTGATTTTACAGTATCATACTGACATTCCAGCTGCCAGTATTATACAGTAAAATTAACTGTAAAAAATAGTAAAATAAGCAGTAATACGCTGCCGCGCATATGCAGTAAAACGATTGTACCATATCATATAAGACTGTTTCCAATGCCTCTAATGGCGAAATATGAAAGTTATGTATGTTACCTCGAAATCTATGCGTTATGGTAAAGAAGGACAATTATGGAAGTGTACAACGTTCTCCATTTAGAGTAAAATAAAATTTTACATGTTAAAAAAAAATAGAAGCTTAGAAATGAAATTCATTCAATGTGCAATCATGAGCAAAAAAATCATTTCTCGCATCAAAAGTGTGACATTCTAAGGCAGATCCAAGGCATTTAGTAAGGCATTTATAAGACATTTAGTAAGTATATTGGATATTGCACCATCGGCATCATTACACATCTGCACACAATCTACAACCTCTATTTGGAAGTTTAATGGCATTTGAAGTGTAACGATGCTTTGGTAAATTATTATTTCGAAGATAATAAATATTGAGTTGTTGTAAGCTGTATTATCAACAGTCTAAATATTCAACAACAGGTTGTAGTTATGTGCAAATGCATATTGCGGCCTATGGCGCACACAAGATTTATATTTATATAAAAAAATTTACTTTCTTAAATATGGTAATTTTATTAGTAAATATGCATGACTAAGCTATTTATTTTTTATGTTATTTATATGCCGCATTTCTGTACGCAATAAGAAACGTACTTAGCCGGGTGATTTAATATCAAATGACTTGAATTTCAAGGTTTCTAATCAAACTCGTTTCAGTTATAAGATATCATTTTATTTTAATTGTGAACATGTTTAAACATCTGTAACTGCCTTTGTTTCGTTGTGTTTCATAATTTTCAAAATATATTCAGTAACTTTAAATTTTACTATCAGGGGCGCTGCAATCACTGTTATGTCATAGAGCATAGTCGTTTTACTGCAGGTGGATGCATGTTTCTTCACTCCAGATTTATCCAATCAAAAATATTTGAGTCTGTTGAGAATTTAGTTTGCACGATATATAAACAAAAAAATTAGATTATACTTAGGGATAAAGCAGATAATTCTACATTTATGCTTTTCTTCTGATAATTATATACGAAAACCGTAAGTTTTTTTTTTTTTTTTTTTTTTTTTTTTTTTTTTTTTTTTTTTTAAGATCAACTCAAAGGATGATACTAAAAATTTGCTTGCGTGTATACGCTTGTAATGTCTGTAGCGATGCAGATAATACTGACATCTATACTAATAAAAGAAAGTTTCACTCTGCGTGTGTGTGTGTGTTTGTCTGTCTGCAATGGCTAGGAAAATCTAGCGCGCCTAGAAGTCTGAAAATTTAGGTGAGGATTTTCCGAGGCCTCTCCTGGTGCACCTGAGGCTAACAAATTTTAACATTTTGAAAATTAGAGTAGTTATTAATTGAAAACTGTTCAAAGATCTCAAATAAAAAAGCACTCTTCCGAAATCCGCGGGCATATGCTCAGAAGCCCCTTTTCCGCACTTTCCGTGAATAGAAGAAACAAAGCACGAGTTCCCCAGTTTCTTTTTCCGGTTTTCTAAATTCGTCACTAGCGAACGGCCGGAAATACGGAAAAAAATCTGTATATTCTCGAAGAAAGTATTTTCGCGTCTTGAGAAATCTGGTTGGTTTGAAAAAATTTCACATTTAACCCTTTAAAAAATATAATCAAGAAGTGTCGAATTCATGTTTTTTTTTTATTTTTTCCCGTTTTCTGAGCCTCGCATCCACCAGACTACAAGAGATATGGAAAAACCAAGTCCACCAAATTAAAGACCTGATTTTGCACTTTTCCTAGCCACTTTTGGTTTAAAAAAATATGAAAGTTAACCTTTCAAAAAAATATATTTTTGTAACGCTGTTTCGCAATTTTCAGGATTTTGCCGATTTTTAAAAATTCGCATTGGCGGTTCCGAGCAAGTTACGAAAAACTAAAAGTACCCGACAGTATCTACATTAGTTCCTTTTTTGACATCTAATCGATTTTGAAAAATATGAATATTAATCCTTCAAAACAAATTCACGAACAAGAATCCATTTTGCAAATTCTGATTTTCTGCGGTATATAAAATCAGGCATCGGCTCTCTAAAATAACCAAACAGAAAACATATACACCTAAGGGCATCAGCATTCTATCGGGTTCAGGCAGAAATCTTTAGTTGACAAAAACAATCACGTTAACTCTATCGAAAACGTTTTTTACCTTAAGTCAATTTCGCATTTTTAACGATTTCTCCTATCTTTAAAAATTTGAATCTGCGCTTATGAACAAGATACGAAAAACTAATACCACGCCTAATCTACGTTCCTTTGTGAGCCTTACAATCTGGTATCCGCTTCGAAAGATTTAAATTTTAACCTTCCGTAAAAAATCGTTTCCAAAATTCCCTCACTTGATTTTCGTTTTTCGGCCCAGGTTTAAAAATCGGCATGGACTCTAGAAATGCGAATACGGACAAACAAAAGACATCAGATCATACTCGCGTTCATTTTCTTCAAAATGCACTGTTGAGTTTAAAAAAAAATCTACATCAACCCTTTCGAAACCGGTCGTTTACTTAACCCACTTTCGCGATTTCCGATATTTTGGCAAAACCGAGGTTAAATTTCATTTCTACTAGGAAATTTGGTTGTGTCGAGTGTTCTGAAAAGGCCGCTTTCAGAACAGATTGCGAAGCCTGACGGTGGAAGTTGGAACTACAGGAGTATCTTGGGTTTTATGTATCGATTATTACAGGGTTTCGCTCATTCGATTTGATATCTAGCCTTAAATATTTTAGTTGTGCTTTCTACCGCCAGTGTGCGCTTTCCGATCTCGGGTGCTGTGGGTCCGATTACGACGAGGTTTGCCTCATTCGACTTGATGTTCGTATAGAAGAGATTGTTATTATCACGGGAGTGAGCTAGTCATTAATATATTGAACATTTAGATTATTTTTAATGTATAATTACTTTATAATTTTAAATAGTTTTATTTTTTTTCTAATTTAGATGCGTAAAAAAAAAAACTAAAAGTATTTCTGTATTATTAATTCTATAGAATACAATTTTGAGATTATTTAATTCCAAGCTGTACATTAATATATACATGAACTAAGTTATTTTACGGATCATAAGATGGCATTTAAATTTCTTTTTGAAATTTTTCTTATCTTTAATTAACTATATTTTCTTATATTTTATTTACTAAGAGTGCTTGTTTTATAATTTTTTAATTTTACGATATTTGAAACCAGTCTGGAATATCATAATTTGGTATACATTTGAATAAATATTCTTAAAAATATATCATCAGTCGAAGCAGACATACTTTTTAAATACATTGTGTATCCATGAAATGTATGAGACCCCTTAAAAAATATTTATAGGAATATTTAAAACTTATTTTAAAGAACAAGGGTACATAATAGGGTATTTTTTTTTTTGCCCGTGACTCATGTCACTTGGCATTATTTATTTTTCTTAAGTAGCATATAAATTAAAGATGAGTTTTTTTTTCTTTTTTGTAGAGACCGAGCTTGTTTTGATTTTTGTTGCAGAATTTTTTAATAAAGTCTTTCTCGCTTTCGGAACCGATTCCAAAAGTGAAAGTATCCTCATAAAAAAAATCCAACCTTGATTTAAAAAGTGAAAAGGGTCCCGTTTAGAGATCTATCTCAGCTATCATAGGCAAAAAAAGATAAATAAAAGTAAAATAAATATATATACTTAAATGCAAAGAAGAAATTTGAAAACAACGGTCCGCTAGTTTTAACATTAGCTTGCGAGTGACTAGTGTAGTTCCCTGTGACTAGTGTAGGCTCTTGAGACTTCGTGCCCTGTTAATATATATATATATATTTTCTTTTGAAATAATTATTTTCATTTTGTATTAAATGTTTGAAAAGGTTAGAGAAATGTATATAATTCTTCTGAAATGAAATGTAGTTTCAAGCAATTAAAAAACAAGATAGTGTTTTACTGTTTTCAAAATATTTTTAGTGTAAGTATATTGATAATTAAACTTTTTCTCATTAATTACAATACGGACCATTGTAACAGCTGTTTGCAAATTTCAATATTAACACTCGTATACATCTTCAACTTCAACGGCAGGGTAGAGAGAAAACCTCGATCGAACGTTCAGGTGGTATTCACCTTTAACCTGATTCCATATTTATCGCAGTAGAAGTCCAATTAGATTAATTTTGAATTCCATTTGAGCTTTCGACGTGGTTTTCGTGCTTAACTGGCAGTTGAGGTAGATGGTGAATACAAGCGTATGAGTGATTATTATTTCAAAATAGTAAGCAATTGTAAAATATGTTTACAATATTCTTGTTGCTCTTGTTTTTTTTAAAATAAACAAATTATATTTCTTTAAGTTAAAATAAAACTTTCATCGACATAATTGATAAGTTATTTATATTTTTGATGCAAAAACTTTTATATTGTCTTTAGAGACACGTTGTGCCAAATAATTAAAAAAATTGAAATAAATTTACTTAAAAATAATCCATATTTTAAGCATTTGTTTTCCAGAACTAAATTAAATTTCTTTGTTTACCAGCACATGCATAATAGGTTTGCTAGGATACTTTACTAGAACAGAAATTATTATTATTATTATTATTTTAAAAGAAAATGTTTCCTACAAAATATTTTCAAACATTTTTATGCCAGTAAGAAAAAAAGAGAAACATTTCCATTTCTATTTAAACTTGTTACAAAAGAAAATATATATATATATATTAATAAAATATTTGAAGCTAATAGAATGTTTTGGCCAAAGAAGTATGATGATATAACCTTCAGGTTTTAAAAGCTGAATGCATCCAAGACAATTGATTTGTGCCTCGTAAACGTAGTACTTTCTGTAAAAGAGAAAGTCTTTAAGTGAATTAGGACCGTAAATGTATGATGAAAAAATGGTACAGAAAAGATAGTTTTGTTTTATATAATAAAAAATAAAGTGTATGGTTGAGCCCGGAGGATTCGTGATGAGTAAAATGGAAGAATCTATTTTATATTTAAGTAACATAAGAAATGCTACTTCTTCAGTACTATGTTTTCTCTGAAGAGAAGTATGAATTATGTGCATCTGCCTTTTATATTTTCTAAAAAAATTCTGTAATAAGAATTTTTTTTTTTTGTGCATTTATCAATGATGGGAAAACGTAAATAAATTTGAAAATAATCTCTTCTTCGTTATTTCGAAAAACAAAGTCCTTCCGGTCTTTACCGGGAGGAAAAGGTAGCTTTCCAATAACTTCGTTTTAAAATTTTAGCTATATGTTACACGAAAACAGCAAGCTAAAATGCAAAAGAAACGTTTACAAAATTCGTTAATACTGAATTGGAATAAGAAATTCGCCAAATTATTGAGCTATAGTCAAGTTGGCTTCTTTTAAGAAGACTTATTTTGGTCGCCAAATTTGGCGATATTTCGCCAAATGTCGCTAAGTTTGGCGAGAATTTGGCGCTAACGGATATGAATATATAGTTTTATGCGTATGATTGGGAAAATTATTACAACAATGAAAATTTTTGTAATGTCTTGTTTCAAAATGTCAGCCACCCTAGAATTTCAAACTGCTTTATCTCAGCCATTTTTTAAGATAGAGGTAAACCAAAAAATGCTCTGGAATCCTCGTATCAAGGCCTAAAACCTCATTAAAAATAAATTTGAATTTCTAACGTTTTTGTATATTTATTTTAGTTTTAAATTTTTAAGTGGCCGGAGACATTGGTGAGCTTAATACAAACAATTAGTTTCATCAAAATTGATTTATAAATACGAGCGTTATCGTTTGACATAGGTCATATATATATATATATATATATATATATAAATCAACATTTGAACGGAGGGTGGTTTTGAGGTCTGGGGGTCATGATCGGTGAAAATATGAAAATATATCGAAATTTTCCGGAACTGCTTTCCTCTGAACGGCTGCAATAGGTAGCTTTATACTTTTTTGTATTGAAAGCTACTTAAAAGAAAACGTTCACTTTCTTAAAATAAATTGCGTTTTAGTTTAAGTACATTTATTTTATAATGACCACTTTTAAGTAAAGAATGTTAAGATTATGCACCTGAAAATTATGATTTGAAGTTGTCTACAGAAAATGAATATAATTTGTTAGCTATATAAGTATTTTAAATACTTTTAATTATAAGATATTTTAAACTCGGTGGCTTTAAATGTACTAATCCATACTCGAAGCAAGTTAAATTATGTAATGAAGTACTTAATATTATATCTATAAAATAACGATATATATATATATCTGTATATTTAAAAATGAAAACACCTCTGTGAAACACAAAGGATGAAATATTATAAAAAGCAATGGAAAGGATACTGCAGGAATTAAACGTAATAAAACGAAAAATAAAAAATAAAAATGGAAAACTATGAATATCTTATGTAATCGTCAGAGGAGCTCCAGAAGAATAGTCATTAGTAAATATGTTATTTCATCAAATATTGTCAGCATTATGCCTAAATTTGACAATATATATATATATATATATATATATATATATTATTTTTTTCGAATGAAATAAGAGTTGCAGAGTTTACAAATTTTCAGTTGTAATTTCAAACATTTGTTAGTACTTTATTAGTTTTAATTTTTTTTTTCTGAATGAATAAATTATGGGAATTTTATGTATTTCTTCGAAAATGTTTAATTTAACATACATTTATCTTCTTAAATTATTTATCCCAATTGAAGTTTCCAATCTTTATGAATCGGATTTGCTAGGTAGTTTGCATAAAACATTAAAAAACGAAATTTAATGTAAATGTGTTATCGTGTCTCAAAATTAAAATACATACACTTATTTAATAATTAAAATAATTTGTAATTGCTAATTAAGTCTCTTCCCCATTTACAATACTAAGAGTGCATCTTTTGAAAAACGTTCTTTCTCAGTTTAACTCCCTTTTTCACATAAGCCTCATAAGTCATAAAAAGTGTGATTTAAAAACTTCTTCGGACTAACTTTTACTTTGACAAAAATCTCTTAAACATTCAAATTTCATGAGTGGTTTTAAAACTTTTTAACACTCTCAAGGTCGCTTTTTATATGTGAACTACATCGCACCTAATCAATTTCTTCATAAAAAATGCGCACAAATTTCTCATTCAATGGGGATAAAAATACATTGAATGCCTTTTTAAATACATTTATTTAAAGGAGCTGCTTCACTGTAAACTCTCCGATTGCGAAATCTCATGTTAACCTATTAGAAAACTAAAAAGCATGATTAGTCATTACCTAAAATAATTATTAAAATACAACTTTTTAACACACTGAAGGTAGCTATTTAAATGTGAACTACGTCGCACCAAATCAATTTCTTCTTAAAAAATGCGCACAAATTTCTCATTCAATGGGTATAAAAATACATTAAATGCCTTTTTAAATACATTTATTTAAAGGAGCTGCTTCACTTTAAACTCCCCGATTGCGAAATCTGATGTTAACTTATTGGAAAACTAAAAAGCACGATTACTCATTACCTAAAATAATTATTAAAATACAGTTTTCACTATCAGAAAGTATACGTCCTATGCCGATGATGTGCGGTTTTAAAAATTGTCTGAATCTTCTTAAAAAGTATTTTTAAGAAGATGATGAAATTTCTTCAAGTGGAAATTTTAGGTTTTATAGGGATTTTTTAAGTACTTAAAATTTGAGGCGGCATTTTTAAAAAACGTACATTGTCGGCATTTGACGTCTACTTTCTGATGGTGTAAACCGTATTTTAATAATTATATTAGTCAATTTGTCAGCGCTCTTTTAATTTTTATATAAGTAACATGAGATTTCATGATCGGGGAGTTTCAGTTAACTACAAATTAAAAATATATATTATAAAAAATAGAAACGCGAGGTTTTTTTGAAAATATAAGACATATTTGGACTAAGGAATATAAACTTCCTTCATTCCGCATTATATAACAAAATAATCATATTATTTTTCTCAGAAAATTATACTATTGCATTTAAGAACCTACATAAACACAGTGACCTCTCACTTATACGCGATGTTCAATTACGTTTTCGTACCACTATTTTAAAATAGCAAAATTTGATTTATAAACTCTACGATTAAATAACGAGAAAATTACTTAAAAAAGAAACTGGTGCCGAAATAGAATTACCGTGTATCGGGAATAAGTGAGCGATAACTGTAATTTCACATTTTGGGAAAAATTTTCTTAATTTTGGAGACAATTGTTATATGATCATTTTTTAAAATTCTTGTAAAAATTTAAATATGAAGTGCTAAAGCTGTGGTATTATGTATTCAAAGTTAGTGTGTTTACAATGTTTAAATCGTGATTTAATACTTGATGTGAACAATGTAAGGAAAAATATTTTCAATAGAAAAATTATGAACCTTAATATAAGTAAATAAAATGGTGAAACTGAGCATCTTTATGGAAAGTTAAGATATAATGACGTAGTTTATATATAAATATATAATAAAACTTTTGTGCATAAAAAAACATTAAATCTCTCAAAAATTCGACGCTATATGAATCGATAATTATAATACAATATACAAAAATGTAAGATTCTCAAAATGAAATAAGCGGAAAAAATAAGTAAAGATATGTGGAGAAAATATACATATATATAACCTAAATAACAGAAACAGGAATATAAATTAAAAATAAATCTTTATCTAACTCCGTGCAAGTTAAAACACATGTAGAAATTTAAATGCTGCAAAAATATTTCAAATTCAAGTTACAGTTCCAAAGTTTGAAATTGTAGTTTAAAAATTCGACTAAAAAGTGCACAAACTATAATATATAAAACATATTTGAGTGAAAAGACGGGTTATTTTTATTAATATACAACAATTTTGTAAATATTTATATGAAGCAGAAATCTTTGCTTTATAATCAATAAAAATATTTATTCACGGATTTTCCAGGAAAATTCCTATTGGATCTATACGATCCAGCTCCTTTATTTCGGAAATAAAAAATGCGAGAGACATTCTTTTCCCCAAGTGGTCGAGAAATAAAATAATGATAAAAAAAAAAAAAACGTATCTCTGTAACCTATCTCGCGACCGTCACAGTGTTAATTTTTTATAACAAATGACAGAATAGGATGTTTTAACATTTATTTTCATATCTTTAAACACCAAGAAAGGTGAACAGTTGTAATTAAAAAAATAATAATAATCCACTTAAAAATATTTTTGCTTTACTCAATGCATAATGCTTTTGGAACATAGAGTAAAACTGGAAAAAAAAATGTTGATTTTACAGTATAATACTTGCATCCCAACTGCCAGTATTATACCATAAAATTAACAGTAATAAACAGTAAAATAATCAGTAATACGCTACCGCGCACCACACATGCGAGGAAGCGTATTGCTGATTATTTTATTGTTTATTACTGTTAATTTTATGGTATAATACTGGCAGTTGGGGTGCAAGTATTATACTGTAAAATCAACATTTTTTTTTTTTCCAATCACTATGGTAAATGAGTATTATAACAATATTTTTTATAATACTGTAAAGTACCGTCGGATCATAAGGAACGGATCACGATAAACAAATTTTTCATTTTCTACAGAAATAAGAATAGTACTTTAAGTGTACAAATACACAGAATGGTGTTTTTACCTTTTATTAAAACTTTCGAACACTTTCGAAAAGTGTTTATCAATTCGGTTTTCCTCTCTGTCTCACTGTCGTCTGTCCTTCTGCTCTATCTCGCATAAATATGGTTGGATTGTAATTGATATATGTTAATGAGGTTTACTATGGCCTGTTTGGTACTGAAGCAGTTATAGTCATTTTACAGGGACACCAAAAATTTCCGTTACATTACGGTTTGTGGGGAAAATCATTTGTGGTGTATTTTAATGATGTTACATTTTATCAATCATATTGAAATTGATATACATCACTGAGGTAGACTACAAGATGCTTACTATAGAATGTTTTGTGCATAATATTAACAGTTCATTTACCAGTACCGTCTATACTATTAAAGTACTGTCTATGAACAATTATTGCTGGAAGTTCGTCTCAGTAGTGATAAGAGTTTTTAAATTTAACTTTTTTGCAAATTACTTCGTGTGTGTATATCAATCATATTGAAATTGATATACATTACTGAGGTGTACTGCAAGATGCTTACTATAGAATGTTTTGTTCATAGCATTACCCGTTCATTTACCAGTACCGTCTATACTGTTACAGTACAGTCTATGAACAATTATTGCTGGAAGTTCGTTTCAGTAGTGATAAGAGTTTTTAAATTTAACTTTTTTGCATATTACTTCGTGTGTGTATATCAATCATATTGAAATTGATATACATCACTGAGGTGGACTGCGAGATGCTTACTATAGAATGTTTTGTTCATAGCATTACCCGTTCATTTACCAGTACCGTCTATACTGTTACAGTACTGTCTATGAACAATTATTGCTGGAAGTTCGTTTCAGTAGTGATAAGAGTTTTTAAATTTAACTTTTTTGCATATTACTTCATGTATTTAAATTTGTATTCTATGGATTATATACAGGGCTGCATAAAAGATATCAAGTATATTTTCATTTATAGACATAAATTGCTGAAGGTGGAATTTTAAACTGTGTTATGCTCATAATTTTCTAATTATTGATGGTAATTTCTGAAATTCGTTTTCAAATACGTTTTGCGTTTTCCAAATTGTGTGCTTAGACATTATCTTGCACCTTATTAAACTGTGAAGTTTTGTTACAGCATTCTGAATTTGTTGGAAAGTGTTTCATAATTTATGTTTGACGCATGATTTTCCGTTTTTGTCTTTTCATAATTCAAAAGCGAGATGTTTAATTAAATTTGGGTTCAAAATCGGCTTAAAATTCTGCAATTAATAAATGTTTCATTTTAAAGCATGATTAATGGCAGTTTATGTTTAAGTATGTTTACTATCCCTTATGTTTCAAATTGAATTATTGATTATTAAAATTCTCGTTTGTTATTCATTTTACGAAACATAATTGTTTCAATTGAAATAATCAGAATAATGAATGCACAAAATCTATAATCTAAAAAGCAATAATTCAAAATTAAATATTTTTATGACATATGTTTACAGACATGACTTTTTCTTATCAAAATTTAAATTTGTGCATGCAATCAAATAAAAAGGATATTGAATTTCCATATAATTTGAAATAACTATTTTACGGAAATTACGTTTCTCTTAATGAGGCAAGTTATGAGTTTTCCCAATAGCAAAACAAAATAGCAATTGAGTTAAATTTTGATTTATTTGTTCAAACTTGTGCGGAAATATTGAAGAAGAAATATTTTCCGGTTTTAGTTTTTAAGATAAGATAATATTTGTTGTATTCAAACCACTTATGTTAGTTATCACAATTTCACTCGGATACACATAATTTGTCTCAGAATAAATACTATTTCCATTTAACTCGTACAATCAGATCATGGACATAATATTTTTATAACAGTATTATTGAAAGAGTATTCTTTTCTTTAGAAATTATAATTGTTTGTTCACAGTAAATCATAATGGTAGTGATATGGTGATCGGTGATATAATACTTGTCTTTGTCGAGAATGAGAATAGTGAAGTATATAACTGAAGGCCAGATGCTAAATTACCATCCATTTCGTATTTAAAAAAAATAAAGTGATTTTTTTCGCTTAATATTGATACAATAATTTATTCCTTGCTTATTCTAAAAACATATAGTGAAATTTATATTTTTTTGCAAGAAAATTGAAGCAAAATTAGTTAATTCGTTAAAAGTACATGCCAGAAAATTATATTAGTGGTACACTTATAACTGAACACTGTAACGTTATGCAGGATTGTCATATTCAATGTGTTTTTTTACATTCTTTTCTTTAAAAAATGTAAACAACATATGTTTTAAATAATATAATAAAATCACTTGTTAACTTTAAATTAAAGTGTAATTATTGCTTAAAGTGATAAAAAACATAAAACAAAAGGTTTAAAAATATCTTTTAATATAGATTACATATGTTTCCTTCGCTCAAACAACGACATCCTCAGATCAAAATGATAGATAAAATATTCTCGCAAAGTTTTTGAAAATGATAAACATAAATCACGAGATCCCATGTCTAATGTAAGCAGGTGCTTAAATTGGTCAAACTGGAAAGCGTGAAAATTATTTTATTTTTGTTGCTTTTGTAATTGGTAAAACGGTGCCAAATTTTAGGTAATTCAAAAGAAACTGATTCATTTCAAATGTTATCGTTTCACAAATCTATTTCTATTGATTCACGGATAATGGATGGGAAATAAACTCTTGATGGAAGAATTATTGTACTATTCTTGAAAACAATCGGTAACGGCTCTATTCTATGTAGTCTAGCTAAAGCTGTAGTTCTTCTGTCATATTTGATATCTACCATAAGTTTGTTTTCTCGTTTTAATTTTTTTTAAATTTATTAGAAACTATTTTTAGAGTAACTCGATTTTAACCGACATGTAGTTCGGGGGGGGGGGGGAGGCTGCGTAAAAAAAAACAACTATCATGTGAAATCCTTATTAAAACATATAATTGACCAAGTCAGAAGCTTATTCTGAAAATTTATATAAAAAATACGTAAAAATCGAATTTTTTTTAATTTAGTTACCCCGTGTCCGGCCAAGAGACGCTATAAACACAAACGAAACTTACGTTGAATCTGTACCACTTACTTTTAACTTAAGTGTTGCTATCATACAGTAAAACATACAAAAAAATCAATTTTACTTATAATTAGTTACCTATTTCCTCTCAAAGGGCGCTATAAACGCGAATGTAAACTGCATTGCCTATTTTTATTTTTACCGTGAGTTCTAAACTGTCAAAGAATTATAATTGTTGGAAGTTCGTTTGTGGTATGTATTTTTCAAATTATCTAATTTTTAGTGTAGTACGTGTTGTGTATATATTCTATAGGTATCATACAGGGCTACACGAACGAAATAGCACACCGTATATGGACTCCAATTGCTGAAAAGGGATTGTTAATGAGTTTCTACTGAGTTTTTGTAAGTTTTGTAAGTAATAAATATCTCATTTTATTCTAGGGAGAAATGAAGTCTCTTAATAATAATATATTAGTATTGGGAAATCTTTCATAACTTATGCCTGATGCATGATTTTTCATTCTTGTTAATCACAAACTCGAATTCGGTTTCGAAACTTATAAATTATTGCTGTGTAAAACAGAAAGATATATTATTCATAAAATAATGAAGTCAACAAATCAATTTCATGTTACTTATCCATAATGGTTTTTTCGGACGTGAGTAAAAAATTTTATGCGAAGGAAAATTTCATTTACGGAAAAAAGCTGAAGTGTTTTAAAAATATACTGAGTTCATTATCTTTTCTTATTTATTTTAGATCATAGGTGAAGAGTTATTAAAAAGATTAAATAAAGCAAAAATGTGGAATATATTTTTAGAAATTTTAATCAATAATTTTAACTTTTAAAGTTTTAAAATATTCAATAACCACGTTAAATATTTTAAAAGCGTTGCCTTATTTTTACATCAGGTACGTTTTTCCTTACACACGATTTGGGAATAAAAATAAATAAATTGATTCTTTATTTAATTATTTCCAAGTTTTGAAAATAAATGGATTTTTGTATTAGAGACTGCTAATATGAAATTACACACAAAACTAACAAAAATATTATGTCTGACTCTAAATTTATGCGCAAAAATAATATAAATGCTACTAATAAAAAAAAATAGCAACTTTAGATTATAATATGCAAAATTATTTTTCAATTAATACTTTTTAATACTCTTTTACTGAGTCCAGTTAAAACAAAGTAAAAATTTTATTAAAATTTGTGGTAAGACTGTACGTACTTTGTATATTTTTAACACTTTCCAACATGGTTGAAAACTGTACATGAATTATATATTTATTATATATTATACTAGTAATTAACCTCCGTCAAATATGACGGATTGTTGATCTGCGTTCCATTTTCATGTAAGACTTCATACAAACAAACAGCATGAAGATTTTATTATTGAAAGGTTTGTATTGTAGAAAAGTTCATTGTAAATCCGGTAGATGGCGCCAAAACAATATTGTTCGCAACAGTGTTCGTTTGTTTATATCTGGGATACCAATGTTTAATCTGAATTTTTAATTAAGAACTTAAAACATTATAATAGGATATGATATACATGTTTTTTGGAAAAATATGCTGAACAGACATGATTTCAACACTGTTAAAATTTTGCAGCAAACTGTCCAGTCATTTGACCGTTTTTATAGAAAATGGTTACATAACCGTAATTTAATTCTATTACGACCATAATATGGGCAATAATATGGTCAGAATAGAGTTAAATTACGGTTATGTAACTGTTTTCTATAAAAAGAGTCAAATGACTGGACAGTTTGCTGTAAATTTTTAACAGTGAAGTAGAATATATTATCATTTAGCTGTCATATGTTAGCATAGGTGTTTCATTAAGCCTAACATGGCATTTAACTACGGTTGATTCGCAGACCAGAGTGGTCCGCCCAGAATAGTTACAGAAACTTTCTTGCCTTCGGATTTTATTATAAGTAGATATGTCTTACTTTTTAATAAATAATAGAATAAATCTAGTATCTTTTTTAAACCCACGCGGAAATATCACCAATAGCAGATTTTTATCGTTTTGGAAACGATGCACCAAACCATCTCTGGATGTTAGTAGTATTACAAAATTGTTCCTTGCTCGGGTCTAGTAAAACGATTATACAGGGTGTCTCCAAAACTTTAACCTCGGCTTTTATTCCTTAAATATTGATCATAGATATGTATTATAAAAAACAAAGTTACGTAAAAGAGGGTATAAAATTTTATGAAATCGATTAAAATTTTCAGGGAATAAACTTTGAAGAAATACAAAATTTAAATTTATATTTGTCCCCGTACAAAAATTCCCCAATGACTAAAATGTGCTCCATACAACAGGTCATGTAGAAAATTTCTGCATTTTATCATTCAAAGTCGTAGAGATGTGGTTAAACATAGTTGATGAGGTGTTAATCATAAATTAAAATTTAAATGTTTAAAGCTAGTGTGCAATCATTATTTCCTTTCGCAAATTGTGTACGCCTCCTGAAACGGGATCATCCAACATGATTTTTCCTCTTTGCGAACTCATGTCCAGACTTCGGAAAGTGATTTATGTCATCATTTATGTATTTTCATATCTCTGGACTTTCTATGATAAAATGCTGAAATTTTGTACATGACCTTATTAGTGTTTGGGGTACATTTTACTCAATCTGAAATTTTTCGTATGTCGGCCGTATACAAATTTTATGAAATCGATTAAAATTTTCAGGGGATAAAATTTGAAGCAAAACAAAATTTAAAATTATATACGGTCCCCGTACAAAATTTCCCCCAATGACTAAAATGAGCCCCATACACTAAACAGGTCATGTAGAAAATTTCAGCATTTTATCATAAAAAGTCGCAGAGATATGGTTAAACAAATTTGGTGAGGTGTTAATCATAAATTAAAATGTAAATGTTTAAAACTAGTGCGCAATCATCTTGTCTTTCGCAGTTTGTGTACTACTCCTGAAACACGATCATCCGACATGATTTTACCCCTTTGCGAACTCATATCCAGACATCGAAAAGTGGTGTTGAAGTCAGCATTTATGTATTTTTATATCTCTGCGAATTTTTATGATAAAGTGCTGAAATTTTGTGATTATTAGTGTATGGGGACACATTTTACTCATTGGGAATTTTTTTGTACGTGGGCCGCATAAAAATTAAAATTTTGTATTTCTTCAAATGTTATCCCCTGAAAATTTTAATCGATTTCATAAATTTCTGTACTGTTTTTCGCCATTTTGTAATTTAGAATACATATCTATGAACAATATTTAAGGAATAAAAGCCGAGGTCAATGTTTTTTGGGAAACTCTGTATATGAATCTGATCCGATCTGTGATTTTGGTTTGGTCATGTCGGTGCTAATATTTTTCGTTTACAGGTCGAGTTCACTGTTATTTTTTTGTTGCGGGTATATCCGACATTTCAAACGAACGCCTAAAATATTGTTTCCATGGAAAAACAATACATTTTTTAATATGTATGATTATATATATTCACATTCATATGTATCATAACTTATGAAGAACATACATTTTTACAGTGCATATTTCATAATTGAAAACTTTTGTTAGTCAAAATTTTGAAATAATTTTTTAAGGTACTTTTTTTAAATGAATCTTTTTAATAACGTAGTTGATTTTAGATTTAAAATACATATAATAGGATAATGAGCTGAGTATTTCAAACTTTCTTTATGTCGTAATTGAAGTTTTCTTAACGTAGAATTTTCCTTCCTGTCCAAGAATTCATTATAACCTTTTGGATAAGCAGCATGAAAATGATTTGTTGAAGTCATTATTTACAAAAATTATTATATTTATGTTTTACGTGGAAAGAGCGTATTGAGTTTCAAAATATAACTCTGGTGTAGGATTAAAAAGATATTAATGGACGAAACTCTGGTAAAATTAGGATAAAAGAAAATAAAAGAGCAGTATTAAAATGTTATGCTTCGGTAGTTTAATAGCTCAGCGGAATTTTATAGCTTTATATTTCGCTTACAGAAATAAAATCTTAAATTAAGATTCACGGTGTAAAAGAGTTCTTTCTCATTTTGTTTCCAAAGCGTAAATTAAATTTTACTTAGAAAAGGCTAAAGGTATTTTGAAGGCAGACGATTTTTTAAAGGTAATTTAAAATAATTCTTTCAAAAATATTTCAAGTATCAGGCTTAGTTGAGTAATTAGTTTATATATGAACAAAAAGAAACGTACAACCCCTTCTAATTTTGTACTCAATGTTATATAAAATAACGTAATAAACATTTATTAAATACAATAGAGACATATTAGATAGAGTTTCTTTATTTTATTGAAATTTAAATTAAATCTCAAAATATTATTCAACTAGCTTTTAAACTCGTTCAACGCACGGGGGCTTATGAATTTAATTCTAAAACCAAAATTAAAAATAAAAATCAGTACAATCAAATGTATCTATGTAATAGGTAGAAAAATATTTTTCTACTACTTGCATTTTTTTAAATGAAATTTAATTTATCATGTTGCTATGGCAGTGGACGATAAAACGATATATTTGGAATAAAGGAATAAATAGAATAAAACTTTTTGTTGATGTTTGTGATAAATTGTTTTTCTTTATTTTTTAAAAAAGCTTATAATTAAGCGCAATTAAATAATCTCTAATTATTTGCATGCGAGGTAAAATAATTATCGTGAAACCCGCTAGAGCTTCTTAGTATTGCAGCGTTACGTATGTAATATGTATATCTCACATTGCAGTAAACATTTAGAACCAGTTAAATTTTTAGCAGGACTGAAACTGCTCTATAATTTAATAATACTGACATAGGCCAGTATTTAAAACTGGTTAGAACTCTCGCGATTACGGATTGAGCATAAAAAGGGCAAAAAAACGTCAAAAACATTTTAAAAAAAGATTATTTACAATTTTCGAATTTTTTGCCCCAATCGTTCATGGGCCCCCTATCAGCAACCCGAGTGCCAAATTTCGTAGCCCTGCGCCCTGAGGTTTCCGAGTTTTTGATCTTACACAGACAACGCGCAAGGATTTTAATAGGGTATAGATGTCTGTCCAATCTTCTTTTAATGCTACAAAACTGCTCAAGACTTTTTTTTATCATATAAAAATGGGATTTACGAAGATAATTAATGCATTATTTGTTGTGTCAAAACTCATGAATAAATGTCTATCAATATATTACGTGAAAAAACGCAACATAAACTATATTAAATCACTTTTAAGCAGCGAATTTAGTAGGCATAGTTTATCAATTAACTTTAACATTTCAAATTAGTATCAAATCAATATGCTTGAAAGTACTTTGTTCTGTTATCCGAACTTTTAAAAAAGTAATTTCTCAAATGTATTTTACGATATACATTTTGTTTATTAACAGTTATGTGGATACTTTTAGTCAAATATCATATTTAGTATACAAAACACTATTAAAATATTTATTCTGTGAATATTATTATTGGCATTTATAAATAAGATTTTTCAATTGTTTGCCCGATACAGTTTTTATTTATAATATATTTCTTTCTTTGTCTCTCTGTATATTTTGCGTGAATTTTCTGATGTTAAAGTTAATGTAAACAGAAAAGATATTGTTCAGAAAGAGTGTTATACAATTTAAAATTTAAAATTATTTTACATCGTATAAGGTGATTTAAAACGCTGAAATGTATTCATCGTAATTTTAAACTTTAAACTTGAACTATGAAAATTCAAAATATAACTGTAAGCCTTATTTTCCAAGGAATTTAAATGTAAGGGATCTTTATTTTGAGCTTAGAGCTATCTTATAAAGAAAGTAGAATACAATTATAAATATTTTACATTGTACAAGGTGTTGCAAAACGGAACTCAGTGTTAATTGCACAATTTTTGTCTTTTTTAAACTTTGACAACAAACATTTAAAGCATACCCATCTTATTTTTTTACTATATAAATATAAGAGACACCGTACAGTATTTTAATGCTGACAATTGTCTATCATATCGAAGAAGAATATTCTGCCTGAAATGTTTTATTTGAATATAATCATTGCTTAGTAAGTAGGAATTTCGAATCAAACTTCTAAAAGCCGATCACCTTTTAAGAATTCTCAATTTAGAAAGGAATTCCATTGTTGTTACAATTTTTCTTTTCTTTCAGGAAGTAATCGCAAGCGAAAACTGAGAATGATATATTTTTTGTTTTCTATTTGATTCTTAGAACAAAGTGATGATTTGTTTTCTTTATTTCAAGATCTAAAATGTTATGTAAGTTACGATAATAAAACCCCTAACATGGGAAACCATTGTTGGTTGAAAAGTTATTGTGTGGGGGATAAGGGTTATACATGAGACAAAAAAATCATCTCATTAATATCACAATTACTTTCGTTCGTTAATAAT
The DNA here is from genome assembly GCA_963931845.1 of Maratus michaelseni. Lineage (NCBI taxonomy): Eukaryota > Metazoa > Arthropoda > Arachnida > Araneae > Salticidae > Maratus > Maratus michaelseni. The sequence continues at coordinate 105,107,401 of OZ007590.1, read as the reverse complement.
AATAATAATAATAATAATAATAATAATAATAATAATCCTTTGTTATTTTTTTATGTATTGAACGCCCAATCATTCAAAATGAAAATAACATAGAAAAGGAGGCGGTTTTAATATCAATAGAAATTTTTCATACTTGTCATGACAATTTTAAAAATATGTTTATGGTTATAAATTTGTTTTAAATCGTTTTATTCTTCAAACATTCATTTATGAATTGACACAAAGTACCTAGTGCGGTTATTGAAAGTATAATTATTAAACTTTCAGCAAATGAAAAAGCGAAAATTATTAACCTTTGACACAGATTAAGTGCACAATTTGTAAATGACAACCTATCAATGTGTTTAAATATGCTCGCGAAGTCGGTGAAGCAAGACAATCTAGTATAGAATGACGCACAAAAATTAAATCTGCTAAAATCAAAGTTCTCACAGATAATTTTTGTTATTTACAGAATGCGACAATTATCTTTCCCTGAAAGATGTACATATATTCCAGTAAATTTCTAGCAAGGATTAAAGCAGCACATCGGTTCTAAAAGTGTTCTATTCCATCTTAATGTTCTTGTTCTCCAGGCCAATGCAAGAACTCGCATAACAGCTATACCAACAACGACATATAATTTCGTATTTTAAATATATGCTGTTAGATATAGATTTATGATTATATATGAGTGGCAAGAGGGAGAAAAATTGTACAATTGACAATAATATACACTTACATATTATCATCCAGTATAAAACAATGGTCTAAAAAAATTTACATTAGGAGGACAAATATTACCCGCACAGATTGATTTTTGAAAACAAAAGTGTAATTAATTTAATAATTAAACAGCATTTAAAAGTGTTATGTGGAAAATGAGTTCTACTCTCTTCACACGGTATCGTGTTCTCAATGACTAAAGAATGTGTCATAACAAGACAAATATAGTGTAAGTCTGACGTGTTTAATCGTGCGACAATGAAATCTAAGGCGATAGATGCTCCTGAGACTATAATTCGCTTTATGAATGGAAGGAATATGCAACCAACTGAAATCCATAGACATATTTGTGAAGTGTTATGATTAATGGAATGAGTAGAATATTAGTTTGATTGTTCAGTTCAGGCAGGATGAATGTGCACAATGAAGCAAGAACTTACATCTGTAGTTATTTCCGTGATGGCAGGTGAAATGATTCGTCTAATTGACCAGTATAAAGACTTTTACTTTTCTTGTGCTGAAGTGATTCGTGGATTGCGATGTGAAAGATTACTTAACACTATATACCGTCACTTGCGGCCACCTTATTTTATGATGCTATACAAATCGTATCTCGTTTGGATAAATGAATCATTGTACTGGTTAGTGTAGAAAATCAGTGTATATTACCGCTCAAATTAATCGGAACACTCAATGAAAAACAGCAAATTTATATTATTACACAATTTATTGTAAATAGTACAGACTTAGTTTATTTTAATTGTTCATATGTCCTCCCTTGTTCTTTTGTACAGCTTGAAAATGTTTAGGCATTGATTCAATAAGTTTTCCACTTTTTGCTTTCATTTCATAATCATGAAACTGTATCTTGATTAGGGAAGAAATCATACACCATTTTTGTTGTACAGTCTTCTTTAACAAGTTGTTGTTTCCAAATAGACCAGAGATATTCGATCGGGTATAAGTCAGATGAGTTACCAGGCAATTGAAGAACATTTATACCATTTTAAGCGAAGACGTTTTTAAATTTTTTAGATGTATGGCAAAATGAAAGATCATGCTGGAAAATCCCGTCACCGACTGGAAACAATTTCTCATCCAAAACATCCTGAAAAGTAAATGTTTTGGTGTTGTTTAACCTTTCCTGGACCAGGAACATGGGTTCCAATAGAATAAATAATGTATTCTGTTAAGTGGATAGCTTTACTCCAGAGAAGAGTGTTCCACTCTTACAAAAATTGTTTCCAACCGGCGAGAGAGTTTTCTTGTACCTTGCCATACATCTAAAAACATTAAAACCTTCTTCGATCAAAGTAGTATAAATATATTCCAGTGGACTGGTAACTCACCAGACTCGATCTAAAATTTCTGGTCAATCTGTGAGCAAAAAAAATGCCTAAAAAGACTGTACAACAAAAAGTCTATGAATTCTTCACTAATCAAGATATGGTTTTATAACAATGAACTGAAAACAATGTGAAAAACTAATTGAATCAATGCCTAAATGTTGTCAGTATGTAAAAAAAGAATAAGGGAGACTTATCAATTAATAAAAAGACTAAGTCTGTACTGTTTATAATAAAGTGTTTATTAAGAAATAATTGCTCCTTTTCAATGAGTGTTCCAATTAATTTGAGCAGTACTGTATATATATTTGCCCACACCTGATTCGTAATACTTGAATACAGTCACTGAACTTACTTACCGAATATCCTTCGTATTTATCGTAAGCACACTAATGCTTAAATACCATATTCTAATAAGACAGTTTTCTGTCACTACTATTTTCTATTTTATTTAGAACAGAAACTTTTCATAAAAATAAAAGAAGAAAAATTACTTTTCTGTCTAAAATTGCTATCAATACCATTCGCAAAACAGCTATAAGCTCCGTTTGTAGAGCATTAGCAGCTTCAGCCAACGGATCCCGGGTTCCAAGCCTGACGCGCTCTTTTTCGCTCAGTTGGGAAAATTACATCTCATATTATTTCTGTACCAATTTAAATAATTGTGTCAAAAGTTAATTTAGTGTAATCACGTTTCCAGTGGTTACTGGAGGTCCCATTAACTGTGATTTATTCTGTTGTGCTGATTCAGATATCATACCAGATGCTATGATCATTAAGGTTAACTGGGTGATTTAATGCAGCCATATTCGTCCGGGATTGCTCAGTTGGTAGAGCATTGGCAGCTGCAGCCAAGGGATTCCGGGTTCGAATCCTGGTCAAGACTTTTGCGCTCAGCTGGGAAGATTACACCTCATAGGATTTCTTTACCAATTTGAGTAATTGTGTCAAAAATGAATCTAGGTATATGATTTTAATTAATAAATTTTCACATTTTATAACTCGTTTATTACAAAGAATATGTTTCTTTTTTACAAAGTCTGAAATACTAACTTCCAACCACTAATTAATAAAAGTTTTATATGTTAACATATCGTTAACTTAACGTAATACCAGATGCATTTCTTATTAACGCAGGTAAATATGATTATCTGAAATGCATGTATAGATCCACAAAGCATATTCGTAAATAAACAACCACGAACGTCATTTCTATAACTCGTTAACTCACGTGGTTTTACATATTTAAGTGGATTAAATAGAACCACTGAAATCTCCTTCTGATTGAACATTCTGCGGTTGTATGGTTCAAATAAAATTTAGTTAGAGTACGAAATATTAAACATAATAAAGTATTCTGCTTTGCAATGTTTGGAGATCATTAACCTTTCGAGAATATTCTACTCAATTACATAATTTAGGAGATAAACACGTGGGATAATATTATTCACTTCTGTTATTTTACAAACATTATCGATTTGATATTTCTGAATTTATAAGAATATGGAATTCACATTTTCAAAATATTGTTTCAATCATTAATGTTATATAAGTCTATAAATATTTTCTAGAGAACGGAAAATTGCATTATTGATAAAAATTCTCTTTATTTACCTGTTATAAAACATATTATAAATATTACTTCCATAATCCTAATACGTAAACCAGAATTTCTACAACATCGGGAAGCTTTTATCCTAAATAATAAGATCCCCGACGTTTCTTTTGCAGCGATTAAAAGCAATATGCAATTCCATAGCTTACAATGATGAAGTAGTTCGTTTGGTTGATTCTTAAAATTAGTTTATAATTTTCTATAGAAAGAAACAAATATTAATGTGTATTCGACTGAAATTGTGATCCATTGTATTTAAAACAAACATATTAAACGTTAATTATTATTTTTAGGTATTAGAAAACTGATTTGAAAAAAAAAAAGAAATGATTTTGCTTTGTTTTCTTCCGTCCGAATTACACATCGCCGAACAATAATTACCGAAAGTTATATAATACTAGTTGGAACCCATCAAAACTTGACGGGAAAAAAATATATCAGTAAAATAAGCTTCGTTATTATTTAATAGAAGGAGATTGTGAAACAGTGTTTCGAAATTTTTATTAAAAAATTTTTTTTCTCCCAGTGAAATACAGTACTATTTTCGATGCAAACTCCAGACGAAAAAGCTGTAAACAACTGTATAATAAATTTTTTTTTTTTACATTATCGCCATATTCACCACTCCAAAAAAGAGAATTTCATGGACCTATGAAGTAATACAAATAGTATATTCCTACATTCATATCAAATTCAGCAAATAAAAGAACATAGTAAATAAAACACACATCTCTCCCCCTGTGAGAATCATGTGCATTGCACGTCTGTTCAAAGGCACCATCGAAATTCGACGTTAAAAAACAGTTTTAAAATGTTTAAATAAAAAGTTTTAAATTATCCTCTTTAATCATTTTTCGTTTACAATCCAGTTTTTCTAAAATGCATTCATTGTTTTAAGCTAAACAATTTTTATGTGAAGATAGAGAATTTTTTACAATATACAATGTGTAGATGAGGCAGATTTTTAATGTGTTCAAGTGTAATTTATTTGTATGGTTTCTTCGGTCCCTTCGGATATTATAAAAAATAATTCCATAATCATAATTCATAAACCAGAATTTCTACAACATTGAGTTTTTTTCATCATCAGGCAATTTCATCATCAGGATGATTATCACTTTTCCACAATCGGTGATATTTCTCCTCTTATACAGTGAGATACCCAATGAATCTTTAAAAAATAAATAAATAAAATTCCTAGCATATTCTGATGCACAGATACATCAACGAATTCAACATGATATCAATTTTGTGTTCAACATAAACTGAAAATCGTTTTTATATATATGCGGTGCACCCAAATATGGAATATGCGGTGCATTCAAACAAATTTAATTAAATCGGTACAGATGTCGAAGACGCACCGAAGTTTCTCTTTGGCGCCAAAATGGAGATTTTTGCTTTGTATGTTAACCTGATGTTTTATAATAAAATTGAATATGTGTGTAAATAAATAAAATAATGTAATATAAAAATAATTAATAAATACAATTAAATGCGTGTATTTAATAAAAGTAATGTGTGAAAAATGGGTTTTCTCGCCAAAATGGCTTAACAAAATCGCTCTAAATCCCGTTGCGTCGGTGACATCTGTTCCATTAAATCATGTAATAGAATTTTTCATTTAATAAATAAAATTTATTAATGTTTAAAAACGAATTTATGAGTAATTTAATATATTTTAATCTTTTCGTATTAGTTTTATTGTTTCATCAAATGTTAAAAGTAAATAAATTTGTGACATTACTATGTTTATAATGTAATCGATCTTTGTTTACAATTCTACCTTGCCCAGATAGTTTGAAGTTACAGTCAGAGTGATACTTCAGTTTTAGTCAGAGTTGTAGTGTCCTCTGGCGATTGACTTTATGACGTCATACGCAGAAGTAAAAGTTTAATTTAAAACTACGGTTAATTAAAAAAAGTTCGAAAAAACGAATGTACGATAAAAAATCTGCGTCCTAATATCTTTCATTTAAAAAAAATTATGTAATTTGATGCAGTAGTTTGTTCTCACGGACTGTCGAAATAAAACGCTTAGCGTTTTAAATATATAGATTAATTAAAAGCTACTAATATATACATTTTTAAGTATAGCAAGTAAATATGATTAGTGCAAATTCATGCATAGATCCGCAAAGCATATACATAAATAAACAACGACGAGCACCATTTCTGTAACTCGTTAGTTAAAATGGTTCTACATATTTAAGTGGATTAAACGGAATCACTGAAATTTGCTTGTGATTGATTATTCTGACGTTGTGTAGTTCAAATAAAATTTAGTTACAGAACAAAATATTAAACATAATGAGATATTCTGTAAAGCATATTTGGAGATCATTGTTCTTTCGAGAATATTCTACTCAATTACATAATTTAGGAGTAAACACGTGGGATAATGTTATTTATACAACTTCTGAAGTTATTCTACAAACTTTATTGATTTGATATTTTTGAATTTATGAGAATATGGAATTCGTGTTTTCAAAATATTGTTGGAATCATTAACATTATCTAAGTGTATAAATGTATTCCAGAAAACGTAAAATTGTGCTATTGATGAAAATGCTCTATATTTATCCCTTATATAACATATTATCAAAATTAGATCCATAATCCTAATGCATAAGAAAAGTATTTCCACATCATTGAGTTTTTTTATCATCTGGAAGTTTTATCCTTAATAATAAGATGCTCTTTTTTTTATAATTTCTTTTCCAGTGATTGAAAGCAACAAGCATTTCTAAAGCTTACAAGGTAGAAATAGATCCTTTGGTTGATTCTTTAAATTAATTATAATAAAAAATAATCTTTTCATAAAAACAAACAAATATTAATGTTTATTAGTTGAAAATTATGACAAATTTTATTTAAAACACAGATAGTAAGCGTTAACCCTTAATTGCATAGTGATGTAAATTTCCATCACTTTTTATTTAACTTTTAATAAATAAATCAACTTCTTCGCCACCACTATATTTATAAAGAAATATTAATCTAGTAAATTTCCAGTGAACAAATGTTGCTGAACAAAGTTAAAAATCTATCTTAAAAATTCTGGTGTTTAATATTTAATATATGTATATAAAAAACACAATTGTAAAAGAAAAACTCATGCAAAGAAGGGTTAATTATTAATTTAAGATATTAGAAACTCACTTCAAATAATGATTTTGTCTTGTCTCCTTCATTCTGAATTACACATCGCCGAATAATAATTATCGAAAGTTGTATAATATTAATTAAAAGCTAGTAATATATGCATTCTTCAGTAGAGCAAGTAAATTAATCCAAATTCATACATAGATTTACAAAGCATATTCATAAATGAACAACCACGAGCAGCATTTCTGCAACTTGTTAGCTCACATATGGTTTTACATATTTAAGTGCATTAAACAGAGCCACTGAAATATCCTTCGGATTGAATATTCTGAGGTTGCACAGTTCAAATAAAATTTTGTTACAATACCAAATATTAAATATAATTCAAAATAAAATATTCTGCGTTGCAATGTTTGACGATCATTAATCTTTCGTAAATGTTCTGCTCAATCACATAAATTTTTAATGAAAGTTTTTTAATTAAATTAAGTTTGTTATGAAAACTAGAGATAGGATTATTCCTATAATTTCTGAAGTTATTTATCAAATTTTAATAAATTGATATCTCTCAATTTATCAGAAAATCAGAAATGCCTTTCAAGTCTTAAAAATACGTCTTTAATTATCACAGTTATATAAATCTATAAGTACTTTGTAGATATCAAGAATTGTTTGATTAATGAAAACGCGTTAAACTTGCATCTTTTGAAACCTATCATCCGAATAAATTCCATAAATTTAACCCCTTCGCGACGAATGTCTTTTACAGAATTTTTAATCTGTTACCACCGGTTTTTCAAATGAGAAAATTTCACCTAATTGAATCGCAAAAATGCTATGATTAGATAAGGAAAACTTTACGAAAAAAAAAAAATAACTGGTGGGAATAATCGAGGATTCGGAGCATCTTATGCGTCACGTATTCGTGTCGCTCGTCCCTAAGGGGTTAATCCACACCACAACGATACAATAGCTACAACAATTAAAACGAAATATAAGCAAATGTAAAACACTTTGCTCAGTTGAATCTTAAAAATATTATGTTTTTCTACTCACAAAATGATGTATTTTCTATCATCGGAGTGTTTTTATGTCTAAAATTACGATGTTATTACCAGCGATTGGAATAAAAAATCAAAACTAAAATAAATAAAAAAAGCATATATTAACACTAGAACTACCACGAGCCGTCATTTTGACGGTTACCAAATGAATATATTCCGATTCAAACCAGAAATTTCTTTTTAAAATAAATTAAATATAAAACTCACAGAAAGACATTAAATGATTAAGTTAAATAATTTTAAATAAACTTTCTGGTGTGAAATAGTCCTAAAAAACTTGATTAAAATTTCCGGTAGTTCTAGTGTTAAATTAAAACTAAATATAAGCAAAAATAAGCATATATTAAATAAAAACTAAATATTATACAGAAATAAATAAGCATATATTAAATTAAACTAAATATAAGCAAATATAAAACAGTTTGAACGATTGAATCCTATTATTATATATATTTTTACTTTTCAAAAAATTATGTATTTTTAACATCGGGGTGTTTTTATGTCTAAAATTACGAAGTCATTACCAGCGATTGAAAAAAAAATAAACAAAACTAAAATAAATATAAATAAGGATATATTAAATTAAAACTACATATAAGCAAAAATAAGCATATATTAAATTAAAACTAAATATAAGCAAAAATAAGCATATATTAAATTAAAACTAAATATAAGCAAATATAACACAGTTTGCACGGTTGAATTATCACAATTTTTTACTTTTCACAACAACAAAACAAAACAAAATCTTTATTTTTCTGAAATTGCAATCAATACTATTCATGACAGAGAGATGAATAATTAAATATTAGATAAATTATTTAGTATAAATAGCATATTTTATCGTATTTCGCAGTCCGAATTACATATTCTCTTAAGTAATGTAAAGTATATATGCGTTAACATAAAAACTAACGTCATATTAATTTTTAAATAAAGCATGTGTTTATGATTATTTCAAATCCATGCATGAATATACAGAACATATTGATAAATAAACAAAAAATAGGAAAATTTCTGTAACTTGTTAGCAACGTTGGTTCCACATACTTAGGTGGGTTATATTCAATTAAATCTGCTCGCGGTTGCATATCATGAGGATGCCAGAGATTGAAAAAAAAATATGTACCACTAAAATAAATATAAATAAGCATATATGAAATTAAAACTAATTATAAACAAAAATAAGCATATATTAAATTAAAACTAAATATAAGGAAAAATAAGCATATATTAAATTGAAACTAAATATAACCAAAATATAAAACAGTTTGCAATGTTGAGTCTTAAAATTATTATTATTATTATTATTATTATTATTTCTTACTTTTCACAAAAGCAAATAAAAGTAAGCTTTATTTGTGCCAAATTGCAATCAATACTATTCATGACTGACACATGAATAACTAAATAATAGATAAATCATTTAGTATAAAGAACATATTTTATCGCATTTCACAGTCCGAATTACATATTCTCCTAAGTATTGTAACGTGTATATGCGTTAACATAAAAACTAACGTCATATAATTTTTAAATAAGGCATGTGTTTATGATTGTTTCAAATCCATGCATGAATATACAGAACATATTGATAAATAAACAAAAATGAGAAGGAAAATTTCTGTAACTTGTTAGCAACGTTGGTTCCACATACTTAATGGGTTATAGTGAATTAAATCTGTTCGCGGTTGCATATCATGAGGTTGCCAGAGATTGAAAAAAAAATATGCACCACTAAAATAAATATAAGTAAGAATATATGAAATTAAAACTAATTATAAACAAAAATAAGCATATATTAAATTAAAACTAAATCTAAACAAAAATAAGCATATATTAAATTAAAACTAAATATCAGCAAACATAAGCATGTATTAAATTAAAATTAAAAATAACCAAATATAAAAAAGTTTGCAATGTTGAATCTTAAAATTATTATTATTATTATTATTATTATTTCTTACTTTTCACAAAAACAAATAAAATTAAGCTTTATTTGTGCGAAATTGCAATCAATACTATTCATGACAGGCACATGAATAATTAAATAATAGATAAATCATTTAGTATAAAGAACATATTTTATCGTATTTCGCAGTCCGAATTACTTATTCTCGGTCCCTAAAGATGGCAGGTTATATATACATTAACATAAAAGCTAATGTCATATTCATTTTTAAATAAAACATGTAATTACAAGTATTCCAAATCCGTGCATGAGTAAACAGAGCATATTCATAAATAAACTACAAAGCGAAGGCATGTTTTCTGTAACTTGTTAGCAACGTGGTTTCACATATTTAAGTGGGTTAAACTGGGTAAAATCTGCTCGCGATTGCATATCATGAGGTTGTATAATTCAAATAAAATTTAATTACAGCACGAAATATTAAACTCAATGAAGTATTCTGCATTGCATGTTTGGAGATCGTTAATCTTTCGAGATTATTCTAATCAATTACATAATTTAGGTGATGAACATGTGGAACAAAATTATTTGTAAAATTTTTGCTGTTATTCAGAAAATTTTTTCGATTTGATATTTTTTACTTTATCCGAATATCAGATAAAGAAATTCCAGTCTTTGAAATATATAGTTTCTAGTTAAAAATCATATTAAATAATTAAAGTTAAATTAAAGTTATGTCTATAAATATTGCTAGGGAACGGATCGTTCTTTGATTGAAGAAGCTGCTTTATATTTACCCATCATACGAATAATACCCATCATGTAATGCTAAAACACAACAAAAAAATTAGTACACCAGTTTTACATCTTTGCGGTACATTTATCACTAATTTCTTGAGACTGAAGCTTGTATTTTTCGTGCGCATTTTACCCTAACTTTAGATTATTGCTCCTTTAGAGACTATAAAGCAGTACATATATTCATTTATTAAAAAAAGTAATAATAATAAATGTTTTTTAGCGTATCAAATAAAATGGACATTGGGAAAATCATATTACTGAATTACATATATCTGAATGTAAAATTCTTAATGTTGGGAAAAAAATATAATAACACAAAATTGAATTAGGCAAAAAATGATGGCACAAAATTTAATTATAGACACAAAATAATGATATAAAATTTAATTAGACACTAAATAATAATAAGAAAAATTATAAAAAAATTTAATTTGCGAAAAAAGAAAAAAAAATTGCTTTTGCAAAGCAATTATATTTGGTTGTTAAATAGACATACAAGTTGCATTTCCGCACTTTATTTATCTCATTGCATTTTATTTGTCCATCATTTTAGGTAAGTACCGGACGCTCTTTTTAGAACTTAAAGTAGACTCGGTACTTAAGTCCAATCTTTTACATTTACACGTAGTTGCTTTATGCAGAAGTGTTAGGGCATGAATTTTCGTCATCACTTGAATAACTCAACTTCGATTCCTTCAAAATTTTATCAGCAATAAGCTCGTTAAAGTCTAATTTTTGCACAAACTTGCATCAATCCAATTTCGCCACTCTCTTCTTGCTTCTCATCTTCATCACTAATGTCAAGATTAGAAACGTGGACATTCATTTTATTGCTTCCAAAACTGTTTCAGTAACTTTCTCTACAACTGTATAATGCCGGTTTCAAAATATCAGTTAAAAAACAAAATAGCCTTTAAAAATCAGATTTTTTAACAACCAAGTCTTATTTCTTTCACTGCAAATTTTTCTGTTGTGATAAGTGTGTTTTTAGCACTTATCCACCACCTCTAAATATGGGATTATTCAAATTTTTACATCATCAAATAGAAAAACCATATTAAAAATGGGAGGTGGGAGGTCAATTTAGTAAACTTAGCAATGATAATAATTAGTCACATGACTACCACAATTGGCAATTGAATGCCAAAAGAAAAATTGTATGTTTATCTTCAACAGCCTTTCTCTTGTTCGACGCCATTTTTTTAAATGATTAAAATACACATTTTGCTGCAATTTTTTTATTATTTCGGTGTATACCAACACTACACGGTCCAATATAATGGACAGTAAGTTTGCACGAGTTCCAACTGAAATTAAATATTTTATATGAAAAGTAGGAATATCCAATAGTATGAACAAGAGTCTCAAGATACATCAAGAGGCTACACTGAGATAAATGACTCTTTCAAATCTGAATAAATCAATGTTTTCATTTTGTTATGAAATTTTTTGTTTCAAATTTGACGACCCAATGCTTTCAATTCTGAAATACCAGAAATACTCATTTTTGAAACATGGACATACTCAAAAATGATTAGAATCAGTTCAAACTCATTTTTGAAAAATGGAAATTCTCAAAAATGAGCACATAGAAGTTAGTTCAAACATGGACATATTTAAATATGGGCACATGATGTTTTATTCTTGAGTGTGTGCATGTTTTCAGAAATGAGTATATACATCTTTCAAACTTGAGTAGGGTTTGATTCGGAGCCATTTTGACTATGCGACATACATTGAGTATTTCTTGCTCAGTTTTGAATATGTCGTTTTTAGAGTGTGACACTAAAACATTTGTTTCCAGGGGCAGGGAACAATAAGCAATTCTATCGATTATAACTATGACACAGTTCCTATATATATTATTCCTAAAATGTTTTATAATTTTTTCCTCCCAAAATATTACTTATTTGTCAGGATTTTCAATCATATGTGATCAATAGGACTAGATGAAAGAAATGAGGTACGATCCGTTTCAAACACTCCGCAACTACCATTTTGGAAGAATAGTTTAAAAACACAAGGCAATAATTATATCAAGTACTTATCCTGTTATGCTTATTTTAAGTTAATCTTGTCCTGTAAATAATTAACTGAAATACGTTTTACAGAAATAATATCTCAATTTACTTCATTTACGTCTATCAATGGAAGTTATTTCTTGTCAAATGGAAAATATATCCCATTGAGAACGAAGTTTCAAAATTCCAAGTTCCTGTTTTATCATCAAGGTGAATGGATGAAAAACATTAACTAATAGGAAAAGTTCGTATTACTATGCTTTTATCTTGTGCTTATTAGAGCAAAAGATTTTTTAATAAATTAAATACAGTGGGGCATCTTCCGTATGATGAAACAACCCTGACAGCCCTGTATAAAATCACATATGAAATTAAAAATTTTTGAATCTTTATCAGAGAAATTAATAAAAGTAAAATAAATGCGAAAATATCTCGCTGGCGTTTTACCTATATAGTTGAATTTCATTTCATTCGTAATGAAAAATACTTAAAAAATTTTACCCTGGAGAAAATTTCAAACACAATTTCTCCCCGAAAATATAGGGTTAAAACTCCCAAGTTCGCAGCGCTGATTAAAATAGTTACTGTGCGACGTAAATCATCTTTCATCTGGTATGAAAATTTGAAAGTTATGTGCACTATAACTCTGTCATGCATATGCTACCAAAGATAATCAACGTGTGCAGCGGACGTTTGATAGTCACATCCGTAACTCAGACAGGTATTAAGAGTCTACAATTACGTCTAAAATTTTATTTTTACGTATTGTAAAACTGTTGTTCAGTATTTTTATTGAGTTTTTGAAAACACTAGACATTTGATTAACATAAATTTGGAAATTAAGTATTTTAGACATTAAAAATGTTTCAGAAATATTTTTTAAATATAATGATATTGAAAGATTTTTTTTTCTCATTAGTTACAATACAGTTCTTTGTTAATGCTGTTTACAAAGTTTAATAAGATATGATACAGATCTTGAATCAAGATCCATTCAAGGTGAAGATCTTGAATTATATCGTCGCTACCATGTCAAACTATCGTATGAAAAAATGCATTTTTTATTACTTTTAAAAATGGGCCGATTGTCACCACTAAATTTTAATAGTATTCTCCAGCAGGGTTGCCATTTTAACCTCCTTTTTTTATTCAGAATTTTCGAATCCACATCAGAAATTTCAATTAAAAATTTTGCTTTATTTAATGACAGAAATTTCAGGATTACTAAAAGTAAAAACTTTTTCTCAAAATTTCCGGTATGAATTCGGCATTTCTGAATAAGAAAAAAGGCCAAACTGGCAACCCTGTCCTTCATAGGAATATTAATTGTATTTTTACTAGGCAAAGAATTCTAATAAAATTTAGTGGTGACAATCGTCCCATTTTTAAAAGTTATGAAAAATGCATTTTTTCATATCCGATAGCTTGACATGGTAGCGACGATATGTTTACATTAATCATGTTGTTGTTTACATTTTACGTAAATCAATTATATACCTTTGAGTAAAAGAAATTTTTTTAACATATTTGATATCTTATTTATCTTTTTCTTACAACAAATATTTCCATTATCTACAGGAACACGTGTTGCCAAGTAACTGAGAATCTATACTAATAAAATAAAGTTTCGCTCTGTGTGTGTGTCTGTTGGCGATGGCTAGGAAAATTTAGCGCACCTAGAAGTCTGTAAATTTAGATTTAGGTAGTCCAAACCCTCTCTTGGTGCACCTGACCATTAGAATTTTAATATTTTGATAATTAGCCTAGATATTAATTAGATTCTCATTAACCATCGCTTCTAAACTGACATATTTTAAATCAAAATGGCGAAAGAAACGAACCGGCGTATTGGATTTGCAAGCGGAAATGAACGAATTCGAAATTATTTTATTAATTAGCGAATTGTAAGAAAACTAATTGAGATATCAATTTGAAAATTTCTGAGCATATGTAAAAGAATATTCTGCATCTGGCTATGTGATTTTTGAAAAATTCGGTCGGTATTTTTTTTTAATTTATGCGAAAACTGACAAAAATCTGCCGGTGCCAGTGAAAACAATCCGAGAATGTTTCAGACAGGGATCGGCTTTCATTAAAAACGGAACTACAAAAAGATCTGTTTCTCTGGCCGATCCCTTCATTTAGTTTGTGAAAATGAAAGGAAATAATAGCCAATTTTTACTAATGAACAAAAATTTAGGTAACTAATTAAGATTTAGATTTGAAATTGAGGTCGGGAACGGGTGTCAACTGCCGGCTATTTTAGTGTAGCGTCTTCGTTATGTTCTAATTATCAGAAAAATATAATTATTTTTTTAATGATCGCGTTAATGTAGGTGACGGTGGTTCTCTTGAACAAATTATTCATTATATTTGCGGGTATGGGGAGGAAGAGGGATTTTCTCTGAAATTGTAATTACCTAGGGCCTGGGCAACGCAGAGCGGGTTAGCTAGTAATGATATAAGTTTATATTTGTACTAGTACTGAGACACAAATTTTTAAAGTTTAAAAACAAACCCCCAAAGCATTTATAAAAACAGGTGAAATAAATCTGACTGACTACAACCCTTAATTCATAACTGTACACAAAATGTAGGAAATAATTCTTTTATTTTTATTTTGGTGGAGTAGTTTGTTTTTTAGAATTTCTTCAAAAGTGTATTTGTTGGGACGTCCTTACACTTTTCTTTAAGAGATGAGTTTTTTTTTTAAATATTGTTCATTTAATATTATGTTTTATTTTGCATTGCACTGCCGTTGATATACTCTATTAAGCTGCAAATATTTATATTATGCGTATTTTATTAATATCGAGGGGTGGCTCTCTTCTGGATCACTATGTCTTAAAATTTTCCAATAGTGAGCATGGAAGCCCATTATATGCCAAATTTTATTTTTATGTTTAATTTATTTGAATGAAATATATTTTCGGGTTCTAAGCCTTTGTGTATAATTTATTTAGTTTTTTTGCTGAGAAGAAGCAATAGTTGGCTGATCGCCCACTATTGGTGCGCAATTGACCCACTTCTGGAACAACGAAAATTTAACTGCACTAAGCTTATAAAACGTGTTAAAAGAAGTTAATACCTGAAAAAGATTTTACTTCAAAGTTTATTTATTGGTGTGTTGATTACACTTTAATAAAATTTATCCACTTCAACAGATGCCCCGAGACAAGTCGTGGGTAATAGCACTGTTTCCCTATCTATGCGGAAGTGGGATTCCATTCTCTTTTTATTATTGCGTATATGTGTATATTTAGCTCTAGAACAGTAAAAAAATATATTATGTATGGCACATACTGTAATCAAGACTTGATTACTCACTTTTTTGTGGCCCATTGCTGGTGCGTCAGAAATTTACCATGCCCACTACTGGAGCATAGAGAAAGATAACATTCTTCATTTTCCAACTAATATACAGGGTAAGTCAAAATGAATATAGCGATTACAAACGGCTATAACTATTTAATGCGTACTTTGACACCCTGCGATTTTTTCTATTGAGTTTTGTGAAAGCTGTGCCTCCCATGCCCAAAACAATTGAAGAACTCAAAGTACGAATTTGTAATGCGCTTGCGTCGGTGACTGAACAAATGCTTCAGAAAATATGGCGGGAAATGAACTACCGCCTAGATGTTCTCCGTGTGACCAAGGAAAGTCACATCGAACATCTATGACGTATGTATACAAAATTTTGAAGTTCCGTCTACATTCTGTGTTAATCTTATCGATAAATTCTTTTCCATTAAATAGTTATAGCCGTTTGTAATCGCTATATTCATTTTGTCTTACCCTGTATTTTGAAACTTTGAATGTTTATTCTGATGAAGGTTTAGACTAGGCTAAAATAATATATATATTTTGAAAGTTACTAAGATTTTAATAATAGTTAGATAAATATCCTCAAGGCATTTCTCAATCAAAATATTTCCCTCTTCTCCACAAGGCGAAATTCTCTGACACCTTTTCTAAATCATTTGTTAACTTAAAACCATACAGTTGCAGGTATGACTATAGAATTGATTTGGAATTTTGGGTTTTTTAAATGTTTTTGTAAAAATGAATTATATATTGAGTTATAAGCGATTGTTGTTTGATGACAGCAAATTTTGCACGCTCCTGCTCTGTCACGTCTAAAAATTAAAAATTCAGTTCAAAACACCAACTTTGACATCTGCCTTTATCGAAAAACGAAAACAACTGTTCAGTTACCATGTTTCTGAATAAGAGCACCTAACAATTTCATGCCTTTGTGAGCAAAAATGAATTATAAAAATGTGTCAGAATGTAGCCAGTATGTATTTGAGATCAGTCTTAAGTGGTTCAATATAGATACATTTATCTCATTCATAGTTAAAACCTATGTTAAATGTAAAATATTAAATGCAACAAGAAGAAATGTGTCTAAATATTTTTTTAAAGTATCACTTACAAAGTTTCCCAGATAACAGTATTCGCATCCTAATGCAACAAACAAATTGTGATAGAGATGTTTTCTCTCTTAATTTAAAGATTTCTTCTCTAAACATAACAAGTTGGGAATTGTACGTCAAACGTCAGAAATGAGATGCGTTCGTACTATAACTAGTTTTATAAATATTCAACTCTTGATGCAATAGCTGTTGCACTTTTATGCAAAAATGCATGAATACAAAATTTATTTTATGTGTATTTATTTATAGATATTGATTTTATTTTATCAAATTAAGTTTTAATACACTTTCACAAACAATTAATTACAATTATGTTCCATTAAATTTACACTATGCGCAAATATCCAATGCAAGACAATGTAAAAAAAAATCATCGTTATTATTTCACTGAAAAAATGAATTATATTGTCTGTTATTGTGATATGATTCACTTCCGCTGTAAAATAAGTTAGCAACATTTTGACATTTACTGAAAATTACAATGGGAAACCTAGCTCCATATTTAGCCCCTTTTTCCATTTAATATCTATTTCTCTGGAAATATTTATCCGAAAAACTGTCGGTAAGATTATATGATTGCTATAATTAAACAATTTTAGTATGCAAATTCGATTTTTAAATTCAGTAATACGGAAATAATATGACCCCATCTTAAATATGACGTAATCACCATGGAAACCTAGATTCATTACCTATCATGGGATATCATTGAATTAATTACGTATGATAGGATTTAATAGAATGAAAAAATATATATTAATATCTTTTTAAGTTTTGATTCGATTTTCATAAAATTTGAAATGACTCTACAAAATTCTACAACGATTATATATATATATATTAAATTTCAGACCATACGGTTGGGTAGTTTTTGAGCTGTTATATGCGGGCAGACGGGTGGACCAGATGCCGACTATAGGTTCTGCGTATTTATAGAATTACGAACGCACCTAACAAAAAACTACAAAATTCCTTTGAACTACTTTGTTTTTATTCTGTTTTCTAATCTAAAGAGTCTCCTTCAATAATATTTTTAAAATTCTACATCGGTGTTATATTCCAGATATAATATTGTGTTATTGCTACGTAAAATAGCGTATAATAATATTAACACAATAGTTAAATGTCCAAATAATTTAGTTATTTTTTTAATTTGAAATGCTACATCTTTTAGGATGATAAGAGATTGTGTATAAAAAAAATCATGAAGATACACAGTTGAAATTATTAAATTAATATTCAATTTAATAACTTTTTCAGTTGCGTCGAATCTTATGTCAAAGAATAATTAAAAGATAAATGGCGTTTTAAAAATGTAACATTTTTAATCATGTAACAATTGCGTTTTTAAAATGTATTTTTTCTATTACCAGTTGTGTCAAAGCTCACGAATGAATTTTTATCAATATTTAGTTAAATTACGCAAGATGCGTTATATTAAATAACAAATAGAATTTTTTTAAGCAGGAAATTTAATAGACATAGTTTGTTTACTATGTACATTTTTGAAATTAATATCAATTAACTGTTTTGAAAATAAGTCATAAGTAGCTGTCAAAAGTTTAAAAAATATTTTCTCAAATGCGTTTTGTAATTTATGTTTTTTTATATTGGCAGTTATGTCACTACTTATTAATACATAGTTTGCATCGAATGCTTTTGAAATAATTACTAAAATATGGAGCATGAAAAAAGAAAATTCCAAAATTCTAAAGATTTTTAAATCTAGCACTATTTGTCAAAATTTTAATCAAAATTTTTTAATCAAATATATGAAATAAAACTTCTTAAGACATTTCATTTTCTTGTTATTCAGCAATTTAATAACATAGCGTATTTTACATTTAAACAAAGTATAAAAGATAATGAACTGGGTATTTTAAAACTTACTACTTTTCTATCCTAAATGAATTTTTCCTAACATAAAATAGTTCTTCCTGTCCAAAACTTCATTATAACTTTATACATAAGCAGCATGAAAATGATTTGTTGAATCCATTATTTATGTATATTATTATATTTATGTTTTTCGTGGCAAGAGCGCATTGAGATACAAAATATATAACTATGATGTAAGATTAAAAATATATTAATGGGCAAAACTCAGGTAAAATTCTGAAAAAAAATAAAAGCACAGTATTAAAAGGTTAAGCTCTGGCAGTTTAATAGCTAAAAAGAATTTTATATATTTATATTTAGCTTAGTAAAAGAATATCTTAAATTAAGATACACGATGAAAAAGAGCTCTTTCGCAACTTTGTTTTAAATTAACTAAATTTTACCTAAAGAAATCTAGAATTCTTTTGAAGACTGGATAATTTGTTAGGTAATTTAAGATACGTTTTTAAAAATAATCTGTAAAAAAAGATAATTGTTTGTTAATCTACGAAAATATAATATAAACCCGAACGAAAATATATAATAACCACTTCTGAGCCACCATCCATAGGTTCAATAACCCATTTAAAGCCGCCATTAGGGAATCATTGGAAATCAAAATTAGAAAAGATTGTATTTGTAATGATAACTTTTCTTTCAACATACCTAGTCTATGGGATACATTTTTAACCCCTTGTTAATTCATTGTTTTGTTTTTCGCTCTTTGGCAACAGAGAGCGCCCGCTTATTTTATTTAAATTTTTCCATACTGTTGATTTCAATTTTCTCGTGTCGAAAATTAAAAGATCAGTAGTCGTTTGTGTTGTTCCTCTTCCCCGATGATGGCTTTAAGTTTAAAGCCGAAACATGTAGGATTTTAGCTCTTTTATGAGTTTAAAACAATTTTTACACTGATTTTAGCAACTAATAAGCACAATTTGTGCAATTTGTGTTTTTAAAACACTTCTGAGCTGTCTACGATTCTGAAAAACGTTGTTTTTAGAAACCTCAGAAACAATATATTTTCAAGATTTCAAGAAAAATTTAAAAAAACAAAGTTTGTTTTTGCTTCTACGGATTTTCGGAAACGTTTAAGAATAGTTTTTATAGCGTGTTAATCAGTTTTTATTAGCTCACAGGCTATCAAAGCCTGAGAACTAATGTGCCCGCCCGTTCTGTATGTATGTATGTATGCACGTATGTACGTAACGCGATAACTCTTGCTAGAAATATCCGTTTTGCTTCAAATTTTGTTTGTAAAATTGGAACGGGGGGTTAATCCCCCTTAATTTAGATAAATGGGCTTTTCATGCCGAATTATCCGATTTGCTTCAAATTTTGTTTATAAGTTCAGTGTGATAAAGGGCTTTTCTGATTACTTTGCGGGGTTAATTGGTAAAGCATAAAGTGGGAGATGAGGGGGGGCTAATTCTATCTATCTATCTATCTATCTATCTATCTATGTCACTTATTTCTGGACACGATAATTCGAATAATTCTTCACAAATCTCTTCAAAACTCATACATAAAATCAAGAGGCATAAAATCTCGGTCAAGTTCGTTAATGGGCAAAATCGAACCAAGGGGGCGGAAGTGAGGGCTTTTTGTGAAAACAGAGAAAACCCCATAACTTCTTAATTATGATACGTATCGAATCCGTTTAAAGTTATTATTACTTCTAGGAAAAGGGCCGAAAATTTATGTATAACAGATTTTTGATATCGTTAAAAATGGCCCCAAGGGGAGAAAAGGGGGGGGGGGGTTAGAAGAAAAAATGCATAACTCCGTCAATTTAAAAGATATCAAATCCGCTTAAATTTATTATAAATCCTCTTACTATTATCTAAAACTTTTATATTGACAAGTTTTTAATAGGACCAACCCTTATAGCAAAAAAAAAATTAAAAAACAAAAAAAAAAACCCTGCCGGCTCCGCCTGCGAACAAGTTAGATTTCGAAGTGGGCGGTCCCTTATTTAACCCAACTGCGGCATCATGGCAAAAAGGTCATTTCTTCCGCAATTCCCAACAAACAGGCGCCCCACGGTCTGCGTCTTCGAAATCTACCTGCACCTGTAGGCCGAGCCGTCAGGGATTTTTATAATTAGTTTACACTTATTTTATTTTCATATTTTATATTATGTATATCCATGATGGGTAAATATTACCGTGGCCCCCAACGACTAGTTTTTATTATTATTATTATTATGTGGTACATTACTACAACAATTGCAGGAAAAAGTCACTAGTTTCTACGACATTTGCAAAATAAATGTAAAACAAAGAATTTCATAAAGAAATAGTGGTGATCTGAATTTGGATTTTGTCTCTTTTAAAAGAGACCGATCCGAGGCCTGAATGCTATCCATTCTCCATTAAAAAGCTTCAGCTGTGTAGCTGAATTTTTGCATGCAAGAATAACAAAATTATATTAAATTTAATGTTAATTTGAATGCTGCCAATTTATACTGTTAAACAAGTTTGTTGAAATTGAAAATGTTTACTTGAGAAATGATATCATTTGAAAAATCCGACTTGAGAAAAATTATTGCTGCACTACAAAAGCTACTTGGAAACGTTTTCAAAAATCAGTGGTGGCAAAAGAAACTTTGATTTTGTAAATACTTCTTTAAATCTCGAAATTGTATTGGTTTCTGATGTTTCTAAAGATAAAGAACGTTTTATGTATCGTGGGTAACTCAGATAAGAGTATTGCATATTTTGTTCGCGGTTATATTATATTATCCTACATTGAGAAACGTTTGTATTTTTAGTATCCAGCTTATTTGAGCAATAAATTTCTATACGAACAAAAATAAATTTCAAATATGTTGTTAGATATTATTATACATTCTTACTCGCGAGAATGATACATTTTTATCTTACATCATTTCTCAATCGGAAGTATTTACAACAAAAGCAATCGAAAAGTCGAATTAATACTTATTTAAACAAAAGCATTAAAAAGCGCACAACTATCGTGAAAATTGCATGATGTTAATATAACAATCATAATTGTTAAGATGTTTTTACAATTATCAGTAAAATGCAGTTAGTATTTATTTATTTATTTATTCAGATATTTCAACAAAGATTTATTAAGATTAAAGAAAGACAAACAGAACTAGAATGAATGTTTTAAAAAATTGCTTTGTAATTTAAAACATTTATAATATTTTACGTTGTACAAGGTGAATCTAAACAAAACCTTCTATTAATCGATCCACATTTCTCAATTTTAAACATTAACTGTGAAAATTCTAAGCAGAAACATCATATTTATTTTGTAGGCATTATAAATATAACAGAAAGTAGTTATAAATGTATAAGTATAATCCTAAACAAAGATCGAACATAAAAAAAAATCCATGGCACAAATTAAGATGTAAAATGGAACTCATTATTAAATGAATAAAATTTACCAATTTTGAAATTTAACTATTAAAATTCAAAATAAGCCCGTCTGAATTGTTATTTATGCAATATAAATATACCTATAAACACATAAAAACTTTCTTTTAATTAAGATAGGTGTCACACAAAATATATATATAAGAGAAATAAACCACTGACATGTTTTGATTTCATTCGAGATAAAAACCATTGTCATAAGAATACAACATAAATCGAAATAGTAACATGAAAAGTTTAATTAAACTTTTTGATCAATGTTGTATTCTTATGATAATGGTTTTTATCTCGAATGAAACCGAAACATGTTAGTGGTTTATGTCTCTTATATGTATATTTTATGTAACACCTTACTTAAGTAAAAGAAAATTTTTATGTGTTTTTCTGTTTATGAAAAGGTGAAATTCTCATTTAAATTTTAGGGTTTATTAAAATTGTTTAGCATGAATATGTTTGAGAAATTGTAAGCTCTTTCAATGTATGAATAATTTTTATCAACTAGGTTAATATACTGTTTCAAATGTTTTATTTGAAGTATATTCTTTTCTTAGTAAGTAAGAATTCCGAGCCAAATTTTTAAAAGTTTGTTACCTTGGAAGAATTCTAAATTAAAAATTAATTTTAAATAAATAATAAAAAAGCGCTATATCCATGCTATATCTATTTTAAATATAGAACAGAGAATTAACAGAAATTCTACTTATTGAATTTCCAAATTAATTTTGCAACGAAAATGTATGTATTTTAAATATTTTTATATGTTGCTTGATTATGCAGTTTTCATGATGATTATAAGTGAAGTCATGGAACTAATACATTAGCACCGGATAGTAATATACATATTAAAGCACAGTCCAAAACACAGATTTACAAGCCACAAGATATGAAGCATATGTTTCTTTTTAATGTAAATACACAAAAAAAAAATATTTCTTAAATTTTAAATATAAGAATAATTAAAATAGAAGTAAGCAGTAGAAAATTTACTTACAATTATTTATGTAAGCCATTCTATTAAGTAAATAAAATCTATCAATAAAACACCCAATAACCCCCCCCCCCCTTTTCATTCTTCTTTTATATTGAAACTCTTCATAAAAACAAAGGAAAATAATACTTGTTTTAATAAGATTCGATTCAATACAGTTCGTAATACAGATATGACATATTAATTAATAATTTTATGCTTTATATAATTATTTTATACCAAATGACGTATCGATATTTTCTAATCCGAATTACTCAATCTTGGTAATGAATCAATAAAAGATATATACGTTAGATATAAGCAAATAAAATATGCATTTTTCAATAAAGCAGGTAAAAATGATTATCCCAGATTCATGCATGGATGCACAAAGTATATTCATAAATAAACATCCAAGAGCATCATTTCTATAACTCATTAGCACACTTGATTCTACATATTTAAGTGGATTAAATGGAAATGCTGAAATCTGCTCGTGATTCAATATTCTACGGTTGTATAGTGCAAATAAAATTTAGTTAAATCATGAAATCTGAAATATAATGAAGTATTCTGCATTGCATGTTTGGAGATCATTAATCTTTGAAGAATATTCTACTCAATTACACAATTTTGTGATGAGCATATGAAATAATGTTATTCGTATATCTTATGAAGATATTCAACAAATTTTGCTGCTTTCGTATTTATAGTTTTATCCGAATATTAGATGTAAAATTCTTCAAAATATTTTTTTTTAAATGCGTGTTTAAAATTTTTTGATAGAGAATGGACATTTTTTTTGGAAGAAAGTGCTCTCTATTTAAGCCTTTTTGAAATATATAATCCGAATAACTTCTATAATACTATTCCAGAACAAAGAAATTGCTACGCCAGCCATTTGGATTTTTGGATCATCATGGCATTTTTATAATTAATAATACAATGTATTTTCTTTCAAATAGAAATCAATAAGCATATCTACCGATTACAAATATGGCACAGTTCATACGTTTAATTCTTAAAATGTGTTTTTGAAAAAGGAAAGGTGTCAAACATCTTACGAATGAAGTCGTTCAAACATCTATCAATTGCAATTTTTTACGGAAAGTATGAAACACATAACAATAATTAAATTAAGTTTTAATTAACTATCTTAATGTTTTAAATGGGTTAAATTCGGTTTGCTGCGAAAATTTCAGGTTTAACTGAATTTACGACTAGCATAGGAAATTACGTAAAATTTACTTTTTGAGAGGGATATTGCAAAATGTCAAATTACTGTTTTATCATAACTGTAAATGGCTGAACATTAATTGATTAAAAGAATGTTTTACTTCAGTGAGTGTCAAAAATTCATGCATAACAACAATTTTAAATATAACTTCTAATAAATATTGACTTTATTTCAACATCTTGTTTATACATATTAATAATAAAATTACCGTCTTAAAACTTACATTTAATAAAATTATGTTTAAATTTTATTCCGAACCATCGATTTTAAGAATGGAACAAAAAATGAAAACTGTGCCAAAAGTTTATGCCTAAAATTGTTTTATGTAAATTTTACAAACTCACATGAACAACTACGCGCGAACACCTTCTTGGGGTATAAAAGCAGCACTAAATTCTTGTTTGACGAAATGGCAAAGTTGAATAAATTATTACGTGAGGAGGTACTAAAAATTTTAAGTATGTAATGAAAACATAAGTCTGTTTTTACAGTTGCAGCTGCATTAAAAAGATCAAAACATGGAATTTATCAAGCTTTGGCTCGTGATGAAGATTTCTAACGAAAAGCCCGTTGAAGAGGCCACCAGAGACCAGCTTCCTCAAAGGCCAACGCATCAGAAACTGTTTCAAATGGGAATTATTATCCTTCTTCAAATTAAAATATAGTTAGATGGTAACTACCAAAAAATCTATTTATAGAATAGTTTTATAATAGGGGTACATGAAAATCACTAGGATGCTTCGATTACCATATTTAAAACCACACCAGAGAGAAGCTCGATTATATTGAGAAAGCAGCACATGCCATTTCGGGATAAGGGGCTGAATATCATATTCAGTGATGAAAAATTAACATTTTGATAGAGGCTCTTTCAAAAATACAGGTACGTCGTGATAACTCCTGTCACAGCTCTGTTTAAAGATTAAATAGAGTTTAGATGGCCCTGGTGGGATCTGTGAAAAGAAAAGTAGTATGTTTAGTAAAAGAAACCATTGTGGTAGTTTTGTAATCTTATGAGGAGTTGCAGGTCTATTTATTTCAATGGTTAGATGTATCTATCATTCATCAGTAGTCGTCAACATCAGAAAATTATCAATAGACATTTGTAAATCATTTACTTCCTGTTGAATAAATTTTACGTGCAGAAAATATAATTTTTTTAACATGACAACTCCTTACTTCATATCTCTATTTCAAAGTCACAGTGTTTTATGACAAACATATTATCGGTTTTTAACTGACCAATGTCCTGGCCTACCTCCAGTAGAAAACGTATGTATTATTCTCACACGCGCAGTTTATGAAACAGGTAAGCTGTATTCTTCATTAAAAATTTTAAATCGATAATTGAGAACGCTTAATTCTAAATGAAGTTGTAAATAATAGATAATTTTGGTTTATAGATGGAAAATTGTGTATTTCAATTTCAGTTAATAAAATGTAATGGGACAATAATCAAGTAAAACCTTTTGATTATAATCCTTTTGTAAATAAATAAAAAAACTACTATTTTTAAACTTCTGACATATATGTCAGAAATATATCAGACATATGTCATTAAATCAGATCGTTTAAAAAAGTTTAAACAAAACTGTATAACATATATTTCTAAAATTACAATTTGTAACACATAAGAACATGTAAACTGACATGAATTTAAACTGAATATTTAAAAGTTAAAACTTCTCACGTGTCTAAGCATTTGATACACATTGTATTCTTGCCTCTTGTACTTTACAGAGTAAAAAAGATTTTTTAAATAAAATAAAGTCAGTGGGTTAAAGTTGCCATATGGTTATACATCCTCTAGTTTTTTTATGTAAAAAGTCAATATGAAGACAAGTTTTTTTTTATCTCTAACAGTGTATTTAATAAAAGTAAAGTAAATATGAAAATATATCTGGGGCTTTATCTATACTGTGGAATTGAATCCCCCCCCCCCCAAAAAAAAAAAAAAAAAAAAAAAATCTCAACTACAAAATCTAGGAGATAAAATCCCCAAGTTTCCAGCACCAATTAAAGTAGTCACTCCGGGCATAA
Organism: Maratus michaelseni; assembly: GCA_963931845.1. Taxonomy (NCBI): domain Eukaryota; kingdom Metazoa; phylum Arthropoda; class Arachnida; order Araneae; family Salticidae; genus Maratus; species Maratus michaelseni. Next base: position 105,080,861 of record OZ007590.1, on the reverse strand, counting down.
TTCATAATTCTTTTTAACAGGAAAATTTGAACGTTCTGTACGATACAACTCTGAACATAATGTCATGCAGGTACTAATTTATAAATTTAATATGTGCAGTGGACGTTTAATTGTCCCATTTGTGTCTCACGGTATGTAACTGCAAAAAATGAAATAGTTTTATGATTTTATTTCAATTTTTGAAATACATTTTATGCAACTTTTATTTCCAGAAATATGTTTTACATCTAAATTTTTATTTAAATTTTTTTCAAAACTGTTGTTTAGTATGCCTTAAAGCATTATCCCATTAGTATTTTATGTCTTAAGCCATAGGAAAATATTCCCTGCTAAATTTTGAAATAAACAATTTATTATTTATTAAGTTGCTAAGTTGTTAAAAGCACTAGACAATTTTCAAGATTTTTATAAAATAAAATGTTTTACTTTTTTTTTTTTTTGAATTACAAATATATTTTTTAAATATAATTATATTGATAATTTTTTCATCTTAATTTCAATACAGTTCAATGTTATTGATATCTACAATGTTGAATACAGTGAATAACTGCTGTTATAAAACGAGAAACGATTGCATTATCTATTTATATTCTTCATTTTTTTCTTTAAAGAATATCATATGTATTTCTCCTAGTTGAAAAAGAGTATTTTTCATCGTATTTGATAACCTTATTATATTTCTGTTATAAAATGTTCTCCATTATCTTTAGGGATACATATATTGCTAAGTAATTGATAATAATGAAATAAATTTACTTAGAACTAATCAATAAAATAAAGAAAAAGTTTGTATTTTTTGTCATGAAATACATTCATATTTGTCACTTTGTCAGCACATACATAATATTTTAGATTGGAATACATTGTTAGAACTAAAAATAAATATTTTTTAAACCCAAAAAAGTTTCCTACAAAATATTTTGATGCGTACAGCTATAAGTCAAACACTGGGAAATTATCCATTTTTTATAACTACAAACAAAAGAATAATAGTAGAACTTTTAAAGCTAATAGGATATCCCCCCCCAAAATAATAATAATAATATTATTATTATTATAGAAAAAGATGAGGCATTAATAGCTGAATACATCCAAGACAATTAATTTCTGTTTCTTAAAATATTGCATATTCTGCAAAGGAATAAAAAAATGTGAATTTAGGCTGTAAATGTGCGACAGAAAAACTACAGCGAAAAATGCTGTATTATGATAAAACAATAATAATGAAGATTATATTTAAACCCAGAGAATTAGCGATGAGCATATTAGAAGAATCAGTAATATATTTATCCAATCTTAGAAATGCTAAATGTTAATTATTATGTGTTTTTTAAGGGAGAATTTGAAATACTATGTGCATCTGTCTTTTGAATTTCCCAAAAGAACCTGATAATGTTACATATTCTTATGCATTTATTAGTGATGGATATACTTTAAGAGAGTGAAAGAATTTTTTGTAATTTCTTCAATGTGTTTATGTTTAAAAAATGAAATGATATGCTTCTTCACTGAAATAAGCTGAGTCTTATTTTAAGTACATTTATTTTATGATATTGGTCACTATTAATTAAAGAATGTTATGCATACCCATCTGAAAGTTAAGTTTTGCGCTCATCTGCAAAACATATGGCATATTTATTATTTAGAAAAGTATTTTAATTACTTTTAACTATGCGGTAGTTGAAATTGAGTGGATTTAAATGTACTGTTCTGCATTCTAATAAAGTTGAATTTTGTAACGGAGCAAGAAATATTATTATATGTAAGGGGATTATTTTAATTAACATAATCAATCGTTTTCCTTTCCAAAGTAAACTAGTTGCTGGGGGGGGGCACCGTAATACTTACTCATCATGGATATGCATAATATAAAATATGAAAATGAAACATGTGTAAACTACTTATAAAATGCATTGCAATTCGAATAAAATCTTGGCCTGATGATGTCATAAACTTTAAGCCTCGCTTTAAATGCTCTATTACTGGATTGCGTAAAAGAACCATCCTTATAATTCAAAAAATGATAATCATATTAACTAGTGGTTTATTGCGTAGGATTAAGCATTCCATTTACAATTAAAATATATCTTTGAATTGCAATATGATTCCAAATATCTCGAGAACTAATTATTCGATCGACTTCATTCTTTGTGTAAAATTTATGTTTTTGTATTGTCTTTTATATTTACTCCTTAAAATAAACAATTTCGAAAATTTTTATATACCTTTTATCAGAACGAATATTTCGAGAGTCATAAAAAAATATTTCCGGATAATCGAGGTTACTGAAATTCAATAAGCTTCTTCCCATTATTACATACTAAGTCCATGCCAAATTTCAAGTCTCTATCTCAATTTGTTCGGGAGATTGAGCGTTTATACAGGCACACACACAGACACACAGACAGACGGACGGCACTTTTTTTCCTAAAAATATGTTTTTCGGAATCTCCAGTGCCTGAAGCATGTAAATCTGTCAATTTTTTTTTCGATTTTTAAAGCAATCGCATGACTTGCTCTATACTACGTATGATGGGTAAGTATTTAACGATATTTTAAATTCTCAGATGTTCAAATAGCACCTCAATTGTAAATAATGCATTAACTTTAGTTTCATATCTTTCTATTGAATGAAATCAATATCTTAGAATACACAATGGAACTTTTACAGATTTCTTTGAAAAGATCTTTTGAGAGTGTTTTTGTTGATAGATTATTTGGTTTCACTCTTTAAGAGGTAGATTTAAAAAATGGTTTGTATAAAATTGTATATCTAATATAAATGTGTGTCTGTAGCTGAAAATACCAATACTTATGTTCCTTTAGTAACCATCATTAAGGGCTAGATAAAGAATCTCTTCTTCATTTATGGTACCAACAATGAACCTTTAGAAATACGCTTTTATTAGTTTAATGAACTTTCGCTTCGAAATCAATTTAAAATTCTATATTTAATAAATGAATCGTTTTAAAGCATGATTAATTATCGTTTAGTTTTAAGTATGTTTTCGATGCTTATGTTCTAAATTAAATTATCGATTATTAAAATTCTAGTTTGTTATTCATTTTAAGCAACATAATTCCATCAAGGAAAATAATCAGAATAACGAATGCATAAAATCTATAATGCAAAAAGCAATAATTCAAAATTTAATATATTAATGACATATGTTTGCGGACATGACTTTTTCTTATCCAAAGTTAAATCTGTTCATGCAACCAAATGAAAAGAATATTGAAAATCGATGTAATTTAAAATAACTAGTTTACGGGAATTATGTTTCTCTTAATGAGGCATACCGAGATTTTGCAAATATAAATAGTAAGATAAAATAACATATGAGCTAAATTGGGATATATTCGATCATCCACTTAAAGTTGTGCGGAAACGTCAGAAGAACAATTTTCTGTTTTATTTTTTATTGTACGTAACATTTATTGTATTTTAAACTTTTGTCTTTATTGTTCCGATTTAACTGGGGTATACATAATTTGTTGTAGAATAGTATTTAATATTAACGCATGGTATTAGATTAAAGATATAAATATATATATTTATCCTTGTAATTTTTTTAACATTAATAAATTTAAAATAAATTTAGAAAGTTACTTGTTATTTTTTAATTCTCTTTTTAATTCATATTAAGTGATAATAATAGTGATGTATGAAACTGTGATAATACTTATCTTCACCATGAAATGAGAATGGTGAACTAATAATAGACGTTTGCATAATATTGTAATACTAATTTTGTGAAAATAAATATGTAACATGCAATACTTTGAGGAAATATTGCTAGAAAATGTTATGTCTTGCATCATTTGGTAAGAAAACATATTTTAAACATGGATAGGTTAAAAATATGTTTTAAACATGTAATATATATATATATATATATATATTGTTTTATAACATTAACCCGATTTTGTAAGAGAAATTATATTTTTAAATGAAAAATTCGCGAAAAAATATGGATAATTAGTGATAAAGGTGCTCTTTTTGTTGATTTTTTTACCTAGGGTCGTTTCATAGTTTTAAAATAAAAAGTTTTTTTTTGTCCGAATTCTTTGAAATCTTTATTGGTGATAAATAAAACGGTTTTACAGCCCATGTAAAAATTTCGTGAAAAAATATTGTTATCTAGTTGTAAAAGAAATGGTTTCTTCTTACTTTTTTGTTTATTTGTTTGTTTTCGCGTCGGCTCCTTTAACATAGCAATAAAAAAATAGTTCTCATCTTCCGAACCCTCTGAATTTCAATCGGTTATAAATATAACTGCATTTAAACTCTCTATAAAATTTTACGAAAAAATATACATGTTTAGTAGTGAAAACACGAGTTGTTTATAAAAAGCTTTAGCTTTCAACCTCAGAGCAAAAATATATTAGAAGGTCTATGTTTTCAATGCAATGGTATGGCTTTATCCATTTTGAATCAGCCCTTTTCAATCTCCCTTAGCTAAACAGGTGAGGGTTGGGTTAAGCAATCAGGTTTCCCATTTTTGATGTAGAAACCTTCAAAAAAAAAGTTGACGCATGTGCAAAGAGACGATTTTCATGTGGATTTGACAGAATGAGCTTTTCGTTTTAAATATATAGCTAATATATATTATTTCAATTGTTAACATCATTTTTTTTATGCACCTACAAAAATCACAACCATGAATGGGGTGGGGATTAAAATTCATTGAAAAATGCGTCATGGTTTTGTGAATGAAAGTGCACGTTTTCATTAGAACACAAGATAATTTTTACGAGTGGAAACAATTTATCTTCGTAAAATTAGGAGATAAGTTATTTATTTTTATATTATTATTTTTTTGAATGAACGATGTTCTGTAAAATGAAACCAAATAGGAAATAAAACATAGCAACCGTTTCTATGGTGTCAGTTTAACGGCATTTGATAGTGACGTCACATTTACAAAAACACATATATACATATACTTTGCCTAAATATTTTCTTGAATTTGAAATGTCTGTATTATAGTATATTTTAAACTCTAAATGCTTTTAAAATAATCTACTACGTCATTTAAACGCAGTTGTAGCAATCTAATTTAATTATTTATACGAAGAAATCACATTATATTCTCACGATGACGTCAATTTATGGTTTCAAATTTTAGTGAGAGAATTCGATACATAGTGACGTCACATTTACAAAAAAAATATTTTTATTTTTTTGCCTGAATATTTTTCTTGAATTTGAAGTCCCTGTATTAGAGTATATTCTGTAACTCTAAACACATTTACATATCTGTGCTATGTCATTTAAACACGCTTAGAGTATTCTTTTTAATCATATATACAAAAAAATCACATTATCTTCTGACAATGACGTCAATTTCGGATTTCAAATTATAATTAGTCAATTTTAATTTATATTGGCTTGCAAAAATATTGTCCGCAAGTAGTGTATTTTTATGGTAACAGGAATGAACTTGCATTATAAAATGAAATAAGAAATAAATTTCTATAACGATAAACGGTGGCAGGTGTTTGAAATAATCTGGTAAAGATTGGTTTGCGAAATTTTTAAAGTTGGCAGTAATTTTACTCATGTTCTAAAACGGATGTATGTTAAATTTCGTGCAAATCGGTCAAAAGCTGTAGATTTTTAATAGGAAAATACACGCAACGAACGGCTTTTATATATATATAGATATTTCATGTATTATTATTTTTTAAATTTGTTGTCACACTCTAGAAAGAAAGGAAACAAGGAGAATTTTTAACTGTGTTATTCCTTTCAAACTGAACAAAATTTTAGCCTAGTATATAGTGTATGTATATCTATATAGATCACATACAGGACTGCTCGAAATAATTCGACTGGCATTCCGAACATGGGCGGTATTTATTGAAATTGGGTTTTTAAATGTGTTATCTGTTTTCCAAATTGTTTACATACAGTTGAAGCACTTTATAACGAACTACGATATAACGAAATGCTCATAACCATTTAGTTGGTCTGTATGTTAAAGAATACTGAATTCGAAATGATATAACGAAATATTTATAACGAAAAGCACGATATAACGAAAAGAATTCGAGCATGAAAATTGATAAAAAGAACGATATAGCGAATTTTTTACATTTTTTTTACTTAAAAAATGGCTGCGAAATAGAGTTTTATTTTTTAAATAATAGCTATTTTATTCATGAGATAACCTTCAATTTTTTTCTCTATGGCCAGTCACATATTTTCAATACTTCCAAGAGAGATTTGGGGGAGGCGCAGTATTTTAAGACAGACAGAGGGGCGACAGCTTAGCTGAACTGGAATTATGTTATTTTGTATTTGATGACTGATTTCATTGACATTTGCTTTTCGTGTAAAGTTATCGCGTGCTAATTTTTAAAACTTTTTGTAAACTAGCTATGTCTGTCAAAAAAAAGGAAAAGTTTGAGTTTAGAAGAGAAAGTTGAAATTATAAAATGCGTCAAAAATAATGTTAAAATAAGTGATGTAGTGAACAAATTTGGGATTCTAAGTAGCACTCTCATCAATTGAAAAATTAAGAAAAAAATATTAAAATATTCAAAAATAATGCAGTTTCCTCGTCGTTTTAACGTATATGTACAGCGAAATATGAAGTTGTGGAGGAAGTATTCTTTTCATTGTTTAAAGATGCAAGATCCAAAAACTTCCATATTAGTGGAAGCATTTTGCAATAAAAAGCATATGCGTTTGCCGAAACACTTGTATATAAAGACTTTCATGTAAATGATGGTTGGTTGAGCAAATTAAAAAAAAGATATGAAATTGTGGATAAAAAATTATGTGGAGAAACAGCCTAATATTTCAGAAGAAACAACTGAAGAATGGAAGAACGAAAACTCAATTTTTTTTAGGATTACGATTGAAAAGATGTATTTAATATGGATGCCTGAGCCTGACAAAACTTTAACTTTAAAAAAAGAAACTTGTCACGGTGGGAAAAAGAGCTAAGACCTACTTTCATTAGCATTATATTCTCTGAAAGGCGAAAACCTCTTGTAATTGGAAAAGCAAAGAATTCACGGTGTATCCCTAAAAATGTAACAAAAACTTTGCCTGCAATGTACATGCGTAATTGAAAAGCTTGAATGATGAAATGCCTTTTTAAAAAATATATTTCAGAGTTTGACGAATAGAAGCAAAAAGCCAAAAGATAAGTTCTGCTTGTTTTAGACACCGTCTCAACGTCTCTTTGCATGCGAGTTCTGTTCGTGTTTAATTTATAAAATTACTTCTTTTACCACCTAACACTACATCCAAAGTGCAACCATGAGACCAATGAATTTTTCATTAGTTTAAAGCTAAATACTGGAAGATGCTTGTGAAAAAAAAAATCGTGAATTCAGATGACACGAAATAAACAAAAATAGACGAGCTGAAAGCAATTTATCTGATAAATAAAGCTTGGTGCAATGTTTTGTTGTTAAAGCTTTTTCAGTTTCGAGATTTTTTCCATCACCTTTAAACAATTATGAAACTGTTTCTTTACCTAAATTGGAAAATACAGATGAACTGATTTCATCCTTTTAAATCTGATTTCCGAGTTTAGATTTGATCAATATGTTAATGTTGATTCAAACATTAAACATGGCAAATGAAGAATTCGATGAAGAGAACATCATAAATAAAAAAGAGAAAACTGAGGGCATTGAGCTCACAGGCTATTCACATTAATTGTATACTATACTCTTATTTCAAAGAATTTGAAAAAATCCCTCGAAAAATAAAGAAATTGATAATATATTCACGATGGTATCATCTCCCCGTCCCCCCCCCCCCTTATAATTAACTAATGAACCACCAAACTAATCAGGGAAGCACCTTATTACAACGAACATATATACAACATTTGAAGAAAATAGGATAATTCTGCATGAAAAACTCATTTATCTGAATTAAGGGGGGTTAGCCTCTCGTTCCCCCCTTTAATCTTAACCAATGAACCCCCAAAACTAATCAGGGAAGCGCCTTATCAGAAGGAACCTATAAACAAAATTTAAAGCAAAACGGTTAGTTCTATCAAGAGTTATCGTGTTACGTACATACAGAACCGGCGGGCACATTAGCTCTCAGGCTTTGATAGCCTGTGAGCTAAAAAATTACAGAAGATGAGGCATGCGTTGGCAGTGTCAGTGAAAACATCCTTCTAGAAGCTGGTGAGAAGATTTTACCGTCTGATGTTCTCGAGTATTTACAGATAATTGTGTGTTACATGCACAATAAAAACTTGTTAACGAATGAAATTAACGTGTATGTTGTCAAAATAGGGTGCAATATTAGTCAATGTTATTAAGGAAAGAAAGCAGAGCTTGTTAACTTCATTCTTCAAGCCTATATAGGTATGTAAAACTGCCCTTTAAGAGAATTAAATCAATATATATATTTTTTTACATTTAAATTTGCCCGTTCTTTTATGTGTAGCATGTAGCAGAGTAAGATATATATATAGATACCGTTAAAATACTACAACAAAACTCTAATTATCTGAAGTTCAGTCATCCAGATCTATCATCACAAAATAAAAATTCTGTTTTATGAATTGTACGTATTTATTCGCAAAAATATGATTTCCTGGAAATTCCTTTTTAAATCAACGCCTTTCTTCTCTTTTATGTTTGTAGTAAAAATGATCCTTACTATGAAGGCTTAATATAATATGAATACATTAGGCCTAGCTTTTTTTTATTAAACAATAGTTATTTTAAGACAAATGTAATAAAACGTCCTTTTATATGATTGCCTCCATTATATGGAATTTTGCATACTCAAGATTACGCTCAGACCATATTAGTCAAGGTAATTGGCGTTCTTACTATATAACGAAATAATTCGTTATAACGTTTTAACGAAAGCACGTTATAACGAGCAAATCTTTGGAGCACTTTCGATTTCGTTATAAGGTGCTTTGACTGTATATATCTTCTTTAAACTTATTAAACTTTGAAGTTTAGAAACAGAATGTGATAAATGCTGAAAAAAGTTTCATTATCTGTGATTGACGCATAATATTTCCTTTATTTTTCTTTTATATTTGGAAATATAAGAAACCATACAATTAAAAAATACGAAATAAAATATTTTTTGCCTGGCAGAATAACAAGACACATTTGAAGTAATGAATTTTTTTTTTTGTAATTGCACATCTATCTGGAATTATACACACATTTTTAAATAATTTTCTTATTAATTTCCCATAAGTAGTTCCTAAAAAAATATTACTTATAAACATTTCAAAATACAAAGAACAAAGCATTTTTTTTCATAGCTTCTTTAAGAATGCAAAAAGTATTCGACAAAGAAATTATGTAACGCCTTTAAAATATATAATGTGCATTATTAATATATCAAAACTTTTAAAGTTATTGATTAAAATATCTAAAAATATATTCCACATTTTTGCTCCAATATTTAATATTTTTAATAATGCTAGTCTTAAGATATAATTACAGTAAAAAAGATAATGAACTCAGTATATTTTTAAAACACTCCAGCCTTTTCCTGGTAAATTAAAATTTTCTTTGCATACAAACTTCTTTCTTTCACGTCCGAAAAGTCATTATGGATAAGCAACATGAAATTGTTGACTTCATTATTTTACGTATATTATATCGGTCTGTTTTAAAGAGAAATAATTTATAGGTTTCAAAATTGAACGCGTGTGCATGATTAAAAAGAATATGAATGAACGGAACTTGAATAACATTAGGAGGACAGATAATAGGGGAAGATCAGGTAACCCCGGGAACTTAGATAAATTGCAAATGAATGATATTTCTGTCTATATTTATAACAAAAAAAATACGAACTTATTTAATGATTTTAATTAAACATTGCTAATAATATCGAATTATTTAACGAAATAGGTTGGCCTTATTTTTTTAGCGTCACATCAAACGGCGGGTTGCCCCGGACATATTAATCAGTGGTGTCCCAACCGTTTTTTGGCTTTACAAACATCACAATTATAATAAAAATCTAATACATCTATATAAACACAATCTTCATGGGCCCAGTCTTTGCATTCCTGGCACTGAATCAAGTCTCCTTCCAATATTTCTCCGCATATAATGCATTCTATCTCGTTTTGTCGAAAATTTATTGACGAAAACAAAACATTCACTCATGACTAACTTACTCGGCACCCACATCGCAATTAAACTGTATTTGTTTCGACTATAGAGGACGTTCATTTACACTAACTCTTTATTTACGCAACACTTTGAATTTCTTAGAAATTGAAATGTCCGCGGTTACCCGCCGTCCGCGGCTACTCGAATTTCCCCTAAACACAAGAACGAAAAAATCATGCATCCGGCATAGATTATGAAACACTTCCCAACACTAACAGAATATTACAAATAATTTTTTTTCCATACGATGAAATGAGATATTTAAATAAGCGATTTAAAAAATACATAACTCAGTGAAAATCCATTTTTAGCAATTGCTGCACATATTCGAAATATTTCGTGCAGCCCTGTATATTATCTACAGAATTTCTAAACTACACGTAATATAATACAAGTTACATAAAATTGTATTTCACAGCGGAAAGAGAACTTCTAGCAATTACTGATCATAGGTCAGTCTTTTAACCGAATTCTCTTGTGCGTCTCTGTACATGAGCGATAAATCTTTCGCACACCATTATCTATAGAAAATATGTTGTACTAAACCTTGGTGATACTTTTAGATTTCATTATGTTTCAAGTGTCATAACATGTTCAAAATGCACCGCAAGTTATTTTACCCCATAGTTCATAATGTACAGGAATTGTTTTGTACATCCCTGTAATTGAACTATGAAAGCTACAAATTGTATACTCCGGTAAAAGCATGCTTTAGTCCACATGCTTTAGTAATGCACAATAATTTCATTATGTTTTAAATATTGTAACATTAATAAATTTCGCCGCAAATGATTTTTCCCCATATCCCATAATGTAATGGTATTCTTTTGTGTGTCCCTGTAAATGAACTATTAATGCTTCATTTTCAATACCGAACATTCTATAATAAAATTCAATAATGTGTAAAATTTCATGACAATCCGAGTATATATCCGAGAGTTAGAGCGCAGCCAGCCAGCCAGCCAGTCAGACGGACAACCATCCAGACAGCCAACCAGACAGACAGACAGAATAACCAAATTCATAAACACTTTTCAACTATATTGGAAAGTGTTGAAAAACATAAATGTAAAATGTAATGATACTTTTTTAACACAGCGAAATGCTTCTTAATCCATTTCCTAAAGTAATGGAAAACTTAAAATACAGGATGCAAAACAGTTCCTTGGGAAAACTATAAATTTATTATTGCAATAGAGACAGAATATGTCGCCTTAACGAAAAAAATATTAAAATAAATTTAGATGCGTAACTATATGCAGAAGTATATTTTGAGAAAATTACCATTACAAAAAGTTAATTATTTTAAAAAAGAAAATTTCTTATTTCCGCTTCATCATAAAATTATCACAGCAATTTTCCACTTTTCTTCTCAAAAAATGAATGTAAATATTACACTTTTAACAAAAACATAGACAAATGATACTTCTCTGATTAAAATTTCAATCAATATTGTTTACAATACATATATGAAATATTAATTAATAATTTTCTACTATATATCTTTCAGTTATAATAAAGAATATTTTTGTTCTAATTCGAATTACTAATTCCCGATAACGAATCAATAAATTTATATAGATTGCATAAAAGCTAATACCATATGCATTTTTCAGTATAGCAGGTAAACATAATTATTCCAAATCAATGAATGCTTGGATCTACAAAGCATATCATAAATAAACAAACACGAGCATGATTTCTGTAACTCGTTAGTACACATGATTCTACATATTTAAGTGGATTAAGTGCAAACACAGAAATTCGCTCGAGTTTGAGTATTCTGAGGTTGTATAATTTAAATAAAATTTAGTTACAACACGAATTATTAAATGCATTGAATTATTCTTCTTTGCATGTTTGGTGGTCATTAATCTTTCGAGAGTATTCTACTCAATTATATTATTTAGATTATGAACATGTGGAATAATGTTATAAACATAATTTCTGAAGCTATTCAACAGATTTCATCGATTTGATATTTGTGATTTTATCTGAGTGTCAAATATGAAATTCTAGTCTACAGAATGTTATTTCAATTATTAATGTCTTATAAGTTTATAACTTTTTATTAGAGAACGAAAAATTATTTGATTAAGAAAAATACTGTATGTTTGCCAATATTGAAATATTTCATTCGAAAAAACATCTGTAATGCATACACAATATAAGAATTTTCATGACAATGGGTTTCTTTCATAATCGGGGGATTTTTAGCATTAATAATACGACATTTGTTCCAATGATTGAAAACAATAAGTGATTCTATCTCTTAAAAATGTGAAACAGTTCATACGGTTTATTCTTAAAATCAATTGTATAACTTTTCATAGAAAAAATAATGTTTATTTGCCGGAAATTGCTATTAATACTATTCACAACAAAGGTATGAAACATTAATTATTAATTTTAGATATTAAATAAGCAATTTTGTATAAAATAATAATCACGTCATAACAGACCAATATTGAACAAGTAGTATTGCAATTTTATCAATCTCAATTATTTATTCACGACTACTAATGATTGAAATTTATATATGCTAACATAAAACTAATACCATATGAATTTTTCAACGAAACAGATAAATAAGATTAATACAAAAAACAAAACACATTTATAAATAAGAATCCGCAAGCATCCTTTCTGCAACTTGTCAGCAATGTTGTTTTGCATACTTATTTGGATTACCATACTTATGTGGTATTCTGCATACTTATGTGGAACCACTGAGATATTCTTCTGATTGAATATTCTGTGGTTGTTTAATCCAAATAAAATTTAGTTACAGCACGAAATATTAAATGTACGGAATTATTCTGCATTGCATGTTTAACGTTAAAAATATTTCCAGATTATTCTACTCAATTACATAATTTAGGTAATGAACATGCGGCACTATATTATTCATGTAATTTTGGAAGTTATTCAACAGATTTTACCAATTGGATATTTCTGATTTTATCCAAATATGGAATTCAAGTCTTCAAAACATTGTTTCATTCACTAAAGTTATGTAAGTCTATAAATATTTTCTAGATATCGATAAATTGACCTATGAAAATTTACCACTTATGAAACATAATCCGAATACAAATATTTATGATATATATAATTTGTATCTGTCGATTTATTTCGGTGAATTCTTTTCTTTAATTAAAACTATTTATTTTTTGTTGATCAATCATCACCGAAAATCTTTATTTTTATTTTTATTTTTTTTTCTAACCCTGTGAAGCTATTTTACACTTTTCTGTTAAATGTTTCTATTATTATTCTCTTTTAAACTTAGAGTGATATTGTTAATCAATACTAGGTGTTAGAGAGGAGATGAAAACAAAGCGATTCTAGGGTTATCTAATTTTTATTACTTTTTTTTAAATAGAAAACTTGTAAAAAAGATAATTTAAAAAAATCCTTTTCTTTATCAATCCTTTTCATTATTTTATTATATTCTTAATCCGAGAATTTTGAGTTTTAGCTTCTCATACTAGCACTAACCATCATATTGATGATTAATTTTTAACATTTTTTAAATGCTCAATGTTATATTCTTTCTTCTGCAATTGCATTTTGACACTTTAATTTTGTGTTAAAAGTACATAAATCCTTTTTATAGTACATTTAACTTAAAATAAATCTAACTATCTCTAAAAGACGTTTCCTTTATTTATTTTATTTTAACTGTTAAATACAATAACCTATTTTCAGGTGTGCATTGCTTTGTTTGTATTTTGCTATGTTAAGTAATCAATCAATATGTTTTGCCTTTGTCTTCTTATTATTTAAGTTCAGAATTATAAATCAAACCCTTTTTCTTCTTTTATTTTCTTCCGCTATTTCGGAACAACCTTTATTAACAGTATTTTAAAAAAATGTGCTCTCTCTGATTTTTAATGGTTGGACGGGAATGAGAAGGCGTGGCTATCATAGATTATTTTTAAATCCGGCATTAATGTCGTAAAATGAATTCGTATTTAGCCTGTCTCCATTTAATTTTTATCTTTAATGTGGCTTTTGTTATTATGTTTTATTTTCTAAGCGTTTTTTCAATTGGAAGTTTATTTTTATGTTTACCTTTAAAAGACAAATTCTTAGATTTTTATTGGTTTGTACTTGTTTTGTTAGCCATGTTTTATTATTATTATTTTATTAATTTTTGACAATACTTGCGCAGTGTTTTATTTATGAATTCCTTGAGTTTAATTATATCTAACTATCTATCCATCTATTTTTTCTCTCTCACTCTCTCTCTGTATACAGGGTGAACCTAAACTCTTGGGCAAAACTTTAAGGGGTGATAGTATACATCAAGGCAAACAATATTAATTAGGAAACTAAGGGTCCCAAACGTCTTCCGAAGGAGATAGGCGCCATTAAAGTTTAGGGTTCAAAATTTCAAATGATTATAAAACACGCAAAAATTAGACGATTCGTTTGCGGTTTTCGCTAAAACTATTTTTTATTTCAGTATTTTCATAAAAATAAAATTTAAAGAAAAAATTCAAAAAATGCCGATAAAGTGCGCTGTAGACTTTGGAGTAACGGACAACTATTTTTACCGTTATTTTTTGCATCTCATTAAATGCTTTCAAAAGCTTAGACATAAACTTAAATTTTTAGCTCACAATCTGATTCGTTGGAAGTGATTAAGTAGCACAAACTGAACTGTGTTCAGGAGTTGAAATTTGAACCCCCCCCCCCTCTGAACACAGTTCAGTTATTCCCAATCTTGGTGTCATAGAACAGGCAGAAACTAGTACCCCCTACACGTAAAATAAACGACAGAGAGATGACAAAATTAAATAAAAAATTTATTTTAAAAATAAATTTTAAAGATATACAAAAATGTCGATAGACGGCGCTTTAGACTTTGGAGTAATGAACAACTATTTTTTACCGTCGACTCCGACGAGGACCTGGTTGCGAGGATTGCCTGGCAGGCGATGTCCGGGAGATGCCCGGGGTATTCACTAATGTTCGCAACTACCCCCGCCGGCGGCGTGAGGTCTGCATCGTTGCTGGTGGGCACTCTTTCGAGCAGTTTTTGTGATTCCTCACAAACATCATGCGTGTACCATTTTCTACGTGTCAATCATCATTCGCATGCATACCTCAAATTGTTTCTTTTTATTTTGCGCGGAGAAATTGCTCATGTCTGTTATGAATAAATTTTCTATTTAATTTTGTCATTACTCTATCGTTTATTTTACGTGTAGAGGGTAGTAGTTTCTGCCTGGATTAATTTTAACACAATTATTCAAATTGGTAAAGAAATCATATGAGTTGTAATTTTCCAACTGCACGAAAAATGTCCGTGCCAGCATTGGAACCTGCGATCTCTTGACTGAAGCAGCCATACTCTACCAACTGAACTATCCCGGCATGAACTGGATGAATTATGCCCTCCAGATTCAACCGGGATAGCTCAGTTGGTAGAGCATGGCAGCTTCAAGAATTCTCCAGGTTCGAATCCTGGCCCGAACATTGTTCTTCCAGTTGGAAAATTACAACTCATATTGTTTCTGCCTGGTCTACGACACCAAGATCGGGGATGACTTAACTGTGTTCAGGGTTGTGGGGGGAGGGAGGTGTTTCAAATTTCAACTCCGGAACGCAGTTCAGTTTGCGCTACTCAATCACTCCCAACGATTCAGATTTTGAGCTCAAAATTTAAGTTTAAGTGTAAGCTTTTGAAAGCATTTAATGCGATGCAAAAAATAACGGTAAAAATAGTTGTTCGTTACTCCAAAGTCTAAAGCGCACTTTATCGGCATTTTTTAGCTTTATCTTTAAATTTTATTTTTAGAAAATACTGACATAAAAAATAGCAAAAAGCAAAAGCCGCAAACGAATCGACCAATGTTTGCGTTTTTTATAATCATTTGAAATTTTGGACCCTAAACTTTAATGGCGCCTATCTCATTCGGAAGACGTTTGGGACCCTGAGTTTCCTATTTAATATTGTTTGTCTTGATGTGTACTATCACCCCTTAAAGTTTTGCCGAAGAGTTTAGATTCGCCCTGTATACATATATAAGGAGAGGGAGAGAGACTGTATAGACGAAAATATTCTAAATCAGACAAAAATTCATTTTACAATTTCAAACGCAAATAATAAAAACATAATAGTAACAGAAGACTTTTTTAATTTATTTGCATTCCAAATTTCGTTTTATATCTGAGTACGTTTGCATTTTGATTTTATGATATTGCATTTTTCCACATTTAAAAATATTCGTATTTAACTTTCAAGAAAAATTCGCGCTTTCCATGAACAAAATATCTCGCTTCTGTAGCAGGTATTATGTCCTGTATAGGTCACTATTTATTGTGTCCGTACGCCCAATATGTCCTTTTCTTAATACATCGATTATAATTGAGAACTTTATAATTGACCTTTTGTGTGTATCTCCCATAGTTTTCGAGATACGATCTCTAACGGCGTAATTTGGCACTCAGACACGCTGGGAGGTACACCACTGTGTACCACATAACTATTTTTTTTTATATATATACTTAGACACCACATTCATGGCGATATCTAAATCTGTTCACTAGTTATTTCATGTGAAACGGACTGAAATATGTAATAAATGGTAACAACACTTTGACACTTATGTATAACCCGTATCATTTTATTTAGTAACAATGATTACTTATGATAAAAAGTCGAACCTTTTGTTAGATATTAAATAAATCAATTTCTTTACATGATAAGATATTAAAATATGCTTAATAGTAAACACATGAAGATAAAAGATTTTATAAAGTGATATTCTGTGGTCAATGCATTGTTGTTTTTGCTTAGAATTTTATAATTTTAGGATTTTTATGAAAAATTTCTATAAAGTGGGGATATTGTATGATAAATGCACTATAGTTTTTTTTTTAATGTGGAGGTTAATTCTTCAAAATTAATTAATCTCATATAAAGAATACTTTAAAAATAAATTTTTTTGCATTCTTAACTTTTGTAATACAAGGTTCCAAATGTTACAAAAGTTACTTTAATTTTTGCAGTAAATTACAGTTACTAACACAGTTAAAATACCAATTAGATCTAACATTTGTTTATATAACTAAATTTGAAAATTTGATTATTATTTAAATCGTTAAGAATAATATTCTATAAGGTGATATTCCATCATTAAAGCTTTATAGATATTGCTTAATATTTTATCACTTGATTTATTTTTATTCAAAGAAAGCTCGATTGTGTTGTGAAAGTCATTATATAATTTTATGTACTTTAAAGAGTACACTGATTTTTTTCTTCAACAAAAGTTTACAATTAAAATAAAAACTTATTTTCTTTTTCTAGCATACATTAAATTATAGCACTGTAAAAAACCCAATTACATTCACGGAAGCAAATCTTAACTGATTTATTATTCAATCATTCCTTGATTGATTATTATTGTTCATATTTAAAAGAATTTGTGCAAATAATAAAATGTTAAAATGAAATTATTGTTTAAAATATGTATAAAATAGTCTATAAGTTTAATGAAATTATATAAAAATTAAAATAACTTTAATGAAATGATGATACAAATCATTATAAACTATAAAAGCATAAAAAAGTATTAATAACACCATAAAAAAAGGAATGCGCTATGCCTTTCTTAAAGTTCAAGAACTTTCATAGTATCACACCAGTGTATTCGATACTTTAAAACAATATTAACTACTAAAAAACTGTATTACATTGATGATAAGATATAATGTATAATTATTAAGGCATTTTAATTTTTTTTTATATTTCTTTTCCTTTCATCTTTTATGAGCATATATTTTTAAAAATTATTCAAAGAAGCCGGATTATGTCAAAGTCATTTGTGCTGCTTAAAGAATATTTCAGAGTTAGATTTTATTGTTTTATGTAACGAATGATTCGAACTGAAATAAAATTACATTATCTTTTCCAACTATACTACAATTAATAACACAGTGAAACCTCCAATTATATCCAGATAAAAATATTTTCTTTAATTTCATGCTCCACATGATAACAGAAAAATTAAAAATGCCGCAAAAGATCAACTCCGTGGGGAGCTCATTTAAGGGAAATTACTTGATCAACTTTCTTATTTTGCTGTTTCAGAAAAATTTGGACTGCATTTTTTGTTCTTCTTCTAGCATAATTTTACAAGATTAAATAATTCTAAATAAGGACATTTTTTACTTCAGTTTTTCTTCCTCTTTCCACATTTTAATTTTTGTCTTTTGGATAATAATGTAATAATCTTTCTCTTTAAAGTTTAAAGGGGGACGCATACTCCATTTTACGTAAAATATCACCAGAAAAGTAAAAGAAAAAATCTTCTTAGGAAGCTATATTACGCTTAATTGAGAATCGATACACCAGGATTGCACCGTCCTTTATCTTTTAAATAATCACCACCACTACTTTCAAAATATAGTCTTCTTAATAGATTCCTATTGCTCATGCTAATAAAATCTAGAGCATGGATAATATTTTTAAAATAATAGTAGCAAGTAGGGGACATTTTCACAAAAATATTTATTTTAAATATTTTATTTAAGTTATTATTAATATTATATATCGCATTTCATACATTAGGTATTTGTCTACATCTTATGCAAAATATTTATTCAAGATTATTATTATACAGATATATACTATGAAATAAAAAAAAAAGTTCCCCTCTGTCCCAAACATCCCCCCAGCAGTGATAGATTGGACACAAATATTTTCTTCTCTGTATTCAATGATACCAAATTAAAATTTATAATTATAAACTTATATGTAAATATATTTGTAAAATATGACTTTATATGGCTGTTATGTATCAGTGTTAGTAACCTAAGAAGTGAAAACACAGTTAATTATGCATTAAAAAACTGTAATTTAGATTATATATTTTAGCTGACATTTTAATGAATTACAAAGTTAAAGTCGCATGGATGTGCAAATATCAGTAACATAATACATGTGGTATGTCTAAAATTTTCTAAATGTGGACTGTCAGTCGCATAAGCTGGTATAAAATCAGTTTCAGTGAATGTATTGCTATTAAAAAGGAAAATGACCGTTTTCCTAAAACCACTTATTATGTTTATGTGGATAGTACTAAAAGCTGACAATAATGCTTCCTTCGCAAAAGCTGAGAGGTTATAAATTGTAATATACTCTTCAAGATTTTTTATCCGCCAATCATCTTGGACTGATCTCAGCTTTGTCTTTAAAGGTCCATAAACAGAAACATCCAATGGCTGAAGATGACGGTAGTTACAATGAGGAGGAAATGTTAAAAGAATAATTAACATAAATTATTAATTTATCAATTTATATAATATTATTTAGTTAATAAAAAAATTGTCAGTATCCTCTAATGAAGCAGTCCTATTCATTCCCCTTTGAAATGACTCAATCATCTCCATGATGCATATATTCAAGTGTCAGCCATTTTGCCTCAGAAATTATTTTGTCACAACGGGTAATATTAATTCATTTTAATTACCAATATTGAGCCTTGAAATAAATAACTCTAACATATCTTAATTGTTTATAATGCATAAAATATGTAAACAACTTCAAATATAAAAAAAAAATACTTTTAAACAAAGTTTTCAGGAAATGCAACTTTGAAGGAAATTGGGAACAGCCATGTGGTCTTTCTTTTGGTTCTGAAGTACACTATGATAGTGTCATCTATGAGGGCAGGAAGCAGCTAAAAAAATGTTTATTGCCTGAAACATTGAGAATGTCACATCCATCCCTTGTCCCATTCATCCCCCAGTTCCCCTATATTAAAAATGTAGGAGGCTGCGACTTCTCCAAATACGAAAATTTAAATTTTAGGACATTTGTAACAATTTTGGGGATATATGCTAATTGATCATTTTCTAATTACTTTCAAATCTTTAAAAGCACTTTCCGCCTTTTTTAAATACTAAAATTCTCAGATTAATAATTAGTTAGATTTTAACTGTTTATATTTTTAAGAATTGAATATTTACCTAAAATAGGGAACGAAATTTTGAATAAACTATTACAAAGTTTCCTATAAAACAATGAACATGAAAAACTGAAAGGTTTTATAATTTTTTTCCATATTTTAAGTAATAATAACCACAATAAACTGGGATATAAATATATGATTATGTCTTTGTATTATATGGCGTTATAAGATGTTATCCTGGCCTGTATACTATTTTTAAAGTCATTTTTTAATATCAACGTAGAACTCTTATTAAAATTCTTCATATACCAGCTATTATAAGTATGTAAATATAAGATAACTAGATTTATGTAACTGCCATCTTTGAGGTTATAATACGAAAAGAAGTTTTTTACTGTAAACGCTCGTTAAGAACTGAAATTAAAACATGCAATTTTTTTAAATATATGATTGAAATCTTATTAAAATTAATATTACAACTACAGATGATGAATAATTAATTTAGCGATAACTGGAAAAATAATAAAAATTCAATTACAATAGTGCCACTTCATTTTACTTACCCATCATACGTAGTATAGGGTAAGTCTTGTAATCGTTTTGAAAATCGAAACAAATTATTTGACGATTTACACGTTTCAGACACTGGATATTCCGAAAAAACATATTTTGAGAAAAAAAAATTTGCCGTCCGTCTGTCTGTGTGTGTGTCTGTAAACGCTCTATCTCCCGAATAAATTGAGGTAGAGACTTGAAATATGGTATGTACTTTGTATGTAATAACGGAAAGAAGCTTATTGAATTTCAGTAACCTCGATTATCCGGAACTATTTTTTTCGGACTCTCGAAATATTCGTTCTGATAAAAAGTATATAAATTTTTTCGAAATGGTTCATTTTAAGGGGTGAATATGAAATACAATAAAAAAACATACATTTTGAATTAAGAATGAAGTCGATCGGATAATTAGTTACCGAGATATTTGTAATCCTATTTTCAACACTCTTCGAATTTTCATGACCCTGTATTTCCTCCAAATTTCAATTCAAAGATATATTTTAATTGGAAATGAGACGCTTAATCCGACGCAATAAACCGTTAGTTAATATGATTAACATTTTTAGAGTTATAAGCATTTAAAGTTTATGACGTCATGAAGCCACGATTTTATTCGAATGGCAATTCATTTTATTAATAGTTGACACATGTTTTATTTTCATATTTTATATTATGCATATCCATGATGGGTAAGTATTTCGGTGGCCCCCAACGACTAGTTTAACTAAGCTTTAACAAATATATTTGCTACTAACATGTATACTGGAAACAAAATCATTTTTTTAAGAAAAAAAAGGACAACAACAGCTATTTTAAAGAAAAGGAAAGAAAAGCATTTAAGTCACTTTAATCTTTATTTATATATTCCTAAAAGATGTATGTATTTCATTGCGTTATACGGACCGAAATTACTCTTTCATTGATAAATATTAATTAATGCATAATGACTAACATTACATACAATGCTTGTTTACATACAGTTAAATTTTTTTTTTGCAATGAAAGATCATATAACTTATAAATTTGTTAGGCAGATACTGATTTGATATCATTTGATATGATTATCGTGTTATCCATATTTTCCAAAAACTAATTATGAGAAATCACGTTGACTTTGATTGAATTAAGCAACATAGTTTATTACTTTGATCTTTCCCTTTATCTCATTAAATATAATCTACAAAAACAACTTTTCAAAAGTAGAAAAAGCCAAGCGTAAAAAAAAAAAAAGTTGTGGCTAAAAAATGGTGTGATATCAAATTTCCAAGCTATTATATTATTTATTTAACTTTTTTCCATTAAATAAATTATCATATATATAAGTCGAGTGCCTACGTATATGTTAATAGAAATCGTTTTCTCCTGTACTAAATACATCCTAACGAGTTTCTGAAAATGCAATTTTTTTCAAATTATGCATGATGGGCTTGGCGGCCATCTTTCCATATTATTCACAAAATTCTAAACACTCAAATCCGTAGTTAAAATCCGAAGTTCAAAATTATTATTTAAGCAAATGTTTTAAGCGTTTAATTTATAGACTTGTATGCTCTGAAAATTGTGTCTTAAGATAATGATGACTTACCTTAAAGATTCACCTTATGATTTATTTTTTAGATAAATTAATAATTTCAAACTAGTAAAAATCAATTTCTCAAAATATCAGTCTTATCTAATTTATCTGTCCGTAGTTAAAATCTGAAGTTCGAAATTGTTATAAACATATTACAGTGCAAACATATTACTCTTTTACTTTAGAAATTTGGATGGCCGCCAAGCCCATCATGCATAATTTGAAAAAAATTGCATTTTCAGAAACTCGTTAGGATGTATTTAGTACAGGAGAAAACGATTTCTATTAACATATACGTAAGCACTCGACTTATATATATGATAATTTATTTAATGGAAAAAAGTTAAATAAATAATATAATAGCTTGGAAATTTGATATCACACCATTTTTTAGCCACAACTTTTTTTTTTTTTTTACGCTTGGCTTTTTCTACTTTTGAAAAGTTGTTTTTGTAGATATCATTTCTTTTTTTTTAAAAATAGATTAAACATAATTTAAATAATCTAAACATGAGAAATAATTTAAAATTACATTTTACTTTCAGTCATTGTTTAAAGGGTTAACTAGAAATACCAGTAGATTTTTCAATTAAACTAAATACACTCTTAAAAACAACATACTAAATGTGTCTTGTTATAATACTTCTTATCCTCCGTTAAAAATATCACTGACTTATCCATGAAATGAATAAAAATGGAATAAGTACATAGCGTGTCAGTGCTGCATTTGATATGAAACGTGATATCACGCTCTTTTATTATTAGCACTAGCTGGCTTCGCCCACTAGCGGGCCCTTAATTTACATCAGGGCCTCAAATCTTGTAAAACCTCGAATAAGATAAACCTCGAACCGAACAAACCTCCGACCAGGTTCCCCGCTGCCTTCGGCACCGGATAATCCCTTAATTTGCACATCGAATAGTATAAACCTCTAACCGAACGAACCTCCGACACGGGTCCCCACTACTTCGGCACCGTATAGCAGTCGTGCTGCGCACGCTCAAGTTCCATTTTCCACCACCAGGTAGCGCAATCTGTTCTATATGAACCTCGGGCACTGAAATCTTTAAGGCTACAGAGGTCGAGTCGAATGAGCTATACCCCGTCGTGATCCAGCCCATAGAACCAGAGATAGGAAAGTGCCCAAAGGTGGTGAAAAAACGAACTAAAATCAGAAAGCTCTATCGATGTCGAGTCGAATGAGCAATACCCCGTCGTGATCCGACCCATAGAAACAGAGATAGAAAAGCGCCCCCTGATGGTGAAAGCTAATCACGTTTAGGAGCAAAGTGGGGGGGATGAACACCGGAGATGCATAATAGGATTAAGCGGTCACAGACCTTTCCAACGATGTATCACATGAGGGGTATGTGCAAAATTCAGAAATCTCCCCCTCCCTGCATAGTATGATTAAGCGTTCACAGACCTTTCCAACGATATATCACATGAGTAGTGTCGAGGGGGCGCAAAATGTGAGGGTGACACCTGTAACAAACAATTCTACATAACAGGAATAAGTGGTCACAGCCCTTTGTAACGATATGTGACATGACGGATATCGTTAAAATTTAGAAAATTGTCCCCCCCCCTTGTGTAGGCAAAACACGCTCCGCCCCTCCCTATAATTTTTGACGCGGCTTTATTTTTAAAATTTATGTTATGTGTTATAAAATATCGTAAAGTTTCAAACAGATAGCCTTATTATACTTCCTAATTTTGTTCACGCCCCTCCCCATCTCCTCCCCGAAATGTGACGCGCCACTCTTTTTTATAATTTTTTTTTTATCATGTCTTGTAAACTATCTTAAAGTTTAAATCAGATCGCATTGGAATTTAATATATTTGCTGAAATTACTATTATATATAGAATAATATAGAAATAAACACTTCCTTTAGCTTGTAATTAAGATATACGAACAATTTGTAGAATTTCTGAAAGCTGATTTTTATTTATTTATTTATCTATTTATTTATTTTTTGTTTATTTATGTATTTATTTATTTTTGCGTTGCCCTGTGCATGTTTGGAATTTCTTAGCAATTTCTTAGATTTACATTATTTTATTCAATTAAACATTGTTCTGTTACAATAAATTTAAATGGAAACTTCACTTCTAAAACAAAAATAACACAGGCCTACAAAATTTAAATTTTTATCTGGGGTTTTCATGAATTTATGTAAATTGTAAGAAATCTGCTATGCTTATTTCAAAATAATATCCATTTTTATGTATCACGTCAGGATTTCTTTCAATTAAGAAACTAAGAATTTGGAATTTGAGAATATACAATTTACACAACATTCATTTAAAAATGTACAAAAAAAATCAGATAAATAAATAAAATCATATATACATATATAAATGTGTGTGCATGTTTTACAAGAAATTATATTCTAGTATATACAGTAAAATTACTTTTCTTTATCATCAAAAGAACGCTTGTATCCTTTAGATTTTGAAGCTGGTTTAGTGTCTCTTTTTAGCCCCCAGCAGTAATCTGCCAACATATTTACATTCCAGTGTCCTTGATAGCGTTTTTCCATGCATTTTATGTCCTGGTGAAATCTGTCACCTTGTTCTTCACTCATTTCACCAAGATTTTCAAGAAAACATTCAAGATAGTGGCGCCATCTATATTTATATTTCACATCCTTTAGTGCAGTATTGTATTTTAACATTTATTAATGTCAATTTACTAATAAATTAATTTTTGG
The DNA here is from genome assembly GCA_963931845.1 of Maratus michaelseni. Taxonomy (NCBI): domain Eukaryota; kingdom Metazoa; phylum Arthropoda; class Arachnida; order Araneae; family Salticidae; genus Maratus; species Maratus michaelseni. The sequence goes on along the minus strand of OZ007590.1, from coordinate 105,055,951 downwards.
TTTTATTAAAAATGTATCTTATTTAATAAATATTACACATTGATTTTATTAAGAGGCTCCCCCTTCTTTTTTGTTTTGTGAGAAAACTGTGGGTGTTAGAAAAAAACTAATGTCATATTTGTGATCAGCGTGACTGATTTACTAAGAAAAAAGTGCCATTCTTCAAACCCCAGATTTGTGTTGAGCTGTGTAATTTAACAACTGGATTTCATTAATTTATAGGAAAATGACGTGAAAGGTATTCCTGCGAACGAAATGCCTGCCCTTTACCGTTTTTTTTTTTTTTTAAAGAAATAAATGAATCACATTTAATTCATTTCAAAAATTTTGTTTACGTTTGGAAAGAAATTTTAAATGCCGATAAGTCTTAATGTATACATTTTAGAAGGTACATCTTCCCTCAAAAACTAATTTATTTTTAAAGATCTTTCTAAAAACATAAATTATATATTAAAAATATTTTTTAAAGCATAAACACTACGTCTGATTACTTTATTTTACAATAATATAACAACACGCATTTTTTCAGACAATTAAATACATTAAACAAACATGAGTGAAAAGTTAACCGGTGGCAGGACTCGAACCTGGGACCTTGTGCATGCCGTGTTGACGCGCTACGACAGAGCCACCCAGACCGATATCCTTGAGCGGCAATTCCTCATACTTATTCATGTTGGAAACAGTCATCTGCTACAATTTGCAGTCATATTTATTTGTCTGATAAAATGTGTGTTCTTATAATTATGAAGTTTTATTTTTTTAAAATATCTTCAAAAGAAAATGGCTGAGTTGCAGATGAAATTTGATGTGGTTATATTATAACCTGTAACTGATTTGTGCTATTTTAATACAGATGGTACATGGTCGTTGGCGGGTTTTATCTCTGTTTTGGCATAATTTTTTAATCGCCAAGTTAATTAACAGTTTTTTGCTAATTAAGAATAGAAAATAATTCTTTTTAACACTGAATTTTATAAAAGCACATAGATTACGTAATTACTTGTCCAAAAATGCAATCCTTTTTTTTATTCTGCCCAATATTAAGGCCTGTAGCTTGTTTGAAAAAAAAAGTTTGACGAAGAAAAAAGTGATCATTTTAAGTAACTCGACGTTTTTTAAAAAAGCTATATCTCTGTTTATAAATCACTTATGAAGATGAGTTTGGTCTTAAATTGAAGAAATTCTTCCTTAGATTCTTCTAGTGTTTCGTTTTTTTTCTACGACGCTTGGTTTGTTTGATATCTGATATTTTAATCTGGCATGTTTTGTCGATTTAACATTGCGAAGTTGCTTTCTGTATATAAGCATTAGCGGTCTTTATTCCAGTTCTTGGCGTTGTTTGAGTGGCGTTTTTTTTAAGCTTGGCTTGGCAGAGCGACCGCCCTGCTTGATCAATTAATATGTAGAGTCAAACAATAATATAAGATATCACTGATACGAAAGATCCAGGCAACTTTTATTCAAGAAACTATATATGAAAAAGAAAAAGGCATACTGTAAAGAAATGTTTTAGCGTAATGCTTGTAGAGTAAATGTTTTCATATAAAACTCATAAATTTTATACTTCATCATTTGATATAAAACTTTATATTGGTAGTCAATAAAAAAAAAATAATAATAATCTGGATTTTTCTCTGTAAATGTTTTTTTTTGTTTTTTGTTTTTTGTTTTTCTAATTTCAACACCAATGAAATTTTATATTCCTTTCAAATGTAAACACCAATAGCAAATAAACAATTAAATATTTCTGCGTAAGAATTAAATGAAACAATAAGGATCTTCTACTAAAAAAAGTCATATAATTTCATCTTCCACATGAAAGTGAAACAATAAATAATTTCACTTAACAGTAACCCCAAAGGGAGCTTCTTTGCGGAACGTTCTACGAAAATCATATTTTTCCTCTTGAAGATAAAATAGACATTTATACCAATTTTTTTGTTGTTGTTATTTTAACAAGATTGTAAAAAATTAACCAATTTTATTAATGAATTCTTAAAATCTATCTTTTAAATCTTTAATTATAATGTTTTAAAGAAAGCTTTTGAAAATACGCCTTTTTATGAAAACAGAAAACTAATTTTTCTACTGTATCTATTTAAAAGGAATAAAGTTAAAAAAATATTTTTTAAACTTTTACATTTTTCTTGCACATCAAATAAGTGTACTATTTTTATTGCTAAATTCCTCTTTGTTTTTGAATAACGACATTAAAATGAAGCAGATAATTGATCGATTTATTGTTAATATTACAGTAAAAACTGTTTTGTTCGTAGCATGAAATACGAAATGGCCATGGTTAAGCTGATAGTACTCAGCGTGGATCTAATTGCGAGAATGGAGCCAAAATTTCTAGGATGATTAAACAAGACGGAGGACTACGAAAAAAAAAAAAACAAGTGCCATACCCCTAGCGGTGAATTTCGGAAATAATATATATATATATATATATATATATATATATATATATATATATATATATATATATATATATATATATTTCGTGAAATTCTTCATCCCGCGTCTTGTTTAATCATCTTAGAAAATTTGACTCCATTCTTAGTGTTAAATACCCCTACAGAACAAGCTGAGTACTGTCAGTTTAATTAAGGCCCCCTTTTACTTAGAATATAGTAAAACACTAGTATGTTGTTGCTATCATAAAACTTTGTTCTACATAAATCAAATCGTCAGCAACAAAAATTAAATGACTATCTATACGTTTTTCAGCTATAGATATCTCGGAAACCGCAAAAAACAGAGCATAGAAGCGACACCTGTTGTGCGGTATACACTTAAACCTGATAAGGATCTATTTTTGTCAAGTACTAACATGATATGAAGTTTGGTGAAATTCCGTGCATTGGTTCTTGAGATATAGTTATGGCGGAAATCGGGAGCACCACTCTTTGGGCAATTTACACTAAAGCCTAATCTGCATCTTTTATGTCAGAGTCTAGCATAATATGAAGTTTGATGAAATTCTGTGCATTTGTTCTTGAGATATAGCTATCGTAAAAATTATAAAAAAATGCATAATAGCAGCGCCCCCTTTTTGGTGATTTGCATCAAAACCTATTCAGTAACAACTTATGTAAACGTCTAACTGAATCTGAAGTTTGATAAAAATCCGTGTTTTAGAGAGATCTAATGCGGAAAAAGTGAAAAATGCAGCTTACCAGCGCCACATGTTGGACGATTTACACCTAAACTAATCAGCACCAATTTATATCAAGGTCTAACTTAATCTAAAGTTTTATTAAATTCGGTGCATTAGTTCTTTACATACAGCGCTCACAAAATTTTTATCACTGACAGACAGGACTCACAGGCAGACATTTTCTAAAAGAGTCAAATCATGTTCAAGAATTTCTGAAACGTAGAAATCTGTCAAAAACCGGAAGTCAAATTTTTTCATGTATCCAATACTTTCTTCTTGTAAAGATAGAAGAAAGTAAAAATATAATATTTTTATTGCTTATTTTCAAAAGGCTGAACCCTTTCACAAATAGAGAATTTACTTCACTAATATAATTTTGTAACAAAGTCGCTGCCACATTTTAATAGAAATGCATAATGTAGTATATTATGTTTTCATAAAAGTAATATTAAATAAACGACATATTTTATCTTTTAATGCTTAAGAAATTTTTTTATTACTTTTTATAATTTTTAAAAAATCTGAGTTTTTCACAATGAATTTTTTATTTAGTCACGTGAGCAATAAAACTTTATCTTTTTTACTGAAATAAAAATCAATAGGAAATAAACGATTATAGCTTTCTGCTTAAAGCATTTAATGAAATAATAAGAATCTTCCATTACCTAACTCAATAAAAAGTCATTTAATTTCATGCTCCACATGAAAATAAAACAATGAAAAATTTCGTTTAAGAGTAGCTCCTTAGGGAGCTTATTTAAAGAAATTTCTGCGAAATTCTTCTTTTCCTCTAAAAAAGAAAATAGATTTTCGCATAAGTTTTTTGCGATCCTTATTTTTATAAAATTGCGCAAAATTAAGTAATTTTATTATTTTTTTAATATGGCTTTTAATTGTTTAATTATAAAGTTTTATTTAAAGCTTTTCAAAATGCTACTTTTTATGAAAACTGAAACTAATTTGTCTGCTATTTTTATTTAATAAGGTAACATTAAAGAAATACCTTTTTTAATCGCATTTTGTGAACGCTTTTTAAAAATATTATTTTTAATGTTAAATTCTTATTTGTTTTAGAATAACGTAAATAAAATGTACACAGATAAAAAATAGAATTTATGTTGAAATTACTTTAACGATTACCTCTTAAAAAAGGTATTTAGAGTATAGTAAAAAAAATCGCATCATAAAATTGAGATTTGCGATTTTTAATATTATTTAATCGTACTTCTCTAATAGAAGGTTCTATTGTAACCTATGGTTAGATTTTTTTCCTGTATTTTGATAAAACTAGTTTTACATTGCAATACATAAATAAAAGAAGATAATTTACAACGAATTTATATGTCAAAGTTCTTTATTTACAAAAAATATCCGTACACGGCAGTATACTGTAGCCTCCATGGTCATAAGAAACTCGTTATTTTTATTGAATTTTAATTTAACTAGTTGTTATGGCAACAGACCATGGAGGCTACAAAACTGTTCAAGAATATGCAAACTATCCAGAAACATGTATTTTATTCCCACTAAATTGACGTACCGGTTCAAGCTATTTCTGACTGTCCACAAATCTTAAGCTAAAATATTTCCAATGTTATGAAGTTAAAATCTGCTGCACGGCAATTTTATTTTCTATATTTATATTTTTTATATTCTAAGTGTAAAAATATCAAAAACAGTCAATTTTGAGACTGACTCATTTATTCACATAAATTTAATTTGCTTCAGTTATATTTAAGAAATTTACAATACGTACACATAAAGCAAAATTTGCATCTAAATAATAGAATAAATAAATAAATAAAACAAACTTATATTTCTGGACATATGAACTTGGATGCATCCAAAGAAATATTTGTCATTTTTTACACTGTATACATGTATACAGTGTGAAAAATAACAAATATTTCTTAATTTAGGAAGATGTAATATAACGACAAACGAAAATGTACAATAGCCTCTTCGGAGCTACCCACCTATTCGAAAAGTTTTCATTACATTTAGAAATATCAGAAACCAATATATTTCCCTAATTTAAAGAAGCATTTATAAAAACAAAGTTTCTTTTGCTGCAACTGATTTTCGTAAACGTTTCCGAATGGTCTTTAAAGTATATTAATCAGTTTTTCTCGAACAGGTTTTCGGAGCTATCAATTCTCTAATTTACATTTTGGTGCTTAACAAACATGTCTCACAGACAAACATGATAAATACGAGCGTTAACATTAACATTAACATTAATATATTTTGTTACTCTTGTATGTATAAATTCACTTACGCAGCTGAAAATGTTTAATTGAGAACTGATACCATCCTAAAAACTAACATCCTTGTTTAAGAACAATAATTAATAGACAATAAAAACTACTCGGGAATATTTCTGAAAGTCAATGGAAGCAAAAAGAAAAAAAATGCTGTTATAAAAAAGTTTAAATGTTGAAAATATATGTGATTTTGAGGTTTCTAGAAACAAAGAACGCTTTTCGGAATCCACGGTACCTAAGGAGAGATTATTGTATATTTTTGCTCATTGTTATACCATATTTTTGCAGATGAAGAAACAGTTTTTTTATAATAATTTTTTCCCATCTGACGTATCTGAAACTTAGAAATAACTAAAATCTTGGTATAAAATTTGCTAGTATTGAATAAATATTCTCAATTACGTTGCATAATTTCATGAATATGAATCCGTTAAATGTTCTCAAAAATTAAAAATCATGAATTCTGGTATTCGCTTACTTGCATGTCATGAAAACATCTATTCTATATCAAGTACCGTATAATTATAAAATCGAAAATTTAACAACTAGTAACAATCTTATGTAACATAAGAAATCTAACAACAGCTTATTCTTTGATTTTGCGAATGACTACAAAAAAATTCATATTTAATTGTATATAAAAAGAAAAGTATAAAAAACATACACAAATTTAAAAAATATACTTATTTAAAAAAAAAATGATGAAACAATATTAAGAAAAATATTTACCATTAAAAATATTTAAAAGATGAAATACGGACATGTTTCTTGTTATCTTTTGCTTTGAGATCGATGTAAAACAATAAAATACTTGTGCCACCATTCGATGTTATACTGAATATTCTAGACATATCAATTTCAAAATCCCAGTGTGGATGCTAAAAAAATGAATTATGTAGGAGAATTTAATGAAAGCTCCCCAATTTGGCTTCCTAATTTCGAGCCTTTGTTATCAATAGGCAAAATTTTCACCTGGGCAAGAACAATGAGCTTTATCTTCTCCAAAGGACTAAGAATAGCTGTAAAATAGATTTTCACGTATCAGTTACATAAAAAAAAAGAAGCGCAATACACAGTGTTTCGCGTAATTTCACGGATTAATACTATAAACAGAACATTAAGAACTGAAATGAAAATTTTGACCTATGTTTATTCGAAATAATCCTCGCTTGACTCAACACACTTTTTATAACGACTGTAATAGTCATCAAAACATTTCTGGAAGTACGCCTTTGCATTGTGCTTCAAATACTTGGTCACAGTCGCTTGAGATGGTCCCCTTTAGGTTCAATTTTAAATTGGGGAACAGGAAATAGTCACAGAGGGATAAATCTGGGGAGTAAGGAGGATGGTTGACCGCGACAACCCCTTTAGAAGACAGAATCTCCCGGACAATGATCGAAGTGTGTGCTTTTATGTCGTGCAAGGACGACCAACTGATTTGTTATCAGTACCGAGGACGAATTCTGCATACTCGGGCCATAAAACGCTTCAAAACTTCTAAATAAAAACGTCCAGTAACATAGTACCGTCACTTTTATGTTCGTTTGTTGTTCAACCTTTGCAAGCTCCGGCATGATTATGTTACACTGTTACAACAAACCGGATGCACTTAGCATCACAGAACAGATAGCAACGTGAAATTGTACCGCTTTAGAAGAGGAAGTGTAGTCGTGCTTTCGACATCACCTGCGTACACGCAGAGCCATCTATTGGCCGATAAATTAGTCAGTCCGAGAAATTTTGGGACGGACTGTGTATAATAATTCAAATTAATGTGAATATTATTTACACTGGTCGGCAAAAAATAAAACAATTTCCTCCCTGCTAAACAAATATATAAACTGTGTGCAGATCTATTATTCCTAAATCTAAATATGGCATCTAAATTGCACCAGTACGTACCATTTATCTCCAAAACAGTTTTGTAATAATAACAAATAATGAAGGATTAACATATTAATTTGAAAAGCTAGATAAAATTGAACTCATGAAAAAAAGTATTTTCAATCTGTTAGATAACAAACTGATAAAATATAGCTTGGAAATCTAATTTGTTGACACTTGTATCGTGCATTTTTCTTTTGGTGTCTCCCCGCACTTTCGTGTCCGAATTTACTATTTGCTATCCACTAACATATTTTCATTACTTATAACTCGTTAACTGTTTATTATACCTTTATTTATATCTAATTTACATATCATTATATAAATTTTATTATTTACGGAATTTCCCCGTATGTTTTAGCAATATATAATATAACTGAATTTTAAAAGAAAGTTTTCCTACCTTCAAATAGTAATGTGATACAGTAATTTCATTGCCATATTTTGATTTATTAACACGAATTATATAAGAATCAACCATTATTTTTACTGGGGGGAGAGGGAATTTTTCTGCCGACCAGTGTTATTATAAGATTTACACACAGATATTAGATTATGAGAAAGCATAGAGGATATCTGAAACATATAAAAATTATATTTGTAACTTGTAAGGTTGCTTAATTTCATGCCCTAAACGATAACTTAAGAAAGAAAAACTTATTTTAACAGCAACTCCTTCATTAAAAGAAAATTAAACGATCATACTATTGATTTAGAAAGAAGGAAACCTTAATGCAAAAATTCTCGAATCTTTTTATTATTAAGATTTTGCATGATTAAATAATTTTTATCACTTTTTAAGGACTTTTTAACGTCTTGATTAATAGTTTTATGATGAAATATAAGTCTTTATCAATATGTTCAAGATAAATATTCCTCTCTATTATTTTTAATATATAAAACAAAATAAATTAAGTTAAAATGCTGTCCAAACGGAAAATAATTTAAAACGCTCTTGCGTTAAAACTTGTTTTACAGTAATTTGAATTAAATTCAAAAGAATTAACTTGAAAATAGTAACTCGAAAATGAATCGGACCTTTCATTAATAGATTTGAGATATGTAATTAACAACAAGCATGGATAAATATTATTTATATAATGCAATGTTTCATTAAAGTGAATAATTTAACAGTTTGATAATTGTGTTTTCTAACTAATAAAATTAGTATAATTACAACTAATACGTTTGTAAGAACGTAAAATATTTTGTACTTTTGTAAATATATATATATATATATATATTCTGGTTATCATTAATTGTATCCTATTAACTATAATCATTTATTGATTTACTAACAATAATCACCCATCTAAATTAAACAATTGTTTTTGATATTTGCGACACTCAATCAGATAATCATCTTAAGAATTTATAATATCCCAATTTAGTTGCATTAATAACAATTTTGTTTTTTCAACAATTCTGTGAAAGTACATGGAAAAATTCATAAAATTCCCGCTTCAAATGCTTATCAGATATGTCTACATATTTGCAACGATAAATTTCTTTAAAGTTATAAAAGGCGTGTTGTCGCAGATAGAACTTGGAGTTAGCTTAATTTTTATGGTTAAAATAAAGTAAGTAAAACTCGTTTACGGAAAACATTTAACGATAATACTGGATGATATTCAAGACAAAGACTGTGAGAGAAGTCGCTAACTGCAATAAACTCCAATAACCATGAGAAAGACAGTTATTTGCAACAAAGTGACAAAATGTCGACCGCGGCAATTATTATATTATTATTATTATTATTATTATTATTATTATTATTATTATTATTATTATTATTATTATTATTTTGAAAAAAGTTAAATTCATTTAATCGGAACTCATTAAATCGCTACGAAATTAGAAACACGACCCCGACCTCGCTTATTGTATTATGGAATACATTTTAAAAAAATAAGAATAAGAAAATATAATACAAGACAAGAAGCGTGTTTACTTCATACTAATGCTGATTTCGAAATCAAGCAGTTGCAGGATCTTACATACCACATATACATAAATAAATAATCAATATTTTATTAGTAACAGTTTAAATTATTGCTTTCAATCACAGTAAAAAATATCGTGTTTTTTATGATAAAAGCACCCCTGGTATGGAAAAAAGTTCATTGTTGTAGCGATTTTTATGTTACGGAAAGGATTCTGGAAGAACTTTTATTAGCCAGTATTATATTCATTTCTTCAAAATGTTTGTGCTAGCTAATACATGTATTGAAAATCATTATAAATGTAAGTGTGTATTTATATTATAAGGTGCATCTAAATATGTAAAATGGATGTAACTAAGGAGAAATATACGTAAAGATAATGAGCAAACACATATTTTATGTATGAAGTGCGGTATCTTCAGCGTGAATGTAGCTTGAAAATTTAAATGTATTTTAGATCAACTATGGGGTGTAAAAAAATTGTCAGTAGGGTGGGTTTTTTCATTTAAAAAAATAAGAACTGCTCTGAATAATGAAATTTCAGTTGATACCTTGCCAGGTGAGAATGACCCTTACTTTTGACTACCGTTATTTCCAAATTTGCATTTTCGATCATAAAATGTGCAATAACTTTCTGCGATAAAGTAAGGTGATTACTATTTGAAAATGGTGGTGCTCAAAAACAAGAACCTTGCTTGTTCTAAAATTAGCAATTAACTTATCAAAAAAAAAAAAAAAAAAAAAAAAAAAAATTACTGTATATAAGCCGAGAATTTTTGGACATTTCTTGGTTTCAAGGAAAGGGATATATACACGAGTCAAAGAAAATTTCCAAAACTGATATTCTAAAATTAAAAAATAAATTAATACAAATATTATAAAAATCTTACAAATTAAAAAATAATAAGAATAATATCTCATTCTTTGAATGAGAAAATTTCAAAAATCATCATTCACTATACAAGTCATTATCTAAATTTTCAGACAACTCCTTCAAATCACTTCGTTTCTTTGGATGAATGTCGTCAGCGTCTACTTCATCATCATTATCATCATCATCATCATTGTCGCCGACGTATTATTCTTCGAAAATTGTATCTTCCTCAGTTCCATCCATCGCATTACTGATGCAACATTTTTTTGAAAGATCGGACGATCATTGTGATATTTCAAGTTAAGCTTCTTTCACCCAGTCAGATATGGTGACGATGTGAACTTTTTCTTTTAATTACCCCCATTTGTCACAGCTGCATCCTCATATGATATCTATTCTGTCCATTTCGAAAGAACATGTCCTTAAATGACCTATTTAAAGAAACCTACAGTTTTTGCTATTAGCACAACAAATTGCTATGTTTTCCACGCTGAATTTTTTCACAACCTTTCATCATCGACTTATATTTGTTTCTGATTTTGGACAATTTTACACTTAAAAGTCATATACTCGACTTATACACGGATCGGCTTATACACGGAAATATACGGTATGTATTTTGTATTATAATTTTATTTTGGGTGTAAATTTGTAACATTTTGACATTCTTACGAATAAATATGTTTCATTTCTTGAAGTTTCAGAATTTTATTTCATGAAAATAAAAATATCTTTATCTATGTCATTCAAAAAATATATTTTCATTTGCTCTTTAATTAAAATTATCAAATTAAAATCATCATTTCCAAGCTTGCTGCGATTTTTTTAACTTCATGTAAACTAAGTTGTGTATGTTATCTATCTTAAAAATCAACGTTAAATAAACTATTATAGGTTTTTCCCTTCCAGTGTTTAGTGAAGCAATAAAATCTACCATTATTAACTTTAAAAAAATGCTTAATTTCATGGTCCGACGAAAAAGGAAACAGTGAAAAATTTAATGTTACAAAAGTTTTCGGGCGTTCCGTATTGTTTCCATTAATGTAGCCCGAGTAATTAAATTTTTACCCGAATAACTAAATCACTTTTTATGTGCTCTTTAATTAAAATTAACCATTTTAAAACAATCTTTTGAGGTCGTTCATATATATATATTTTTTTAACATTCCATATGAAACAAAGTTGTATACGGTATCTACCATGAAAATCAACTATTATCGATTTACAAACGAACATACAGTGAGATTATAAAAGCTCCCATTATTTAATTTTTTTCTGGAGGATTCAACCCGACCTTTGCCGATTACAGAATATAGGGGAAAAACTTTTTTTTTTTTTTTTTTTTTTTTTTTTTTTTGGCAAATTGAAAACTCTAATAGATTTTTTAGCGTGTTAGCCACATTCCGGGAGCCAAAGAAATCGCCAAAGAACGCTACTTACAGCAGTCTTTTGGATTCTTGTAATTACAGTGAAGCATGTAGTTCGATTACATGTCAATTTGCGTTTTATTTATATTATTTTATTTATTTGTTGATGAAGTTTTAACTTCGTTATGGAGTTCTTTATAGTCAGAAACGTATGCCGAACTATTTCTATCGTTCTATTTTCAAAAGGGTTAATCTTTCGTAATTTGGCTGCTCGCGATAGGATATTTTTTTTTAGTAAATTTGAAAATTATTTAAAAAATTTAAAAACAATCAGTAAATTGAGATACAGTTTTCAAATAAAATGCCTTTAAAAAAAATTCCATATCTTGTAAAAATTGCAATTGTGCGATGTTTAGAAATATCGAACATATAGAAAAACATTTTTTTATTTAAAATTGAAAACTCCAATAGATATTTTAGCGTGGTAACCGCATGCCAGGAGTCAAAGAAATCGCTAAAGATCGCTACATACAATAGTCTTATGGATTCTAGTAATTCCAGTGGTCGAAGCGCATAGTTCGATTACATGCCAATTTGCGTTTTGTTTAAATTTTTTGATTTATTTTTTGATGAAGTTTTAATTCCGTTATGGAATTCTTTAGGGTCATAAATATATGCCGAACGATTTATATTATTCTATTTTTAAACGGATTAATATTTCGTAAATTGGCTGCTCGCGATAGGGATGGATTTTTTTTTTTTTTAATCAAGCTTGAAAATTATTTTTTTTTTTTTAAATCAGTAAATTGAAATACAGTTTTCAAACAAAATTTCTTTTAAAAAATATTTTTCTATATCTTGTAAAAATTGGAACTGTGCGATGTAAAAAAAAAAAAAAAAAAAAAAAAAATGCAGTAAAAGCGAAATTTTTGGTCTAATCATTGCCGCCATGAATATGACATAAACGTTACTCATGGACATGTTTTTTCTTTATAATATTGATGTTTAGTTTTATAATTTTCCTTAATAGTACATAGTGCAAATATTTATGTTACAGAACTTTTCAGGCATTACTTATTATGTTTACCTTAAAATTATACTATTTGTACACAAAATATTAAAAGAATATTTTTTGTGAACTTTAATTCATAATTGTTTTTCTTTCAAAGTCTTGCGTGTGTTTCTTTTTCCAACTCCTATTAAACAATGTTGCATATGGTTTTTATCATAAAAATAAGAGTGAAACAAATTATTAATATTTTTTTCCAAATTTTTGGAAATAACAAACGATTCCATTATTTAACTTAAAAAAATTTCATCCTGCACGTAAAAAAGTAAAAGTGAAAATGTTCATGTAAAAAAGTTTTGACATTTAAAGGAAATACCCTAATAAGTCATAATATTTGCGCATTTTAACAAATGGTTTTTTAAACAGATATTCTTAAACACGATGCTCGTTTTTGTCGCTTTGTTAAAAAAAATTAGCATAGTTCACCAATTTTATTAATAATTTTTAATAGAATCCTAGTTAATGTGTAATAGTATAAAAAAAATTATCTAGTTTCTAAGCATTTTATAAGAATGATTGAGCGCGTCTCAAAATCTCCCTGTCTTTTTCTTTTCTTTTTTTTGTGCCATGTTAGAATTTAGTATTTGTATTAAGGTTTTGTATAAATCCCTAATTTTGTAAGTAATTTCTAAACGAACTTTATCTTAATGTGTTTCATTATAAATTTATACAAATTTATGGATAGAAAGCAAAAAATTAAATAATGTTTTTATATGAAAATTGAAATGATTTTCGTAGTTCTTCATTTTTAAAAGACAAAATTATGTAACTGTTCCTCAAACATTTTCATGATAGTATTAAATAACATAATTGTTATTGTTAAGTTTGAGTTTTACCTTCAGATGCAGATTTCGCATAATTCGACAACTTTATAAGTATGTGTTAAGACACCCTATCAATGTCTTTGGTATAATTATTTATAGCAAGATTTAAAGGTTTTTTTTCGTACAAAAACAGTAATATTCTTGCATGAAAACTTTTTATTTGCCAATTAAAACATTTTTCGAAATTTGTTTTTTAATTAGAAAAAGAATAAGGGGACAAATATTTGTAAAACATTTTGCTGTAAAGTTATTTCTTAAATTGTTGACACGCGCTTCGTCGTTAATACACTGTTAAAAATTTGCAGCAAACTGTCCAGTCATTTGACCGTTTTTATAGAAAACAGTTACATAACCGCAATTAATCTCTGTTTTGACCATATTATTGCCCATATTATGGTCAGACTACAGTTAAATCACGGTTATACATCTGTTTTCAATAAAAACGGTCGAATGACTGGACAGTTTGCTGCAAATTTTTAAGAGTGTATAAAGAGACAGATAACAATCGCTATAGATGAAAATTATATCTAAAACATATTTCCATGAAGTTAATGTTTTAATCATTTGATAAATGTGAGTGTAAACAAATAAATATATTACGTAGTTCTTTATTCAATTTTATTAAATATAGTATTGTTCACCACACATGAAATTTTAATTACATTGAATATTTTTAATTTGTATGGTAGATTTTGTTTGTATTTTATTTTATTGTATTCTCTTAATTTTTACGCAACTTTTGTCATTTCACGCGATCCAGTTATTTGTTACAACAATCAAAAAGTAAGAAAATGTTATTTACTAAAAATATATGAAACTAAAATAATCTTAATTTTTACAAAATATTTCATTATTATTTTAAACTTTAATTACAGTTATGTTATTTTTTTTGTGCCATATCAATGTCTCGAAATTGTATTCTTTTTCATTATTTAAATTAAGTTACAAATTGTATATAGTAATGTCTCAAAAGCTTTTTCCACTTTTAACATTGTTCATATTAGATAATATTGATTTTTTTTTCTAGCGTATAAAAAACAATGTAAAACAATATCTGCTAGTTTTTCACCTGCAGGTTTAATAAAAGTAATAAAATGTCAGATTATTAAAAATATACACATTGCTTATTTCCTGCTACATGTAAAAATGAAACAATGAAAGACTTCGCTTAATAGTCTCTCTATAGGGAGCTCATTTAAAATAGGGTCCCATTATTATCCTCATTATTTGCCTGCTTTTCCGTTTAATTTTCCGTTTAATTTTCGAGCTCATTTTCTATGATTTCTAAAATTAACCAATTGCAATATTTGCTTATCATGAACCGCCTTTAAAGTTTTAATAATATTTTTGATGACGCTTTAAATGCATTTTATTAACGAAACTTTATATAAGCAATATTCCTAAGAAATTAAACATGTGATTTCGATATGTCTCTTCAATAAAAACTTCCTCTTGATTTTCAATTCGAAATTATGTTAAATAACTTCAGTTGATGAGTGATACTAATTAATGTTTTATTTTACTATAAGTAACACTTAATATGTAAATAAAACTAATTTATTAGGTATTTTGGAAATAATTGTAAACATTTTTCATGTGTTTAGTAATAATAAGTACAGATTAACTTATACATACTCTTAATAGATAAATTATTTTTTTTTACCAATTTAGAACAGTACATTGATGTTCAAAATTAAGCAATAACTTCGAAAAAATCCAATATGAAAATGTCGATGTTATATCGACAAAAATTCGGAAAAACTTTTATAAAATATGCGTTACATACTATAAATGACAATAGTGCGTGTGAATGCAATTAAAATAATTAGTAACGAGTTAGTGCAGAAAAAATCAATGCTGGAGATCTGTTAATGATGACTTTTGCTATAGCACATGCGATAACACAATTCACGCATTATGGAGATTTTGTGTATGTATATACATTTTTGGAAAAAATATATGATTTGTCCAGAAAGGTTGCGAGTAGGGTTAAGGAGAGAATATAAAAATATCCAAAGACTGTCCTATAGACGTTCAATGGGATTCAAGTCCGGGATCTTGAGCTCATCAACGCACAAAAATATGGTTGCATGGTAACGATTTTGCGCAAAATTTTCGCTGCAGCGGACTGACGAGCTTCTGAATAGCTCCAGCTGTAGTAGTTTAAAGTTGATACCAATTGTTGGCAAACTATTCGGTGTCTTCCAATTAACTTTTTTTTTCTTTTGCTAGCCTGACACTGCCTAAAAAACAAAACAAAAAGCAAAGCCCCCCTCAATCGCCTTCTATTTACAAAATACTCGTAATAATATTAAAATTCCTTTTCCAGTTGACGTACACTGTCTGCAATACAAGAATGTATTGAGTTATCAATAGGCTTTTAACATAAAACTTTCAAACATCCTTTTGAAATGATCTTTACATCAGATATTCACAATTTTCTGAATTGCATACCATTATATCAAAATCATACCTTCGCTGTACCATCAGGTAACAAAGGAAATATAAATATTTAAAATATTATGATTATATCAAAATAATACTTAGATTATTTTCTTTTATTAACTTTAAAAAAATAGTAAAATAGTGGTTATATATTAAATGCATTTAGGATAGCAAAACGGTTCTCGAGGTAAGGCAAGAGGGGAGAATCGATATCCATAACTTTAAATGCACACATTTATTTTACTCCTACTTAACTTGTATCGTTAACGTTAAGGCTCTTCTTATTGAATTTTTTCACGTTCGGTTGAATTTTCGTTAAACTTAGTGCAAAAAAATATTTTACTTATTCCTGAATTTGGTTTCCATATAGAGAAGCGAAGAAAATGCATTATCACGTAGATGAGTTTTCATATAAATGTATATACGTACCTGCCAACTTTTAACTAAACTTCCGTACAATGCGAGTTAATTTGATCCTGGTTAAAGACGTTTCCAACCAGATATATACATCTGAAAAAAATGACATTGCATTTAGCATTATGTTCTTACGTGGAACATATTTGAATACATTTCTTTAAAAAAATTCTGGTTTGAAACGTGTTTAATCTCGGTTACATTAACCTACATTGTACGGAAGTTTAGTGCGATGTTGGCAGGTATATATATATATATGAATCAGCTTTCATAAAAGTCACATGCAGTTCGCAGATTTGTTTTGCTAAATATCAAAACCGTTGATGTACAATAACTCCTATATTTCATTGGTAAATCATTTTCAAAAGTCTCGAGTACAATAGTTTGTAAAATCCTGCTCTGGATCATTCACATACAATCTATGATTGAAGGCTCCCAGACGAAAAAAAGCTAATGCCTATTTTTGAATCAATCTGTATTTTATAGGCCGTAGCATGGTAAAATAAACTGGGGGTCCGCAATGGGGAGCGGCCTCAGGCCGATCGCAGCGCCGGGCGAGACAAAGCCCTGGTGCGATATAAGCCCTTCAGAGGCTTGGGTGCGATGGTCGTTTACGCGCGTCGGCGACCCCCGTGGGGGCCTGACGGCGCAGGATAGTTTTATCGATAATTGTAAAATTATCACGATTTTACATGTTTAACACTACACTACTGGATAGTGTAAAATAATATTGTAGTGTAACGTTTTTGATGTTTTAAGTGTTTAGTTAATTAACATCCATATATTGCTAAACTTTCTTTTGGTACTCTTATAATGCTTTTAATGCATTATGAAACAAATTTAGAGGTTAATATTCTTTCAAAATCTTTTTAGGATTTTTTATTTTTTATTTTCCTGTTAAATAAAGTCACATATTTTTTCTAATCTAAATATCAGTACGAAACAAACGATTTTAATTTTTCTGAATATATCGATTAGTGAAACAATAAAAATTTCCATTATGTATGTTGAAAAAGAGAATGTTTAATTTCATGCTTGAAAAGATAATGAAACAATAAAAAATGCTCTTTAAACGCAGGTCCATAGGGAACTCGTTTATAGAAAATACCACTATCAACTTCATTATTTGCCTACTTTCCGAAAAAAACAGACTTCTATGTAGCAGTTTTCAGATCTTTTTATTTTCACGTTTTTGCATCATTAAGCAATTTTATTAGTAATTTTAAAGGGCCATCTTTTAAGGTCTTAATATTGAACTATCATTAGCAAATTTTGGAATCAATTTTTAAATTAAAATCACTTCTTATATTTTTTTATAGTCAAAAGTAAAATGAAAACCTTTTTATAACGAATTTAGACATATAATAAACCTGATATATATATATAAATCACTTTGATTAACTTATATATATATATATATATATATATATATATACATATATATACATATATATATATATATATATATATATATATAAACTGATAAGGGAAATGAAAAAAAAAGCGTAATATAAAAAATACAAAACTTTCAATAGCTTTTAAATTTTTTTTAAAGTATACAAAAAAAATACAGATTTATCAGTTAGAACCTTTCTTACAATTTATCCAACATCTAATTCTATCCTAAAAAAAAATTCTGATGTTTTCTTATATGTGAAAACATTGTACAGATACACATACACACACACGTATATATATATATACGTGTGTGTGTGTGTGTGTGTGTGTAAAGGCCAAAAGAGGTAAGAGGTAAAAGCCAAAAGTGATTAGTTATTTTTCTTTTTTTTTACACTTTTATTTTTTTCTTAAATTTTCATTTTTTTGCTTATATACATATACGCACAAGAAAGAGAGATAAAGGTACAAACATATTGTAGACAGAGAAATCTGTTCATCTGACTGAACAGATAAGACATTACATTGATAGATATGGATTAAAATTTGAGAGGGTAGTTTTAAATAAACTATAAAAAAAGGTTACTGTCGTATTTTTTCACTAAAGGTTAATTTTTGATTTTTAAGGATGGTTTCATTTTTTTTGCTGTTTATAAACTTGATAAAAGACTCTACTGGTGAGAGATGTTACTATAGATGTATCATGCATTCAAACGTATGTCTTTATTGTTTTTTCCCCTTTAAAGGAAACATCATAAAATATTAATCTGATTCTCCTTACATGAAATAGCAAAGTATGAGTGAGTCAAAGGTTAAATCCCATCTGAAAACCGTGAAGGGATAATGGACCACTCAACATCTCTCCCATTAGGGAAGGTGGGACGGGAAATAACTGCTATATTTAATTAAGGCCGCAAATCGGTGGGAGCGGAAAATAACACAGCAAAGTACTTACTGATTCGTGATGCCTTTGAGTCAGTGGTTCCTCCTGGTCCCAAGTGTATTATAGGAGCGGAGGGGTGCATTTTATATTAATAAAAATTGACAAGATCGGAAGAATTTGACTTTAAAAAGAAGAAAAATGGCTATTTTGTTTTCAGGGATGTGGTTTTTATTATGATGTGCTTTGCAAATTTTGGAGATGTAAAAGCATTTGGAGTACATGTGTAAGAGGTTTACAGTCTTTCTTTGTATGTTTGTTGCTTTTTGCCTTATTCAGTCTCTATTATTTTTTATTTCCACCCAGTTCCCATACTTCTAAATTTCTTCAGAAGTGCTTTTTTAATCAGGAAAAACATTGGAAAATTTAATTAGTTTCTCTTAAGATCAACAGACTATTCACTAGATCTTTTTCTTCGTTACCATGTTCCTTTTTCGATTATAATGTTGCAGCTAGTTTTATTCATATGTAACCATATAGTAAATATATTTCTATTATTTGTTTACCTATATTATCTGCTTCATTGTATTTTATTCAGCGCAAAATGTGCTACGTTAAATTTGCTATTCTAAACTAAACAATCCTTATTAAAGTCTTTATAGACTGATAGTTTAGAAACAATCGGGATGAAACTGAAGATCAATTTAACATGATTAGTAAATTTTCTTATTTTGCATTGAATAGATAATCGAAAAGAAAAATAAACTAACGCATCATTTCCTTAAGTTAACTTCTTGAATGATTTTCTCTAGAGAGAAAGGTCTTCTTACAAAAATCTACTAACGTATTGCATTTGGCTCTTGGAAGCTAAAAAAAATGTTCGTGCATAAAAAAAAAATTGAGTGTGAATTTTGTTAAGAAATATTTTCTTCATTATGTTAGAAAATACAGCCTCTGGTTTTCCTTCTGATACGCATTTGTTTTTTCAATTTAGCAACAAAAATTATTGTATTTGTGTTCAGTGTTTCATTTTAACATAAATATGAAATATACTTACATAAGTAATTATAATTACATTTATAACAACAATGAATCTTATTTCTTTATATTATTTTTATAAATAATTATACTAAATGAATATTTGAGAAAGTTTGTCAAAAACTTTATTGCAAAAGTTAAATATAGTGTCTTCAAAATCCTTTTATGCAGGTATTAAAATAAAGAGACTTAAAATACATTAAATACTTTTATTTAAATTTGAATAATAATTTGTAAGTATCATAACTATTTTAATATACGGTAGTAACTCCATTCTAGATGCATTGTATCACCATTCATGACGGTGGTTTTCAATGTAAGTACATCGATTTCTAATTTAATGGAGATTTTAAGACACATTATTTATGTGTTATTAATACATTTTCGCATCTGACGTGAATCCGAGTCCTTTGAATATGTTTAATTCCACCCACGGACTTTTTCCATTTATATGATACATTCTTTTTTTTTAAATATACAAAATATTTGAATTTACACAATTATTATTTACATATTTGAAATTATTTTGATTAGGAAAATTACCATTATTATGTGCATTCATATGTAATATAATTAAGAACACAGAAAATGCTTTTATTAAAGAAGCAACATGCAACAGTAATGTCCATAGGCGGGACATCATACTTAAAAATCGAAAACTAGACGTCAGCAATGTCTTAATATGATACGTTGTATCGAATAATTTATAGAAATTTAATTTTCAAGAACACAATAATGTGAATTATTAGAAAGAAATTATCTAATATAACGTTGTGGAATATTATTCGAAAAATGCTTTCGGGAAATTTCATTCTAAATTTGGGTTTCCTATATTTGAATATATCCTGGGTTACTCATCATCCCATTAATAGTTTTCGTTTTCAAAATATAATTTCTGAGGACCGAAAAATTTAATTTTTGAAAGAGGTCTAACTATTTATGACAACTTTCATTCCTTAAATGAAGCATTACATTGAAAGCGCTTTACTATTATTATTATTATTATTATTATTATTATTATTATTATTATTATTAAGAAAATATATGCATCACTGATATTCAGAATATTTTCAATAGGATTTTAATTGTAATTCTGGATATGTTGTCCGTATCTGAGAATATCTCGTATTATCCTCGGACTGTGCATCCTATTATACTCCTCCCCCGCCCCCACACACACCCTCCAAAATATTATTTAGGTAAGCAATGAATATATTTAAAACACAAGGCTGTTTTTTAAGTCATATGCCCTGATCTTTCTACTGATCGAATATTAATAATAATATTTTTTTTTAATGAAGGTTGTTCATCTGTACATGTGCCCACATTATCTATTTCTTTATATATTCCCATTTTTGTAGTTTAATTTTAATTTTAAAAGTTTTTTTATGAAATTTCTTTGAAATGGTAGCAATCTATTACTTTCATTGTTGCAGAGAAAAGAAAAATAATGGGCTTATTTTATCTCTATTGATTATACCTAATTCACAGTAACTTAAAAAAAAAAAAAAAAAAAAACTTTGACCTTAAAATGACCCCACGCTTAAAAAAACACACAATTTTTATTCTATTGATTCAATATGTTTTTATTCTATTCATACTCAGTTTAATACGCTTGGCGAAGCCCTTTCGTATGTGAAAATGACGTCATATTTAAAAGAAAGCGATCATTTATATTGGCAAAACTAAATGTTTTATTATGAACGGATCTAAGAGAAATATATTTGTGGAATTTTTACTCGATAGTAATGAGATTAGAACATCAAGTCAAGAGTGCGAATTCCACCTGAAAAGTTGTAGCTGATAAACGTGACTTCAATTTTGGAAATAGTTTTGTTAATAACCTATTGTGGGTTAGAATATTTTTTTAAATGGTGAATTTCGATATGATATGTGCGTATGTAAATCTTGTGACGAGGTTAACGACGTTAGGTTTAGATTTTATAAGAACAAATATTCCATGATTGTGTCAAAGTGAAATCACTTTTGCTGATCTTTCATTCCATAATACCAAACAAAAGAGCCTCAATTTATAACTTTATTATACTTATCTTGATTGCGTATACTAATACAGATTAATTTTTGAATAATATGAAAAGTTGAAGTTTATGGAAATAGTATTTTGGTAACTTTAGGTTAAAAATAATATTTATTTTAGGAGTTAGACTAACCAATGTAAAATAGATATTTTATTGTACTTATGTTTGTATCTTTATTATAAATTCAACGAAACAGTTCTTTTATAAACATTTTTCTCTTGTCGAAATTTAACGAGTTCCACCTAGTGAAGCTCTAATGATTTTATGCCTAATTAGCTACGTTAATTAAACCTATATAAATAATTTATTTTTTTAAAGCAATAATATTCTTTTATAAACATTTGTTGAGAGTACTGCCATTCGACTCTACATCTATACATATCTACATCTATACATATCTAGACACATTCATGAAAAGTATTGCCAAATAATAGAAGGATAGTACTACTATCTAGTACAATTCAGGATATGAACTTTTATGACAATGAGACACATTTGTCTATTATCCGACTTCAACGCAATATTGTAATTAAAGCTGATATGAAAAAATTCATAATTGCCTCTGAAAACTTACTTTTCTTAAATGGCTCATCTAATGGAAACCTATTTTATTTTTTCGCTAAAGTGGTGCATCACTAATTTTAAGAAGATTTTAAACAAGATTTCAGATGCAACTCTGGATGTATTTCCGTATCTAAGAACATCTCGTATTATCCTGGGACTGTTCATCCATTAGACTTTTCCCCTTCCACAATGTCATTAAGGCTTTAATGATTTTCTGTCTAATTAACTGTACTAATTCAACTTATTTAAGATATGCATTTTTTTCAAGAAATAAATACTATTGTTTTATAAGCATTTGTTGCAAGTAATACCACTTCACTCTGCATTCATACATATTCATGTACAGTCAGCAAGGAATAAAAAGGGTTACTCCACATTATTTATCTCTATGTTATCGTAGAAAGATGCAAAAAGTACTATTTGAGTGGAAATGAAGTTTTTCAAGTATATATAAATAAAGTAATTTGAAGAAGACACAAGCCACATTCGAATGGCGTTTTTACATCTATCTGTGATTAATTTGATGAAAAAAGAGTACACGTTCTTTTTTTTTTTTGACCGACTGTACATTCAAATATGCAGGGTATGTTTTATTATCACTGTCCAATAGCTAATATCTGAACCGTTAGTTTTGGAGGTAAAGATCTAATTGGTAAAATGCTTCAAATATTTCCTTTATCATATAAAATTCCATTTATGCCAAAATAGTTATTTTTTTTAATTTAAGAAATTTACATTCTTATACGATCCTATAAGTCATATTTATAATAACTGTTTCCATAATCTAACAGCGATAAATATCCCATTTTTGTACGACAAGCACGTACGGATTTATAATAGTTTGTGTTTAATGAACGTTTGGCGTTTTCTGTCACTAAAATCAGAAAAACGTGTTTATGGATTACTATACGATGAAGAACATTTGAGAATTTATTTTCAAATGGAATTGATTATCTAGAACTAAAGGTTTGGGAATTAGCTATTGGTCAACGATTAGAAAAGATACACTGAATATTAAACTAGTCGTTGCGGGCCACCGTAATACTTACCCATCATAGATATGCATAATATAAAATATGAAAATGAAACATGTGTAAACTACTTATACAATGCATTGCAATTCAAATAAAATCGTGGCTTGATGACGTCATAAACTTTAAAAGTTCTGTTACTGAAAGACGTAAAAGATACATCCTTATAACTCCAAAAATGTTAATCCTATTAACTATCGGTATATAGCGTCGGATTAAGCATCTCATTTCCAATTAAAATATATCTTTGAATTGAAATTTGGATGAAATACAGAGTCATTAAAAATAGAAGAGTGTTGAAAATAGGATTACAAATATCTCGGCAACTCATTATCCGATCGACTTCATTCTTTATGCAAAATTTATGTATTTTTTATTGTCTTTTATAGCCACTCCTTAAATAAACAATTTTGAACATTTTATATACCTTTTATCACAACGAATATTTCGAGAGTCCGGAAAAAATAGTTCCGGATAATCAAGGTTACTGAAATTCAATAAGCTTATTCCCATTATTACATACTAAGTACATACCAAATTCCAAGTCTCTATCTCAATTTGTTCGGGAGCTAGAGCGTTTACAGACACACAGACAGACGGACGGCAATTTTTTTTTCTAAAAATATATTTTTCGTAATCTCTAGTGTCTGAAACGTGTAAATCCGTCAATTTTTTTTCGATTTTCAAAACGATTACAAGACTTACCCTATACTACTTTTGATGGGTAAATAAGAATATTAGAAAAAAATTTTGTTACCCACTATTTCCCCAGTAAAATTCATCATGTGTACTTTGTGAAAATGACACACCACTCTGTTATGTGATTTCAACACATTTATTTATTTATCTCTTTTTATTGACGCTCATATAATCAAATTATCTATTGGTCTGAAATTCAGGGTATGGTCTTACCTGAAAATGACACATCACTCTGCTATTCGATTTCAACCGAATTTTTATTGACGTTGATATAATCAAATTGGTTATTGGTCTAAAATTCAGGATATGGATTTTCGAGAAAATGACACGTCAGATTACTTATTTGATTCCAACCCAATTTCCTATTGACTCTGATATCATCAAATTCCTTGTGTGTTTAAATGCAACTTTTAAAATAAATTTAACCTAAATACAATATATAATATTAATTTGAAAATTCCTCCCAAACCTGTATAAATAAAATCAATATATAAATTTCGATTTGACCTTTATTCATCTTCTTTAGAAGAAACTTAACAAACATGTTGATAGTTTTTCTTTTCCTAAATGTAGTAAACAACCATTTTAATAAAGTTTATTGAATACAAAAGCTAAGAAAACGGTTACTATGTAAGTATTAGACGCAAATTATTATACTTACACAATTTTTAACTCCAAGAAAACTTTTACAAAGAGTATATTGCATTATAATATCGAGTAAATTCTCAATTATGCGACAAAGATCATTATTCCTCACTACTTTAAACCAACCAACCTCACAACTTGCACATAATAGGTTACTTTTATTGTGAAATCTTAATGCTGTTAAAGGTAATTAATATGAAAGAATAACATATAGATATTCCTCCTTTAAAGAGTAATATTTAATTTTTTATTTATTACATTAATTATATATTTCACTTACAGCAATTTAAAAGTGGCAATAGTTTTCTTTTGTTTTACTTGAATCACTTTTACAATGCATAGTTTTTCATAGTTGCGTTAGGAAAATTTCACTATAATTTGTCTTCGAGATAATTGGTTAATTTCAATGATTTGTCCCTTTAAATATCATACTTTGGAAAATACCGAATTTACAAAAAACTGTTTTCTTGACGAATATTGCAAGTATCTAATAAATTTCATATCAAGTTTCTCTTGTTCATTTATTTTATTGAAACATGAATTTTTTCAGCACCATAGTCCTTGGAGTAACCAGATAAATCTGTAGATTTAGCTTCTATATGTTGCTCAATAGATTTATTTCTATTTATTTAAATTTTGTGTATATCTGAAGCTCGATTAAATATGCCGAATGTAAAAATACCTGAAAAATGTTATTATTAATTTTTCAAGATAATTTTAATTACACATATTGTGACAACATTTCAATATTCCTTATACTCAAGAACATTTCCTAGGCAGATCAAATTAGAAAATGTTGAATGTGCTTGATCAGCATCTAATTAAAATTTCAAAAACATTTAATTTTTATTGAAAATTTTTAAGTATCTGAAGGAAAATCAATTTTAATTATAAATACTGCACCCAACATGTGATATTTTCTTTAATAAAATGTGAAATATTTTTCAGAAGAACTTGTCGTGACATTTCTTTCCTTAATAAAATTTGTGTCAATCTTTAATTTAGCTAACTGATACTTTCAAACATGTAACAAAAGGTTAGCAGTGGCATAATTTAATTTCATATATTAGATTTTTGATCATGTTATATGGTTGCATTAATTAAAGTTTCTTTTTAACTTACCTGATCTCTTTGGAAACCAGGAGGAATTGACTTTTACTGATTAGGATGAAAAACTGTTAAAATTAAACTAACTGCTGAAAAAGAATTTTAAGAAGGAAAATTACATTAGTAGTTCGATATAATGGAATTTATTTAATACGATTGCATAGCACTTATCACACTATATTAGTGTAGTAAGAAAAATTTCGAAATCAATTTTTTATCAGAAGCTATACTGCAGAAAAGTAGCGAATCGGCGAGATAAAAGAAAATATTAAAAAAGGAAATAAATTTATTAATGTTTTCTCATCGCGCATAAGCTTTAAAGTTCATGAAAATCCATTCTTTTATGTTATTTTTTATTAATATTAAACTTGATAAAATCTGAATGCTACAGTTCTTAGTTTCTAAATTCTGAAATAAATGAGAATAACAGGAAAGAATCTTCCAAATTACACTATGCGTCCAAATCATACATCGACAGTGAATTTATGCAAAATATTGAGGAATGAAAAAGCGCTCTCCTGTGGTTTGTGCCTTGTTCACATTCTTCCTCTATCCGTTGCTTCTTTCTGTTGGGAGTCGACAGATCAATTGATGTGGTCTTATTACCATTTTTGAATATATTATGATTGCATTGAAAAAAATCACAAAATAGCTATTTGAATGTTCTGAATTTGTTATTCTTAACAACATTAGACAGAATAGGCTTACCACTTTTGAAGACGTGATTTGGTACTGTTTGAAGAAAAGCAAGAGCTTTAGTTTTTTTAAACAAATCACTGAATTAGTAAATTTAGCACGGTATAGCAATTAAAAAAAATATTTGTAATTTTTTTCGATCCACCCTACTGTATATTTCTATGACAATAAAGAAAAAAAAATAGGATATACCACTAATGTTTATCTTTATAATTTTTAGTTGTCGTATTTTGGTTTTCAACATAGTTTAGATTATTTATTTTATTAAGTTTTTAAGTGGTTAGATTAAGCTTATTTCGAAAATAGTTATATACAACTACTGAATAAACATTTTATATTAAATTGGTAATCAAAAAATATTTTACATTATGCTGAAGGGAGTTTAGTATGCGAGATTTCATGTTGCATTAAAAATATATATATATTATGTTTATAATGTGCACATAAATTACGATATTCAAGTTAATGATTGTATTCTTATTGTTTTTATTTGTCAACAGTTATCGATTCGCCCGTTACAAAAAATTCAGATAAATATTAGCTTTTCTTATTTTGTCTATGAAGTCCTCCTGCTTTGACGCACTCCCTTTCTCAGATTTTGTGTACTTAGTTGGCCGATAAGTTGGCCAATGACCCAGAATCGTTCTGTGATGTTTTAAAGGAAATGATGAAGGCATGATGAAGGCATGAACTGATGAACTGATGAAGGCAAATAGCCAACAAAAAGTGAACAAAATAATTAAATGGTGAATGCACAAAGCACACCTGCCAAAGAAAGTGAATGGGGAAAAAAACAGTGTCAAATCAAGTGATTACAGCCTCATAGATACATGACGGACTAACGGCCACGGAACAAGCCCCACTCCATTAGTGCGACAAGTTTCTCAAACAACAAATCAACAAGTTGCACAAAATTCAAAAGCAGTGATAACAGCCATTAGGATTCAATGGACTGATCGCAAAAAGCGTATTCACGAAGGGAAAAAAAATCAAAATCCCCAATGCTTGGGTGAGATAAAGTGACAAAGACAACAAAAATGAGTGTGCAACATCCAGAAATGTGACAACCACCAGTAACAGAAGTTACAATGTGACAACCACCAGTAACAAAAGTTACAATGTGACAACCACCAGTAACAAAAGTTACAATGTGACAACCACCAGTAACAAAAGTTACAATGTGAGAACCACCAGTAACAAAAGTTACAATGTGACAACCACCAGTAACAAATGTTACAACGTGACAAAACCCACGATAGTGACATAATAACCAGTGAAACTCTCGAAAGAAGACCAAGATTCAAAATGTGAAAACCAGCTCTAGCACAAGCTAGAGGTAAAAATATATCAAGAAAGAGACAAAAAACCAATGAATGATAGACAAAAAACAACCCACAACAGGGGCGAGCCTATAAAAACGCCAAAAAGCCTTGACAGAGACAAATACAACAAGAAGGGAAATCAGCCCATAAAAGAGGTGATAAACACTACAGCGACAACCCACCATGAACGTGACAAGCCAACAGACATGGTAAATATGTAAATCTATGTACGCTAATGGCACCTGGTGCATGTAAAATCTGTCGTGGGTGCAAAGCCCTCCAAGTTACCTGTGAATAATACCTCTGGGGGTGCCTAGTCAGGTGAGGGTCTCGTCACCTGATCAAGGTTCTAAATTACGAGACCTATTAAATCTGTCAATTCAACAAAGTTAAACAGAAACCTTGAACCGGCAAACAAAGATAACGGTAGCAAATCACAAGAGAGCAAGCACAGCAGCGATGTGAACAAATCAATAGTCAGGTGGATCACAGCCATGCTGCGATCAGGCGATTTCCGCCCCGCACCCAGGTACTAACCCGTTAAGCTAGGCATTCATGCCGAGCAGGTAGGGGCCTGGTTAGCGGTATAAAAAAAAAAAAAGGAAATGCTCGAACAGAAACAAAAGCTGAATTAAATGCTTCATTTAATGAAAAATTAGATTTTCTTAGTTTACAGTAGTGATTGTCACATTAAATAATAAATGAATCCATCTAAATTAACGTTACTCATCCACCAGCTTACCGTGGACGGATAATACAGATGTTGAAATCAAACCTTGATCCCAATATCGTTGCTTGAACAACCATGGAATGCACTCTTCCTCACATAAGCCGATTTTTACATGTTTCAGAGGCTAAAAAAGAGATTAAAAGAACAGCTTTTCTCGGAATCTGTGGATTCCGTTTGATTTCCATTGGAGAAGCTGATCGCCCTATCACATATGTAATTCGACAAAACTTTTGGAAAAATATACGAACATGGAGTCAAGTCAATGACTTCAGGAAGTACTTTGATCGTTGTGTTGGTTAAAAATGTATAATGTTACTGTCTATATAAAAAAAAAAAAAAAAAAAAAAAAAATTGTATGCCATATTTTTTTTTTCGGTAGCACTATATTATCAGATAAAAATACATATATTTTACAAAATTCTCAAAGATAAAAATATCCTTATAAATTAGTCAAAGAAAAAACACAGACAGACTAATAGAAAGTTAAATTTTTTACGTTCATATGATTATATTTTTCTTAAATTTGAGAATAATTCCTTCATTAAATACATATCATGTATGCAGTCAACGCTTCGTGAACACTACATTTCCTCCATAGTAAGTAAAAAGAGCAACGAATATTTAATTCGTAAAGTACATGTGGGCGAAAAAATAGTTTTCATAAATAAATAAAATTTAAAACAGAGATCTCATAAATAAATAAACTTTAATGTATATGATATATTTAAATGAAAAAAAAATATATATATACGCCTAACTTAGAGGCAGTAAATTGAACAAAACCAAGTTAAAATCGTTTCGGTAAATAAATTCGGCTAAGTAGTTTTTTCCCATCATTGAAAAAGCAGACAAAAACACTCTCGTTTTCTTAAGTTAAAAATATGTTCAGTGATATAAGCTATATGCATAGGCAATACTGAAATATTGCTGCACACAAAGATTATTTAAATAATACTGAAAATACGGCAATACTAACAGGAAAATAAAATTAGAATCAATATGATTTTGCATGATAATTTATTTCAAGCCTCATGCTAAATCCTTCATTCCGTTTTATTTTGTAAAATCAATATTAAATCCATAGTAATAGAAGAATACTTTATTCGACAGGAAATTGAATAAACAAATCTGATTAATAAAACTTCAAAAACGTAATTTTGATGTTACTTTAATAAAGCGAAAACAAACACGCCTAAATGAGAGATATTAAATCCGAACAAAACAGGCGGAATCGCCTCGGGCAATAAATCTGGCCATGTAACATTCTCTCATCATTAATAAAGCAGTCTCCTTTTCTTAAGTCGAAACACGGACAGCCATATGGGCCATTTCCGAAAAATACTACTACACACTATGTAGCACAGCTCAAGAATAAATATCCAATACAGATACATTTAATAGCTGCACGAAACAGTGCGTGGTCAATCTTTTATTACGTGTTTTCAGAAGGCTAGTTCCTACAATTTGCATTGCAACCGCATTATACATGGAATGCTTTACTCAAATTCGTGCCAAGTGGCCATGTTCCCGCCCAGATAAAATAACAACAAGAAAAAGGCGTACAGTGGGTGGGCAATATAATTTTACGAGATTTGCATGCGTGGTTCCACGATTCTTCCTTTTGATGAAATAAAATACCATAAATTGTAAGAGGAAATAAACAGTTTCTTTTCTTCAGTGTTCCGTTTTTTTTTTTCTGGCAGACATACATCTTTATTTTGTTTTGACGAATATTGTAAATAAAATGGGAGGAGGCAAGTTAAACTTTTAGTGATGTATGAGGATTCTCCGGTTTTTATATTAGTTGCCAAGAGAAAAAAAATTCATTTGATGGTGAAAGAGAAAGATTTATTTTACGGTGCGTTAAAAATATTTATGTTCATAAGCTAATGCAATGTTTCATTTTATTACAGGTTTTAAGAAAATACATTTATAGTTATTTTATTAATCTACTTTAAATGCCTAATAGAAAATTCCAATAGAAAAATGGAAGTCAAAATAATATTTATCTTAATAACTTTCCTATATTCCTAATACTATTTATCGTGTTATCTGAAAGGCATTTTGTTTTTAAATGTTTTGATGTGATTTTGCAGAATTTTGAGAATGTATAAACCATTACATTATACATTTTGAAGTTAAACTTTTTCTTCACCAAATATTTCCTTATAAGGGGAGTTTTGTAATCTAGTTAGAATTTTATTTAGCTTAACACTTCTTTGCATGAGTTTTTCTTTTACAATTGTGTTTTTTTTATACATATATTAAATATTAGACACCAGAAATTTTAAGATAGATTTTTAGCTTTGTTCAGCAACGTTCACGAGAAATGTATTGGATTAATATTTCTATATAAATATAGTGGTGGCGAAGACGTTGATTTATTTATTAAACGTTGAATAAACAGTGATGGAAATTTACATTACTATGCAATTAAGGGTTAAAATCTTTTGTAACAATTTTAACGATTTTATTTTGAAGAATATTGTAAATAAAATGGAGAAGGCAAGTTAAACTTTTAGAAATGTATGACGATACTCCTGCTTTTATATCAGTTGCCAGAATAATATTTTTCATTTGTCTC
Organism: Maratus michaelseni; assembly: GCA_963931845.1. NCBI lineage: Eukaryota > Metazoa > Arthropoda > Arachnida > Araneae > Salticidae > Maratus > Maratus michaelseni. The sequence goes on along the minus strand of OZ007590.1, from coordinate 105,024,971 downwards.
TAAATGTTTTTTTTTTTTTTTTTTTTTTTTTTATGCATTAAAAGAAATTCTTGTTGATAAACTAATGCATGCATGCATTTACTTACAAGATTTTAAGAGATTCGACATTCAGTGAATTTATTAATCTGTTACATATGACTCATACAAAATTTAAATACAATTGGAAACCATAATAATTTTTTTAATAAATCTGTACTATATTCCTAAAATATTTATTTTGTTATTAAAAAAATATATGATTTTCTAAAAAACTATCATTAAAGTATATATATTTTTCAATTGTATTAGTATATTCAATCTACAAAGATTATGATAAAATAAAACGGATTTTAATAACTAACAATTTCATTTTTCGATTATATTAACAATGAAAATCTTAAAAATTTACAGCTTTTAAAGTGTTTTCTCCAGATTGTTTTAGTTTTATAATTCATTAAGTTAATTTTTTAAGATGCGCGCATTTTCTGAAAAAGATCAATTAAGACTAAAAATCTGGAAATGTGTCTGACAACACTTCTCAAGTCTAACGAAAAAGACAGGCTGCGACGGTGCGTTACACATGTCTCTTTTTTTCAGACCGCTTTTATCACATGATGCTCGAATGCACGAATACAGTTGCACGAAAAAAGCATCACTTAACTCTCTCGCTCTGAAGCAAAAAGTAGTGCGGCAGCCTGTCTTTTTCGTTAGCTGCTGACACTTCTGATGTGAAGTCATGATATCATCCCACAGCAAATGTTATAAACAAGGGACAAATAAGTGCATTGGCAAAATAAATTTGACAGCTATTTATATTTAAGAACAGTGTAAATAGCAATAATCTACACATCAGTAATACTTGTGTATTGATTTATTATACACATACTCACTCGCGCACCCTCCGTAAGTATGTGCGTGAGTGTTTGCTTATTCAGTATACTGCTTACTATCTATTTAGTATCGTGTTAGTGTTTCGCTTATTATAAGTTATCTATACCAATTTAATATGTATTGTACTAATAGATTAAATAGAGAATTTACGAAATCTTTTGCAAGAACTTTCAAACTTCTACATTTTTACTGTGAAGGTATTAAGGATATCTGAATATTTTTAAAAAATAAATTTTAAGAAATAATTTGTTCGGCGTTTTGAAATCCCTTTGCAAAATTGTATTAGATAATTAATTACAAAAGAACTTCTATAGTGCACAACTCATTATTAAATGTCATTGCCATTGTATGAGTAATTTCTCTATCAAATGTTCAAATAAAAAAATCGGATTTTTTTAAAATTGAAAATATCGAATTTTTGTGAAGTGAACTGTTTTATAGATTTCTTTTTTGCTTAATCGTATATTTAAATACATTATTATGCAGTGAATGACCAATAAACAAAAACTAAAGTTAAGACTTAAAAAACAGTTTATTTTAAATTTAAAACAAGCCTAAAAACATTTTGCATGATTTTATTTTTACCTCTACAAATAATAGTAGATTTATTGTCTTTATATTGCTTAATAATAGCTATTTTCACAGTTAAATGTCAACACTGTACCAAAATTTCTAAGTTTAAGAAACGTTTCATAAAATTCCTGAAAAATGTATTTAAAAAATAGCGAACTGTTGTAATTTTTAATAAACAAGTGGGTAAGTGTGATCGAAGATCGCTCAAAGGGTTTCCTTTAATATTCCTTTCAAAACACTTTATCATTTCTTTAATAAATCCAAATAAATTTCATTTTCAAAAAAAAAAAAAAAAAAAAAATCATGTTTTTTATAAAGTAAAAACTTACCGGTCTATTTTTCTCTCTTTTTTTTTTTTTTTTTTTTTTTTTTTTGAACCGGCACGCTATTATACTCTGCCATAATAATATCTGTCATGTAGACTAAATGCGATATTAAAAAAATATCAATTTCAAAATTAAATATGTTATATAAAGACCTTCAAAATGTTAAAATATGCCAATATTTCCATAATCGATTTTTAATCATGATTCAATATGTTCCTCAAACTCATATATTTACTATTCTCTATTACTCATATTGATATTATATTTGTATTATTCTCCAACATTTGAAAAATCCGTTAAACTTCCAATATGACGTCAAATTAATTTTCTTTTTATTTCTCTAATGACGTCATATTAAGCTGCTTTCTGTATTTACACATACTCATACTCTTTGTATTATTGAGAAATGTTTGAAAATTTCCATTTTATTACCAATATGACGTCATATTAATCTTTTTTTTCAATTGGTGAAACTTTTTATTTCATTTTCATTTTTCACGTGGAAATCTTTCTATAGAAAATTAATTATTGTAGAAAGAATTGTATTGTGGATTTTTAATTGTTGGCAACTGCATTAATGAAAATTTTTTTAATTTAATAGGAAAAATCTGTTAGAATTTTGGTTTTTTATCTCTATATATTAAAATACGATTTTTTCAAATTTTATGATTTTGAGCTTCATAGTAGATATTCAGCTATAAGTACAGAAAAATTCATGCTCGTAAGTTATATAGTTTCTGTGAACCGGCTCTGTGACGGACAGACAACGAAGCGGGAATAATAAGGGTTGTGAGATGAACGAAACCCTAAAAAGGGAGATTATTCGCAAATTAATGTCTGAAAAATTATATTATAATTGAGAATGTTTAAACAAATGGCCATTGTTTTTCAGCAAAGAAAATGAGTATGCGTGTGGTAAATGAAAGGATGTAAATGAACTTTAAATTTTCTACGTATGACTGGTGTGCGTAAAATTATATGATGTAATAAAAAATGTGAATATGAAGATCAACATATTTCTATTTAATAAGAGTGGAATTATGTCGAAGAAATAATTTATAGAATAAAATTAAAAGATGTAGGTATTTTTTTTTACTTAATCTGTCTGAAATTATATAGCTATATTCGCAATTTATTGTCTGAAAAAGCAATATTACACTGTAAAAAAATCCTTTAATGGCCCGTACAATTTCCATATTTTTACGGAATTTTTTTCTCCGATAAAATGATTCAGGAATGTTTCAGAAATTAGCGAATATGGATTTAAGAATAACTTTGACAGATAATAGTGTTAAAAGCCCAGTTAATTTGTCATTTTCGTTAAAGCACTGGATTTTTTTTATAAAATTTTTACATTCTAAAACGTATTTCCGTATTTTGCCGTTGAAATTTTCGTATTTTTACGTACTTTGTTCCTATTGCAGTGGAATAATAAAAATTAAATTTCACATATTTAGTGAAAATGAAATTTAGCATTTTCTGTCAAACATATTCTGAAATTTATACATTTTGACACATGCACAAAATCACTTTCATCGGGAAAACAAATTCTGTAAAAATACGGAAATTGTACTGGCAATCAACATTTTTTTTAATTTTTTATTATTATTATTTTTTACAATGTATAAATGAGCATGTATAAAACATAGGGTAATTTTTTTTGTTCAGCAAAGAATATGAGGGTGTAAATGAACTTTATTATTTTTAAAGTATGTTTACTAGATTGCGTAAAAATATATGATATAATAACAAATATGAATATAAAGATAAACTTATTTCTATTCGAGACATGTGGAATTGTATCAAAGAAAAAATTCGTAGAATAAAATTAAAATATGTAGGTATTTTTTTTTTCACAATCCTTTCTATCACGCACTATTATTAAATAAAATAGCCATATTAACAAATTAATGCCTGAAAAATCAATATTTTAAATGAGAATATGTGAAACATAGGGTCTCTTTTTTTTCAGCAAAACAATATGAAGATGTAAATGATTTTTTTAAAAGTATGTTTACTAGATTATGTAAAAGTTTATGATGTAATAGCACATGTGAATGTGAAGATCAACTTATTTCTATTTAAGAAGTCTGTAATTATCTCAAAAGAAAAAAATCGTAGAATAAAACAGGGTTCGTAAGCTTTTCCCACAATTTTTTAATAGAATTTTTCGCTTTATTTAAATGCAGAAATGTATTAAAAATCCTGCAATTAAACGAGGCGTCTACAGTTTGTGATATTTAAATATTAAATAGAAAAATTCTATTAAAAAATTGAGATAAAAGCCCTGTGAAATTAAAAGATGAAGGTATTTTTCACACAATCTCTCATAAATTGTATAGCTAAAAGTCTAATAAAATGTTATATGGTTATTTTTAAATGATTTTTAGTGATTCATTCTGTTTGTAAATTACATTATTTGAATCTGGAAAATTCAATTACTCCGTTTCTTTGTCACGCAACCACAGGCAATATTAAATCTTTCCCTTCCCACAATGTTACATAATTAAATTCGAATATGTGCTATTTTATAAGATGGGAAAAACTAGTCTGAATTTGTATGATTTCAAAGCGATATTATTCGGTTTACTGTTTCATGAAAGATTGTGTTTTTAAATTAATCATTTTCTTAAATGAAATTCAAATATATTTTTAGAATGAAGGAATTGTTCTGAATGCTTCTTTTATATTTTGTTTAATGGATAATAGATATACATTGTTTAAAAAAAGTACTTTTTACTAAATTACATAAAACTGCATATACTTGATGATTCAATAGAGAGATTATGGGCATTACGTCTTAAAACATTGATGATAGAAACATATTTTCAATTACAAAAATTATACAAATGAAGTACAGCTTTTAGATATAGCATTTATTTTGAAAGGGGCTATATACATATTAAAATACGTAATTTATTTTCTATGTAGCCTCTGGATCCTGAGAATTTCTTAAATGAAAAAAAAAAATATTTTTTAAGAGTGAATACATTTTTCTGAATGCTTCGTTTACATTTTATTTAATTGATAATGCATAGATATTAATTTTTTTTGAAATACTTATATATATATATATATATATACTAAATTACGTAAAAGTGTATATATCGGAGGATTCAGTACATAGATTATGCGCATAACAGCTTAAAACCGATGGTGGTAGACACATATTTCCAATTACAAAAAGGTGTACATATGAAGTACAGCTTTTATATTTAACATTTATTTTGAAAGGGACTATATACATATTAAAGTAAGGATTTTTTTTTATCTAGTCTCTGGTCCCTGAGATTTTTTTAAATGAAATTAAAAATATATTTTTAAAAAGTGAATGGATTTTTCTAAATTATTCTTTTACATATTATTTAATAGATAATAGATAGATGTTAATTTTTTTAAATAAAAACTATAATAATATATATATAAACTTTTTAGGAAATTACGTAAAAGTGTATATACAAGGTGATTCAATACAGAGATTGTAGGCATTACCTCTTAAACCGATGGTGATAAAAACATATTTCCAATTACAAAAAGTGTACATATGAAGTACAGTTTTTAGATATAGCATTTAATTTGAAAGGAACTATATACATATTAAAATACGTAAATTTTTTTCTCTCGTCTCTGGTACCTACAAGTTATATTAAAAAAAAACAAAAAAACATTCTAGTTACTCTGAAAATTAAAATAATAAAATTGACATTTTTTACGACCAAAATGTACCAACGTATGCTATTTTGGATTTTTTTGAAATTTTGGAACTTCCCGGCTCTAAATATGGATAGACTAGTTATTTATTGCCGGCAAACTCCACAATTTATTAAAAAAAATCAAAATATCATAACTCGGTGGCTTTTGGTCGTAGAAGAATGGAAATTTTATTGCTTTACCTGTCCGAGCATGGAGGATGTTTTTAAAATGTAACTCGTAGAACCATAGAACCAGATAAACGAAAATTTCATTTTTTAAAGAAATGTATACAGCACCTTCCAAATTAAATGCAATGTCTAAAAACTGTACTTTATTTATATGCTATTTGTAGTTGGAAGTATTTTTCTATGATATGTGGTTTAAGAGATAATCGCCATTTTGTATCAACCTTTATAATATTGTACATCTATTACATCATCTATACTATTATATAAATAGAGAACGCCTGACTGACTGACTCTTCAACGTCCAGCTGAAACAACTATAATCAGGATCACGAAATTGAGACAGTAGATTGCTGTTATGACCTAGACAAGCGATAAGAAAGATTTTTTAAAATACCCCCCCCCCCCACACACACACACACAACCGAAAGGGCGTTAAAGGGACGTCAAAAGTTTTAGGTCAATTCGCCATATCTCAGCAGCAGTTTTAGGTAGGAGCGTGAAATTCAGGAAAACAAATTTACTAATAAAATGGTTAACGCGTTAAACACGTATTTCAGCAATTTTACAAATTTACCCCCTATGGGAGTTAAATGGGGGTTGTTAGGTAAAAAAAAATAATGAATCTAGCAACAATACAGTTACAAAATAAATTCGCAACAATAGTTACATCAATGAAGTTAAAACAAAGAAATTGCAATAATGAAACATATAAAATGCAGCTAAACCAATCTGCTAAAAAACAGTTAAACACATATTTTAGCTAATTTATCGATTTCGTCGCCAACATTGGCAATGACCCCGATTAATAAGATTAGACGAATAAGCCAACTATTGCTGATTTTTGATTAGATATTTTGCGTAAGAGATTTTTCCAAGGAGGTTGACACATTTTCCATCCGAACGAAGTCGGGACGGGCTGCTAGTATAATAATAAATATGAATATAAAAATAAACTTTTTTATATATCGAAAGCGTGAAAATTTTGAAAAAGAACCTCATAAAATAAAAATATGTACGATTTTTTTCATAAATCTGTCATAAATAACAATATGTCATACATAAAACTCTATATGCTTTTTTAAAATATCTTTTTAATGACTCTTTCTATTACTTAATTACATTACTTGGATCCGGAAAATTCAATTACACCCTTTCTTTATTTTGCAACCACATAAGAGCAATATTAAACATTTCCCTGACTACAATCTTACACAGTTACTTTAGAAAATGTGCTATTTCATAAGATGGAAAAAAACATTTTTTTACAAACTTAAATATGGGATTTTAAAGTAGTATTTTGTTTGTTTGTTTGCTGTTATGTGCAGTAATGTGCTTTTAAAATAGGGAAATACTTTTAAAACTAAATTCAAGATATATTTTCAGAATGAATGAATTTTTCTCAATGATTTATTTAAAAATACTATTTAATACGTATTTAATACTTTTGCTATATTGCAGTTCTCTATTATGTTTTTTTTCTATTATTATTATTATTTTTAAATAATATTATTGTTAAACCCATTTATGATTTTTTTTTCTTTTTTTTTGTTTGAGTGAATTTGTACAATTCGATCATCAGAAATTTTCTTCCAGTTATTTCCTTCTTAAAATATTCTACATAATTTGCTTTAGCTGTGACATGTCTAATTACTTGATTTTCTCAATAAAATCACAAATAACAATACAGGATGCATGGGAAATATCTGCCGATGATTCGATATTTTATCCGTGATTCGTAAAACCAATGACATTCAAAATTATATAGGGGTGATTAAGGTAAAAACGGGTCGGCGGGTACCATATTTTCTCGCTGATAAGTGCTGCCCTGAAGACAGGACCATTTTTAACTACACCCCTTAACGTCTTCTAGCAGTGTGCCAAAAGCTTTTGAAGTGAGTTAATCTCCGTGTCCGTGAAGTGCTAATTTTAGGTAGCTTTCAATACAAAAAAGTATAAAGCTACCTATTGCAGCCGTTGGGAGGAAAGCAGTTCCAGAAAATATGTTGATTTATATATATATATATATATATATATATATATATATATATATCTTAGCTCTGTCATACGATAACGCTCGTATTTATAAATCAATTTGGATGAAACTAATTGTGTGTATTAAGCTAACCAATATCTCGATCGAGTTCGTTGGCCAGCTTGGTCCGCCATTTTGTTTCAAGATGGCGGCCATTTAAAAATTTAAAACTAAAATAAATATACAAAAAAGTTAAAAATTAAAATTCAATTTTTTTAATTACGTGTTAGGCCTTGATACAAGGATTCCAGAGCATTTTTTGGTTTACCTCTATCTTAAAAAATGGCTGAGATAGAGCAGTTTGAAATTCTAGGGTGGCTGACATTTTGAAACAAAACAGCACATTAACGCGATTACTCGCAAATTATTTTCGTTCATTGTTGTAATAATTTTCCCAATCATACGCATAAAACTATATATTCATATCCGTTATTCATATCATATATTCATATCATATATTCATATCATTGGCGACAAAATTGGCGACATTTGGCGAAATATCGCCAAATTTGGCGACCAAAATAAGTCTTCATAAATGAAGCCAATTTGGCTATTGCTCAATAATTTGGCGAATTTCTTATTCAAATTCAGTATTAACGAATCTTTTGTAAACGTTTCTTTGCATTTTAACTTGCTGTTTTCGTTTAACATTAGCTAAAATTTTAAAACGAAGATATAGGAAAGCTACCTTTTCCTCCCGGTACAGGCCGGAAGGACTTTTTCTTCATCTTTTCTGCTCTTTAAAATATCTAGAACACTCTCAGAAAAAACTGTAAATGTATGAGCGTTTGCCCTTTAATTTTCACGGGCAACAGCCTTATTTGATGAAAAACGGTCTGATCCACTAAATAAGCGGCCTTATCCCTTAGATACTTAGAAAATGAACAGCAATCCACATATTCTTACAGTTCTAGCCCATATGTTAGCAAAAATACGGTACGACCCCATACATTGTCCTCCGCTAGGATTACACACTTCATTTTACTCGTGTTTCGAAATTTTTAACCCGCCAAAAAAGCGATTATGTGATGATTATCTAACATGCTACGTGCTACGGAACAGTAAGCAAAGTGTTATTGTGTTTTAAAGTGCATCATATCCTGTGCATTATAATATTGTATGACTTTGTCCCATAAAATTATGTGCTGCACAAAATGATGGGCATGAAATTTTTTTTTTTTTTTTTTTTTTTTTTTTTTTTTTTTTTTTTTTTTTACGGCGTATGACTGGAATCTCTGCTGCCGGCCTCTGCACGTAATTTTACAGCAGTTTTTTTTCTGTGTGAATGACGGATAGTCTTACGTAAGTAAACCACTCTTTCCTATAGCTTTCACACGATATTTTGATACCAAGTAGAAGTGTGTACGTCCAGCTATCCCGGAGAACGATCTTGTTGATTTTTGGTAGTTTGTTGGGGCAAAACCGGGTATCCATGGCTTTTAATTGAATTCTGCAATTAATTGTTTCCTCACAGAATCACAAGTTGATTTGTAAAGAGTGGGCACATGAGGAGTGCAGCGGACACGGGAAGTAAAAGCTGAGAAAGCCAAAAAAGCGATTATGTGATGATTATCTAACGTGCTACGTGCTATGGAACAGTAAGTAAAGTGTTATTGTGTTTTAAAGTGCATCATATCATGTGCATTATAATATTGTATTACTTTGTCCCATAAAATTATGTGCTGCACAAAATGATGGGCATGGAATTTTTTTTTTTTTTTACGGGGTATGACTGGAATCTCTGCTGCCGGCCTCTGCACGTAATTTTACAGCAGTTTTTTTTCTGTGTGACTGACGGATAGTCTTACGTAAGTAAACCACTCTTTCCTATAGATTTCATACGATATTTTGATACCAAGTAGAAGTGTGTACGTCCAGCTATCCCGGAGAACGATCTTGTTGATTTTTGGTCATTTGTTGGGACAAAACCGGGTATCCATGGCTTTACATTGAATTCTGCAATTAATTGTTTCCTCACAGAATCACAAGTTGATTTGTAAAGAGTGGGCACATGAGGAGTGCAGCGGACACGGGAAGTAAAAGCTGAGAAAGCCATTATATTACAACGTTAAAAGCTGCTCGAATACCTGCAAAAAAAACTTTACACCGCACATAACCGGGTACCCATGACTTTACATTGAATTTTGCAATTAATTGTTTCCTCACAGAATCACAAGTTGATTTGTAAAGAGTGGGCACATGAGGAGTGTAGCGGACACGGGACGTAAAAGCTGAGAAAGCCATTATATTACAACGTTAAAAGCTGCTCGAAAACCTTAAAAAAAAAACTTTACTGATCATATAAAATGTATATATGTTGTAAATTTTGATTCAAAGCTTTATTCTAATAATGCTTTTTGTTATTGGAAGCGTAAAAATAAAATTTCTGAATAGTGCCTTGTTTTAACTTACCACCCAAATTCGAAGTTCTTTCCGATGCTCCTGGAAAATGCCTTTTCCCAAGTAGAGAAGAATTTTTCTGTAGCAACAGGTATGGTTTTTCAATGTCCCAAATGTTCCTAAACACTTTTATGAGATGTTCCGATTTCTAGGTCCTTCTAGACTTTTGTTAAACAAAGAAAAACCCTTAGATACCCGGTTTTACCCTACTTTCCCTTATATTTATATATAAACTAAAAATTATAAAAACGCAAATTGAAGAAATTAAAGAAATACGTCAGTTGCAATAATACTGAAAATATCATTAGAAGTTTATACTAAATTTACTGTGTTATACAATAAAATAAATAAAAGTAAAGGCATTTCGTATGTTTTAGTATTAGCTGATTTTTTTTGTTCTGATACGCAGATGTTTAAATAAATTTTTTGGAAATAAAAGTATAAATACGTATAAACATATAAATAATTTATTTGTAAATTTAATTTACTTTTTGTTTACTTTAAATTTAGTTTACATTTGGATTATTATAGTTTATCTTTTAAAATAAAGGTTTAAATAATAGATTATGATATTTGTATATGCACATATTACAAATTTCGAAATGTATCATGCCACAGAATTTTGAGAATAGTCCTATTTTCGATTCGTATTTTCATCCGTCAGTTAATAATAAATACGCAAGTGCTTTTCATGAATTTTTTCTGATATAAACTCACATAATTTCTAAAATAGACGTAATCATTAAATATTTGAATATTTTCAGTCGAAAACCGATTCAACGCATTGATTTTTAAAATAGATTAGGAACCTCGTATAATCACTTAAGAAATGAAAAAACATTTTCTATCAGATTATCTGTGTTTGGAACTAAAGGGCCAAGACGCTAAGTATTTTTTTTATCGTAAGAAATGACGTGTCTGTGAAAAAAATTCAACTAAATGCTTTTTGAAATTTGTTTTCTGTAATTATGTTAACAAAAAAAAATTTGAAAAAAAAACTCAAATTTTAATTAAAAAATCACCATTAAGCATGAGTATAATACTCAAAATATCAGAAGGCTTTATTCACAATTAAGACTCGCGATTCCCTTTCTTTCACAGAATTGAAGCGTGGGAACCAGATTGAAATATTCCATATTTTTGTGAAAAATGAATTTGAAATATCAAAGCATTCTATGCAATGCCGTCTGTTGGCTATATAATGAATTTTATTAACTTCAAAACTATTCAACTGATAGAGCCAGTTTAACAGACAGTCCAACGTAACTTGTCTATGAAGTTGCCAATTCGAGAGTGGATCAAGTGGCTTGATCAACTCTGGCACTGCCAACTTAATCATCATATTCTTGCTGAAGAAGCTTGGTCTTTTCTGGTGCTAACAGAACTTGACTAAAGGAGTTTGACAAAATCTGTACTAATTTTGGAAAGCGTTTTTTGCAAAAGTACATCTGGCGAGGTTGGTCTACTCTGGTTCTCAACGCCTCAATTATTCCTGATGATATAACAGGCTCTCGGGCAATCCCATTTTAATCAACATATCTATCATCGGTCGATGACTAATTTAATACCCCTAACTCTCCCGAACATTTTCACATGAACAATGCATATTTTATGGTGCAATTTGTATATTCTAATACGTTTTACCCATTTTATCTTTCAAAATTGATAAAGAGTTGTGTATAAACATAATGAGCAATCATTTACTCAATATTATGGTGTAAACAAGTAGCTCTCCATAATTAGAAAACTCTTGTTAGCATTTCATTGTTTGATGTTGGACTGTGCATAACATGTGATTCATCTTATCTTGGTATATCCTAAGCAGTCAAAAATTTTACACTGACTATTGCATCACCTACTATACTTATCAAACAGTGAAATGTCTATGAGGAGTTGTCTTGAGCAGAAACAGTAAGAGGGTTCACATTTAGCATTGGTAAGTTAACTTTCCGATAACCATTGTCACTTAAAATAGGAATTTTAAAATACCTATTTACAAATTTATACCTTATTTTGACAAACAAAATATAGTGATTTTTAATTCCCCCCCCCCATTTTGAAACGTGCTCTCTCTCTCTCTCTCTCTCTCTCTCTCTCTCTCTCTCTCTATACCGGCCTTTATGTCCGGTCATTATTAATAATAACCGGCTATTATTAATAATGACCGGATTAATCATATTGGCCGTAACATATATCTATATACAGGGTGTGTCAGAAAAATGTATACACGCTTTAAGTGATTATAATTCCAGTTTTTATTCTCATATAATTAATATTTAAATTGCAAAAGAATCTACATACAATATATAACTTTTCCTCATCCCGAAGATGTTCAAAATTATTACCGTTTTGGTCAATACACTACTTATAACGGTGGGCTATTGATTCACAAACTTTTACAAACACTTCATTTGGCGTTGTGGCACATTCTTGCTCAATTGCGGTTTCGGAACGTTGTTCGTTTCAAACATATATTTTATCCGATGAATTGTAATTCGCATAGGTGGATCTGTCTGAAACACCCTACAATAATATTTTTGTACTTCTACTACATTTTTACACTTAAAATAGTATTTAAACAAAATCTTTTTTCAAAAGTTAATCTTGATTCCCTCATTATTTCCAATTAATTAAACTTTGAAAATAAAGGAATAATACAATGTTATATGACCCATTAAATTGTGTATGTATACATCTTTCAGACGCACCCTGTATGTATATATAGTTATTTTATCAATACCATAAATAAAATATGGATTACAGCTTTTAAATAAACTTAAAATATGTACTTTATCTTTTCAAAGAACAGGAAAGAATTTTCAATTTACTCTAAAAATTTTGACTTAAAATTTTGAATAATAATATCAAAAGAAAGATTTTTTAAATCTTTTTCAGAAACTGTCGCATCAGATTTGCGATCAACTAAAGAAATAAAAAAAAAACGCAATCATAAAAATGCCATTGATCTTCAACATGAATTTATACCGCCTCCGCCTGTGTCGCCCTAATATACATTGGGACCGGGCGAATTATGTATGCACGATGCAACATACTGGAAATTAATATTCAACTCCCTGAACCCAGAGACTGTCAAAACTACTTTTGCTCTGCTCATTAAATATGCATTTTTTAAAAGCACTTTGCCTTATAAAGTAAGGCGAAGCAAAGAAGGGGAAAAAGAGAAATTCAAAATTGGATAGCTGAGGTTATGTTCAAAGAAAAAGAATCCGGAAATGTTGCATGTTTTTAAATTTAAATATTGTAAAAAGGAAAAGATTAGAACTCGACCTTATTGTTCTAGAATATGTTTTCAGAGAAATAATTTTGAAGGTAAGATAAAATGTATACTTTTTGTGATAACTATTTTTACAGCTTTCAAGAAATGGAATATTTTTTGCGCATCACTAATCTTGTATTATATCGCTCGAAAAGAGAAACGTAATTATCATAAAATAATCATAATAGTTAAATTTTCTTGTGTAATATTCAAGACGGTATGTTTGTCATATTTGATAGATTATTTTTTTTATGTACTACTACAGAAATGCAAGAAACATAAATATATATATATATATATATATATATATATATATATATATATATATATATATATATATATATATAAGTGTATAAAAGTGTATGTCTGTTCAATTTTCTTCGGGGAATCCGGGGGAGGATAGACTTGACTACTTAAATAAATGATTCTCAACCTGTATTTGGTAATGCCACACAGTAGTTTCCATGTAATTATGATGAACCCTCCATTTGAGGTAAAATATTGTATTTTAAGTGAGCTCTTTTCCAATAAGTACAGCAGAATCATTTGTCTCGCATTTTTTTAATCAATTAAATACGTCAGAATTTTTGCATGATATGATGCAACATTATAAAATAAGTGGAAAACTTTATATTTGTTTTACATCAAATGCCGTATTTGTTCTTTGTCATTCTACCTCAGTGTGATGTAAGTCATACATTGTGTGAATTGTCATCGTGAAAAAATTGTCTGAATAAAACAAGCACAGAGCCAACTCATACAGCATTAAATTTCATAACATTCATGCATTTTACTGTTGATTTAGCAGCTTCTTAATAATAAGAGTTATATTTTTTGGATACATAGGAATATAGCGATGTATAAGACATATTTCTGCATTCTCATTATTTTCCAGTTATGAATAGTCATTTGTCTTGCACCTTTTGCATCACCCGATATTATGTTTTCCACTGGTATATTATTGAAACCTTAGATTAATAAATATATCAGGAATCTAGTGAAGTTTTCTAAAGATTTGCATAGTAAATTTTTCTGCAGTAAATTTACCTTTATTAAAGAAATTTCAGTAATAATAACTGCTTTGGCAAGTTAAATCGTTTTTTACTTTATTTAATGATAATGAGAGTTTTCATAATCGGAATGTACAAGGCGGTCTACTAGTGGTAATTATAAGGTAAGGAATGGGGACTGCTTAAACCTGAAATGCATTTTAGCGATCTAGTGTGCATTCACCTCACTATCGTTATCAGTTGACCATCATGTACGTATTCATTATATTTTTTTAATAATGTGTATGTTATAGCTTTTTACAGACTGGTTAATTTTAAGCAATAGCTATGTCAAATAAACTTGTCTTGAACCAGAAATTTTACTTAGTAAAATATACCAAATACATGCCGCACCGAAATAATTAAGTGTTATTAGATAAACTTTCTACGCATTATAAACAAAATAATTTCCATCATCTATCCGCAGCGTATATATCTATATATTATGTGTATTCACATATCAATTATATGCATTCATAAGGTAAAGCCAGGAAATATGGCGCGGTCGGAGAGATTGCGCACATGGAGGTTCGGGGGGAAGGAGTAGAGTGAGCGCGCAGCGACTCCAGGTACTTGTACAACAACAGTAGTGGAGTGTCTACTTGAAAGTGCACGTTGATTGCTTTGAGCATCTAAGATAAAGTATTGCTATTTTGTTTTGTTTTCCCAAAGTAAGTGCTTGAATTTTCATAGATATTCATCAGAATTTCTATACAATGGCAATAGTACAAAATATTTTAAACTTAAACGATTTCTCATAAGCTACTGATCTAGACTAACAATGTGAACATCAACGGTTCGTTTTAGAAGAGGTCATGTTTAAATAAAAGGGCGCGCAATCTCTCCTACCGAAATTGGGGAGTTTGCGCATCTGCTACTTAGGAGAGATGGCGCAGTGTTCCCATTAGTTTTCATGCTAGGAGAGATTACGCAGCTTATTGGTAAATTTGCATTAAAAAATGAAAAATGAAAAAGGACTAACTTTAAGTTAAACGTGTTATTAAGTAACATAATTTTATTTTGTAATCTTATCTGGACTAGCTTTTTCTGATTCTTTAACTTTTTTTTCCCTGTAATTAAAACTTTTTAATCGTTTTTAAAATTATTTCCTTTTTCTGATTCTTTAATCATTAGGTTGAAATATTCACTCCTAATACAATAATATTTGTTCACAAAAACCTTACAGCAATGTCATTTAAGTGTAATTATTATTGTTAACAATTTAATTGTAGTTATTATCAGTAACAATCTCTCCTACCCATGTGCGCAATCACACCAACCCTGTAAGGACAGATTGCGCAAAATAACTTTCTTGGTTTTATTACAACTGTTCTATTATATTACAACATAACAACAAAATAGCAATGGAAACGCATAAAAAACAAATGAAGTAAAAATTATTCATGAATAGTTTAGCAAAAAATTAATATTTAGATTTTTTATTACTATTCTTTTAAATTGTGCGCAGACTATCCTAGCTTTACCTTATGCTGCGTAATAGTATTTCCTACCAGAGCTATAAAAATTAGTAATTACACAACTATTCTTAAATTGTCCCCAGAAAACCCGAAATGCTATAGGTTCGGAAATACGGTCCTAAATAGATGTTATCTTATAAGTGTTTAATGTGCATTATATTTTGCATTTGAATTGAATTTTTTTATCCAATTCTTCTATAATTTAAGCAATTTGTATGTGTTAAAAAAGGAGAACTTTACTCACTGGCTCATTACGATTTCATGCATAAATATATCAGAATACACAAAGTTTTATAAAGTTATTAATTAAATTAGTTTTATAATAAATATATAATTAAATTAAGTTTTATAAAGTTATTAATGTTAAAATTATTGGATAAATTAAAAGACTAAATTTGTTAAATCAACCAAAAAATTGTTTTTATATTTTTACTTGTATTAACATTTCACTAATTCGTAATTTTCTAAACAAAACTGCAATAAAAATTTTACGTTAGGATAAAAGTTAAAATAAAAGGAGATTCATCACTATTAAAATTTTTGTGTTAGTATGAACCAACTGTTTCTGCTCCAGTAGCAGCAACCATAGAATGGTGAAATATCGTTCCAAGATTTGGAGACAATTTTATTCAGAAAAATGAATTATGACAATAAATATTTGAAGGAGATACCATTGATAAATTTCAACTGTAATCGGATATAGTCTGAAAGTTTACTTAGAATCCTTTATTTTACAATAATAGTATTGTACTTTAAAAATTCTGTCGTAATAATTCAAATATTATAGCCTAGATTACAAAACCTTGAGAGCTTTACGCAGTAATTTTAGATTTGAGGACATTCTGTATTTCTAACCTCAATTATAAGGTAAAGCTAGGAGAGTCTGCGCACAGTTAAAAAGAATAACAATAAAAAGTCTAAATATTAATTTTTTGCTAAACTATCCATGAATAATTTTTACTTCATTTGTTTTTTTATGCATTTCCATTGCTACTTTGTTGTTGTGTTGTAATTTAATAGAACAGTTGTAATAAAACCAAGAAAGTTATTTTCCGCAATCTATCCTTACAGGGTTGGTGTGATTGCGCACATGGGCAGGAGAGATTGTTACTACTAATAACTACAATTAAATTGTTAACAATAATAATTACACTTAAATGACATTGTTGTAAGGTTTTTATGAACAAATATTATTGTATTAGGGGTGGATATTTCAACCTAATGATTAAAGAATCAGAAAAAGGAAATAATTTTAAAAACGATTAAAAAATTTTAATTAAAGGAAAAAAAAATTAAAGAATCAGAAAAAGCAAGTCCAGATAGGAGTACAAAATAACATTAAGTTACTTGATAGCACGTTTAGCTTAAAATTAGTCCATTTTCATTTTTACTTTCTTTTTATGCAAATTTACCAATAAGCTGCGTAATCTCTCCTAGCATGGAAACTAATGGGAACAATGCGCCATCTCTCCTAAGTAGCAGATGCGCAAACTCTCCAATTTCGGTAGGAGAGATTGCGCGGCCTTTTATTTAAACATGACCGCTACTAAAACGAACCGTTGATGTTCACACTGTTAGTCTAGATTAATAGATTATGAGAAATCGTTTAAGTTAAGAATATTTTGTACTACTGGCATTGTATAGAAATTCTGACGATTAGCTATGAAAATTCAAGGCATTACTTTGGGAAAACAAAACAAAATAGCAATGCTTTTCCTTAGACGCTCAAAGCAATCAACGTGCACTTTCAAGTAGACACTCCACTACTGCTGTTGTACAACTACCTGTAGTTGCTGCGCGCTCCTTCCCCCCCCCCCCGGAAAACTCTATGTGCGCAATCTCTCCTGGCTTTACCTTACATATGAGGACATGAGCTTCAAATATCGCCTTATCCAAAATTTAAGAAATCGTGTTTTCTCTATCATTCTATCCTATTGGTTCTCTGAAAAAACACTACAATCCGCAGAAAAACTAGTTTTAGCATGTATTTCTGCTTTTCAAAAATCTTGGTTTACAATGAAAACCAATTGAAGCAATCAGATGTTTTTCGCGATTTCCTCGAATTTGATTTTTTGGATGAGGCGATTTTTGAAACTCATGTACTCAATACATATATAAACAGTCGAATTAGTTTAATACGAGCACGGCTAAAACAAGGACATTAGCAATTGGCACGTTAAGAATAGTTCATCATTTAAACTTTAAGATTTTCAATCTTTTTACGAGCTACAAAAGCTGAATCATAGCTTATATGGGCAAAATATTTGTTAATTTCAATGTGATTTTTGGCGAAAAGGGGGGTAGAATTAGGAAACAAATTCCCTTTTTATAGAATACCGTTCTCCCTAAGCAATAATGTTTCTATATTACAACTGCCTATCAAAATGTAATAATTAATTTATCAGTTTTACCAGACAGAATTTCAGCAAACAAAGAGATCCATCCACAACGAAAATGTATAGGAGTGCCCCAACGTATTGAAAAAAATTAAAGAAAGAAGAGAGGGATAAAGGCGTTTCAAAAATAGTCCCTTTATAAGATTTACTACTAAGCCATAGAAAGGAAGCAGCGTGGAAGAAAAGCTTTTTTTTTGTTTCTTTCCATAAATCCAGGCACTAGTCCACCAGCCTATCTTATTGCTTTATTGAAATGAAAACAATGCTTAAAATCAACAGATCGAAAAGTGCAGTGACTATTGCAATATGGTAGCAGAAATATGTCGAAATGGGAAGTGATGGGATTACTAAGCGTCGCTCTAGCTCTTTAGAATTAGTAGTACTTTAGAGACATTGATTTCAGTATTGAAACTTCGTCTTAAATAAAGACCCGCCTAAAGAAAATGACACTCACAAAGGTAGGACTGAATATTTCATGTTAACTTTAGACTATTAAGTTCATTTTAGCATTGTTATAATTAGAACCATTAATAGTAGTAATTAGTTTAATCATGTGTCTGTTTTTAGTATTTTTATTATCTTCACGGATATTAAGAGTAACGGTTAATATGCCCTCGTTTATCGTATTAACTATATATATATATATATATATATATATAACCATTAAATGAACGTTACAACCACAAACTAAAACAGTGAAATTATGAATAAAATTTAAATAACTAATTGACAACAATACAGATCCCCCCAACAAACTGAACATAGATACCAAAAACATAATTAAAATAAAATAAATAAAAAGAAATTGAATAATGTGAATTTGTGGAATTTAGACAGAATCTTCAGGTCAAAAATGCCTAAATTTCCACAAATAGAATGCGTGGTTTCATATTCATATTAGCCATAAAATAGCTAAGAAATATGAATTTGGGACAACCGCATCCAGAATGTAGAGAAATACACAATGAAACAACAATAAGGTTCAAAATAAAACATGATTAAAAAGGATTGAGGGGGAAAAAATAAAAACATGAAATTACCCCATTTGAAAGCAAAATCCAAACTTGAGTCAGAATATATTGCAAGAATTGGAGTTTTAAGCATATGTTGCCGAAAAAAAATATTTAAAAATTAATGGACCATGGATCAAGGAACAACATGTAATGCATAGCCATACGTAAGAAAAATAATAATGGTAGGAGTATATTAAGTTTGCATTATGGTATATATAAATATTTTAGAAAATTTATTATTAATCACTCTAGTTCACTGAAAATTGCTATTTTTTCCTGGTTTGCTTTATATGCATATATCTACATATTATAAATTCATTATATTATAAATTTCATTATATTATAAAATTGTTTATATTACTCGTTTCAATTTCTCCGGGCTCCAGAACTTCCATGCAGTCATTTAATCAATTTGTGTGCTGTGTTTAGTATATCGAATCAACACCCTTCTGGCACTATAAATATATAGTCAATTTATTTTAATACAAAGAAGGTATATATTTATAGGAGTATAAAATTTTAGAAGTAGTATCAATATCTGGATTTTTTTCTTATTATAAGACCTAAATATTATTTTTTTTAATTTATGTAAAATTTCCGTTTAACTATGATCAACATTAAAAAGAGGATAACATTCGTAAAATACTGAAATGTGCATATTTTAGATGCAGTTAAATTAGTACAAAAGATACATCGTGAAAATACTGGGTGCTCCAAAAAGATTCAAACGCGCTATAATATTTTATTTGTTTGAGATTTACGTACACAATGTAAATTACAAAATGTGTTCAAAATAAGTTAGAACCAGTCAACCCATGCGAGAATTTTGCTCTCTAATATTTTGTAGCAATATTTGACAGTTTTTACATACAGGTTTAGAAAAATTAAGGATAAAAATACATATATTAATCAAGCCAGAATAACATCTCATTGATTCCATCAAAGTTGCAATAGAAACTGATCAAAGATAGCAAAAATCACGTACCAGGGGAAACAATTAACAATCGTATGGTGTAATCTGCACACTGGTACGATAATTCTTTTGTTAATTTTACATGAATATTTGAAATCTGAGCTTACTCACGGGCCGAACAAGACTATTTTTTTTCTTTTACCGCAAAATTTCCTGTCTTTCACAAGTCTTAACATATGCAGAAGTTGAATCCTAACAAAGTTAAACGTGTGACAATGTTGAAAACAAGTTGAACGTGTATATAAATGGTTCCGAAATTTTTTACTTTGTTACGCTGGCACGATGATTTGTTATTTTATTATGAATTTTTGATGTGCAAACGGAATTACCTTGTAAGCCAAGTAAGTTCTTTTTACCTTAGGCAATAGAACTTTTTAGAAATATAAATATCATATAATGTTAATTTTGTATTAAATAATTATGTAATGAAATATGAACACAGTAAATTGCAGCCAACATAAAAGATGATACAATGCGTTTTAAAGAAGATTTAGAACTCACAAAGCATCTGAATTGTGATTCAGTTAAATTTAAACTCCGATTTAAGCAACATTACATGAAAGCATTTTAAAGTTTCTGCACACAAAGCGTTTGCAATGCATTGTTTCATTGAGTCCATCGCTGAAACACAGTTTATCTAGCATATTAGCATGAATAGTTTTGAAAGCTTTACTCAACGGTGAGTTAGAAGATTTCCTTTGAGTCTTTTGACACATAAAGTCTTGAATGAAAAGGAAGACAGTTACATATGGAGAGCACCTCTGACATGTAAATTTCAAGCTAGTGAATTTCTAAGAGAGAAGAATAGCTCGGTTAGGATTTAAACGGTGCTCATACTTTAAGTGTTCAAAACTCCGTACTTACTTAATTAAATGCAAATTTTTGTTTGAGGGAAAGTTTCGTAGAATGACGACAACAAAGTAAAATAAATTAAAGCGCAAAAATTCTATGTATTGTCACAAATTCTAATAAATATACATGAAATTCATTTTGTATAAAATTATCACTTAAGTAACGCACACCAAACGTAAGCTAATTTCCAAAACAATAGGATCAAAGTTTGTTTACCCTTTTGTTTATCATAGATGTTATCTACGTGTTTTCATTTTCTAAAAATTGAAAATCGCTATTAGGGTAGTTTAAATACCACATTGAGCAAAGTGTGTCAACAAATACCTTTAATAATTGGATCAGAATTCATTTACTGCTTTGTGTATCTTAAAATATGCAGTGCTTTCATTTTCTAAAAGTTAATTGTATAATTTAAATATCTTGTTGAAGAAAACAGCAACAAAATAGTTTCATGAATATTTTTTATGAAAAGGCAAAATGGAAATAAAATAAACAAAAAAATAATTACATTTATTAATTACTTAATTATCTTAAATAATTACATCAGATATTTTTATTAAATAGAAAAATCACAATGTGTAAAAGTTTGTGAATTAAACTCTTTGCCTCATTGCATATGTGTAACTTGGTACCAAAAGGGCTAATGCCGAAAATCGACTATTTTATCTTGGCTTCACAATTGTAAACTACCTCATTTTAATATATTCCCAGCTAGGAATGTTTTAAAACAAGAACGAAAAATTATGCGTCAAGCATAGATTATGTAGCACTTTCCAACGCTTTCAAAATAATTTTACAAATCATACCGTTGATTAAGCTAAAAGATAACATCTAAGTAAACAATTTGGAAAACGCATAACATATTTAAAAACATAATTTCAGGCATTTTCAACATATACAATACTCGGAAAAATATCCGAATACTTTTATTCAGCCCTGTATAGGATCTATAGGTTTGTATATATACTACATAGGATGCTAAATTTTAGTTCATTTAGGAAACGCGTAGCACAGTTTAAAATTCTCCATCTGGAGTTTGTCAATAAACGGAAATGTGTTCGCGAACTTTTGTGCTTCCCTGTATAGGATCTACAGAATTTATACACACCACGTAATAGACAAAAAGCGAGGTAAAATTCAAATCGCGTTCAGTAACTTAAAACGCACTTCCAGGAATTATTGTTAACAGACAGTAGAGAATTATTTTGTGTGTCCCTGTAAATGAACGATGACTGCTATGTACACAATATTCTGTAGTAAGCCTCTTATAATGCACATTAGTGATATATATAAATTTCAGTGCGTTTAAAATAGTGAAACATTATTTAAATAAACCGCAGACGACTTTTCTCCATAGACCTAATGTAACGGAATTCTTTTGACTGTCCCTGTAAAGTAACTATAAGTGCTATGCACACCCTATTCCATATTAAGCTTCTTCTAATGCACTTTAGTGATATATATAAATTTCAATACGTTTAAATTAGTGAAACATTATTTAAATAAACCGCAAATGATTTTTCCCCATAGAACGCAATGTAACGGAATTATTTTGAGTGTCCCTGTAAAAAAACTATAAGTGCTACACACTTCCGTTGAAATAGGAAACATGCTACCGATGGCGACAATAACATATAAAAATTGCAGAGCAATCCGAGCATATTTACGGGAGTTAGAGCATGGCCAGACGGCCAGACGGCCATAAGGCCAGACAAACCGAAGTCATAAGCACTTTTCAACTAGGTTGGAAAGTGCTAAAAAGACGATGTCCAATATGCACCAGTTGTAAAAAGGTCAATTCCCCCTTTTAAGATATTACCTGTTAGGTATGTTTAAAAAAAGCCGATGTCCAATATTTATAAGTAGTAAAAATGCCAATTCCTTCATAACTAAGTTCTTTCACTTATGATTTTTATTTCTCTGAAATCTCCAGCTGTGTTTTAATCTTCGGGGAGATTCTAATTCTCATGCAACGATCTTATAAATACGACGTAATTTCATTACAGTGCGTAACATCTTAGCACATTATATTTGTACAAAATTGGTACAAAAGTTTATTATGAAAGGATACAAAAAGTTTATTGCGAAAGGATACAAAAGGTTTATTACGAAAGGATACAAAATGTTTTATTAACATAAGCATAAAAAATGTTATTTTGTACGATACAAAAATATTGAATCGATACAAAAGGGTTATTACGAAAGCATAAAAAATGTCACTATAAAAGGATACAAAAAGTTTATTACGAAAGGATACAAAAATGTTATTACGAAAGCATAAAACATGTTATTGTGAAAGGATACAAGAAGTTTATTATGAAAGGATACAAAAAGGTTATTATGTAAGTATACAAAAAATGTTATTACGAAAGGATACAAAAAGATTATTACGAAATATACAAAATTGTTGCAGCACAAATGGATTAAAATAGCATAGCATTAAAATAACTGCAATAAAATATATATCTAACATTTAAAATTCGTGAAATTGCTTTATTCTCTTGGTGAGGTTTTTATTCTAATATTTGGTTACTGCAATCATTGTTGTTTTAAAAAGTAATCTAGTAAATGGAAACGTAATTTATGTGCGTCGCCTTTTCAAGTTGAATAATATTTCTGATTGCAATTCATTTTGACAACTTTATTTGTACAACGTCAGTTAGATTATGTGACATGAACTCCCAAAAGTATAATTTATCAATTGCAGGCCGCATCATTTGATTAATTAGTTAAATTTTTTAACATAAGCTTTTTACTGATTTTCTGACGGATTTTTATGAATGGCTTAACATCTTCAGAAGTTTTAGTTATTTGTTTGTAATGTATCTATATTTTTTAAAGTTTTAATATAGTTTCAAAATATTTTCTTTTGTTTCCCAGTTTTTTTTTCTCGTTATTCTTCTGAAATTCCTTATTGTATTAACTTAGTTTATTATGAAAGGATACAAAAGGTTTATTAACAGAAGCATAAAAAATGTTATTATGAAACGGTACAAAATGGTTATTACGAAAGAATAAAAAATGTCACTATAAAAGTATACAAAAAGTTTATTACGAAGGGATACAAAAAGGTTATTACGAAAGCATAAAACATGTTATTAGGAAAGGATACAAGAAGTTTATTATGAAAGAATACAAAAAGGTTATTATGTAAGTATACAAAAAAGGTTATTACGAAAGGATACAAAAAGATTATTACGAAATATACAAAATTATTGCAGCACAAATGGATTAAAATAGCATAGCATTAAAGTAACTGCAATAAAATATATATCTAACATTTAAAATTCGTGAATTTGCTTTATTCACTGGTGAGGTTTTTATTCTAATATTTGGTTATTGTAATCATTGTTGTTTTAAAAAGTAATCTAGTAAATGGAAACGTAATTTATGTGCGTTGCCTTTTCAAGTTGAATAATATTTCTGATTGCAATTCATTTTTACAACTTTATTTGTACAACGTCAGTTAGATTATGTGACATGAACTCCCAAAAGTATAATTTATCAATTGCAGGCCGCATCATTTGATTAATTAGTTAAATTTTTTAACATAATCTTTTTACTGATTTTCTGACGGATTTTTATGAATGGCTCAACATCTTCAGAAGTTTTAGTTATTCGTTTGTAATGTATCTATATTTTTTAAAGTTGTAATATAGTTTCAAAATATTTCCTTTTGTTTCCCAATTTTTTTTCTCGTTATTGTTCTGAAATTCCTTTTTGTATTAACTTTTTATCGCCTAAAAGTATGAACTAAATGAATATGCAATATGTTTGAGGGTATTTCATTATTATCTTTACAAATACTAGGGCATCCAACCCGGGATAGAGAATATATGTGAAAACCATTTTATTTTTTTATTAGTATTATTGAAAACTCTAATGATTAGATTATGTGACATGAACTCCCAAAAGTATAATTTATCAATTGCAGGCCGCATCATTTGATTAATTAGTTAAATTTTTTAACATAATCTTTTTACTGATTTTCTGAAGGATTTTTATGAATGGCTCAACATCTTCAGAAGTTTTAGTTATTTGTTTGTAATGTATCTATGTTTTTTACATTTATTGTAATGTATTTTATGTAATGTATGTATGTTTTTTACATTTATTATTATTTTTTTTAGATTGCCCCCTAACAGCACCAAAAAGTATTTTTACATGAAACATGTCAATTATATATTCAAATGAAATTTTGAAATTTAATAAAAGCAGTAATTTTGTATTGGTATCGTGCCAGAAGTTAATAGCCGGAGAAATCTCTAAAAATTTCGTTATTTACAGCAGTGTTTTATTCTGATAATTTAAGTGCATATTTCAATTACATGTCTGTTAAATTTGTGTTTTATTTTTACTGTTTTTAATATCGTAATGAAGTTTTAATTCCGTTATGGAATATTAGGTGGAAACAAATGCTGAACTTTTTATATTGTTTAAAGTGTAAAACGGATTAATATTTTGTAATCGTCTGCAGGAAGCAAATTAAAAACAAATCATGTTTGAAATTTAACTGAAAAGCCGTAATAATTTGAGTAAATTTCGATACAGTTTTCAAACAAATTGCATTTGAAAATAGATTCTATTTCCCTACATAATGGTGTAAAAATGAAATATATGCGATGTTTAGAAATTAAAAAAATTGCAATAGCAAAAATCGCAAATCCGAAATTTCATCGTCAACTGTTGCCATTCGTAAAATGACGTCAGCGTTACGCACGGACACGTTTGTCCTTTATAATATCGATAGATAGCAATTAACTAGACATTATTTTTAACAGACTTGCAACAAAGAAGGTTATACAATTCGTATGTATGTTTTTTTTTTTATGCCCATGCATAATTTTTAAACTGATGCTGCGATTTTTATAATTAATTCTTTGATAAAAAAAGTTCGCTCTGGTTGTGGTACTATAATAAATTTTATCGGTAACCAAAAATTAGATGTCTCTCTGTGAGTTCATATTCGTATATTTTTATTCTTTTTGACATTCTAAGCTATAACTTTCGTAAAAAATATCTAATTGCTCGGAAATTTTAATAAAATTTTAAAAGCACACAATAATATATATATATTTTAAATATTCGTTGTATTGTATATATATTTTTTTTTACTTTGTCACGACAAATATTTAATTTATGATCATCTACTGCGTGACAAAAATGATTAGCAAAAATGAGATTTAAAACACATTGTTGTGCCAAATCTCTCTCATTAAAATACACCATTTGGTGTGCAATAAGTAAATATCACTGGAATATTAAAGTATTGAAAAACTGGTGTGATAACAATAAAAGCATAAAAACTTCTTAAAAACACCATAAAATAAGGATTGCGCTAAGCCTTTCGAAAGAACTTTGTATTTCTTTGTCAGGCGCATCAAAGAAGACTTACTACTACTTTGAAGGCGCAAGTTAAGGGAATAGTGAATAGGGAAGCAGAAGGCAGCAGCCAATCACAGAAGAGAATTACCTAATCAAATGGATACAGAACAGAAGGAAGCATTATGAAGAAAATTGGATAAAAACAGAATCAGAAAAGTAAAAAAAAAAAAAAAAAAAAAAAAAAATATATATATATATATATATATATATAATAGACAAACAATAAGAAGAAAAAAAGAATTAAAGAATTAAAAACAAATTAGACAAAATCATAATAAACTTTAAAAGAAATTTATCAATTTTTATTGCATTGCTTTTGCATTTTTAATATGTTTTTAATTATTTAATTTACTTTTTTCTCGTTGCTGTTGTTTATCTGTTGTATACATTATATATTCGTGTCCTTTTTTTTTTTTTTACTTTTCTGACTCTGTTTTTATCTAAATTTCTCCATAATATTTCCTTTTGTTCTGCATCTATTTGGTTAGGCAATTATCTTATGTGATTGGCTGATACCTTCTGCTTCCTTATTTGTTATTTCCTTAACTTTATTCCTATTGGTTGTTCTTTAACCTGTCCCTTTTTCCCTCCCATTTCCTTTCAGTCTTGCTTCTGCCTTCAAAGTAGTAGCACGTCTTCTTTGCGCCTGACGAAGAAAGACAAAGTTCTTTCGAAAGGCTAGCGCAATCTTTATTTTATGGTGATTTAAGAATTTTTTATGTTTTTATCAGTGGAATAGATTACGAAACAATCCCTTGAATTTGGTTTTCTTCTTTGTTCTTAAAAATTGTGTATTGTATTTTTTTACATATATATGTATACATTTCGGTGTATCTTAAACATGCTGAGTATCATGCTTTATTAAGGTTAAAATTACCTTGAAAGAAACATAATGGGACTATTACAAATCACATACCATTTAAGAACCAGAACTAAATTAATTATAACAATACAAATAATAATCTAAAGATTTCTTTACACATAGTACATTGGATATGTTGCTAAATTTTGGTTTTTCCACTAGTATTTTTTGGGGGAAATGTATGTCTGGTTTTTTTTTAAGAAAATAAATTTGTTAGAGATTTTTACAAGGAGGGAAGTGAAATTTAATTTTTATGTAGAAATCAAGTTAGAATTTTTCCCTTTATTTTGCTCTTATTTTATTTTTTCTTAACGTTAATAAAAAGTATTTTTCTTTTCTGTGTTTGCCCTTTTACATAAGTTAACTCTCTGGTAGGTAAAGGAAGTTACTCATGTTACTCAAATAAAAATAAATAATACCGCTCATTCTTTAAATATTATACAGCGATAAAAGCACCCTCTATATTACATCATTATATTCTGGTGCTACTAATTATTTGGGTGTTTCAGCTAACGCTGGGGAGAGAATTAGCTGGTGCCTAAAAAGAAAATATTAGTTGAGCTTTGCAGCAATAGACAAAATGCAAAGCTTCCCTTTTGTTGTTCTAGCTATCACGTATTTTTTACAAAATGAAACCAATGTATTGCAAAAGAAGTATATTTTATCAATCAGGATTTTCCCAATAAGTAACAATTATGTCTCTTTATAATCTTCTACATTTTTCATTTATAATAAATAAATTTTATTCAGTTGATAAAAACTATTATCTGAATATATTTTTTAAATATATTTAGAAGTTTTATCTTAAAAATTTACAGCAAGATAAAACAAAAAGAATAAGTGAGATATAATTTATTTTTGGTGCATTTTTACATTGGATCCTATCTATGTGTTACTGATATTTAAAATCGTGACTGTGTTATACGAAATTAAATCGAAAAAATTTCTGCAATGAAACTTTAAACGAAGCGAGCTATTCAATTCCACCTGTTTTCAATTGCGCTTTTCAATGTCCTTCCAGATTAATTCAAAAATACATTTAATTCTCAAAAATCAAATACAGGAAAGAGTTTTGAAAATAGTTACTAGAGAGCACATTTGATAGAAATGCGTTTATAAACTGTGTAAGTTTAAATGATGTTTCTGCCTGCGGAAATGTTCAAAAATGAATTTGATCACGAATAAATGATTCAAGTTTTGCGTGCTTGAGCTTAAAGTTGCCTCTAAAAATTTAAGATAAATTTTTAGATCTAGTTCTGTTTTAGATATGTTGTTGCGTGAGATTTCAAATGTTGGTTACGATAAGCTATTTAGGTTGGGATTCTCCTTTCTGCAATGGCAAACATGTTTTATTCTTAAGATTTATTAATGTATTATATTCCTTTTTTAATGCAACAGGTAGTATATTAATTAAAATGGAATTTGAAATTGATTTTGAAACAATATTTTACAACATATTTTAAATTATTTATTTAAGGCATTTAGTATACTTTCCTCTAAAATTAAAAAAGTATTTTTTCCGTATTTAAAATTTCATGTGTTAACTGTCTATTAGGTAAAAGAAGTTACTCATGTCACTCACGTAAAAATAACTAATACTACCCTATCTTTAATTATTTATTATACAGTCACAAAATCTTCCGCTAAATTATAAGGCTAGTAATTTTTGGGGCGATTTCAGCTAAAGTTGAGGAGAAAATGAGCTAATGTCTGGAAGAAAGGAAATTGTAGAGGTTCACACCATTAGACAAAATGCAAAATTCCCATTCGTGTTTCTAGTTATCAAGTACATTTTTCAAAGACAAATATATTCACCCGAAGTAGGAATCCATTTTATAACTAAGGATTTTTGTAATTAGTAACAGTTGTAAGTTTCTTTAGAATTTTCTACAATTTCATTTATAATAAACAGATTTTATTTCATCGATGAAAACGTTTATCTGAATATATATTTTTTAATTATTTTTAGAAGTTTATCTTTCAAAAATAATAACAAGATTTTAAAAGAATAATAATAAGTGAGACATAATTTATTTTTGGTGCATTTGTACATTGGATCCTATCTATGTGTTAATGATATTTAAAATCGTGAATGTATTACTCGAAATTAAATCGAAAAATTTTCTGCGGTGAAATTTTAAATGAAGAGAGTGATTTAATTCCACCTGTTTTCAATTTCGCTTTTCAATGTCCTTCCAGATTAATTCAAAAATACATCTAATTCTCAAAAATCAAATACAGGAAAGAGTTTTGAAAATAGTTACTAGAGAGCACATTTGATAGAAATGCGTTTATAAACTGTGTAAGTTTAAATGATGTTTCTTCCTGCGGAATGCTCTAAAATGAATTTGATCACGAATAAATGATTCATGTTTTGCGTGTTTGAACTTAAGTCTTCTCTAAAATTTTATCTTAAATTTTTAGATCTAGCTCTGTTTTAGATATGTTGTTGCGTGAGATTTCTAATGTTGGTTACCATAAGCTATTTATGTTGGAATTCTTCTTTCTGCAATAGCAAATATGTTTTATTCTTAACATTTATTTACGTATTACGTTCCTTTTTTTGATGCAACAGGTAATATATTAATTACAATTGAATTTGAAATTGATTTTTAAACAATATTTTACTACATTTTAGAATTAGTTATTTAAGTTATTTAGTGTACTTCCGTCTAAAATTTTAAAAGAGTATTTTTTCCGTATTTAGAATTTTATATGTTAACTGTCTTCTACTAGGTAAAAGAAGTTACTTATGCCACTCACGTAAAAATAACTAATACCGCTCTCTCTCTCTATTTATTTATATTACAGCCACAAAAGCTTCCACTAAATTATATCATTATATCATGGGGCTAATTATTATTTTTTTTTGGGGGGGGGTTAGCTAAAGATGGGGAGAAAATGAGCTGGTGCCTGAAAGAAAGTGAATAGTAGAGGATCGTACCATTAGACAAAATGCAAAATCCCCATTCGTGTTTCTAGTTATCACGTACACTTTGCAAAGACAAACATATCCACCCGAAAACGGAATACATTTTATAATTAAGGATTTTTGCAATTAGTAATAGTGTTAAGTTTCTTTAAAATTTTCTACAATTTCATTTATAATAAATAGATTTTATTTCATTGATGAAAACGTTTATCTGAATATATTTTTTTATTATTTTTAGAAGTTTTATCTTTCCAAAATAATAACACGATTTTAAAAGAATAATAATAAGTGAGACATAATTTATTTTTGGTGCATTTTTACATTGGATTCTACCTATGTGTTAATGATATTTAAAATCTTGAATGTATTACTTGAAATTAAATCGAAGAAAATTCTGCGGTGATATTTTAAATGAAGCGAGTGATTCAATTACACCTGTTTTCAATTTCGCCTTTCAATGTCCTTCCAGATTAATTCAAAAATGCATTTAATTCTCAAAAATCCAATATAGGAAAAAGTTTTGAAAATAGTTACAGGAAAGCACATTTGATAGAAATGCGTTTATAAACTGTGCAAGTTTAAATGATGTTTCTCCCTGCGGAATGCTCTAAAATGAATTTGATCACGAATAAATGATTCAAGTTTTGCGTGTTTGAACTTAAATTATTCTCTAAAAATTTAAGATAAATTTTTAGATCAGATTCCATTTTAGATATGTTGTTGCGTGAGTTTCGAAATGCTGGTTACTATAGCCATTTATGTTAGAATTATTCTTTCTACAACAGGAAACGTGTTTTATACTTAATATTTATTAAATCATTGTATTAATTCTTTTTAATGCAACAGGTAATGCAGTCGTTAAAATTGATTTTGAATTACATTTTTAAACGATGTTTTATTATATTTTAAATTATTTATTTTTAAAATATAATTAATTTTTTATTAAGGCTTTTTTGAAATACAGATTTGTTTAGAATCTTCTATGTTTTTCATGTATAAATGTTAATATTTTTAGAAGTTTAATCTTACAAAACTGATTGTAATATTAAAAAGAATAAGTGAGACATAATTTATTTTTGGTGCAATTTTACATTGGATTCTATCTATGTGATAATGACATTTAAAATCTTGAATGTATTACTCGGAATTAAATCGAAAAAATTCCTGCAGTGAAATTTTAAATGAAGCGAGTAATTCAATTCCACTTGTTTTCAACTCCGCTTTTCATTGTCCTTTCAGTATAATTCAAAAATATATTTAGCTCTAAAAAATCCAATAAAGGAAAAAGGTTTGAAAATAGTTACAGGAAAGCACATTTGATAGAAATGCGTGTGTAAACTGCGTAATTTTAAACTATATTGTGCCTGCGGAATGCCCAAAAACGAATTTGATCAAGAATAAATGATTAAAATTTTCCGTGTTTGAACTTAGTCTTCTCTAAAAATGTAGCTTACATTTTTAGATCAAGTTCTGTTTTATATAGGTTGATGCGTGAGATGTCAAATGTTGGTTGCTATAGCTATTTATGTTCGATTTCTTCTTTCTGCAACAACAAACGTATTTTATTTTTAATAATTTTTAAATCATCGTATTCCTTTTTTAATGTAACAGGTAATATACTCATTAAAATTGAATTTGAAATGCATTTTTAAACAATGTTTTACTATATTTTTAAATTAACTATTAAAAAAAGCAATTATTTTTTATTGACGCTTTTCTTAAATTCAGACTGGCTACTAACTCATAACTTATAAAGAAATTATAAAATCGAATAGTGTTTTTTATTGTTGATAAAAGCAAAAGATCTTTCAGAAAAGGATGTTCCAGCTATTGCAGTTGACGTTTAGTATTAATTCCACATTGTTACAACCATAGGCAGTTTTTATGAGACAGCAATAACTTATGTATCAATATGGAATACAGTTATCAAAAAATGAAATTGTAATTCGATTCCAAATTACTTCAATAGTTATGCTTGCCAGTTTCACACTTCTATGTTTTAAAAAGAGTCTATGATTGTGTCATAAAATATATCGGTATTGAGTGGGAAAAAATTTTTTGAGCACAAATGTATGCTACAGAAATATACCTACTGTGTTCAATCGACGGAGAAGTATATTGACACTTAAAATCTTGAATGTATTACTCGAAATTAAATAGAAAAATTCCTGCAGTGAAATTTTAAAGGAAGCGAGTGATTCAATTCCACCAGTTTTCAATTTCCACTTTTCAATGCCCTTACAGTTTAATTCAAAAATGCATTTACTTCTCAAAAATCCAATACAGGAAAGAGTTTTGGAAACTAGTTAAATGTAAGCACATTTGATAAAAATGCGTTAATAAACGGTGTAAATTTAAACGATGTTTCTCCCTGCGGAATTTTCAAAAATAAATTTGATCACGAATAAATGATTCAAGTTTTGCGTGTGTTTGAACTTAAAGTCATCTCTAAAAATTTAAGGTAAATTTTTAGATCAGATTCCGTATTAGATATGTTGCTGCGTGAGATTCGAAATGTTGGTTACCGTAGCTATTTATGTTAGAATTCTTCTTTCTGCAATACCAAACGTGTTTTAAACTTTAGATTTATTAAAGCACTGTATTCCTTTTTTAATGTAACAGGCAATATATTCATTAAATTGAATTTGGAATGGATTTTTAAACAATATTTTATTATATTTTTCAATAAGGTATTTTTTTTAAAGTATTTTTTTTTATTGATGCATTTTATAGGCAACATATTCATTAAATTGAATTTGGAATGCATTTTTAAACAATATTTTATTATATTTTTCAATTAGGTATTTTTTTAAAGTATTTTTTTTTTATTGACGTATTTCTGATATTCAGACTAGCTACTATTTCATAAAGCATTATTATTGAGTTCTTATAAAGATATTATAAAATTGGATTGTGTTTTCCATTTTTTTGATAAAAGCAAAAGATCTTTCAGAATAGGATAACTTTTAGCTATTGAAGTGCGCACTACACGTATAATGAAAGATTAGACTCAAGCATACCTATATATTTAATTTTACACAATAACTAATGCTATCTATATCTATAAAATACTTTCACTAGACGCATTTCTGCAGTTTATAAAACTTCATAGATTCAGCTATTCTTTAAAACGTGTCTTGTCTTTTCTTAGAAAATATATTAATTCAGGCTATTCAGTCTCACTTCAACTTTATTAGCTTACATGTTAATGTTAGTTGCTGTAGATAGACAGTGATGCAGAAGATGTTTCGTTCTTACATGTAGTTTGAATTAAATTGGGCTATCGGAATAATAACTTTTTTTTATGAATGGAAAAATCACCCTTAATTTGTGCTTACTTTTTAAATTTTCAATCAACCATTCAGCAAATTTTATGACAAAAGTGATATTTTTCAAAAAAGTCTCAATTACGACACCAAAACTGACTGAAAGCAAAATGCGTTACTTTCAATTTCCAAGGGGTCTGACCCCTATTGTATATTAGAAATTTCGATTTGAAATTTAAATCAGAGAATTTTCAATCACGACTGTTAATTGTTGAATTTGTAACATTTTTCTGAGATTAAATAAAGTGAAAATGTTTCTTAAAAATTGCGGTACTCTGTACACAATCTGTGAAAGTCATTCGTATTCCGCTTTAAACTATTTTCTTTGGATTAAATCCTTTCTTCAATTTCCAATACAATTTTGTGTGTCTTTGATAATATGTGCCCTGTACGGACGCTCTATCAAGAAGATATATATATATATATATTCAGGTTTTAAAATACATTTCTATAAATAATATAATAATGTAATTTATATGTATTGCGTTGAGTTATTATTTTGATTTATAAATTCAAACGAAAAATATATAGTGGATTTTTTAAAATTATACAGTCATAACTGGTATTCAAAATATATCTTACGACAATCCTGAGAAATCACTTAAAGAGAAAAATGTTTATATTTGCACAGATAAAAAAACAAAATGGCGTTAATAAAAACCATGTCAGGGGCTTAAAAATGAAAAGGTTGCACATAATGACAGTTCTTCATAGCATTAAAAAATGCAAAAATATAGAGGAGATGAAGTTGGAATTTTTAAAAAATAAAATAAGAGTTATTTTTTGAAAATAATAATAATATTTTTGTCTCTTTTTTTGCATTGAAAGCCATCTTTGCATTAAATCATGCTTGATATTTTTATGAAATAATCTTATAGTTTCATAAATAATAAAATGTACTTATTTTTTTTGCAAACGTAAATTCCTGGATATGTTTTTCTGCTTATAAAAATTGTTAAAATTTGACTTTTTTTTATTGATATACATAACTATTTACTAACTTACCTCTTTTATTGTCATTATGAAATATCTTGTCTTTGTAGTAGCCTAACTAAACAAAACATATCCGTCATAAAAAAGTGCGGTGCGTGGCCGCTCGCGCAAAAACATTTACCCCGCCCGCTGAAAAGTTGTAAAAGAAAATGTTCATATTTTATTAAGCTATTTTATTCATAAGCTTAATGTGATGATACCGAGTGCCAAAATTGATAATTTTTTTCAAATAGATATTCGATTTCATATGTATTCCCATTCCTTCCAAACACATATTTCTTCTAATCTGGCTTTTCTTTTTGTTTATTTCAGATATAAACTGTCTCAAACTGCGACAAATATCTGTTCCAGCAGTTGTCATGAAGGGTGATGGAGTGTGGTTAAATTGTACATATGACTTAGAGAGGGAGAAACTCTACTCCATTAAATGGCATAAGGACAACGTTGAGTTTTATAGGTATCTACCAGAAGATTATCCTCCAGGACAAAAATATGAATTAGATGGAATTCACATAGATGTAAGTCGTTATTTTTGTTTTTAGTTCAAGTATGATTAGCCTCAGGCTAATTTATGCATATGATGTAGTGATTTTTTTATAGTTCATATGGAATAAAACATTAATTATAATGAAGGTTTTTTTTAAATAAATGTATTCGTATATTTTGAATAATTAATATATATTTTTATGAAAAAATCCCCATCAAATTATTGCTTTATCTTTTAAATTGTTTTGAAAGATAAGTGTATTTTGAAAAACATTCAGATAAATATATAAACAATTAACAGATTAAAACACCAACCTCATTAAAAAAAAGTTACTTATTTTGTTAAAAAATAATTAAGATTTGAAATTTTTGGATTAAAAATCTGTAAAATTAACAGTTATTAAAAATACATAACAAGCCATATTGAAACATAAGTTTGGGCTTTCCTACATCATATGCTGCCAACGTCTGCAAAAAAGCCACTTCGTCACAGTGGCTGAACTTATGCTGCAAATGCTCCGATTTTCAAGCGGAATGGTATCGAAGAAAAGACATCGACATATATGATTTGATCCATCGCTGCAATTCCATTGATCCGGAAAAAAAATCTTGAAACATTGTTTGTCATTGTTAAATTAATTATACTGTCCGTGGATCTTTAAATTTTTCACATTTGAATAGTCTCTGAAGAGGTTTGTGGATTTTTCCCATAACAAAGGAACGCATATTACTTTTTTTTTTATAGAGGACATCATTTTTCCGGCGAACGAAGAGTAAAGTAGTCGGATATGCCAATCCCACAACTTTCTTCTATCTCAGTCATGTTAATACTTCAGAATTGGGTATCACAGCGCCAATAAAATGAATACTTTTTGTTCTTCTGTTGTACATCAGCTGCTTCCGAAGCGCCGGGTTACCTTCGCTGCATGAACATCCGATTTACAACAGAATTACAAAAACATCAAAAAAATCGCACAAAAATCACCATTAGAGCGCGTCTTTCTGTCGGAATACCTCAAATTTCAGGAAAGACCTGCTAGCCATAGTCACAAATCTAAAAAAAAAAGGGTTCAATTCTATGCATAACTTCATACACTTTTCGATGGTACAATGATGAAAATGGCACAAAAATCTCTATTACAGCGTCCCCTTCAGGCAGAATATCTCCAAATTCAAGAACTACCGGCCGGCCGTAGGCATAAACCTATACAAGTAAATTGTTCAATTCTGCGCATAGATTCATACAGTTTTCGATGATACAATGAGGACAGACGTACACGCGGACAAACGTACACACGGACAGACGTACACACGGACAGACAGACATTTTGTATAAACATGTCTTTCGGGATCCCTGATCCCTAAAACGTGTAAGTCCGTTGAAAACCAGATGTCGAACACTTTTTCGATTACAATACTTTCTTGTATTATGGATAGAAGAAAGTAAAACATGTTTCCGTTGCTGTTAGTGAGAAAAATAAATATATCTGACCTGAACAATATGAGGATATAAATTGTTGCCACATCCCTTGTAAAACTATGTCTAAATTATTTTTAATACTGAATTTTAATTTATTGATACCGTGTGTATAAAATTTGAATATAACAGTTAAAATTGAGTGAAATTAGAATAATTTGTTAAATTTCAATTTTATGGGTGAAAATATAATCAGTTTGAGAGAAAATGTACTCAAATAACTTAATCGAATCTATGTAGGCGTGTCCGCACTATTAAGCCATTACGTGATTTTATTATTCAGCCGTGTCTAATATATTATGGAAAATATCATATTAACTTAACTTTTGACAGAGTTCATGTCAAAAAATTGCATTGTGTCATGAGTTTCTTTTTATATTTATATAAATTCTATTATAGTTTTTATTTACCATCTTCCTTTTAATCTATCACGATAGCTACTTTATGAATATTAATATCAATTTAAGTACACGCATAAGAATGGTTGACCACATCCGTTTTATCCTGAAATAAATGCCGAAAATATTAAAATAAAAGTATATTACTCGGGACATTCAAAAATAATTCACGTTAAAAAGATTTTTTATGCTACAAACTCCATTTAGTAAAACAAATTATGGATTTTATAAATATGTAGATAATATTAAGGTTTCTTCGTAAATATGTATTAAACTTTATTATTGTTCCTGCAGTCTTCGCATTTGTGAATCAAGTCATTGTTTTCAGTACCCAAGGTAAATTGTGGACAGGTACTGGATATTTCACATAGAAAACACTTAACGCATTAGCGCCAACAAAATAAAAGGAGGTAACCGTTGAAAAATAATTGATTTTTGTGTGCATTTTCCGAATCACTGTAGTGTGTAAAATAGGCTCTTTCAACGGTTAGGTGAAATTCGAAATTTTTAGAAATTACAGACAGCTGAAAGTGATTGTGAACCGTCTGAAAAACTGTTAAACGTGACCCGCTGAGATACAGCTGTACGTGTGCTGAAATTTTTACTTCGTAGGTGTAAATCCAGGATTCGCGTACTAGGACACCCAGCCTGGACGTCAGCCGGTAGGCATATGTACTAATGTCCAGGCGGTAAAACCCCCACCTCTATACAACAAAACCCAGCCGCCGAAATCGGCCAAGAACAACAATCACTTAAACAGACTACGTTCACAATAAATTCCAAAAAAAAAAAATTAAATTAAAATATAACAAAATACAGAATTAAACTAACTAAAATCCTAAAAAAACAAACTGAATCCTAAAATACACAAGCTCTCTAAAACTATTCTGAAACTAAAAAAATAACACTAATCCGAAATACACAAACTCATAATAACGTTCTTAGCACTTTAACAAACA
The DNA here is from genome assembly GCA_963931845.1 of Maratus michaelseni. Taxonomy (NCBI): domain Eukaryota; kingdom Metazoa; phylum Arthropoda; class Arachnida; order Araneae; family Salticidae; genus Maratus; species Maratus michaelseni. Next base: position 104,987,033 of record OZ007590.1, on the reverse strand, counting down.
TGAAGAAGTAGAACATGCCTTGGTACAAAAATTAGCAGCCAGACACTATAATGCAGGAAAGTCCAAAAGTCTACTATTCAAAAGCTATGATTAACATACTGGTTGCTGAATAAACTAGCTCTAAATTTCTAGAACCTGTATCTAATAAAGGAGAAATTTTCATTTAATATATTATAATTTTCACTAAGTTTTCTGAAATTGTTTTGTGAAAAAAGATTTCTAATGATGTTTTGACTTAAAGTATAATTTTTTTGAAAATCAAAATGGAACTTCATTATGGGATACCTGCCAAATAGAAAAAGTTTGACATCACCTCAAGGATTCGCGTACTTATTCGATTAGTACGCATTCGATTTAGTACGCATAGGATTCGCGTACTAAAGGACTAAATCACCTGCAGGAGCACCAACCGTGAGGTAGAGGTGATAAAATCTCCTTAGGATTCGCGTACTAAATGTAAGTTGCAAAATATAAAAATTAGCTAAACATTTTTATACTGTTTCTCATTAGTAAAAACTTAATTGCATTTTTTTAAACGCCATTTTTCAGCGCGCTGTCTAAAGTAGCGTTTAAACGGATCAACCAATCAACTATTTTTATGTTTGGAAATTAAAGCTTATTTATTTTGTGGGGCCATGAACTTTTCATATTTATAATATATATGTTTATAATATTTCTTAAGCAACCTTGAAGTTAGAGAAAAAAGGGCGAAAAACTGACACTTTTTTCAAACTACTACCATTTTACCAAATTTCATTCAATTTCACAAAAAATAGGTTGATGACCCACCAAATTCTATATCGTTTCTGAAAATTTTATTTTATTTTTTTGTTTCAGATGAATTTGGCAAGCTGTGTGCTAAACGGTGCAGGGTGATGCACACGCATCATACCGATATAAACTAACAATATCTCCATCGATTTTAGCAATTATTGTATAATAAAAATATTTTTTATAAACAATATTTTTTATAGTAAAAACTATGAATAATATGAATAATAAGTGGGTACATTCAGTTTTTGTGTTATTTCTGTGGAAAAAAAAATCCTAAAACTGATCTAGATTTCGGACGTATGAATGAAAACCTCTCATTAAGATTTGGAAAAACGAGTGAACTGAATGAACATCAAGGTTGAAAATTATGCTGCTTTCGTTTTACGCCGACGCGTTGTCACGTAAAAAATATAATAAAATTACATTTTCCTTGATAACGTTGCTAAATACGTCGGTGATGCCAGAAAAGTGCACGACAGTATCGGAAACTTGCTTTAATATTATTACAATGTATATGTACCTACAAAAAGAATAAACTCAACATTTAAAATAGTGTAAGGATGTACATTTTATTATTCACTAGTGTAAATGCCCGTCCTAAACTGTAAAAAATGACTAATGTTTCTTATTTTATGAAAATATACTATAACCACGAACGAAAATATAATATAATTTTCCGAGTTATCCGAAATTCCGAATAGACTGTTCCATTGTCTTTTGAATCCCCAAAAAAACAATACATTTCCAAGATTTAAAGAATTATTTATAAAAACAAAGTATTTTTTGCTGCCCGTATTTTTAAGAAACATTTCCGAAGAGTTTTTATAGTGCATTAATTAGTGTCCTCAGCCTGGAATACCTGTTTTTCGAATGCTATCAATTCTCAAGTAAACGTTTTCATGCTCAAAAAATAGGTTTAACAGACAAACATGCAAAATTAACAGCGTTAAAAATAACATTAAAATTAAGATTATTTATTTACTCTTTCATGTATAAAGTAATTATGCGGCTGAAGACGTTTACTTGGGAATGGATAACATTCGGAAACCAGGTATTCCGGGCTGAGGACACTAATTAATACACTATAAAAGCCATTCGGAAACGTTTCTGAAAAATACGGGCAGCGAAAAATGCTTTTCTTTTATAAATAATTCTTTAAATTTTGTAAATGTATTGGTTTCTATGGAATTCAAAAGACAACGGAACACGCTATTCGGAATTTCGGATAACTCAGAAGATTATATTATATTTTCGTTTGTGGTTATAGTATATTTTCATAAAATAAGAAACATTGGTCATTTTTTACAGTGTAGGACGGTGGGTAGAAATTGGAGTTTTCAGTTAAAATCTTAAATCATTAATAAAAATATTCATATACTGTTTATCGACAATAAGGAAAACTGACCTGAACCGTTAAGGTAATATTAGGTAATATAGAGGGTTAATGGTAAATTTTACTGTTAATGGTAAATTTTACGAAACGTAATCTTTTTCTTTTTCTTTGTTTTTCAACTCAAAATTTCCAAATATTTTTCTGAATGCTTAAAATCTTAATCCTAATAACGATCTCAATAATTAATTAAGGTCTCAATAATTAAGTATGGTAAGTAAATTATAGGTATTAATTTTCGCTCTCAATAATACGAAAACGATCTTTTAGTTTCTTCATAATCTAAAAGAACTAGTATACAACTCCCGTCAAAAATGACGGAATGTTGATATGCGTTTCATTTTCATAAGACTTCATACAAACAAACAGCATGAAGATTTTGTTATTGAAAGCTTTGTATTGTAGAAAAGTACATTTTAAGAATGGCAAATGATTTCTACAAATACAAATGATGAGGATATTTTCTTTTACCCAATATTCAATTTCTGAAATAGTTCAACAATTGGACTAAACATTCAAAAATATTTAAAAAATAATCCTTGAGCGAAAGGTTTTTAAAATATATATATATATTAATGAGTTTCTAAAGAACTTGACTTACAGCTCATTGTTTGGTTACATAACAAAAATTAAATGCAATTTCTGAAGTGGTTTAACGATTGCACAAAACATTAAAATTTTGTTCGTTTTAAATTGTCTAAGTTAATAGTATAATAGAGTTGAATTTTAATATTTCTTGAAGAACAAAATTTTCCAGTCGTGAAGAAACGACTACATAGCAGAAATACATAAAAATAGACAGAAAATTGCATGTTTATGGACATTATCTTCTTAATTCACATTAGAAAAATATCCCATTTAAAATGACAGAAAAAACAAAGTTTTCCAGTAATGAAGAAATAGTTAAAAGAAATACAACGATGAAAGTAGATTATATAACTTTAACTTTTAAAAGTATTCATCAAAGTAAAACCTGATTTTGTCTTATTTTAAAAGTATGCCTGAAAAATCTATACTAAATTTTGATCATTAAAAATCTTCTTATTTCATTTCATAAGTAAATTGAAATTATTAAATTCATTAGTATAACTAAAAAATATCTTTTCACATTCTCTTATTAAATTATATATATATATATATTTCACTACAAAGTTAGGTTTAAATGTTACTATGTTAAAAATCAAAATCTGATCTGCATTGATATATTTAACATATGTGGAATGCGGTACTAAATATTCCTTATATTTTAATTGTGTTTCATAAGAAATATTCATTTTACAATGCAAGCAAAATTTCAGATGTAATTGGATTAAAATTTGCTAGGCGATTAAAATTTGATTTAACCAAGTTAAATTTTTAAAAAAGAAATTATATTAAGCTGAAGCTTTTAAAAGTTGATCTTAAAATAAATCAATACACCCTGAATTTTTCTTAGTTTAAAAATATGCTTAAATGCATTTTATATTATTTTACAACTTTATTATTATGTTACATAAAATACCTACTGTCAACTATCAATTATCAAATAAAAAACAACAGAAACCTCCTTCGTTTATATTCATTGCCAATAGATGGCGCCAGAAAAGTACTTCGGAACGAAATGTAATTGCTGATAGATCATCGCAAAAAAAGGAGTGTATCAAGACAGCGGATATTTGGAGCTAATCGTCATCGATTACACGTCCTTTCTATCATCGATTATACTTATTTTTTTAAATATCATTGTAGCGCCATCTATTGGTAATTGATATTAAGAAACCTTCTCTCGAAATTGTATTATTTTAGGATCATTTATTTAAAAAAAAAAGCCATATAACTTAACATTTTATTCAATGTAAATAACATGAAAATTATTATTATTTTTCATAAAATTTTAATTTAGTGTTATCAATTTTTAAAAATTTAGCTTATATCCACCTAAATTTTGCTTGCATTGTAAATAAAAATGAATATTTCTTTTCAAATGTAATTAAAATATTAAATAAGAAATATTAAATTTTGTAATGTGTAAAATAATTTTCAGCCATACTAATGTAATTAATAGTTGTAATTAATAATTTAGTTATGGAATAAAAATAAATATTTTTATGATAATAATTTAATACAGTTTTCTTTAAATTAGGCATATTAATAAAAAAAATCAAGAAAAAAAATCAAGATTTATTTAGGGATAAACTGCTATAAGTTTAAATTATATAAATTTATATAAAATGAAATAAAATGAAAAATATTATTATTATTGTAAATATATATTCACTAACTATAAAAAATCCAAATCGTGAAAATTATTTATTTTTCAACTTTCACCTTTTAATCCATTTTTTTTCGGTATGTTTTTATGATAAATAAAATAAGTATTTTTTAAATGTAATATAAAAAATATAAGGAATATATAGACTCCTTATTTTCCTTAAATTTCTGAATTACCTTTAAAGAATACTCATTTTATTTATAATGGAAACATAATGAAAAAAAAATTAAATAGATTAAAATGTGAAAGTTGAAAAAAAATATCACAATTTGAATTTTTCATAGTTTATGAATATATTTACAAATTATATTCATTAACTATGAAAAATTCAAATTGTGATAATTTTTTTTTCAACTTTCACCTTTTAATCCATTTAATTTTTTTTCATTATGTTTCCATTATAAATAAAATAAGTATTTTTTAAATGTAATTAAAAAATATAAGAAATATATAAAAACATTTTCTGATTTATTAATGCATTTTTTAACGCATAATTTTATAATTTTAATATAATACTTGAATTTCACTTTGAGATGAAAAAACAATTGTAATTTAATAAAATAATGTGAAAAAAGTAACTTTAAGCCATAATAGAGCAATTAATAGTTGCAATTTACTTATGGAATAAAATTATGATTTTTAATGATAAAAATTCCATGTAGTTTTCTTTAGGAATTTTTATAAAATTGGAGAAACTCAGGATTTAAATCAGGATATAGTGTAAAAAAAAACTGTTAAGTGGGTAAGTAAAGAACGATAATTATTTTTAAAAACTGAGAAAAATGTAAAATAGGAAAGCAACAATGAATGAATCTATAATAATAATAACAAAAAATATAAAAAATAGAATATGTCTTTATAATTCGCCAGTAGATGGCGACAAAACAACAAACGTAATCGATGAGCTCCAAATATCCGCTGTCTTGATCCACTCCTGCAAAAAAAGCCTCTCTATAAAAGCTATCACGGCTATTTCTGAAAAAGTTCTTACAGGGAAAAAAATGCTTACAGAAATAAATTAAAGAAATCCTTTAATATATTTAAAGACTTTAATATGCTTTTACAAATATTTTAAGAGCATATTCGGATATTTTAATGAAACGTTCAAAGAGTCATTCATTTGTTAGATATGGGATTTATGATTCGGAATGGCAACAGTATTTGTTTGCTTACATCAGGTAATGCGATGTTTAATCTGTTATTTTTAATTTAAAACTTAAAATATTATAACTGGATATAATATACATGTTTTATACGAAAATATGCTGAACAGATATTATTTCAAGTAGAAGAAATTATCATTTAGTGGTCATGTGTTAGTATATGTTTTTCAGTAACCCTAACATGGCGTTTAACTACTGTCGACTCGCAGACCAGAGTGGTCCAGCCCGGATTGGTTAGAGACACTTTCTTGCCTTCGGATTTTATTATAAGTAAGATAACAAATGTAAAATATCTATCTCACTCATATAGATTAATTTTAAAATTAAAATTCATTGTATAATATGCACATATTTTTAACAAAGAAAGGTACATAAATACATTTAAAATATTTTATACTAGGTAGTACCCGTCTAAACATGACGGTAACCAACTTATCGGTTCCACAGAAAACTAGTCAGATGTGCCAATCCCAAAACTTTCTTCTATCTCACACAAGTTTTGCGTACACTAAAAAGAATCAGCACCAATTTATATCAAGGTCTAACTGAATCTAAAATTTTATTAAATTCCGTGTATTAGGTCTTGAGATATGACTAACACTAAAATCGTGTAAATTCTGCAAACTGCAGTATAGCAGCACCACCTGTTGGGCGCAAATCAATCCGTGCATTAGTTCTTGAGATATAGCTATCGTGAAAATCACGAAAAAAGTTCTATAACAACGCCACCTGTTGGGTATATCTACACCAAAACGTAATCAGCGTCTATTTATGTCAAGGCCTAACTGAATTTAAAGTTTCATGAAAGTAAGTGCATTAGTTCCTGAGATAATACTTTTGCGAAAATCGCGAAAAATCCAGAATAGCAGCGCTACTTGTCGAGCGATTTTCACTAAAGCGTAATCAGCACCAATATATATTTGGGACTAATTGAATATAAAGTTTCATTAAATTTCGAGCTTTAATTCTTGATATAGAGCGCCCACAAAATTATTGTCACATACAGACAGACAGAGTCACAGAGTCACAGACTCACAGACAGACATGGAGTCAAATCGTGTTCAGGACCTTCTAAAACGTATAAATCTGTCGAAAACAGGAAGTCGAAAATGTTCATGAATTTTCATGAAATTTTAAGTTTTTCTTCTCGTAAAGATAGAAGAAAGTAAAAATATTCATAATATTATTAAAATGTCAGAAATTTTTACAGAATATTTTATAGCAATAGTTAAAAGAAATTAAGTCCTCTCCTTTTCTAACCGGGATGAGAGCTGCATATTAAATGTCTTTACACGACATACAACGAAATATTTATCACAGAATTAAGTTTTTAACATTTTCCAACAAAGTTGAAAAGTGTTTAAGAATTTGTTTGTATGTTTGTCTGCCGTGTGTCTATCTGTCCGTGCTCTAACTCGCGTAAATATACTCGATTTGCCATGCAATTGATAAATGTTATTGAGGTGTACTAGGGCATGTTTGGTATTGAACATGAAGTATGTAGCATTTATTGTTAAGATACAGGGCCATTCAAGAGAACTATTTTATATTACGGCCTATGGGGCAAAATTGTTTGCGGTGTAATTTAATGGTGTTGCTGCATTTCAAAAATAATCAATTTGATATATATCACTGAGGTGCATTAGAAGATGCTTACTATAGATTAAGGAGTACATAGCTTGTATCGACGATTTACAGGGACACACAAAATAATTGGGTTACAGTACTAACTATGAATAATAATGGATTCCTATGAATAACGAATTGCTGGAAGTGCATTTTCTGTTGTTGCATGCGTTTTTAAATTTAAATATTTTTTTCTTGCATATTGCTTGGTGTGTATCTAAATTCTATAGATCCTATACAGGACTGCACAAAAGTCGACTACATTGCCGTTCATTGACGGAAATTGCCAAGAGGGAATTTTCAACTGCGTTATGCGTTTCCTAACTGAACTAAATTTTAGCATACTGTTTAGTATATATACAAATCTATTGAAAATATACAGGGCTGCACACAAAGAAATCGGATACTTTTAGGATTATTAAGGGTAATTACTGAGATTTTATTTTCTAATATGTTATGCGTGTTCCAAAAATCATGCCCACTTGGTTTGACTTTGACTTTGTTTACTTAGATTCGGTGGAACTAGTTGAGCTTAAAACAAAAGCTAGACCTCCCTGTCCGGTTTGACTTTGACTTTGTTCGTAACGGCCAATATATCAGTATGAGTACCAGGCCGTTCAGTAATATAGGGAAGACACCAGAGTTTAAGGGTTAAACTAAGTTTATTGATACTAATCGGGCAGGATATTGAGCGAGCACTACTAGTTTTGCCTAACTCCAAAATAAATAGTTTAAACTTCTACTTGAAGCGATATTTCGTACAATATAAAACTCTCAAATGAAGTAAATGTGAATATATAAGAAAATAAACTTCACAGTCCGTCGACAGGTGAGAGTTAGGGTGCAACTTTAAGATGCGTCAATTCCACGTTATAAACCAGGTGAGCTCTGATACAGGATTTCCACCAGTTCAAAAAGCACTTAAATATATATCCACTTGTACTGCTGCAGATTAGCTACGAAATCCAGTTTTATTCGATGGAAGAGAGGATCCAATATAAGATACTAAGCTCCTAAGTTCTCCGGACCATAGATACTAGATTCTAGATACCTGATACTAGATACTCAGATACTAGATCCTAGCTTCTCAGATACTTGATACCTGCTTCTACTATAAACGTAAAGTCGAAGCCTATGTATTCCCAGTATCGATTGACCAGCCACAATAATTTGCATAAATATCGATAGAAAACAGAAACTCACAATTTCCGAGATTCAGACAACATCCGTCGAAGGTTAGAGAAAGACAGCCTTGATCGACTTTTACGCACATGGACATTTAGTGGACAAAAATTACGATATCATTCAAAACATCGCCTACTCACATGATCAGAGTAGTCGAACCGTTACATGTTTACTTAGATGTCATCTTTTACCTTATTAATATTTAGAGTTTTGTTACAGTATTAGGAATGTGTTAGAATGTGTTTCACAATCTATGCTTATCGCACTATTTTTCATTATTGTTAGATTTAAAAGAGACTGAATGTTTTTCATTTTTTTTAACTATACAAATAAAGAACTTTTCTAAGTAAATTTTCTTAGTTTTGTCAAATATAAACATTTGACTACATTACAATACCGATAGATTGTACCACAGTTTTTTATATAGATATGTTTCCTTCTTTTATTTTTTTTAAATTTTTTTTTTGGCGGAAAATAATCACTTACTTTTGTATAGTTTATATGCCTTATCGACCAATTGTAATGAAGAATATACCAAAACTTTTAGATCATTTCAATTTATTTTTTCGATAATTGCATACCAAAACTTGTAATTTAAATATTTAAATACAAAATTATTAATATAAAAAATGGGGATGATAATTTTTCTTTAATAATAATGAAGAATAAAACAGATTCTTTAAATTTTCGTCCTAAAACTAAGTATAATTTAAATTATTGAACTCAGTTATCAGAACACTAAAAACATCTGGGAAACATCTTATGCCAGGAGGAAGGTTCGAAACCACCGTCCCAGAGAACCAGAATTCCTCTTTATAGCGCCATAGACGACTTGGCCATCATTATTTCGCCCAGTGTCCTCATGAAATTAAACCAGTTCAGAACTGGTTTACTATTCTGTTTACCGACAGAAAAGCAGCTTAAGTTGCTCATAGCGCATGCTCAAATCAGCCGAAATCGCTCTTGCCAGATCTGGTATCACTTTTTGTTTGATTTCTGGTTTGATTTTTAAATATAAGCAAAATAATTCGTGAAACGATCCTAGAGCTTATGCAAGAAACGATCCCATAAACAATCCGAGAAAATACCTGATCACATAATGTTTCTCTCTCTGTGTGCGTGTATGTGCAAGTGCATGTGTGGAAATAGGTGTAGATATAGACATCAAGTCAATTTTAAAAGAATAAAGATATGTTTTAAACTAATCTCCATTAAACAGCTATTTATTTTTTTATTGTATGCTTAGTTTTTTATTACTAAACAACGATGTTATATCAGATATATTTCTTTTATTTCTTTTTGTTTATTTATTAGTTGACTTATATATATTTATCTTTTTTTCTTAGTTAAATAAAAGCATTAAGGGTAACATTTATATGCCCAGCACTGATGTTAATTCAGAAGGAAGATATAAGTGTGAAGTGTCTACAGAAGCACCATCTTTTAAAACAGTAAGGGGAGAAGGTGAAATGAGAATATATGGTAAGTTTCTATTGCATTTTACATCCGTAGTTATCCTTTCGTTTGAGCAAACTAATCATAACATATTTTAAAATATAAGCTTTATGTTTATTTATATCAAAATTGTCAGATGATACCTTTTAACATGAAGAGTTTATAAATTTTTCTTTTATTCGTAATTTTCAAATTAAAAAAATAAATAAAGTTTTATTATATAAAATACTTATATCGACACTTATCTGCTACCCAAAGAGAAATAGATATTTGAATGCTTTTGCATAAAAATACATTAGAACGAGTAATTAGCCAGTTGTTAAATAAAATTATCTATTTTATTTAATTTAGAGAAAGAAAGAAAAATATATATGCTACGGTAAATGTGATGAATCCGGTGATTATATATCATTATCGGTGATTATACATAACCAACACTAAAATTGGTAAACATGAAAAATTAGTGAATATTTATCACATTGACTGTTTAGTTTATAAAATCCCCAACTCGTAATGGGAAATGTAATAAAAGTCCATCACATTACTAAAATACATTCTAGAGACTGCTGTACAGCGAGTTTCATGTGTCCAGTGATATATATATTTGGTTAATGTACGCGAAGCGTACATACATAAATTACTGACCGCTGCTTGAATGAATTTCATGCATTCTAGAGATTGCTGTAGTGAGTTTAATGCGTCCAGTGGTGTTTTTATTTTCAGTTAATGTACGCGGAGTGAGCATACTATTTGAAAATATTTATTTTTTGGAATTAAGACCTGTTTACTCCACAGAGTAATCCGAATTTATTACATTCTCCATTACGATTTTATAAACTAACCAGTAAATTTGATAAGTATTCAATAATTTATCGCATTTACCAATTTTAGTGGTGATTATGTATCATAACCGTAACAGATATATTGACAACAATTAAAAGCCTTTGTAATGGACCATATTTTAAAACTTAATGTTATTTAAATTATTAAATTTTATGGTCATTCATGGATTCAGTTTCAAAAAAAAAACTTTATGAAGGAGTACTGCTATATTTAACTTATTGTTATAAAGTATTTATTATATTAGTCGGTAACTTACCTTTCTTTTCAGTGAATCCTAGCACGAAACCTGAAATCATAGGAATTAAGCCAAATTATGGATTAGGAGAATTAGTTAATGTCACATGCAAGTCCGCCCCATCAAGACCACAGACGTGCCTAAAATGGTTCATTAATGGACAAGAAGTAAGTTAATTACCATAGAATAGAAAATTAATATGAAACATGTGTGTTTCCTTTTTCTAATTTCGTTTAAATACATTATTCTCTTATTTTTATTTCTGTATTAATGTACATTTAATGGTTTGTCTTGTGTATATAAAAAGAATTTTTATGTTTTTGGATTTTATATAAAAATTTTTAGTAAATGAGAAATAAGACCAATGATTAAATCGCCAAAAAAAAAAAAAAAAAAAAAACATCTTTATTGCAGATTTTATTTACGCGCCAGAATAGGAAAGAATTATAATTACATTTAATTTTCAAATTACGTCCATTCTTTAATTCATTTCTGTCTTCAAATTTAATGCATTATACACTGGTGTCCATAAATTAAGCTACAAACAAAAAAAATGCTAATTATTTTTAGTATTCCAAAGAGAGTGATATAAACATCAGGTGTATCAAATAAATACTTTCGCTACATCACAGCCAGTCGATATGACGCCACATGCACAACACAAGTCGTCAAAAATGTCACATTCAGTACGGCGAACAAGAATGTGATATCTTTCATTCATCTCAATATTACTCTCAAGTAAACGTCATTTGGTGACCCTATTGAGAAATCACATTAACTGTTAATTTGTGAAAATTCTTCAAGTAACATTGCAATGATGTCACTCTTTGGTTTTTATGTAACCGTCATTTGGAGAAGGTCTACAATACATTGTAAAGTCTCCATGTTAGTTGTTTTGTGACAATGTTCCAAGTTATAGCAAAATGAAGTTGTCTTGCCACTGCAGCGTGTATGGTGACTTTCCAAGAGAGTCTAAATGTAGGTCTTTATGAGAATCATCATAATACTTCGTTGTGACATTATTTGATGACTTGTTACAATACAAAGCACATGATGACTTCACAATCGGGTGTCAAAATGGTGGTTACATTAGAAAAAAAAACATTGCTTCGTTGTCACGCCAGCTGAGGACTCGTCAAAAAGCAATAGCCGCAGGTACGTCTCAGTGGAGTCACCAAAGAACGTACACTAGAGAGTGATAAATAAACGAATTAAATGTATCACAATTTGATTCACCGTAGTGACAGTGAAAAATATGACCATTTCTGTTGGGAAAGTGACATCAGATCTACTGGCTGTGTTGTATTCATAGTACGTATTTTCTACAGTTGATTTTTATGTCACTTCTTTTGAATACTCAAAATAAATAAAATTAGCATTCTGTGTTTGTTGATTAACTTTTAGACACCAGTTTACTTATATTTATCCTTACATAAATTCTTGCATATGTACATACATGTTAAAAAATGCATGTATTTTACAAAGATATATGATTAAAAAAAATTTCTTTATCGCAGTATTCCAGCTATGATTACATTTGTTTTTTAAAAATGTAAATTACTAAAGAGAATAAGAAAATAAAACAAGAGATTTTCGCTTTCGCTTTTTTGATGCAGCATTTTATTAAAATATCTGCAAAATCATAAACCAGGGCTATGCAACCCTCGACAGACTGGTCGCATGTGAGTAAGAGATTAAATGGATGTGTCCAGACAGCGAATCGAAAATATATGTTAAATTAGTAAATTCTTACGAAAATGGAATGTTCCTTAAAATCAATATTTCATTACCCAAAGCACAAAATGTACTATGACAGTTTAAGGAGAATGATAGGGACTTTTATTAATATTTATTCTGTTAATTTACTGGATATTGGGGCAGCATTTGAGAATATAATGCATGACCTACGATTGCCTGTTTAGTCAGTGTGCATTTGTGCTCTTACTAGGGAAGGTATCTAACTGCCAGATCGGGATTTTGGCGATAATGGCTTCGTTGGAAAGCTCTTAATATGGGGATCAAGGAAATGTATACAACTACATTCGAATACAACTGGTGAAGAGTTATAGGCTGATGTATTTCTGTCATTTATTGATTTCTCCAGGTCGCTAGCTATGCAGGAAAGACATCCTGTGTGGTAGAAAAGAGAGTTGACGGATTACAGAGATTACAGAGAAGACAGTTTATGCTTGGTGGAAAAAGTAACTTCACGGATGGTAGTGCATTTCTGAATAGAAATGACTGAAGCACGAGTGTTTTCCAACACCAGGTATACACAATGAAAGGGACTGTTTCGCAGTTGTGACAGGTGTTATTATTTAAGTTAAAGCATGCCTATTTAACTGATAGAAAGACGGGATCCGTGTCTCTAATTAAAGCCTTTTTAAAGGCATACCGACGCATGTCATCGAAGGTTGGCGAGGAGAATTGGTTATAGGCCGACATATGCAATATTATTATGCTTTCTCTAGGGGTTATGTCGACAAAATGTAGTCACAATATTCTGTTTCTCACTAGGGTAAACATGGAACCTTCACCAACTTCACACTGGCAACAACAGATTACATAACTGTAAGCTGTCTTTTCTACCACACAGTGCGTTTTTCCTGCATACCTAGTGACCTGGAGAAATCCATAAATGACAGAAATACATCGGCCTAAAACTCTTCACCAGTTGCATTCGGACGGGTAGTTGTATTCCTTTCCTGGATCCCTATGGTAAGAGCTTTCCAACGACACCACTCTCGAAAAAACCCCCATCTAGCACCCCATCCTTTGGTGTATTCATTGCAGTTCTTTAGCCATAAAACAAACCTTAAATTAAAAAAAAAAAATAACTCAACAGTAACCATCAAGTCAAACGCATTCAAAATAAAAATGATTATTTGTTCATTCTGTATTTCTTATGTTTTATTTTATGCAGTTCTTCCACTCAGATATACAATCTGAAACATCAACATTTTAAAAATGATTAATATAAATATTCAAAGTTTCCTCAGATATATTAATATTTTAATAGTTCTATACTTCCTGGAGTTTACTTCATTAATTGATGTCATATATATATTCAGCATTTCCAATATACTTAACTGAAGTAGGATATCTGTATATGCGTCAAACTTCAACTTAAGTAAATGTCAAATATTCAGATTAATTTTACCATAATGTAATCTAAATCATTTCGCTGATATCACGCTTACATTACGGGAATTCGATGAATCACCAGTTTTACTTTAAAGATACATTGCATTACACAATTAATGGTATCAATAGTCTTAGAATATAAATAAGTAAGCAACAATTTTGCTGAAATGATAAATGTGTCTTTAAATCATATTACAGAGATATTAAGTTTATTTAATAAATCATTTATCTTTACTTAAAAAAAAGTAAAAATAATTTTTAAAAGTATTTTATAACCATTCAGTATTTATCTTAAAAAGTATTATTCTTTAAAAATCACGCCACATTTTAAACAATTTTCTCTAGAATACGTTAATTTGGCATGAGATCCGATTACTAAAAATTCACCGCTTTTATTTAAGCTTGGTAAAAAGCGCAAAATGAAATTCTTTTAAAATTTTAAAATTTTATTCTGTTTCATTTCTGAGATATGGTTACAGAAAAAAGCATTATTAAAACTGTTTATTTAGGATATTTAAATTGTTTTCCCAGCATACAATCAGAATATAAATAATATTAAACTGTTAACAGATTTTAAAAAAAAAGTAGTTTTTTCTAGTAGTATTCTAATCGCCAGTTTTTTATGCATCATGTTTTAATAAGCGAAAAGGTACACCTAGTAAATGACTGAGAAACTAACCACTTAAACATATTTTGTTTCGATTTTTTCTGTGCTTTTTAAATGTGGTCCAGGAAAGTATTTTGTATGAAAAATAAAATATACTTTTGTAAATAGACGGATTAAATATTTTTTATATGAAATTTTCATTAATGGTTTAATTAACTTAAAAGTATCCTTCGGGCATAAGGGTTAAAGAAACATGTTTTATGCAATAATCATATAATTCTATCGCTTACGAGATATCCTTAAAGCACCTCTTACTGCAGTCTGCATGTATACTTCGTCTTTGCTCTAAATTCAAATTAATGTTGAACTTCTCATTTATTTAGACAGGTCATGCAAAAGGCGAAATTAATTTAGTTAATTTCGTACATCAGTTTCTGTATGCTTATTTTAATGAAATTCGCGCAACCTAATGTGTTTGATAACGGGATTCAGTCGTATTTAATGCATACATCTACATAAATTACTGACCGTTTCATATACAGGGTATCCCAAAAATATTGACCTCGGCCATTATTCCTTAAATATTGATCATAGACAGATATTATAAATTACAAAGTTACATAAAAAAGTACAGAATTTTATAATCGATTAAGATTTTCAGGGGATTAAATTTGAAGAAATACATAATTTTTATACGGACCCGTACAAAAAATTCCACAATCAGTAAAATGTGCCCCATACACTAATAAGGTCATGTATAAAATTTAAGCATTTTATCATAAAATGTCGCATAGATATTTTTAAACAATGTTGGTGAGGGGTTAATCATAAATTAAAATGTAAACATTTACAGCTAGAGTGCTGATGACGCGAAGCAAAAATACATCACAAGCAATTAAAATATGGCTCTTGTCACAATAGCCTGGTTCCTGAAAGGTATCTGAAAATTTTACATGATGAATTACAGAATAAAACTTGAAAATGGCCCTGTCAACTAACATTAAAACATCAATCATCGTTTTATTTCGTAATTTGTTACGACCTCTCTGACGCGATCATCCGATATATTTTTTCTCCTTTGAGAACTGATATCCAGACATTAAAAAGTGGTTTAAGTCAGCATTTATGTATTTTCATAGCTCTGTGATTTTTATGATAAAATGCTGAAATTTTGTACATGACCATGCAGCACATTTTACTCATTGGGAAATTTTTTGTATGGGGACCATATGACAATTTAAACTTTGTGTTTCTTTAAATTCAATCCCCTGAAAATTTTAATCGATTTCATAAAATTCTGTATCTTTTTAAATTCGTACTGTTAGCTCACACTCTCTCTCTATATATATCTTGTAGGAATTTTGGATCGTTAATAAAATATTTTCTATTCATCCATTCAAGTTCAAATAAAATTTTTTAAACTTGTACTGGATGACAATTGATGATAATACAGTTTTTTCAAATATTAATACATTAATTTAATTAAATTAATTAATTTTAATTTTTATATGGGAAAAAAAAATTCTCCCATTGTTTTCATAAATGAAACGAAAGATTTATCTCAAATTAGTGATGCCAACAAAAAATAAAATACCACAACGATGATTATAAAATAATGTTCAATAAAGATAACGTGGGACATTAATGCTGCACGGGTTTATTTTATATATTTATGATTAAAAAGTAGGAATTAACTTAAAACATTTTTTATATTACTTGTTTTTACGTAGTTTTGTAATTTATAATATATGTCTATGGTCATTATTTAAGGAATAAAAGCCGAAGGCAATGATTTTGGGACACCTGTATATACGATATTGATAAAAAATGTATCTTTCAAAACTCCATCTTTCAAGGTGAGATGATTGTCAAGTGTAAACTAATCGGATGTGCCAATCCCAAAACTTTCTTCTATCTCACACAGGTTTCGCATACACTAAAAACGAATCAGCACCAATTCATATCAAGATCTAACTGAATTTAAAGTTTTATTGAATTCCGTGCATTAGTTCTACAGATATGACTATCGCTAAAATCGTGTAAATCATGAAAAATGCAGCATAGCAGCGCAACCTGTTGGGAGATTCAAACCAAAACCTAATCAATAACAACTTGTGTCAACATCTAACTCAATCTGAAGTTTGATGAAAATACGTACATTAGTTCTTGAGATATAGTTATCGTGAAAATCATGAAAAAAGTAGCATGGCACCGCCACCTATTGGGCTATTTACACCGAAGCATAATAAGCTTCTATTTATGTCAATGTCTAACAGAATCTGAAGTTTGATGAAATTCCGTGCATTAGTTCTTGAGATACAGCTATGGTAAAAATCATGCAAAAAGTACCTAGCAGCGCCACCTTTTGTGATATCTGCACCAAAACGTAATCAGCGTCTATTTCTGTCAAGGCGTAACAGAATCTGAAGTTTGATGAAATTCCGTGCATTAGTTCTTGAGATACAGCTATCGTGAAAATCATGCAAAAAGTACCATAGCAGAAAATAAGTGCATTAGTTTTTGAGATAGAGCTATTGTGGAAATCACGAAACATGCAGCATAGCAGTGCCACCTGATGGGCGATTTTCTGCAAAAACTAATCAGCACCAATTTATATCAGGGGCTAAATGAATGTAAAGTTTTATTAAATTCCGAGCATTTGTTCTTGCAAAAGAGCGCCCACAAAATTTTTGTCACATACGTACAGACAGACAGAGTCACAGACAAAAGTTTTCTGAAAACGGTCAAATCATGTTCAGGAACTTCTAAAACGTATAAATCCGTCGAAAACCGGAAGTAGAAAATTGTCATGATTCCAATATTTTCTTGTTGTAAAGATAGAAGAAAGTAAAAATGTTTAGTTAAAAGAAATCTAAACAATGTATACATATTGAAAATTGTACAAACTTTTTTTCATAAAGATAAGACAAATGTTTGACATTTTATCTGAGTTCCTTCAGTTAAAGCAGTTCGAAAAAATATATAATTTCAAATTTATATTTTAAATTGTCATATATTTTTAAATTAAAGAGGTTTATCAATAAAATATCGTCTGAGTGAATTGTGTGCTGCCATGCCAGAGTCGTCAAATAGCGCAGTTGGTAAGGTATTTACAATTGAAGTTAGAGGTCCTGGGTTCGACTCGTGGGCTGGACATATTTTAGCTCCGTTGGAAAATTTTTAATTCATACTTAGTGTACTCTGCAGCTTAAGCATTTCATTAATTGAACACACGACTCTTTTTAGGTGCGTTCGTAATTATATAAATACGTAGCTCCTATTGTCGTCGTCTGTTCTGTCCGTCTGTCCGTCCGTCCATCTGTCTGTCCGTCTGTCCGCATATAACAACGAAAAAATACCCAAACGAGTGGTTTAAATTTAATTCTGCAAATATATATTATCTTTGCGGAATTTTGTCGAGACAATTCAAATTTTATGAAAATCGAATCAAAACTTTAGAAGATATTAATAAAAATATTTATTAAAATTTTTGATTTTTTTTAAATAATCGGCGATTCCTTGTTACAGGCGATTCCGAGGTTTAATCGTCAAACAATCGAGATACTTATTTTATTACATAAATTAGTCTTCAGACGATATAATTCATTTCACAGAATTAAAAATCATCAAGATTCGAATATTTATATAACTAGCTATAGTACGAACGCACCTCATTTGTCACGTTTGACGTACAATTTCCAACTTGTTTGTTTGTGGTATTGAAGAATTGTGTTTCTATATATAACGGAATCACCTTCATTCGTTTACAAATAACTACCCATTTCACTGCAAATCTTCTCTTACTATTTATTACTAGCTGGCTTCGCCCGCTAGCGGGCCCATAATTTACACCGGGGCCTCAATCCTTTTAAAACCTCGAATAAGATAAACCACGAACCTCCGACCTGGTTCCACGCTGCTTTCGGCACCGGATAATCCCTTAATTTGCACATCGAATTGTATAAACATCTAAACAAACGAACTTCCGACACGGGTCCCGGCTGCCTTCGGCACCGTATAGCAGTCGTGCTGCGCACGCTCAAGTTCTATCTTCCACCACCAGGTAGAGCAATCTGTTCTATACAAACCTCGGGCACTGAAATCGTTAAAGCTATAGATGTCGAGTCGAATGAGCTATACCCCGTCGCGATCTAGCCCATAGAACCAGAGATAGGAAAGTGCCCCTTGGTGGTGAAAAAACGAACTAAAATCGGAAAGCTCTATAGATGTCGAGTCGAATGAGCCATACCCCGTCGTGATCCGACACATAAAAACAGAGATAGGAAAGCGCCCACTGGTGGTGAAAGCTAATCGCGTTTGGGGGGCAAAGTGGGGGATGAACACCGGAGATGCATAATCAGATTAGGCGGTCACAGACTTTCCAACGATGTATCACATGAGGGATATGTGCAAAATTCAGAAAATACCCCCCCCCCCCCAACTGCATAATTTGATTAAGCGTTCACAGACCTTTCCAACGATATATCACATGAGAGGTGCCGGCAAAATGTAGAAAAGTGCCCCCTTTGGGGGGAGGGTGAAAGTAGGAGGATGGACCCCGAAGATACATAATATGAATAAGCGGTCACAGGCTTTTCGAACAATATATCACATGAGTAGTGTCGGGGGGGGGCGCAAAATGTGGGGGTTTCACCTGTGGTGCATAACATGAATAAGTGGTCACAGTCCTTTGTAACGATATGTGACATGACGGATATCGTTAAAATTTAGAAAAGTGTCACCCCCCCTCTCTTGTGTAGGCAAAACGCGCTCCGCCCCTCCCTATAATTTTTGATGCAGCTTTATTTTTAAAATTTATGTTACGTGTTATAAAATATCGTAAAGTTTCAAACAGATAGCCTTATTATACTTCTTAATTTTGTTCACGCTCCTCCCCATCCTCTCCCCGAACTGTGACGCGCCATTCTTTTTTATAAATTTTTTATCATGTGTTATAAACTATCTTAAAGTTTAAAACAGATCGCATTGGAATTTAATATATTTGCTGAAATTACTATTATATGTAGAATAATATAAAAATAAACCCTCATTTAGATTGTAATTGAGATATATGAACAATTTTTAGAATTTATGAAAGCTGATTTTTATTTATTTATTTATTTATTTATCTATTTATTTATTTTTTGTTTATTTATTTATTTATTTATTTTTTTGCATTGCCCTGTGCATGTTTGGAATTTCTTAGCAATTTCTTAGATTTACATTATTTTATTCAATTAAACATTGTACTGTTACAATAAATTTAAATGGAAACTTCACTTCTAAAACAAAAATAATTTAACAACTGGATTTCATTAATTTATAGAAAAATGACGTGAAAGGTATTCCTGCGAACGAAATGCCTGTCCTTTACGGTGTTTTTTTTTTTTTAGAAATAAATGAATCACATTTAATTCATTTCAAAAATTTTGTTTACGTTTGGAAAGAAATTTTAAATGCCGATAACTCTTAATGTATACATTTTAGAAGGTACATCTTCCTTCAAAAACTAATTTATTTTTAAAGATCTTTCTAAAAACGTAAATCATATATTTGAAATATTTTTTAAAGCATAAACACTACGTCTGTTTATTTTATTTTGCAATATTATAAGAACACGCATTTTATCAGACAATTAAATGCACTAAACAAACACGAGTGAAAAATTGACCTGGGCCAGGACTCGAACCTGGGACCTTACGCATACCGTGCCGACGCTCTGCGACTGAGCCACCCAGATCGATACGCTTGACGGGAATTTCTCATACTTATTCTTGTTGGAAACAGTCATCTGCCACAGTTTGCAGTCATATTTAATTGTTTGATATAATGTGTGTTCTTATAATTATGAAGTTTTTTTTTTTTTAAATATCTTCAGAAAAAAATGGCTGACTTGCAGATGAAATTTGATGTTGTTATAACTTGTAACTGATTTGTGCTATTATAATACAGACAAGCCGCCACTGGCGACCAGTTTGGTCTCCCTTAAATGTATGTTAAGCACCGTAACACGTTACTTTTATTCATAAATTATTTTTTTCCGTAATCCTTCGCCAAACCGGAAGATTCTAATAGACAAATCAGAAACTTTTGCGATCATGGTAGCATTTCGCATATTTTTTGTTGTTATGTATTTCGTCTTTCTTGACAAAAACCGCTTAACCAACTTAAGCGTTTATGCTTCATATCCGTTTGCTTATCAGTCGCAATATGTTTGCTAACGAGGAGATTCTTAAACATATTAAGTAGTTTTCCGTAATTGGATCCATTGCCAAATTGCGTATTTTAGTTAATACGATTTGGTGCATTGAAGTCTATTTTGTGAAAGTCTTTAATGATATCCACATTTACACTGAACCATATTGTTGCCAATATTCTTTTGTTTGTTTGTTTGTTTCTCGCTAACTTTGGCTGTAGACTTGATTACGGAAGATTAGAAAATCTATCATTATTCTCATTTAAAACGTCTTGAATAATGTGACATAATCGGGGTGCATATTATAACACGTAATTTTCGAGTATGGTTTGGTGAAACATTGAACTTTTGGAAGCCAGTTTTGATAATCACATTCCTTTTAAACCATATTTGCTATCAGCACTTTTGACCCGTGGCGTAGAATCTGATTAAAATTCACGAACTTCCTTCTAGATGCCGGTCTCTGTTCGACTCTGTTTTTCTCTGCTCTCCTATTTTGATATAGTTCAGGAGTTTTCATAACTGCATAATTCCCTTACTTTGGCATTTCTGCTTAATGTCTACTGACTATTAAGATCCGTAACTTGTAAATACGCCACGCCAACATTACCGCCTATAATTCCAATTACAGCAACCCGTTTTTTCTCTCTATATTGTAACTCTATAGTTAATATAGTGCCTCGGTGCGTCTACGACAGCTGTTCCATCAGAACATTTGATTTCAAAATCAAAGTATCGTTTCTAATTTGCACACGCGAAAAATAAAAGCTGGTATTGGCGATTTTAAATATGCTATTGGCGAGATTTGCGCCCAAATAACACAAAAGTAATTAATGATGTTATGTATTTTGTAAATGTATATTAAATTACTGTTTTGAAAGCGATTGGTCATTAATAATTGTAAATATGATTGGTGATTAACAATCATTTTCAGTGGTCTCTCTTCCTTTCACGTATAATACATAAATACCAAATTAACTGACAATTTGTTTCGAAATTTGATTCATTAAATATCATTACAGGAGTTGTATTTGTTTACATTCAGCTTACATCAAGAAAAGATCAAGAATGAAGTTGAGTTGTATAGCACATAATTATGGTAAACTTTGATTGTGTCACTGGTACGAATTATTTTTTTGAAACCAGGCAGCGCTCCAAAAAATTTTTCACGGAAAACTTACTTTACGAACGATTATCTCCATGGTTTAATGGTTTAATGTTTTAAACCTTCACGACGAATGAATCTTTTTTTTTTTTTTTTTTTTTTTTTTTTTTGTTTACTCTCATGGATAGAGAATTTGAACTGCGAGGCTAATTTCAACTGAAGTTATTGAAGAAGATATACATAATTGAACTTAAGTCATCTCTCAAATATTAATTTATTTTGAACGATCTTTCTAAAAATGTAACATTTATTAAGTTTTATTCGAAAAAATAATTTTGAATAAAAATGGCCGCCTGGCATATGAAAAAGTGAAGCGGGCATTCCGGAATTGTTGATGACAGTCACGTGACTTACGGTTTTATTATAGAGATGTTCATTAGCATTTATTATGTTTATTTAGCATTTATTTATCATTTGTAATTTATTTTGTTCATTTAACATTTATTTTGTTTATTTAACATTTATTCTTAGATTATAGTTTATTCCGTGACTTCCAAACATTTCCTGTCTCATTATTAAGATATAATAATTCTAATTTAAAAAATAGTATTTTAATAAATTTACATTTTTGTGTGTAAACGAAAATATATCTGAAACAAAAATATTTAAAGAAAAAAAATTGCTGTCTTATAGTCTACAATTCAAAATTGGATTATACAGTGTACCATGATAAACTAATTACATGTTAATTATTTTTTCACTAAAGGAAACAATACTTTTTGATGGTGTATATTTCGAAATAGCGTTAAATGCGTACTATGATAAGTTATTTTCATTATAAATGTTTTCGTTTTTATTAGAAAAAGTCTGTTATCAGTGCGATTTAGCTGTGTTTTTTACATACCATAATTTGGCCACAGCATAAGTTACTTCTAACTAAACACATATTTTTTACACTTGATAATCATCTATCTATGAAATAAAGAGTTCTGAAAAATAATTTTTTTATCAATAGCGTATGCATATATGAAATGGTTAAAATTTTATGTTGAAGTATATATTAAATATTCAGCGTTTAGAACTATTACAAAATTTGATATTTGGAGTGCGTTTAAATAACTTTTAAGCATTCCATAAACTTTACACTTTTGCATACATTGTACATAAATTTGTTTCATGAGAGGACACTTCAATTTAAATGAAGTTACTTCTAAACAACATTTAATGTATTAATATATTTGACTTCTGCGTTAAAGCTTTGACGATTTCATTTTAACAAGTATTTGCTGAAATATAAATGGTAGAACATTATGCAATTGGAAATAAGGGTAATTATTATTCCTTTGATACACAATGGAAAGTGAAACAGTTTAGCTTATTTCAGTTCTAACTTACTGTTAATACCCATACGGTGTAAATGGTAGCAATGCCATCAGTACACATCATTAATTGCTAAATGGTGTTAAATAAAATAGTAAATAAAACAGTAAGATGATTTTATATCTACATACATCTGCTTCGTCGAAGCCATTTTCATTTTCATGATACAATGAGAATATTCTACACATATATAAATCAGTGATTTAAAACACTATCATTCACGTTTTTCACATTCTCTCTCAGATTAACCACGTTTTTTTTATTTTACTTTTTTAGGATTCCGTTCATGTCACGAAGCCCTATTTATCCCGCTACGTTGTCATGTGCGTCACAGAGCCGGTTCTCAGAAACTATATAACTTACAGACTTGAAATATTGTGTACTTATAGCTGAATAAATACTAAGAAGCTGAAAATTATAAAATTAAAAAACAAAGTCGTATTATTTCAATATAGAGAGATTTAAAACAAAAATTCTAACATCCTTTTCCTGTTAAATTTAAACATTTTTTGTTATAGCAGTTGCCAGCAATTAAAAATCCGCAATAAAATTCTTTCTACAATAATTAATTTTCTATTAAAATATTTCCACGTGAAAAACGAAAATGAAATAAAAAGTTTCACCAATTAAAAAAAGATTAATATGACGTCATATTGGTAATAAAACGGAAATTTTCAAGCATTTCTCAATAATACAGGGAGTATGAGTAAGTACAGAAAGCAGGTTAATAGGATGTCATTAGAGAATTAAAAAGAAAATTAATCTGACGTCATATTGGAAGTTTAACGGATTTTTTCAAATATTTGAGAATATTACATTGAAAGTATAAATATGAGTAATAGAGAAAGCAAGTAGATATGACGTCAGCGAGTGATTATAACTTCATATGAGTTTGAGGAACGTATTGAATCATGATAAAAATCCAATTATGGAAATATTGGCATATTTTAACATTTTAAAGTTCTCTATACAACATGTTTAATTTTGAAATTGATTTTTTTATATCGCATTTAGTCCACATGACAAATATTATTATAAAAGAGTGTAATAGCTTCGCCCGCTATCGGACCGGTTCAGATATTCGAAAAAACGAGAAAAATAGACCGGTAAATTTTTACTTTATAAAAAACATGACTTTTATTTTAAAAGGATATTTATTTGGATTTATTAAAGAAAGGATAAAGTGTTTTGAAAGGAATATTAAACGAAACCGTTTGTGCGATCTTCGAGCACACTTACCCACTTGTTTTATTTTTCTTTGGTATTTCTTTCCGTAGTCGTAACCATGGAGAATAAACACCAAAGTAAAAGTAAAATAAAATGAACTTAAGTAATCTGTGAGAGAATGTTAAAAACGTGAATGAAGCCGTTTTAAATCTTTGCATTATAGATCATGCAAAGTTATATGCTATAGTATTCTCATTTGTCATGAAAATGGCTTCGGTGAAGCTGAAACAAGTAGATAGTTTGTATGTAAAGCAATTTTAGTTTTATTTACTGTTTTATGTTACATCTTTTAGCAATTAATGAAGTATATTATTTTTGTGTTTTCAGATTTTTTATGATCGTCATCAGTACTTATTACACCGAGTTCTAATTAAAAGCTGTACGTCTATTCAGTAAGACAGTTTATTAGCCATATTAAATTCTAGATATAGGGAATTTATTTTTTATTTTATAATTAAGAATGTTCTAATTTGCTTTTTGTTTGCTTATCTTTCTTATAGAATTATATATTTAATATTTTATGATCTATTATAAAACCTTTGCATTCAACGGCTATGCATATCCAATGCTTAAAATTCTCCATTAAAAATCATAATAAACACATTAAAATTGTTGAAAATGGAACCTGAAAATTGCAAAAACCTGTCTTAAACGGAACAATTTGATCATCCCAGTAAAAAGGATATAATATAAGTATAACAGACGGTGTGTTTGCTAAAAGAGAAACACTACAAAAACGGGCGTTTTCTCCGATCATTTGCAATGCCATATGAGTAGATTTAATTGTAGTAACTTTTAAATAAAATATTCAGTTCTTGCATTGTATCATAATAGCCTATATTTCTGAAAATGACAGCATATTTATATTTTTCGTCTTTATTAATTGCGTTTAAGTGATATTTCAGAATCTTCACACAATAATACCGATAGTAGGCTATTTTCTGAATCCAGTGGTCCTCTTTTTCAAGCACTAAATGCATAGCTGAAATAATTATATTAAACCAATATTAAACCAAATAAATCTATTAAACTATTAAAAATATAATAGTTATTTTTAATAGTTTCCCAATATTAAACCAAAAATTTCCTTAAAAGAATAGTGGTAAGAAAAGAATAACTTTGGGGCAGCCGTGCATTTATTGCCCCAAATAAAGCCAGTTAGGAGCCGCCACAGTCTCAATCATTTACATAGGTGTAGCTTTTTATGCACTGTTCTTTTTTACATTGAGTGTTAAAAAGCAAAATTGAAATTGAAATATTTAAAAGAAAAATATACCATCGATCGATCGATCAAAGCAGTTGTATTTCATGTGCAGTAGAAAATGTATAATTTGTTATATTATATTAAATTGTATTTTTAATTTATTCAGTTTATTTTCCTTTGTTTCATGTTTTTCAAGAAGCGGATGACGTCACCTTTTAATAAATATGATTGTTATTTTAAATACGATTTTTTTTCCTCGTGCGTGCCTTTTGCTATCTTTAATCAGTTTTTACTGTAACTTTGATGGAATAAATGAGACGATATTCTGGCTTGACTAATGTTGTTTGCAGATATTTTTATTCTTAATTTTTCTTTAGAAGTTTAAATCTACATCTAAAACATATTAGATATTGCTAAAAATTATTAGACTGCAGTGCAAAATTCTTACACATGTCCACTGGTATGTTTTATTTGCGGGAATGTAATTAAGTTATTGTAAGTTTTACTAATTTAAACTATATCAGTATGTAATTTTATATCAGTATGTAATTTTAGATTTTTTTTTACTTGGAATATCCTACACATTATTCAAACATTAATATTTCTAAATGATATTATTGTTTGCATTGTTTTTAGTAAAATATTTCTATATAGTTTAGGCTATGCATGCAGAGGATAGAAAAGTGTGTAGTAAATTGCAATAAATTAATTCCTTGGATTTTAGTTTAAACAATCAGAAATTACTAAACAACTAATTTTTATGCTTGAATTATTCTTTAGCAAAGTTTAGGAAATACTACTCATTTTGCTGTTCTAACAGAACAATAGTAA
Organism: Maratus michaelseni; assembly: GCA_963931845.1. NCBI lineage: Eukaryota > Metazoa > Arthropoda > Arachnida > Araneae > Salticidae > Maratus > Maratus michaelseni. The sequence continues at coordinate 104,960,417 of OZ007590.1, read as the reverse complement.
TTTGAAGATAAATAGTACAATTATTATATAATTCCTACTTTCTCTCATATATATTTATAAGTTTTATCTGTTCCATACGTTTTTTGTACACAATTAATTTTATAGGAATTTAATAGATTAATGGATTACCTCCATAATTTTTTATTGTAAAAGTTACACATGTACAAATAAACAAAAAATGAAAACTGATTTCTTTCTTGTAAAGTTGTTATATATGTGTGTATATTTAAAAGTTACAGGTCAACTTTTAATGGAATAATGTTGTCTTTAGTAGATATAGGTCTCTTGAATGTAGAATTATTGGTTCAAAAGTTTTAAATATAAATCTATGTATTAACTATTACTATTAAAGATGACAATATTATAATCAAAGTGGGGAGTGACGATAAATATAATTTTTATTTCCATCAAACGGTGTTTACAAAAAAGATACATGTACTTCCAAATGTTATCATGAAATTAAATTATCGTAAATTGATTTAATTAATTAAATGGAATTCCCAATAAATATACTGATTTATGTCTAAGTCATAATATATAAAAAATTATACACGTGTAATGTTTGTTGTATATATTTTTAATCCAATCATTTTTTCACTTTTTCTCCGGTTTTACCAGATATTGTTCCAGATATTGCCGATATTCCATCAAAAATACCATTTCGCTAGCAAAATGACCAACCCTGGTATCTGTTAATATGCGAGATAAATGTATAAAAGTATATATGTAAAGAAATGATGCATTTAAATATGGAGACACTGTATTAGGTTTAAATTAATTACGCTTCGATGGAAAATAATTTAAATAGTAAATTGTAATTATTAATCTCAATTAATCTAGCACGTAAATAAAACGTGCTACTATTTTTTTTCTTCTAATTTCGTTTTAAAATAATATTTTTCATTTTATATATAGGCTAGAGAGCATTACTTAATTCATCACTCAAGCAACGAAAGTCCCGAGGGTTTGTTTACCTCTGTCCTGACATTGCGCTTCTACGCTCAACCAGAACATTTCTTTGAAGGTAAAATGAAGTTGCAGTGTGAAGCAATTATATCTCAAGCTCACACATTAAGAAGCGAAGAAATAACGATATCCAATAATACGACAAAAAATCACCCGGACGAGAATACATCATCAGATATGGGTACGTATATTTGACATATGTTTAATTTAAACCCTATGACCGTCTGGGTATTTTTCTATTTTCATAAGGATGCTTGTAAAGCCCAGGATATATGAAGGGGTTAGAATGACAGTGGTTAAGTCGAAAATTTTGAAAATCTAGATAATCATATTTTTACTGAACATATATTATTTTCTGTTCAATGTACCAGTCCAATAAGTCATAGTTCACTTAGGGAGTCGCTAAAGAGCAAAACAAGTTGGACCACTCAATGCAATGGCCACACAACAAGTTTCACAAAACCGTTAATTTCTCAAATCACTAAATTTTGACTTGCTCAACTGTCATTCTAACCCCTTCATATATACCGGGTGCGCGTTAAGTTCGTTAAACCTTAAAAATTCATCAAAAAGAAATAAATTATGCAAAACAAATTGTGTTTTTCAGGAATGGGATTAGAGGGATTTTCGATTTTTTTAATAAAAAATGCATTAAAAAATTACCGATAGATGGCGCTGCATGCATAATATGAAGCAGATTTATGCGTATCAGGCTGTCACTAAAACTCCCCACTGCACACAGATTATTCATTCGATTCCAGCAGTATTCTGTCGTTACCAGATCAAGCGCTGTTGGTTAAACTATTTTACAGGAATAGGAAACCAGCAACTGGCGCATTGCGAAAACGCCGCACGGCAAAACGACTGTAGACGAGAAAAGAGCTTGTTTCATGTGCTGAGATACTGAAGCTTGTCAGACGCTTCCCAGAAATGGCTCTTTTAGTATAAACCTAATCTGCATACATCTGCTTCATATTATGGATGTCAGCAACATCTATCGGTAACTTTTTTTTTTCCCCACAACGTTTTTTTAAAATTAAAAACATCCGATCTCCCTCTAATTCCATTCCTGCAAACCCCAATATTTTAGCATCAGTTGTTTCTTTTTAATGATTTTTAAAAGTTTTAACGAACTTATGGCGAACCCGATATATTTTCATCGCTATTTCAGACTGTAATATTTTTTCATATCAGTTATTGAATATACTTTTCAAAGCAATACTCTATTATATTTTTTTGTCTAGAAACATTTTAATATGATGGGAACAGAAAAACACGTAACCGGTTAAAGGGTTAAAAATTATTTTATATAATAAAATTGTAAAATCATTGAGGTATGTGTTTAATTGACAAAACACTGAACATATAAAAATGTTTTTAAATTGTATTATGCGTTTATTCATATTTCTATTATTCATTTTATAGTGTCTTATTTGAAAGGTTTATAAACTATATATGTATTATAAAATAACGACTGTAAAACTAGCATATTACTGATTTGAAATTGCTTGTCTGAAAAATTAATTTTAAAAACTAGATGTTTCAGAGATTGAAAATAATCGTAAAATGTAACACAATCGCTAAAACTTGAAAATGTCAAAGTTTATTTCGTTTGTTGGTGAAAACCATTTTCAATGGTGCTTGTAAAAATGATTCTCCTTAAGCATTTATTTACAAAAGTAACTATATTATTTACAAAAGTAACCATCAAACAGTACATATATTTAATTTTAAGTTATTATAAACTTAACATTTATTAAAATAAAATAGCTATGTGTTTTGTTTTTATAATTTATAAAATAATACTTATGATTTTTTGAAAATGCAAATGTAATTAGATTAAAAGTTTTACTTTAAACTAGCTGAAGTACACGGTCTTGCCTGTGATTTTAAGAATGTTTGTTTAATAAAATCAAGTTCAAAATTAAACATGCAGTATAAAAACGGAAGAGATGTGTTACACCCAAGCACCGATGTTTGGCGATTTTTTGATTGGCGAGATTTTCAAGCCCGCGTCAAACCAATAACTTAATACAATAGCCAGGTTACCATTAAAGGAAAACATCCCCAAAATTTGGCGACTTTTATCCTTTTTATAAACGATTAAAAAGAATAAAAGACGGTGCATGTGTGTAAGACACCATAGCCAAAATGTCAAACTGTCTTTGAATTTTACATGATTTAACGAAATGAAAAACAATTACTTCAAAGCTCATTTTCTTCAACAATTACGTTATCTATTGATTTGTAGAATACAACTTATCCATATAATTCTTCTCGAATCTTTAAGTTGATGTTGTTTACACTATCCTTTTTTAGTGCATGAATCTTACATTCGCAAAGTTAATTAGGGTCTGTAAAATATCGAAGATTTGGAAATACTTTCGCCTTGAATTCTTCAACAGAGACAACTGCGTTACAAAATGCTTCTTTGATTTTGTACAGAACAGTTACTGGATGAAGCGGTATTAATCCATTTCTCATGTTTAAAAAAATGGTGAAAAAATTGACTATCCAATATGTTTCCATTCAGATGAACTCTCATATATTTAATTAGTCGCAAACTGCGAACATACCTCCAAAGATGTGAGGATTTAAGGCATGCGTTAATTTCATCCGCCATTTTTCCTTTTAGAGTTACCGGCAATGGTTGTTGGAAATCTCAAGACAATCCAACACTGACTCCATCCTGTTGGAATCCCGTTCCTCCATCCTGTTGAATCATTGCCTGTTAAAAATTAGAGTGTCTGATTAATGTCCTTAAAAGTAATCTTTTGTGACATTTTGCATTCATCCCATACAATGACTTGACAGTTTTTTTTAAATCTGAAATCTTTATTTCAGTTCTTCACTGACTTCTGGGGACCTAACAATTTGTGGAAATTCTAATATACACTCATACACACATATATATGTGTGGAATACATTTTTAAATAGCGAAAACGAATTCAGAGAACCTCAAATGTTAAAATATGCCAATATTTCCATAATCGGTTTTTTATCATGATTCAACACGTTCCTCAAACCCATATGACATTATATTCACCTGCTGACGTCATATCTATATTTGCAGTGTATATAAAGTGTTTTTAAGGGTGTGGCGCGGTAGAACCACAATCCCCGGAACATCAAATTGTCCCGAAATTACGTTATCATACAGAGTTTCTCTTTGTATTTCATGTTAATCTGTAACTGAAAAACTTCATCTGTTAGTCAAAAACGAATCTATTATTTTATTAATTAATGGTATTTTAGAAAACTAATATTTTATTTGAATCCTTGTTGTGCAAATTGCGTTTTTACATCTTCAATGGTTTGTAAAGTATTCATTCTTTAAATATTTTCTAACTTTTGAGTTTCCCGGAATACTTATATAAATGTTAATCATTATATATATATATATATATATATATATATATATATATATATATATTTAAAATGTTTTACGAACTATATGCAATTTAAACACATAAAATTACACAGAAATTAACTTCTGAGTGTTTTTATTTAAAACTAGTATAATACTAAAAAACATCCCTGCGTATGTATTTGTACAGTTTTTGTGCTCGAAATACGATAAAAAAAAAACAAAATAAAATATTTAAAACAAAGTCACAGTTGTCTAGGTGTATGAATAAAAACTCAGATCTCTTTCTTACATTCAATGATATAGCTTTAATACTTTTTCTTGATTACATTATGAATGAGAAATATATACAGTGTGTCAATTATTTAGATAACAGTTTAAAACGATTATTATAGTTAGCCGTGTGCTAACGAGGTATGTGATATATTTTCGCAGTCTTATAGACTGCTTCAAAAACTACAGACCATCTGCGCAGCTCTCTTAAATAAAATTTCAGATATCATCAGTAATTAAGGTGTCGCTAGCTTGGCTCTCACTTCGAGAGCATCAGAATAAGAATTTACATCGCTCTGTGGTTTAAAGTTCAGCGATAAGGCGAACTCCAAAGAAAGCAGCACCATATCACAGTAGACAGTGTAACACTATTGATACAGTCGTATCGTTGCTGGACAAGACAATGAATTGAAATAGTGCTTGTTTCTCCAAGATAAAAAAAAAAAAAAAAACAAGGCGATGGATAATTCCATGCTTTTATTTAAACAATCATCAAGGACGCTGTCAACACATGATTTAAAAGGGCAGTGCCGTCTCTCAGAAATTAGATGTCACAATCTGTTATTAAAATACGTCGAACATAATTCTTGAACAAAGTATTAGTTTTAATCATTTGGAATACATTGTAAATCAAACGCACAGCCAGATAACTGTTTAACAATTGAAAATTCGGCCAAAATCTGCCTGAAGATCGAGTTCACCGGCTTTTTGTGAACATGCGGAGAAATACCAAATCATGACGTAACGCGCGCTCTAGCCAATGCGAATTACGGAATACGAGTAGAAACTACCTCACGAGCAATGGAAATGATACAGAAAAGAGTCCTACCAATTTTAAGTGGACGTATTTTATAGTAAAAATAACCCAAGGCGCGAAAAATCTCTATGAAGAAAAAGAAAATGTTATTCGAAAAAAAAAAACATTCGAATTCACAGGAATTATTCGAATTCCTGATATAATTTAGGAATAAGTAAAAGCTTTATAATTTAGTAAATCAGACAAAATAATAATGAATGTAAGGGGAATTTATTAGAATTAACGATAGATATTATTAAGGAATAAGGAATTAGTGAATTAGTTTGGATATGTGTGTGAGAGTGTGTGTTATTAAATATTACGATATTAACAATACTTTAAACATTTACTAATACCAACAATGTGAAATTATAATAAAATATGTCTTGTTTTAAACTTTATATAGAAATATTTCTTGTATGTCGCGCGGTCTTTTCCCCCTCAAAATTTATTTGAAAATCAATGTGTCATACATAAGTATTTCCGATTTGAATGACCTCCGTATATATGACCAGTGGTCGCTGCTTAAAATCTTTAGAAGGCAACTTTGCAATTTTAATAATCACTGTTATACTTTAATAGAATAAAATATGCTGATTTTTTTTTTTTTTTTTTAGTTACACAAATTTCTTAAATGAGGTATTAAAAGTCTGAGAGATTGAACTATACGAGGACGCGGCAAACATGAAAACATATACAAACAAAAACTACCTTCAAATATATAATATTAATGTCAAAGTACATTAATCTATTGAAACATAAGTCCGAAAACAAACTAGAAAAAGAAAATTATTAAATATATTTGCTTTGCATTAAACAGCTATTAATTTTTCTTAAATTTCTTTTAAACGATATATGAATGTCATTTAATAGAGTCCATACTCCACCCGAAAACTCTCAACTGAGAGACGCCCTTAACTGAAGCAGGTGTTTATGAAGTTAAAAGCCCTAATGATAAATGCTTTTTGCTTTACTATGTCTAAGTTTTCCAAGAAAGATAAATACATCAGCCTTTTAAAGATTTGAAATCTTACTTAATAAGACGTTTCAATACGTTATATTTGGCGTTTCGTTTTCAATGAATGGTAAATCGGTGATTAGATTAAATAAGAAAATTAGTATATCATGATTAAATGAAAAATGCAGCTCAATTTCGATGGCCTAAGAGAAATATTAAGAATTTTGTAGGATAAATTTTAAAATACATTTATTATTCTTGAACACGACTTTCTTTGCTAACTAATGCTTAAAAGATTTCACCCAATTTTTCATAGAATTATTCATTGTTAATTGAACAACAAATTTATATCTTAGAAAATTCACGTACAATTAAAAAATATATAACTCGCAAAGATTAACAGTAATTTATAGATATCGTATAAATGTATTTTTATATTTCCTATGCAATAAAAATAATATAAATGTCAATGAAATCTTTAAAATGATCTCAAAATGTTGCGTAAAATTTCAATTAAATTTATACTACGTAACAACCATACAAATTCAATGTCATACTACTCCATTGAGACTGTATACCAGATGTAAACAAAAAGACTAACATTGAAGTTCTAATCACAAATGCTCTTAAAATTCCTTCATAAAAATATATATAAAATACAATTCAGTCTTTTCTTGGCAATTCTACACTAACAAAACAGTTGTTGCTGTGTGCCTTGCAACTTGCGTGTCATTATCTGTAAGACATACCGCCTTACCCTATACACACAACAAAGGTATTAATGGCAAAGAATTGAGTACATAAAAAGAATAACATTAAAATTTGCTCCGAGTTCTTTATTGTTATCAAAATCCCATATAACACAGTTTCAGAGGAGGAACTACAATGCATCGGACATCAAGCACATTTACTTTTTCTTGTGTTTAGGGCGCTGGTTAATAGAGAAAGGCACCAGGTTTCGAATCCCGACTCAGGCATGGACGTTTTTATAGTGCTGTATTCCACTTTAGCCCTTTTCTGTTCAGCGTTCGTGTACAAAATATGATCTTAACGCCCTCAACATGCCTGGAAAGCGTGGGGAAGGGCACCTGTTATAAGGGCTAACACAGTTTTGGACAATTTTGAGATATTTAGCTTCGATTCTGCCGTCTCGAATAAACTTACATATTAATTAAATCCATGCAATATTCTTGTTACATAGTATTCACATGCCAGATGATACAGAACATAATGTACGGTACAAGGAGCGAAACATTTTACAACCAGGGAACTCCACGAAAATTTCTTGTTCCACGGTTGAAAATATTGTACCAACATTTGTACACGAATAAAAAAACATATTAAGGACAACGATCTCAATTGAATACTATGCAACCTACATCTTTCAGTAGTACCATTTTGGTCATTCTCTGATGTTGTAATATTTCCTATCAGATCTAAACAACGATAGCCATTTTAATTACCATAAGTAAATATGTTATAAAATCGCCACACAGCAAAATTATAAAACGCCATTTCTGTTTCTGTGATGACATAAAAACCTGTTTCAAAATGAAAAGCAAATGTTAAATATTTTAAGAACGTTGTGTAAAATATTTTTGAGGATAATGAGTGTTAATGATATGCGACTGTATCTTTGTATGAAACTTTAAAAAATAGACTAATAGTGAATAATTTTGTGTCAATTGAGCATTTTGTGATTCATTTTAATATGAAAAGTAATCTACCCAGAAATTCGCAACGGGTTTGAGGTGTATCAGAAATACAGATTTCTCCTCATAGACACACTTACCAAACGCGCATGCTCACCGTGACTCATCTATGCTGGGAAAAGGATTATACACTGTAAGAGAAATTCCGTTCATTTCCAGTACAATTTTCGTATTTTTATGAAGGTAATTTTTAGATGAAGTGATTTCGTGAATGTGTCAAGCAGTAGACATTTAAGAAGATCTTTGACAGATAATGCTATTTTTTTTTTAATCTAAAGATGTGGGATTTAAAGTTTATTATTAAATGAAAAAAAAATCGTAAGAATCCGGGAATTGTACTCGCAGAAATAACTTTTGGAGTGTAAAAATATAAAATATCACAAAGTCTTTGTAACAACGAGAAATTAATTAATTTTTTAGTGCTATTATGTGCAAAGGATATTCTTAAATCCATATTCGCTAATTTCTGTCACATTCACGAAATAATTTCTTAATAGAAAAAAAAATCTCTAAAAATACGGAAATTGTATTGCAAATCAATGGAAGTTTTTTTTTACAGTGTACTTTGGCTTGAATCCACAGCTTTTGGCGTAATTTCTATTACGTTACAGACCTAAAGCCAACGTTACAAACAAAAAGTTATTAAAATATTTCGGAAGACAAATTTTGATATAGTTAAAATATTTTTAGTAGATAGATGGCTTTTATTTCGTGGCCTATGTATACTCTAAAGAAAGAAGGTATCAAAGTTATAACATTAATAGTTAATGAGGGTCCTCCAAATTAATTAATCTTCACATGTACTAAACCGGTCATAAAAGTTATATGACGAAAGTTTACATACACAATTTCCAATTTCGTCAAAAGTACAACTGTATAAGAATCAGTACTATGAATATTTTAAAAGTATGCCAATCGTAAGATGTTATCAATACTTTGTATGTGGAAATATGATATCAGTATTATATTATTAATTTTAACCAATACGTTAGTGATATATTATTCGAGTAAACTTTACAAATTATGAAAGCGCCGACAATCTTTTTGGTACTAACTGATCAATAGAGTTACTCGTCAAAAATTAAAATCATAAAAATAAATTTCGAATACTTTATTTTATAAAAATGATGTGTTTGTTATTTCAGAATCAAGAGATGATGGACCTGTGATATCGGGAGGCAAAAAAGAATATCAAGTAGGAGAATTAGTGGACGTGAACTGCACGGCTTCAAAATCACAGCCCCCTGCCGAGCTTCAGTGGTATATAAATGACAAAGAGGTAATTAATATATAATATTAATTTATATCTTAACTTTAATGAAATATACCTAACACGTTAATTTGCATAGTTTGTTCTTAATATACAGTGAGTGTCAAAAAAACAAAACAAATTAAATGTTTTGCACAATTTTATTATTGATTTACCATATAAAATATTAATGCATAATTAAGCTTTTTTTAGTAATAGTGTGTAAGCGACGTCACCCTATAAACATTTAACCAAAAAAAATACGAAAAGATAAAAAATCAAATCAAAAAAATATATCCATTTTTAGGTATCAACAGAAAAAAAACACAAAACAACGATTACAAATTTTAAGCGGAAGATGCAAATTGTTCCTATCAATTAGTACTTGTTATGCTTTCATTTGCATTATAACATATCCTTTAAACTTCTGCGCTTACATTCCACCAGATTTTTGGTTATATCAGACTATATTTTATGTCTTTCTTCTATTACAGTTTTCTTTAAATCTTCATTTAAAGTGGTTATGTTACTTAATTTGTTTCTTGAGATGTATCAATGTAGTTAAAGTCTGGAATGTCACGTGGATAGTTCAAAAGCTTAGGACTTCAATATAATACTTTATTATTTTAAATTAGTGCTTAGGGCTATCGCCGTGTTTGAAAACTCAGTATCTGGATAAACCCAATTTCTCAACGCTTGGGGCGCATTGTTTTCGTTGTTTTGTTAAATACTACGGGGTTCTGATCCCTACGAACTTCTCTCGCCAATCACCGTTCTGACACCGCTAACTTTAAAAACACTATGATTTGATCAACTCTAAAACGATTACGGAAGATTGAATTATAATTAAATGACCAGTGGCAATTTGCTTTAATAGGGTTTCTATTCATTTTCATTTTACTGCGGGATTTTAAGACCGAAACAATGTCCCTGCACAGGGAATTTTGTATCGATGCTATAGAAAATTGGGTACTTTTCCATTATCCCGTCGACTACTTTCTATAAAAGAAAAGAACTGTCGCCAAAATATAGGATTTTTCGCCAACAGTGCATGACCGTGGCGTCGCATTCAATTGACATCAGATGCGTTACACGTGTTAGTTATGTCATCGAGTGATTTTCAATTCAACGTTTATCTGTATTTTTAATCATATTTTAACAATTTATTAGTTATTTCGTTTATTTAAACGTAATTACTAAACGTTAAAATATAGTTTTTATGTGAAGGGAAACATAATTATTTACGCTGTTTTAAAATTTGAAATAATACGTAAAAGATTTTGTCGAAATAAATTAATCGCTATTGAGAGTGCTTTTGACTCTTGCCAGTAACTTAATGCTTGCCTAGGAACCTAAAACTTTTTTTTATCTAGAGAACTTTGCAATCTGAACTAAAGCTCCAAATTTTTGGTAACTTCAAATAATAAGGACAGGGTGTGGGCTTGACGAAAGCCAGTGGGTGATGTCAAAAAGAGCCCAAAGTCAACAAAAGGCGGATTACTTACAAAAAGAAATGAAATCTCATCAAAAACGTCACATATAAAATATTTAGCCAAGTCTCGTCACTTTTTTATCGTAAAACGTTCTAAGATCGTGCAAATCCAAGTTTAGCAATCTTATTAGCTCTGAAATTTTCATTCATAAATCACTCCTAGTCCCTACATCTTTAGTAAATGGTTATTTTGTGACTTGGCAATTAAGCAGCACAGGGAAGTTATTACACCTTACTATGTTTTGGGATGAGATAGCATTATCTGATTAAGGCTAATTATATACATCACATTCTCATGCTGCGTAATTGCGAAGTCAGAATATCACCATTAACTAAACATATAGAGACTAGGAGTGATTTGTGAATGAAAGTTTCAGAGTTAATAAGATAGCTAAACTTGGCTTTACACGACCTTAGAAGTTCTTAAGGAAAAAGAGTCACGATACTTGGCTACATTTTTTACATGTGCTGTTTTTGATGGGGTATTACTTTAGTTGTCGAAAGAAAACTTGTCTTCGAGAATTTCAAAAGCTCAAATTTTTATACTTGCATTTCGATATAATATTTTGACGCATTTCAAACTCCATGCTTAAAGCGACATGGAATATTTTTCCTAGGCAATCATTGATCTACTGTTTTGGCATATGGGACATAGCATCCTTGTCGAAAGTTCACATAAACAATAGCACACGTCGGTTTAAATTTAAGCTATTAACGCTATGTCCAAGGCACTTATGATGTATAATTATTCAACAAGTACAGGATTTTTGTGGGATTTCTTTTCGAGAAACATGCCGGGTATGACTCCTAATACCAGGGTTGTCTTTAATATCATGATATTTTCGAAAATATCAAAAATATCCGATATTTTCGATATATATCCGATATTTTCAAAATAGTCAACTTACTGCTGATAATAAATATTTTCAAGCATAATATAAATTAGAAACTAAAATATGTTGCACTTAACATGAAAACTAAAACTGCTTTCCTTTTTTTCCTTTTTTTTCTTTTTTTTTCACTTTGAACAAAATTGAAAATCAACTAATCAACAAAACAGAAACAATTTATAATAACATATAACACCTATTAACACTTATAAAAAAATAGTATTCGGTATCTATCAAGAGAGCAGAAATTTGTAAAACAAAAAAATAAATACAAAATAGTTTTTTTTTTTTTTTATAGAAAATTTTAAACATAAATGTCAGCTTATTTTTTTATTTCCTAGCATATTGTACAATTTAAGCTCAACAACACCAAATCCAGAAATTGATTCTTTCCTAATGAGGCTGTATAGAACTGATTATCTAAATTAGACCGTTTATCTTTCTATATCTGTTCTGAATTAGTTATATCCTACATAATTATTAGTCCCATATAATCTACATTTAAAAATAAAATCTTCAAACAAATCTTGGATAAGACTTTTTTTTTTCTTTAGCTCGAAAAGTCACTGCCAGAGACAAATGTTCTTTATCCACAGAATAGAACAGTCAATATCAGTTGAAATCTTCATTTACACTTGTTTTGACTTAAAATATCAAAAATATCTTGCACAGTGATATTTTGAAAATAAATATTGAAAATATCGAAAATATCAAAAATCTTATATTTTGAAAATAAATATCAGATATATATCATGATATATATCCATTGATATATATCAACGAACCCTGTTTAATACTGAGATGAATGTGATGGTCATCGGCCGAGCAGTTCATTAGAAGTAGCGCCAAAAAGAAACTATGAAAACGGACGCATAATAGTTCACTTAAATTAAGAAATATTCCATAATGCTATTTCTCAATAATTTTAAATATCAATGCTTTTTAAAGCCATGAATGTAATAAATACTCTATTAGTTGCAACAACGTGTATGGAAAGGTTTTAGCATTCAGTGGAATGATGATCATGACCTTATTTCATCTGCTGTAGTGTCATACATTAAAGAAAAAATGCAAAGCGGAGTAGTTAAAGAAGAGATTGAAAGAAATTTTCTTCTTCTTGGTAGCATGTTTTATATGTTATTCCACGTATTAATAAACTCCCCTGTAAAAGCTTATTAACATTTAGAATTAATTAATACTTTAAATCATATATATTATTTCTCCTGTCAACATCCTTTTTTTCTCAGAAAATAGTAAACGCAGAACGACGAAGGAGATAGCATATGAAAGGATTTTGAACAGGCTTCTGACATAGCACACTTAACAATTCGTTAAAACATGTTTTTGAATAAAAATTGTAGTTAATTAAAAATTAAATCGGCATTGTTTTTATAAATGAAATGAAAGGTTTTCTCAAATCACTATTGCCACCAAAATAAAATACTGCATTTTCAGATGGCGTCATTCTATAATACAATTGAAATACGATTGTTAATTTATTTCTTGCGCGTACGTTTTGAAAAATATCAAGCTTTTAATTGGGATTTTATTTAATTTTTACGCGTGCGTCAGCTATTTTTATTTGTTTTCTTTTTTAAATCTCGGCTGTGTATATGCGTACTGTATCGGAGCACCAGTAGATTGCGTAATTTAAGGATTATCTTCCTTTTAGATATACAGCTCATTAGAATTCACAAAAATTGTATTTATTTTTTAATATTTCATTAAGCTGTTAATACGCCAGCGAAGTCTGACGTCACTTAAATGGCTGCTGAACCACAAAGTTTGAACATCCCATGTTTAAGTTCCCATAGGGTTGCAAAAAAGTGGTATACCAAATATTGATTTATGTATTTAAGACATTTCTGGAACAGTTTTGCAAAATCTGATAAATGCTTTCATATGAATTCCCTAAACGTCAGATTTAGTGTTTCAATTTTTGGTACTTTTCGGTTAGCCGGGCGCCAGTGATTTATATACATGTATATATACACATATATATATAGTTACAAAAATATCTACATACGCATATATATACATACATGTATGTACACACATATATGTATGAATATACATATATATGCATATACATATATATTTATGTATGTACATATATCACTGGCGCCCGGCTAACCGAAAAGTACCCAATTTTTTTATATTTCTCTTTTTTTCCAGTATTGGAGTCTTGGCAACCTAGAGAAATGACCTTGGCGAGATAAAAAAAAAGGGCAAAAACTTTTCTGGCAATCTATTCCCATTTTCTTGTACACAAACAATCACCATATATATTATTTCTGTTTTCAACATCTTTTTTTTTTCTATGCATATACAAAACATACAACGATGAATGAGGTATCATTCGAAAAGTTTTTGATCAAGTTTCTAAGATAGTACACTCACATATTGTTAAAACGTGTTGTTTGATTTAAAAAAAATCAGTTAATTAAAAATTCGTGTTAAAACGTACCAGGAAATAATCTCAAAGATTGCAGCGCGAAAGCTTCGCACGGGTCCTTCTGGTCATAATTAATACCGTAATTCTTAAATGCAAAAGTATTAAATACTAGCGGCTCGTCCCGGCTTCGCTCAGATGGACAATGTGTCGGCCTCGTTGAAAAATTTCTTACGCAAAATATCTAATCAAAAATCAGCAATATTTGTCTTATTCGTCTAATCTTCTATAATCGGGTTCATTGCCAGTGTTCGCGACGAAATCGCTAAAATAGCTGAAATACGTGTTTAAGTATTTTTTAGCAGATTTGTTTAACTGTATTTTATGTATTTCATTGTTGTAATTTCATAATAACTGTACTTTTGCAAGAATCTTTTTTTTTTTTTTTTTTTTTTTTTTTTTTTCTTTTTTACCTAAAACTGCTGCTGAGATATGGCGAAAAACTTTCGACCCCCCATTTAACCCTTTTAGAGGGTAAATATCTAAAATTGCTAAAATAAATATTTAACCAATTTTTTAGAAAATTTGTTTTTCGAATTTCGCGCTTCCACCTAAAACGACTGCTGAGATATTGGGGAAATTACATTAAACGTTCGAACCCCTTTTACCACCTTCTGTGGGAGATTTTCAAAAATTCTTTCAAAAATCCTTTCTTATTGCTTGCCTGTGTCATAACAATAATCTACTGTCCACATTTCGCGAACCTGACTCTCGCGTCGTTTCAGCTGGTTGTTGATGTGTCAGTCAGGCGTTCTTTCTTTATATGATACTATACAGGGTGACAATTATTGAACTATATGAAATAAAACGTAAATTATTTTAAAAATATTGCGTGCACAAACTTTATTCAACATGTAAACGTCACTACAGATATTCGGATTTAAGTTATGACATGTTCGATATGGCTGCCATAATTGGCTATGATGTGGCACAGACGAATAGGAAAATTCTGCATGACCCGTGGAAGTGTTGGAACACCGATGCTGTCGATGACCTCCTGAATGGCAGTTTTCAGCTCAGGAATGGTTTTGGGGTTATTTCTGTACATATTGTCTTTAATGTAGCCCCATAAAAATGAGTCACATGTATTCAGATCTGGAGAACACGGCGGCCAAGCGAGTCCCATTCCAGTGGCCTCTGGGTACCCCAGAGCCAGAATCCGGGCTTCAAAGTGCTGCTCCATAACATTAAACACTTTCTTGATCCGATGGGGTCGAGCTCCGTCTTGCATGAACCACATCTTGTCGAAATCAGGATCACTTTGGATAAGGGGGATGAAACGATTTTCCAAAACCTTCGCGTATCGTTCAGTAGTCACTGTGCCGTCAACGAATATCGGACCGATTATTCCGTGACTGGCCATTGCACATAATACAGTCACCCGTTGAGGGTGGAGAGACTCCTCGATCGCGAAATGCGCTCAGGCACTCTGTGCCGTGAAATTTCCCTTGCAAATGGCCGACAACAACAAGTTGCGTGCGCATGCGCATACTAATTCCCATCCTGCTCTGCCTCCAACCACGAAGTTTGAAGTTCATCACGCAAACCGTTCAGAAGTTATGGCGGTTTAATTTCATATAGTTCCATAATTGTCACCCTGTAGATTATAAAGATAATTCCTTGTATATTTATTAGTAACAATTAAAATAGTATATTAGCCTTAGCATATGATACATTACTTCATAATAATTTTATCTCAAAATAAATCAATTTTTAATAAAAATGTAAAAAAATATCTCCTTACACGCCTATCTTCAATTTTTAAAGCAATTTATTGTTCAATTGAAATTGATGTTTTATGGAAAGTCAAAATATATAATTATATTTGTCATTTTATCAAATAACGAATGATATAAATATAAATTCGTTAGCCTTGGATGACACAATCTTTTTCATTTAATTAATCATTCATTTCTAATACTGTCGAATTTATTTCAAAACAGTGCTATGAGTTAAATTAAGTAAAGTCAGTTAATTACACAAATTATTCTTTCTATAAATTGAATTTGATTTGTAAACTAAATTTGTCGAGACATTCGGAAGCAGGGGTAATGAGTTGTTTTAAGTAGCATTCGAAAAATTAGATTCCAGTTGAAAGTTTTTAATTTAATATATGTGATTTTCGTAATTTGGTGTAAACAAATTTATTTCTGTGTTTACTGAAATCATATTAAAACATAAGTTAATGTAAACCAATTTGTTATGTTACAAGAGAATAACCGGACAATAATTGTCATTTTTAGGAAGAATATTTATAATTAATTTGTAAAGAACAGGAAATAAATAGCATTTTATTGTTAGAATTTTATTATATGAGTGCATAGAGAACATTACTGAAATATGTTTCCCATAAAATTACATGTTTAAATAGAGTAAATAACGTAGTTACTTAGAGCAGTAGTTAATGATTTTTATTGTATAATAATACTGCATAGGTTTTAAATACCAAACAATTTTTTAAAAACTAGAACCGCGATTAAGGGTTATTTTGACCCGTACCGAACGAATAAATATCGATTCGAACAAAACATTTCTTCATAATATATCTTAAATATACGCCGCACTAAATAAGTTAAATATATTAAATAGTTTTAAATAAAAAACCGGTGTCATATATTTTTATAAAACTTGGGTAAAATTTCCTGCGGTTCTAGTCTTATAAAAAAACAGCAGCATGTATATATATATATAAGAATAAAAATACTGTTTAAAAGTGAAATTCAATACTTAAAATATTGTACGTATATAATAATGTAGTTTCACAATGTTTTGGCAAATATTATATAAATATATATTTTCTGATTTCTTATAGAAATTAAAAGTTATGAAATGCAAAAATATTATTCTGTAAAAAGGTAGACGGAGTTAAGAACAATGACTTCCTTTTTTTAATAAAAAAAAAAATCAAACTCCATTTTTATATATATAAAGTCTGAAAAACAAGCTCTTTGCTCAAATATGTCAATTAATATATATATATATATATATATATATATATATATATATACACACATATATATATATATATATATATATATACACACATATATATATATATATATAGACGTGTGTGTCCCTATATTTTACTTTGCAGCCACAACTACCCAGCGCTGAACACTGGTGTGTGTGTGTGGTAATAGCGCCAAATCTCCCCTCATGCACTTGTATAATATGTGGCTGCATGTCGGCAGCTGTGAAGGTGTGGGAGATATGGTGGTTGAAAGTGGTCGACCTACGGGCATTTTCATATTACGACCAAAGTGTTCTAAAAAATGTTTGGAATCTTCTTCAACGGGAATTGGTTCATTAAATTTAACATAAGCTAACTAGTAAATATGCAGATCAGAGGCCTTAACGTCAGCTCTACAAATCATTGTTCATTAATCTTGCAAGTATATTCTGCATAATATTTGGTATCCTGAAATCAGGGTTTTAAAGATATTTATACATTTATAAGATTTATCGAAACTTCTGGAAATTTTAGAAGTATCACATTAAACAGAATTTTATGGAATGATAGGATGAACTACTCATTACTGTATTTATTCAGAATAAGAATACATTGCTTCAAGGGGGGGTGCGACCCCCTGAAAGCCCCGTTGACGCTTTAATTTTATGTTCTTTATTTCCAGGCCCCACCAGTGGCTGAGAGGTTCTGCTCTCGAAGCTGATAGACGGGAGGTGCTGGGTTCGATCCCAATCGCGCCCGTCGGCCTAATCGTTCGGAGTTTTCGTGGTTTTCTTCGAGCCGTGGATTTATCTATGCGTAAATACGGATTAGGTTCCCTTAGAAAGACCCCCACGAAGGGCACTCCCCCCCGGGCCTATATCCCAAGTGTAGATAATTGGCCGTCAATAATAAACCCAACCCACTCTTTATTTCCAGTAATTGTGCTACTTTATTATTCGACCATTAGTATGTTGCCAAATGTTAAATTCGTGTTTTATTAATTTATTGGTTGGAATTTTATTATTTGTGAAGTTTTACGTTCGTTCTGATCATATCATATTAATTAAAAACCAGCCAATAGAAATTAAGCATTAGAATTATTGAATTGTGAGTGTCAGTTTCTTTTCAACAAAAGAAAAAAATTAAAAATTGTCTGAATCCCCATCTCTATAATAAAACTGTAAGTCATGTGACTGTCCTCAACAGTTCCGGGATGCCGCATCGCTTTTTCATATGCCAAGCGGCCATTTTTATTCAAAATTATTTTTTCGAATAAACTGCATAAAAGTTACATTTTAAGAAAGATCGTTCAAAATAAATTAATATTTGAGAGATGACTTGCGTTCAATTATGTATATATTCTGCAATAACTTCAGTCGAAAGATTCGCAGTTCAAATTCTCTATTCATAAAAGTAAACAAAAAAAAGATTGATTCGTCGTGAACATTTAAAATATTAAATCATGGAGGTAATCATTCGCAAAGCAAGTTCTCCGCGAATGAATTTTTGGACCGCTGCCTCGCGTCAAAAAAATAATTCGCACCAGTGAGACAATCAAAGTTTACCATAATTATGTGCTATACAACTCAACTTTCGGACCTTTTCTTGACGTAAATTGAACTCATGTAATAATATTTAATGAATCAGATTTTTAGCATTTTTAAAATCGCTAATACAGCTTTTATTTATCGCGTGTACAAATTAGAAATGATACTTTGATTTTGAAATCAAATGTTTTGATTTATGATATTATTTCTTATTTATTTATTTATTTTCTCTTTTAAATGAAAAGTGTGAAGTATTTTAAATTTATGTAATATAAGCATTTTAGATTAAAGTTAAGTATTTTAAATGAAATGAGTGACAGGTTTATAATTTAAAATTAAATTAATTGTAGTATGAATGACGGTGATGGGAACGATATTTGGCGAATTATCATCTGCTCCCGGCTAACAAAAATACTCATAATTAAAAAAAAAGAATAAAAATAAATAAATGATAGTTTGTTGTAAATAAATATTGATATACATATCAAAAATAATTTATAGAATTAAAATAAAAAATAAAAGTAAATAAACAACAATTTCCATAACAAAGTTTTCGCCAAATTGGCGGGGGAGGGGGGGGGAATCGCGCCAACGTGCGTATGTGACATTTGTGCCCAAAAAATATGCGAAATGCTACCATGATCGCAAAAGTTCATGATTTGTCTATTAGAATCTTCCGATTTGGCGAAGGATTAAGGGAAAATTAAATTATGAATAAATGTAACGTGTTGCAATGTTTAACATACATTTAAGGGAGACCAAACTGGTCGCCAGTGGCGGCTAGTAGGAAATATTTATGTTCTATATTTTTTTGAATGAATGAACCAAATGTAACTAAAAACTGTATAATTCCGGGTACCTCACCAACCTACCCACTAAAAAGTAACCTAATCGGATGATTTTTGCAGCAGTTATCACGGAACAGACAAACAAACATGGAAACAGACTGACAAACACACAGAAGCCAAACACATTTCGTGTCTCCACAGTGAGCATTCACTGACGTTTCGGCAATTAAGATATAGATAGCTAAGCAAGATGATTTCGCGCACACTAGCGATGGAAATTGAAACTTAACGATATTGAAGCGCGGGCGTAGTTCTCAGTTTGTCAGTAGAAATCAGTTTGTCAGTGAAAAACTAGTTGTTGAATTGAGTTGTTGAGATTAAATAGACCCCACACTGCGTTAGCAAGATTAGCACAAACTGAAACTATAAAAGTAGATTTCAATGGATCCAAAATTATATTCGCACAAGTAATCACCTGGAAGCTATCATAAGAGAGTCTCTAGAAATAATATCTAAAAAAGAAATAGTATGTAACGATGTATTATCATATGATATCCACGCAGTCTGGAATGATTTAATACATCATTGATTACCTTTCCCATTCCACCTTATATTCCAAATCCTTGAAATAAAATAGTTTATTCCGGGCAAGCAAGAAAACGTGAAGAGACAACAACTCAACTCAACAACTAGTTTTTCACTGATGATGACCGAGTAGTTCGGTTGAAAACGTTTTGAATTTTTTTAAAGGACTTTAATGTGCTTTTAAATATGTTTTATGTATGTTTTTACGCACCTTCAAGCAATATATTTACATTTAGTTGTATCGCTATAAATTTTAGTTATTAAACAAGGTGAATTTGCACTGAAATGTTAACTTTTTATCGAAAAAAAAAGTTATTGATTTCCGGGCAATGCTCGACGGATCAGCTACTAAACTCATATTTTCTTTCCAATTTGGAATTTCAACACAAAAGTCATTTCAATATTTATTTGTTAAATTCTTATTATTTATAATTAACCTTTCCATCGTTTAATCACTGCCTTCAAATTTATACACTTCAAACAGTTAATTTGTACGCTAAATTAAAATCTTCTAGACGCTATTGATATTCTTTAACACAGAAGTCGTATTGAGATTGTTATACAAAAGCTGAGTATGCATGCATTGGATGTGTAATCCGAGCTAGTTTCAAAGAAGAGAATGCTTGAATTAAATAGTGTATAAATCAGGGGCGGCAAGCCTTTAGTATATGCAGAATATTTTTGACATGGATTTGTTGACTGAGGTTTCAAATTAACATATAGTGAAAAAATACGAAAATTTTAATATGCGAAGCATGTCTAAAATGTACGATTTATTGAAAATTGATGAAATTGCAGCTAAACTCCAATATCGACTGAAACATTTATCAGACAACATTTGGAAAGTATTCCAATATAATTAAAAATTCAGAGGATAAACGGATGGCTACCTTAGAATTTATTCCAGAACTATTTTCAGAAGACCGAATTTGTTATTTTAACTAATTCCCCGTACATCTATTTCTGTTGCTCATTCTTTTTGCAAAATAATGGATAAAAAAACTGGAATCCAGTCATTTGATTCCCGTGTCGTTTGCATCCTGCTATAAGTAACTTATTATGAACCGGATATTAATTATTTTTCATCCAAGATGGAAAAAAAACACCGCATTTAACCGCATTATATTTTCATTACTTTATAAAATATAATTGTTACATTATTATTTACAGTGCTATATTACATATGGGTCATTCCACAGTATTCATGTGTTACGTACGGAACATTTCACAGCAAATTTTTGAGATATTTGTACTTTTTTCAGTATCAAAATATAAATGAGACAGTTTGCAATTATTTTTAATGAATTATATATCACTTCAACTAGATTCTTATGAAATTTCTTTTTGTTTAAGCCAATACATATATATTTTTTTATTAATAAAGTTGTGTTACGTACGGGACATCATAAAAAAATTGTTTTAAAAGTACCTCTAGCAGTTTGGATTTTGCTCTGAATTTATCTAATATTTTCACAAATAAATTTAATGAGTAGAAGCAGAAATATACATTTTATTAATTAACTTTAAAATTATTTTTTTAAAATTGCGTCGTTATTTAATGAAAGCTAATTATTTCTGTTACGTACGGGACAAAGCTATTTGTTACCAGGGGTCTGTCCAGACTTTTTTCCCAGGGTCCTGTTTTTGTGAAATTGTGAACAGCTTTTTATATTTGTGAAAAATCTAGTAATAATTTTGTGAATTTGAAAGGATCGTTATATTCAGGTTCTTGTTTATACATTTTTAAGAAGATATATGGATGTAAAATACATATATTTTCTTTATATGTGTAAAAGTGACAGGTCAGATTTTACTTTTAAATGATTAATTTGTGAAATGTTCAGTTTAAAGATGGAAAATTTTTGTGAAAAACCTATTTTTAAGATAAAGGATTTTGTGAAGGGTCCTGTTTTAGGAAAAATAGTTTTGTGAAGGGTCCTGTTTTAGGGAAAATAGTTTTGTGAAGGGTCCTGTTTTGGAATAAAACAAATTGTGAAGGGTCCTTTAAAGGACCCAATTTTTTCCTAAACAGATCCCTGGTTACGTATGGGACCTATGACCAAATTTTTCTATATGGCTGCAAAAAAATGCTCTAATTTTTATTTGATTTAAAAAATAATAATATTTTGGATAAATTTTAATAGAAGAGATTTAAAGCTTTAAAATGATGTATTACACTTAACTTTTTATAAAACATTTTTTCAAACTTGTGAAGCGAAATACTGTGGTACCCGTGATACACATAAATGTTACTCATATTTTTAAATCCTAAAAAAAATCAAGTAATTTCGATTCATTATTTTTGAATGTGTTTTTAAATTAAATGTGTTTTTTAGCTGGCACGTCATGGTCATGTAAAATACATTGAAAAAAATTGGCACGTGCGTGTGAAAGTGTTTGCCACCCTAGTATAAAACATGGGATTCCAAAATTTAGGATTCGTGCAATTTCAAATTAAACATTTTTGTGAAAGATTCACTAACATTATTAATCTTTAGTGATTTTTATAGTACTCATGTGCGAAAAATATCTATGTGCAAAATAGATATAAAATATCTATATAATAAATATGTAAAATAATATACGTGTCAGGGTTCATCTATTTAGTTAGGTACAGCGTAAACAATTTACAAAATATCTAAAACATAAATACGTAAATAATTTTAAAACACCTTATATATTTTATTTCCGAATATTTTATCTGTTTTTGGTATATAACAGTGAAAAAAAGTTTGAGATTAAAAATGTATTATTCAAATTTAATTATAAAATGTTATTATTCAAAATTATATTATGTTTTCGTTGCGAATATCATGAGCTGTTTCATTCATGATTTAAGATGTAAAATACATAATTATTTTAGTTATTAAACCATTCAATTTCCTTCTACATCGAAAACTAATGGCAAATATCATATATGTATAATAATAAAGACTAGCTGTTTAACCCGCTCTACACACGGGAGTTCACGAATTTAATTCTAAAACCAAAATTAAAAATAAAAATCAGAACAACCAAATGTATCTATGTAATAAGTAGAAAAATATTTTCTTACTACTGTGCATTTTTTTAATGAAATTTAATTTATCATGTTGCTATGGTAGCGAAAGATAAAACGATATCTTTGGAATAAGGGAATAAATAGAATAAAACGTTTTGTTGATGTTTGTCATCAAATGTTTTTATTTATTTTTTAAAAAAAGGTAATTATTAAGCGCAGTTAAATAATTTCTAATTATTTGCATGCAAGGTAAAAAAAAATATCGTAATGCCCGCTACACCTTTTTAGTATTTCAGCGTGGCGTACGTAATACAGTGGTGGCCTACAGTTTGGACATTTTTTGAAAGTTTAATGTTTTTCAAATTTGTGTGCTTGTAGAATATATTAATTTTCACTTCAATACAAACTTTTATACATCAAATTGAAGGTAATTTAATGTAGAATTTAATAGTAAAAACAGTATTACAATATCTGTATTACAAAAAAGGTTATGCTCATTTTAGTAGAGCAAACAAACACAAATCGTTTTGAATAAGGACGTGTTTTGTAATAAAAGCGTACTAGTCAATCACAAACACTGTTCTGAGGTCCAATCAAATGTCTGTAACTATAGTTTAGGTTATTTGGATGGTAAAAGAGTTATTGTTGTGGAAATATTTTGCGGATTTATGCATACTAGTACAATTAAATAAAGTATTGCTGTTTTTGAATACTTAAAGTCTTTTTTTTAATTAAACTAATTTTAAACAATGTCATCAACAAGAAGAACTAATTGGACATCTACAAAAAGAAGCCTAATTGTCATATTGAGAGAAAATGGCCTCTCTTATGCTGAAATTGCAAGACAAGTTGGTGGTTCAGTGACTTGTTCTGGTGTACGAAAGTTCTGTTTACGTTATGAAAAAACGAAATCAGTGGAAAATAAGGCCAATTCAGGCCGAAAAAAATGCACAAGTGCTACTGTGGATAGAAAAATTAAACGGCTATGCCTTCAAGATAGAAAAATTTCATCAGATGCCATTAGATGTGAAATGAATGCAGCGGGTATTGCAGTAAGTTCAAAAACAATAAGAAGAAGGTTATCAGAATTTGGACTACAAGCTAGAATTCCAAGGAAAATCCATATTTGAATCAAAAGCAACGCGAAAAACGAGTTAAGTGGGCAAAAGAACAAATTAAATGATCAGAAAATCAATGGAAGCAAGTAATCTGGAGCGATGAGAGTAAAATATCGCTCTTTGGTAGTGATGGTAGAAAATACGTGAGACGTAGAGTAGGAGAAGCACTTCATCCTGATTGCATTGAAGCAACTACAAAAAACCCAACAAATGTCATGATTTGGGCATGTATGTCTGCAGATGGTGTGGGCCGAATTCAAATGATTGATGGCATCCTGAATGCCAAAAAATACATCGAAACTGTCCTGGAACCAAAATTGATACCTTGCATCAGGGATCTCTTCCCCAACAACGCACCATTTATTTTTCAGCAGGATTCAGCTCCATGCCACACAGCAAAAGTATGCAAAGCATGGTTTCAAAATAAAGGCATAGATATATTACCATGGCCTGGAAACAGCCCTGATCTCAATCCAATTGAAAATTTGTGGCGACGTTTGAAAATTCTTGTACGAAAAAAAACTTCCATCTAATAAAAGACAAATTATTGAAGCTATAATTGATTCTTGGAACCATGTGATTACGAAAGATGAACTCCAAACACTCGTTCACTCGACGAAAAGACGCTGTGAAGTTGTCTTAAAACATAAGGGCTATCCTACAAAGTATTGATTGTGTAAGTATCACTTTAAAAAAATGCAAATCTAAGATAGATCTTACTATTAGTTGCATAACGTTTTTTGTAATACAGATATTGTAATACTGTTTTATTATTAAATTCTACATTAAATTACCTTCAATTTGATATATAAACGTTTGTATTTTAGGGAAAATTAATATATTCTACAAGAACATTGCAGTAAACATATAGAACTGGTTAGAACTCGCGCGATTACGTGTTGAACATAAAAAAGGCAAAAATCCGTCAAAAACATAAAATAAAAAAATCTATTTAAAATTTTCTTTTTTTTTTGCCCCAATCGTTGATGGTTCCCCTACCAGCAACTCGTGTGTCATATTTCGTAGCCCTCCGCCCTTTGGTTTCCGAGTTTTTGGGTTACAAAAATAGATACGCGCATGGATTTTAATAGGGTACAGCATGTATTCCTGGATGTGTGTGTTTAGCAGCTTAAGAGACTGCTGCACGTAGAGCTGCACGAAAGTAGCTCTATATCTGTAGTTATGCAACTGGAAACCGATTTTAGATATTTTTTAATTAATTTTTTTATGTTATAATTTTATGTTATTTTTATTTTTATTTTTAGGGATTATTAATGAGAATTTAACGTGTTTCGCTTTCCACTGCGAAAGAATTTGTTTCAAACTTTTACCCTAATAGGGTAAAATATGTCGACCGCGATTTTTGATGCGATTTTTAATGCAACTTGGTGCATCACGTTCGACTGCTATTTCTTTACATTCGTAAAAGGAACTCTGTTCCAAACTTTTAGCTTACAATAATGGATTTTATCCTACAGTGTTTTTTGAATTTTTGTCGATTTTTAATGCGATTTTTAGCGGGTTTTTTTTTTTGTGTGTGTGGTGTGTTTTGCGGCAATTTTTCCCTATTAGTAGGCTAAATCCTGTTTTAATTTTTTAACCCAATGTAGTTAATGTTAATATAAGTCAATAAAGCCCTTTCGGAATTCGTACTGCGAGTTTTGAATTTTTCTCGGTTTTTATGTAATTTTAAAAGTTTTTTCAAATTTTGTGGCGATTTTTATGATGTGCGTAAAAAGAATTATCTTTCAAACTTTTAGCTTATAATAAATTTTGTCTTCCTCTATTTTTTTATTTGAGCCATTTTGAATGCGATTTATCGTATTCCTCGGAGATATTTTGACGTTTGTGAAACAATTCCGGTTGCAATGTTTTGGCCCAATTATCTTTTAGCCTAATATATTTAATGTATCCGCTTTTCAGTAAAATTTAATCGGAATTCGTACAGTGATTTTTACATTTATTGTGTCGTTTTCTCTCAGATTCGTAAAAGGAATTCTGTTTCAATCTTTTAGTCTAATGAAGTAAATTTTGCCATCCGCGATTTTTGGTTTCAAGATTTTTAGCGTTTTTTAGCATTCAGCGTCGATTTATTGGCATTCGTAAAAGGAATTCGATTTCAAACCTGTAGCTTAATGTAGTAAGGTTTGCCAAGTTTTTTTTTTTAATTTAAGCAGCGATTTGTGCGTTTTTTGCGTTTTGACAGGCCTTGGAAGCGCCAGAATGCTCAGCTAGTTTCAAATAAATATAACATTTCTAACATGAAAAAATAATTATTTCGACTCCGACATATAAGTGCGAGACGTTCTAGGCATTTTAAATATGTTTTATACAGCAACCAATTTATTATATTTAAAACTTTATATTAATAAATGGAATGACATGCAGACGGTCCGTTGTATTATAAGGGATATATTAACTAAAGTTTATATTCAAAGTGTAGATAAAATATTCCTTAAACAAACGAAATAATAATTCCCAATTTATAAATCCATTAAATTCCATTGAGAAGTTATGGAGAAAATCTACCTTGCAGCAGTAGATTGGCGGAACCTTTATCATCGTATGAATCTTGCAACAAACCTTTGGTCTCTGATCAGAAAATGTATAGCACTAGGCACTTTCCAATATTAGGCCCTTTCATCTTCTGATTAAGCTTTGTTGATAAATATTGAATTTAATTCCATTAGCTCCTAAGTTAAGGGATTGCAATACTTAACGGTGAAATGCTTTGACTTGTTTAGTAATAGAATTTAATATCAATTGCATTTATTCCTGTTATTAAAATTTAAACGGTTTCATTATATATATTCATTCAACATATTAAAATTAATATCAGATAATAAGTGCAACACTTTACTTAATTATAAAAGTAACAATGACTTTAAATATACAGGGTGTTTTAAATCTAATTCGGTAAATTTTACTGGCACCAGATCATAAAAAGGCTTATTTTTATTTTCAGAAAACCTAGGCTAAAGAAAATATTTTAATCAGTATAAAAAACGATGCTGAAATTTTGGTATATCTCTACGTTTTGAGATCTTCTGATTCCGCTTTTGTTCTTTTACAAAGATTTTATAGGTATATGTGCATATATGTATGTATGTTGGTATTTTCTTAAGTTTACAGGTTCTCAGAATTTTTACTTTCTTCTAGCTTTACAAGAAGAAAGTATTGGATTCATGAACATTTTCGACATCCGGTTTTCGACGGATTTATACGTTTTAGAAGGTTATGAACACGATTTGACTGTTTTTAGAAAATGTCTGTCTGTGAGTCTGTGAGTCTGTGAATCTGTCTGTCTGTCTGTATTAGAGTCCTGCATCGGGTCGGGTTACCTGCTTTTACCCGCAACCGACCCAACCTGCGGTTTGAGTCGGGTCGTGTTGGCACTATATTTTTTCGTTGCGGTTCGGGTTCGGGTCGGGTTGGCTTCTAATTTTTTGTTGCGGGTCGGGTTCGGGTTAGGTTGCGGGTTGAGGTTTTGCGGATTCGTGTTGATCCGCTTTTCCAAAAGAATATGCACAATATTTTTGCAGGTTAAAAATATGTATACAATAAGACCTCCATAGCGGATACTCTAGAAAATTGACCTTATACGCTACTTTGAAAGAAGGAAAAAATGTCATTCTTCTAATCTTTTGAACATAACTCGCTTTATTTTACAAACTGTGTTCTGTGCAACAATTTGCGAATGTCAGCGACAAATCTCAGTTGCAGTGTCATAGATTTTTCCATTGACTCTTGCTGATAAAACAAAACAAATTGCTAACTCACGAAAATAATAATTTTTTTTGCGGTTAATCCCACCCTTTATATATTAACACATTATTCTTTGTGCACTAATTTTTCATAATTGTATTGAAATATGGATTAATTTTCTGTTCCTTTGGTTTCGGGTCAGATTCGGGTCGGTTTCGAGTTGACTTTAAGCAAAATTTTCAGGTTCAGGTCGGATACACAACCCGACTCGTGCAGAATTATAATTCCTTGTCCTCAATTTCGAGTGTAGATTGACTCTTTCGACAAAATCTAAAAGTTGCAAAATAGTGACTACTTTTGAAAAGTAGTTTGTAGCCGCTAATTTTTAAAAGAAGTAGTTGTAGTTGCAGTTAACTACATTTTTGATAAAGTAGTTGTAATTCGCTACTAAACAAAAGTAGTTTTTCACAAACTGACGTATTCACATTCAAATACGTATTTATTTTTTCATAGTTATGTTCAAACTTTTTGTGAAAATCCAAACAATCAGACATGCTAAAACCTAAATATGAGCCGTAAGAATTATTCAAGGTTGAACCTGACTCGCAGAAAGAAAATAAGTCCTCCCGACCCGAAAAAATAAATAAAAGCAACCCGACCCACTGCAGGACACTGTTCAACGACCTCGAGGTGTCCGCTATTTCGAGGTTTCACTATATTTGAATATTAAAGAATATAGATTTGCCCATTTTTCTATATAAAATATAAAATTTGTATTAGAGATATAATTGTACATTACTCTTCATTATAGCATTAAAGCATGATTTATTGTCCTTTCATTGCGGGTCGCTGAAAATTACTTTTGCGGGTTCGGGTCAGGTTGTGGGTCTAGAATTTTTCTGTCGGGTTCGGGTCGGGTACGACCCAACCCGTGCAGGACTCTAGTCTTCACTTGACAAAAGTTTTGTGGGCGCTCTGTCTCAAGAACTAATGCACAAAATTTAATAAAACTTTATATTCAGTTAGTCCCTGATATAAGTTGGTGCTGATTAGGTTTTGGTGAAAATCTCCCAATAGGTGGCGCTGCTATGCTGCATTTTTTGCGATTTCCGCAATAGCTCTATCTCAAGAACTATTGCACTTATTTTCATCAAACTTCAGATTAGACCTGTCAGTTAGACCTTGACATAAATAGACGTTGATTATATTTTAGTGTAGATATCCCAACAGGTGGCGCTGCTATACCACTTTTTTCATGATTTTTACGATAGCTATATCTCAAGAACTAACGCACAGAATTTCATCAAACTTCAGATTCTGTTAGACCTTGACATAAATAGATGCAGCGTACGTTTTGATGTAAATAGCTCAACAGGTTGCGCTGCTTTTTTTCATTATTATCACGATAACTATATCTCAAGAACTAATGCACGGATTTTCACCAAACTTCAGATTCAGTTAGACGTTGACATAAGTTGTTGATTAGGTTTTGATTTAAATCTCCCAACAGGTGGCGCTGCTACGTTACATTTTTCAAGATTTACTCGATTTTAGTAATAGTCATGTCTCAAGAACTAATCTACGGAATTTAATAAAACATTAAATTCAGTTAGACCTTGATATAAATTGCTGCTAATTCTTTTTAGTATATGCGAAACCTGTGTGATACAGAAGAAAGTTTTGGGATTGGCACATCCTACTAGTTTCTTGATGTTTTCATGATGCCATAAGTACGTACATCTGCGTCTGAGTGAACACGAACGCGTCTTAGAGGTGTTTACGATTAACCGCAAATGCGGCAAATATGTTATGCACTCTCAAAAAATTCGTGAATCGAACAAATTTTTCCGTTGATTATATTTTGTTAAAACTCGTTAATTTTCAATTTCTATTACTAATTTTTCCCTAAAATACAGAGTAGTTCCTAATCTAACATAAAAAATATGCGATATTCTCCAATCGAAAGCTCCATTTTCGTCAAATCACAGGGATGTTCCGGCAGCTGTGTTACTTAATTTTTTTTTTGTATTAGAAACGTAATTTTGTACGTATGTCATTTCCTCCACAAAACAAGAAATATTCACAAACCTAACCTCAAAGTTTCCTGAAATTCTCCGGTCAAAAGACGAAAAATTCTTAAAATAGCAGTGTTCTACCAACTGAGCCATCCCGGTAAAATCTGGAGGATCTAATTCATTCAGTTAACCTTATTGACCACAGCATCTAATCTGATATATGAATCAGTTCAACTGAATAAATCGCAGGTAATTTGGAACTCCAGTAAACGCTGGATACGTGATTACACTAGATTGATTTTAACACAATTTTTCAAATTGGTAAAGAAATCATATGAGACCTCCAGATTCGACCAGGATGGCTCAGTTGGTAGAGCACTGGCAGCTTCAGCCAAGAGATCCCAGGTTCCATTCCTGACCCGGAAAATTTTCATCCAGTTGGAAAATTACAAGTCATATGATTTCTTTACCAATTTGAATAATCGTGTTAAAATAAATCTAGTATTTAGGTTTGTATCTGATAAATATTTAGGAATATTTTTTTAATCTGATTTTAATTTTACAATTTATCGGTTTGTATCTGATAAATATTTAGGAATATTTTTTTAATCTGATTTTAATTTTACAATTTATCGTTAAGTTAATTTTTGAAGCTTCTAATGAACGATTGCTTAAAAGTTAGATAATTTTATCAATTATTTCCCTATTTGTACCATGTATAGGTACTCAACATACACCATTACAGTGTACTCAATCATACTTTTCTATAATTGTAATTAATCATAATTATCTCTAATTAAAAAAATGAAATTAAAAAGTAGTATGCCCCTTAGAATAAATAGACAAAAGTTCTGATTTAAACAAAGCACAAGTTTTTTTTTCAGTATTCACAATAACGTATTTTTTAGTCTAACGCATGTGTACCGAAATATTGCGTCGCAAATCTCTAAAAGTGATTGTTATAACCGATAATTTCAAATTTTAAATATTTTATCGAGAAATAATGCTTACAAAAATATCGTGAAATAATCTGCAATAAATTCATCAATAAGTAATATAACACTTGTACATTTATTTTATAAAATTATTTTCGTTCAATAATTTTTACTGGTAATTACATGCATATTTATACATTGTTAAAGAAAGATGTAAGAAGATTTTTCTGACGCGAAACATTTTTGTGCTTACCTTGGCCATAAAATAAAATTACGCCATCATAAAATAATTATTGCCCTTCGTGCCTCTGTTAATATAAATGAATTAAATGCGTAGATTATTATTAAAAAAAAGGCATATCCAACGCTTCATATTTCTACATGATATTCATTTTCAAATTGAAATAAGGTTATTTCCGTTAATGCATTTATATGAGCAAGATTTGTTTTATGAGTTGTTTTTGCATTAAAAAGATTTACATAATGTTTATTTCATTTTTATCATACTATCTTTATCAGTCACTAATATTTATTTATATATTCTGCTTTTTATAATTACATTCATTTTATGAACTATTTAATAAAAGTTTTGTATTCGTAGTTACGATATAATGTTATATTTGAAATATTTGCGATGCATGCTATGATAATTTATTAAAGTTTTCATACATATGTTTTTTGTAACAACATCGAAAATGTAAGAAACATTTTAATACTTATGCAGGATAATTATAATGTTTGGTTTGTATAATTAGTAAGTATTCATATCTATATCTATATCTATATATAATAAGCATTTATTTTCCGCATACTTCATATAATTCTGGGCAGATTTTGGCAAATTGGAAGGTTTTTTTTTTTTTCATTTAAAGGGTATATGTCCAAGAATATTTCGTGTGTTTGCCTGTGATATATCCATCAAAAGTGTTATGTTTTTTTCAATAACAAAGAGAGCTTTTTTAACACTTTACAATATAGTTGAAAAGTGTTTATGAATTCAGTTTGCCTGTCTGTCCGTGCTCTAAATCGCTTAACTATACTCTGATTACTATGGAATTGATATATGATATTAAGGTTTACTACTCCGTGTACGGTTTTGAAAATGAAGTGTGTAGCATTTGTAGTTTTTTTTTTACAAAGACACGCAAAATAATTCCGTTACATTACTGTCTATTCGGAAAAATCGTTTATGGAGAATTTTAATGATTTTACATTATTTGAAACATATAAAAATTGAAATATATATATATATATCACTGAGTTACAACAAAATAGCCTTACTATAGAATATCGTGTGACTAGAATCCATCGGTCAGTTACAGGGGCATGCAAAATAATGCGCGTTACAGTACTGTCTATAAGCAATAATTGCTAGAAGTGCGTTTTCAATTCTGATAAACGTTTTTAAATGTAACCATTTATTTAAAGTATTACTCTTTGTATATATATTATATTACTATTATTATTAAACCGCAGACTAGGCCCCTACCTGCCGGGCATTATGCCCAGCTTAACGAGTTTGTGTACCTGGCCGCAGGGCGAAATTCGCCTAATCTCCTCATAGCGGAGATCCACCTGACTAGCTCCTTGGGTGTCATTGGCTGCAACGCTATGTTGTGAGAGTCATTAAGTTACTGAGTTGGCCGGTTCTAGATTGTTATTAATTATGGGTTAAGGGCACGTTGTCGAATGAGGAGAGGAGAGAAAAAAAAAGGGGTTGTTTTCGGGCCCTATTCACACTGACTACGGTTGTTAATATAGACTATGGCAAATTAACATAATTCACTTTAAATATTTGTGTTTCCTTTATGTATTACATATTGTCTGTAGTGTTTGTTCTCTAGTGATTTGCTACAATTACTCTGCTTGACGGCTCACGACCTCCACCCAACGTCGCTGAATTAGCAGATTAATATATATATATATATATATATATATAAATTCTATAGATCATATCCAGGGCTACACAAAAGAATTCGAGTACATTTCCGTTTATGAACAGAAATTGCTGAAGGGGGATTTTTAGCTGTGTTATACGTTTCCTAACTGAGATAAATTTTAGCAAACTATGTAGTATATAGACAAATGTATAGGTAATATACAGGGCTGCACAAAATAATTCATATAACTTTCCTGCTGTTGATGGTAATTGCTGAAATTAGGTTTTAAATGGGTTATGCGTTTTCCAAATGCTTTACATAGACATCATCTTTCACCTTATTAAACTGTGAAAATTTGTTAAAGTATTCTGAATGTGTTCGAAATTGTTTCATAATCTATGGTTAGCGCATGTTGTTTCGTTTTTTTTTTTTTTTTTTTTTTTTTTTTTTTTACAGAAGAGTTGCCTTAATTTACTTCGGTGCTTCGGGAGAGGAGTTATATATTCAAATGCTTTACCCTCTATAATTGATTCAGGCATCAATAATATACATAATTGAACAAGTAGAAATCATGTAGTAAAATATTTGTTTGAAAAGTAGTCATCAATTTTATGGGGAGTCATCAGTTTTAAATCTTCCAAAAATCGACTTATATATATATATATATATATATATATATATATATATATATATATATATATATTATACAATTCTGAATCTAAACAAAACAAACTGCATGTCAAATTGTAACCGGCGCAAATTTAAACTTCCTTCTTTATCAGTGACTAATACTGATTTATAATTTTGCATGAGGTTTTCTCTTAACGGTGTTTCTGTTACTTTGTTCTTAGTTTATCCTGCAAAAAACATTGATATAAAAACATGAAACTAGTAGTTTTAAAGAAAAATGTCTGATAAACAAGCTGAAACTGACAGTTTTTTAATCGGAGAATTATTTTAAGTGCTATTTAATGTTGGAATCGGTTACGATAGTTTCTGTTACATAAATTTTATAGGATAATAAACTATGCATAGCAATTTAACCAGCTTTTGCAGGCGTATACTTGACCAGAAGAATCATATTTTTAAATGTGCTTTACTTTTTAAGGGTTTTTTATTTCAAAATTTCATTATCTGAAGTTAACTCATATTGTGAAGTAGCCGTTTTTATTTACTAAAGCCATATTTTGAAAAGCCCGAATGATAATATTTTCAAACACTGTATTTGCATTTGAAATACATATTTACATGTAAATATTGAAAAAAAATGAAAAATATTAAATTATTACATAGGAAAAACATTAATGAGGAAAATTAAGTGATATTAAAAAAGACATATTTAAAACGACATATATAAAACGATTTTCTTATAGGCGTCAAAAATTAATCTTTACTTTCAAACGTTATAATAATCCGGGAATTAGCAATTTTTTTTTACCTTGCTCTTTATGCAAGCTGATTTTCAAATATATAATTGATAGTACTTAATCAATCACAATCACGAAAACAGCCGTCATCTGTCGTGACAGCGCTGGATGCATCTTTGACAGTAGTCCCCAGCCAATGGAAAATTAATGATAACATGATTACAGAAGATCGCCACTAATTGAATGAAATATTTTTCAGTCTACGTAATTGTAAAACATTTTTAAATTAAACAAACTGGGCAAATTAGCGTGATTTAAAACCTGCAGGTCTGGACGGAAATTGGTGAGTGTAGCTGGTAGCGGCCAGAGTCCTTTTGCATTATCAAATTATTACTAATAGCGTTTTGTGTACATTTTATGTATAGTTTTTAGATTTATATCATTATTAAAATTCACTTTTAAAAACTGTTAAATATATTCATACTATCTGCTCATTAAATATATGTTGTTTATAAATTTACAATTTTCTTAATGTCGTCGTCTCCTCCAGTTTATTTCGCACTAACAGAAAGCTCTCCATTAAACACAATCACATCCCATATACATAACATTTTGAATTAATTTAAAATATGTACATTTTAAAAGTTCCCGGTTCCCACTTGTTTTCTTAAATTCTAGAAGTTCATTCTTATATTCACAAAATTTTGGAGATGAAGCGAAGCTGATACTATTGTATTAAAGCATACGAAACAGGCTTTAATATTCAGAACTACCTCAGTTTGTTGCAAACAATATTTCAAACTCGTTGGATTTTGATTCGAAGAGAGCATTAAGTCTATATAGATGACAGTTTTGAATTTCTAATGGAAAATACCTGCCTATGAATAAACTAGTACATTAAATATAAAATAGTTAAAAATATGTTAACTGCTTTTGTAAATATGTATTATTATTATTATTATTATTATTATTATTATTATTATTATTATTAATATTATTATTATTATTATTATTATTTTAACAACTTAACCAAGGAATAACCGCTTGTTTTTGATATTGTATTTTTTTCTGCTTTGAGAAAAAGATTATATAAATGCATGTTTTCATGTATGTAATATTACAACATTAATGGAATGGATTTAAATTATTCCATTAGTTTTAGAGGTGAATTAGAACTTTCTGTACATTGCTTCGATGAAGAAAGATTTTGTCAACCTCACTAAATAATAATATAATCCGAATAAAATGAATAATAACATTATCACAAATTTATTTTGTTTAATCTTTACATGCGAAATATTTTTTTAGTTATATTTTTGCTCTTTTAATTCTAAGTATCTGTTTGTAAGTTTTATGTATTTACAAGTAAATAATTTAGTTAATTTTGAAAGTAATCACAAGAGAAATGTCGATGTTGAACCATATTGATTTTCAAGAAAGCTCACTTGATTCAAACAAAATGAAATGATACCGTTTCTCTCTTCAGATTTCTCAATACTTTTACAACTGTGTTTAAGAATACTCCGTTATGAGGTAGAAATATCTAAATAATCCAACATTAACCGTGCAATTCCATCTTACACAATTTCCCCACTCAAAAATTATATAGATTTCAGTTTTTATTTCAGATCCTTAAAATTTTGTAAAAGTTCAAATAAATTATCATTCTGAAGCCTTTATCGACAGTTTAAAAAATCAATTTTTCAATGCGTGTATGCATATAAAATTATTTGTTAATGAAAGGTTGATTTTGAATAATTTATTAATCTTTCATAGGATAAGTTTTCTAAATGTTTGCGTGAAACTATTAATGCATTGCTTGAGACAATATGATCAAAAAGTGTATGGCGGTACGTGCTTGGTTGTCCGCTTTGTTGTCCGTTTCTAGAAGCGACTGCTACACGTCTGTAAACTTGGTTCAGGATAGATGACGATGAGCTTCAATTGATATGCGACTCAGATTTTCCAAAACGACTCAAGTGTAGTGTGTTGCGGTACGTGCTTGGTTGTCCGTTTCTAGAAGCGACTGCTACACCTCTGTAAACTTAGTTCAGGATGGATGACGATGAGCTTCAATTGATATGCGACTCAGATTTTACAAAACGACTCAAGAGTAGTGTATTGCGGTACGAGCTTGGTTGTCCGTTTCTAGAAGTGACTGCTACACGTCTGTAAACTTAGTTCAGGATGGATGACGATGAGCTTCAATTGATATGCGACTCAGATTTTCCAAAATGACTCAAGAGTAGTGTATGGCGTTACGTGCTTGGTTGTCTGCAGTTTCTAGAAGTGACTGCTACACGTCTGTAAACTTGGTTCAGGGTAGATAACGATGAGCTTCAATTGATATGCGACTAAGATTTTCGATTATTTTATTAGATGCTTTGTTACTATGTTGAAGGAGCGTATTTTCCTGATTTTCAAAGTTCCACCGGCGATTTAGAGATAGTTGTAAAAGCAATGCAAATTCAATCTTTAGTCCAATATATTGAATTTAGTCCTCGTTTCAACAAAGTTTATTTGTATTTCGTTAGCCAGTTTTGAAATTTTCACATTTTTTTAAAGTACGTTTTTCAGAGAAAATGATGAGTTTGGCATTATTAAAAGATTTCTATTTGAAATCTTTTCCAATTAATCTTATATTTAATATTCCTTTAAAGACAAAATATTCAAGAGACCTTAAAAAACTTATATGATATTAATTTTTTGATGAATTTTTAATGAAAGTAATGCGGTAGCATCTATCCGGCAGCGAGAATAAACAGGTACGTGGTGAAAAACAGTTGCTTTGTTCGACAAATATATGTCTGGAGATTTCAGAAGGCACTGGAAAAATGTATTTATGCACACATAGAGGTCAGATCCGAAGGCAGAAGGTAGATCCGAATGTAAGCCTTGCATACATTTTCGAATTTTTTTATCAGAATTTTTATTAATTTATGAGGCCATAAAATTTCGATTTTCCAAGTTTTCTGACGAAATTGAGACTGTTTGGACTTTTTTGACAGCGGAAAATAGAACACAGAACGTATATTTATTTCACTGAAATTTGATTATTTTAATCATTTTTAGGAAGATTACCTTTTGAACGCTTCAATCGCGAAATGCGTGCTACATTTTACTGAGACAAAAAGTATACACACAAGTATCACTTAATTATTTTGATGCGTGTTTAGAAAAAAAAATTACGTGGTGGCCAAAATTGTACTATATGAATTAAATTTCTCACATGCTAAAATTGTTAACTTTCAAGGTAATTCCGAGGAACGCCGGGCAGGTCTACATAAATATTTCTCTCAAAATAATCAGCAGACAAAATGAAAATTCTGAATATTTCGTATGTGTTCCATCTCGTTTATTTTCTGCTATTGAGGCTGAATGGAACTGAACAGTGAGATTATACAGAAAAAATATGTCCGTGACTAAAGCGAACGTCATGATGCTATGCCATGCAATGATGAAGATAAGAAAATCAGAGAATTGTTACAATCCATTGAAGTGTACAGTTAATATAATACATGTTATTCTGCTGGCAAAATTTTGTAATATTTGGCATAAAAAAATCATAAAATTTGGCACTGAAAGTAAATTTTGATAAACAAGGTAAATTTTTCGTTAACTGGTCAATTTTGGAAAAATCTTACTGTAAAATATTAATGATGAAAATTACAGCCCAAATACACAGCTTGTTTTGATATAAGTAAAATAAAATATACCCAACTATAATCTGGAAAAAATAGCATTTTTATAGTAATCAACACTGTATAATAACTATAAACTTTGCATTATGCATCTTTCAACATTTCAATTTTTTGTGTATATATTTGGATTTTTATTTCCATTTATATAAAATATTTATTAACAATACTAATTTTATGCATTTTAATAAATACAGATACACACAGTGCAGTGGAAAATATATAAGTATTAGACTCTTACATTTAGCTTCTATTTACACTTAACTTACCAATTTCTTACATGTAAATTTAGAACACTAATGAAATATTTTGTAAATTTCAAAAGCGTTTCCTTTGATGAATTTAATATTTGGAAACATTTAGATACAACATCGGTTCGTTCCATTCATTATCCTCACTGAATCGTCTCTCTCAAATCAGTGCATTCCTTCATGTTATCAAACATAATACTGAAAATGTAATTCTATTTCTCCAATTCTAGAAATGCAAATTTATACCACCTTTCTAATAATATATCGAGTTTTCGATGAGAAATGTGTTTAAATATAATTGAATTTCCTGAATTTATACATACTTGATTACAGCGAGTTATATATGTGTACAATTATAATATTAAATACATATTGTTGAACGTGCATAGAAAATACTTTATTTTTAATGCATGGGGTAGAAGATACTAATATAATAACATTTAAGTTCCCGAAGAATGTTATATTGAAGTTATTATATTTAAAAAAATACTTTCTTTAATATATTTTTATACACGGTTATTCCTTAAGTCCGCTTTGCATCACATAACTGTTAAAAAATTATTTACAACGCTGAATGTGGTGTCTAGGTATGTTTAATCGTGTATGCGCTACAGTGTAGCCAAATCATGTAAATTTGGCAAATTCCTTACTGGTACAAATTTCTGCTACTCAATATAATTTGGATCATCTGCAGTTGAAATAAGCTCTATATATTTGCTTTTCAGTATAGTGTGATGCTGTAGGTCAATAATTTTGATTTTGATATCAGGTTGGTAACAATTATCTTCTTACAGAGAAATTGTAAAGGGATTTGTGAAAATATCAACCTCTTTTTTATCATATTGAAAATCATCAAACCTAGCACTGAATGAGTGTTGCAAAATGGATAGTATTTTTTTAATCTATCATAGTTCGGAGCATTGTTGATTTTGGTAGCTAGTTCTTGCATTAATGCGAAATGCGTTAATCTTTTTTCTCCAAAATCGAGATAAAAAAGCAAAGTTTGTTCGCAAAAGAAGATATATGACCAACTAGAGTAGGTAAAAAAAAATTCCCCTGCAATCTTAAATTTAAGTTATGTAGTTGTCCTATAATATCGGTGAGAAAAACTAAATCCCATAGCCAATATTCATTCTTGAGTAGCAAGTACTCACTGGGTAGTTCATTGTTTTCTTCCAGATATTTTAAAACACACTTCTTCATATTCCAAAATCACGCGAATGCACTTCCTTTGGAAAGGCAGAGTACACTTTAATAAAGGAGTAACTCGCCATCCTCTTTTGTCTCTTCCCAGAAAAGCTCACGAAATCGTTGTCGATTCAGAGCTCCAGCGCGTATTTTGTTGATACAGGGTCAATAACAGAATACAGGTTTAAGTCCTTGGCAAAAAGAGCTTCTGGATAGATAATAAAGTGATACTTAAAAACTTTACTTTCCAAATAATTTTCAAGCGATGTAACAAAACCTTTAACCTTGCCAGTCATGCAACGTGCTCCATCTGTGCAAATACTATCTAATTTTGTCAAATCTATTTTGTTAACTGCAATTACGCTTTTAAGTTCTTTAAAAATATCCTCACTTGTAGTGAAAACTAATTGGCGGAAATCAGGAAATTCTTCCACAGTATCAAAATTATCGTTCGCGTAACTCACAAATATGCTTAATTGAGCACTGTCTGTGATGTCACAGATTTCATCCAACGTGAATGAAAAGTATTTTCAACATTGTAGTCCAGAGACAATTTGTGTGCCAACATCCTGGTCCATGCCATCTATACGACGTAGGACGGTATTTCTAGACAAGACTATTTTATCACCAATATCTTTGACCTTTTTATCAGCGACATTTTGGGCAAATATTGAAAGGCTATATTTTATTATCTCCTATCCGTCAGAATAGGTCCTTTCTTGCGGGCTAACAACAAAAAAAGTTCATAAAAAGCTTTCACTATGCTTTCCATTTCGTCATTTTTCTTCTGAAAGAAAGATTGTTGGCCAGCTAAAGTTTTCTTTTTTTATTGATAAATTCCATTCGGAAGTGTGATCCTCCAGGATATTTGCTATTGAAATCACTATGTAGTTGTGTGAAATGTCGGTCCAGATTAAAATGTTTCGTTACTGCTACACAATTTCCACATATCAAACAAACAGGCTTGGAAATATTTTGATTTGTAAACGATAATTGTTCTTCCCGGACAGTTTTAAAATCACGAATTGCAATATCCTCTTCATGTTTACTTTTCTATGCCGAAGGTATACTCATGGACATAGTGAAAATAAAAGTTTTAAAGCAACTACGATCGACACTAGAATCTAAAATCAGTTAAAAAAAAGTTTAACATCTTGCTCGGCAGTTATACTTAGCTTCCCGCTGAAATACTGTTGCCAATCTCTGCATGGGGAACAATTGATTCTTCCGTTTACCGTTCGCTGACTCAAAAGTGCGAAGAAGAAATACAGTGAATTTAGACGAAACGGAGGATTTATGTAATAGAGTACCTATATATTTGTAGATGGAATTTACTGCAGCTCTGTTAATGTTTTTTGATTGGTGATTTCAGGCGCTTATTAGATTAATGTAGAGACTTCTTTTAAGTTTATTGCGAAAATTAATTTTGGACAGTTAACAAGAAATATTTCTATCTGGGGATTGCTTTTTATTATTTTTTCTATTTTTTCAATTTTTCAAAATTAAAAAAAATTAAATTTTACGTGCTACTATTAAAATTCCGTCATGCCACACTGTGGCACGCGTGCCGCGGGTCGGCCGTCCCTGCGCTGCACGATGATGTATATCACAACATGTGTGAGTTATATCACAATTTGTTCATACAAATACGATAAATAGTCGTCTGTACAGACGAAAATACCTGACATTTAATACTGCAAGACGTTTTGTTTATAAAAAAATGCGAATATTATCCAAAAGTGAAAACGGGTGATTTTTTTAAAACTTATAGTAATTTCTTTTTATTAAATCAAAAAGCATCATGCGTAAATATGCAGCAGAGACTATGACGTACTTTTTGGAACAAGGAAGTTGACATCTGACGCTTTGTCAGAGGTAAACCCAGAATCTCATGGGGTCATGCGGTTGAGAACAACTTGATTACCCTCAGTATAGCCTTGACCTAGCGCCAAATGACTATCGTTTACTCCTGCACTTAATGCAGCACCTTGGCGGTAAGCGCTACAACGACGATGACGACATAAAAAGGGTGGTAATTGAGTGGTTAGCACAGCAGGTGGAAGAATTTTATGACAATGGGCTGGAAAAGTTGGTCGTACGATACGATACGTGCGGAATATAGGCGGAAATTGTGTTGAAATGTTGCTGAAGGTCCTGACTTTTATCTATACTAATATTATAAAGGAGTAAAGATTGTTTGTTTGTTTGTTTGTAGGGGGTAATCTCTGGAACTACCGAACCGATTTCAAAAGTGATGGTGGCAAATTGATGGTGACAACCCCTGCTCCAACATAGGCTATATTTTATGTCGGTGCCACTAACCCCAGGGGATGCAGGAGCAAAAAACGATCTAAAATTGCGAATTTGTAGCTAACAAACTGGCTATCAAGCCCTGAGAGCTTGCCAGCCGGTTCTGTATGTATGTATGTACGTACGTAATGCGATAACTCTTCATAGAAATATCCGTTTTTCTTCAAATTTTGTTTATAGGTTCACTGTGTTAAGGCGCTTCCCTGATTAGTTTTCGGGATTGATTGGTTAAGTATAAAGGGGGGGAACAAGGGGCTAATTCCCCACCCCCTTAATTTATATAAATGGGTTTTTCATGCAGAATTACTCCGTTTTCCTTCAAATTTTGTTTATAGGTTCACTGAGTTAAGGCGCTTCCCTGATTAGTTTTCGGGATTGATTAGTTAAGTATAAAGGGGGGGAGATCGGGGGGCTAATCCCCCCTTAATTTATATAAATGTGTTTTTCATGCAGAATTATTCCGTTTTCCTTCAAATTTTGTTTATAGGTTCATTGGGTTAAGACGCTTTCCTGATTAGTTTTCGGGATTGATTGATTAAGTATAAAAGGGGGAACGGGGGGCTAATACCCCCCTTAATTTATATAAATGGGTTTTTCATGCAGAATTATCCCATTTCCTTCAAATTTTATTTATAGGTTCACTGTGTTAAGGCGCATTCCTGATTAGTTTTCGGGATTGATTGGTTAAGTATAAAGGGGGGAACGGAGGGCTAATACCCCCTTATTTTATATAAATGGGTTTTTCATGCAGAATTATTCCGTTTTCCTTCAAATTTTGTTTATAGGTTCACTGTGTTAAGGCGCTTCCCTGATTAGTTTTTCGGGATTGATTGGTTAAGTATAAAGGGGGGTTAAGGGAGGATAATCCCCCCTTAATTTAGATAAATGGGTTTTTCATGCAGAATTATTCTATTTGCTTCAAAATTTGTTTATAGGTTCATTGGGTTAAGACGCTTCCCTTTTTAGTTTTCAGGATTGATTGATTAAGTATAAAGAGTAGGAACGGGGGTCTAATACCCCCCTTAATTTATATAAATATGTTTTTCATGCAGAATTATTCCGTTTTCCTTCACATTTTGTTTATAGGTTCACTGTGTTAAGGCACTTCCGTGATTAGTTTTCGTGATTGATTGGTTAAGTATAAAGGGGGGAACGGAGGGCTAATACCCCCTTATTTTATATAAATGGGTTTTTCATGCAGAATTATTCCGTTTTCCTTCAAATTTTGTTTATAGGTTCACTGTGTTAAGGCGCTTCCCTGATTAGTTTTTCGGGATTGATTGGTTAAGTATAAAGGGGGGTTACGGGGGGATAATCCCCCCTTAATTTAGATAAATGGGTTTTTCATGCAGAATTATTCTATTTGCTTCAAAATTTGTTTATAGGTTCATTGGGTTAAGACGCTTCCCTTTTTAGTTTTCAGGATTGATTGATTAAGTATAAAGAGTAGGAACGGGGGTCTAATACCCCCCTTAATTTATATAAATATGTTTTTCATGCAGAATTATTCCGTTTTCCTTCACATTTTGTTTATAGGTTCACTGTGTTAAGGCACTTCCCTGATTAGTTTTCGGGATTGATTGGTTAAGTATAAAGGGGGGGGGGACGGGGGCTAATCCCCCCTTAATTTATATAAATGGGTTTTTCATGCAGAATTATCCCATTTGCTTCAAAATTTGTTTATAGGTTCATTGGGTTAAGACGCTTCCCTGATTAGTTTTCGGGATTGATTGGTTAAGTATAAAGCGGGGGGAACGGAGGGGGCTAATCCCGCCTTAATTTATATAAATGGGTTTTTCATGCAGAATTATCCTATTTTCTTCAAATTTTGTATATATATTCATTGTAATTAGAGATTTACCTGATTAGTTTAAGGGGTTCATTAGTTAACTATGGGGGGAGGGGTAATGGGGGGATGACCCCCCCTCCTTAATATATTGTTTATTTCTTTATTTTTCGATGGGCTTATTTCAAATTCTTTGAAATAAGAGTATAATATACAATTAGTGTGAATAGCCTGTGAACTCAATGCCCTCAGTTTAACTGGGCAGTTTTATTTTTATTTTTTATACTGAAGGAGCTAGAAATTTGAAATTTGTCATTGTAGTTACTTATAAGATGTAAATGCTCTCTAAGAACAAAATAAAAAAGAAATTTAAATTTAAAAGGGTGAAATGAGCGATAAGCGTTCTAAAAACAGTCTAAATTACAATTTCTATGAAATCTCTGGAACTACAGAACCGATTTCAAAAGTAATGGTGGCAAATTGATGGGGACAATCCCTACTCCAACATAGGCTATATTTTATGTCGGTGCCACTAACATCAATGGGGTGCAGGATCGAAAAATGTTCGAAAATTGCGACATTTTTATACTGAAGGGGCAAGAAATTTGAAATTTAGCATTGTAGTTACTTATAAGATGTAAATGCTCTCTAAGAATAAATTAAAAAAAAAAATCGAAATTTAAATGGTTGAAATGAGCGAAAAGCGTTCTGAAGTCATTCTAAATTACAATTTCTATGGAATCTCTGGAACCACGGAACCGATTTCAAAAGTGATGGTGGCAAATTGGTGGTGACAATCCCTGCTCCAACAGCCTCTTTAATAAAAAACTATGCGTTGCTGACGACTGGGTTTTTCGCTAATTGTTGCAACAAATTAATTTCGGAAAATGAAACATTTGAAGTTACTGAAAAAAATGATAGCTCAAAAAGTATTTGTCAGAAAATTGTTAGACAAACTGCGTTTGAAAGGTAAAAAATTGTATTTTTCTTGATATAAACTTCAAATCTAATGATTATGCCGTTTTTCAAATATTGAATTTCAAAAATTACTAAATTTTACAATGGAGTACCATAGCGAAACCTTCATGCGTAAAAAGATAATGATAAGGGCGACGTGTCCTGACGTGTATATTGGCTATAGCACGAGTCACAAATTATAGTAGCCTTATTATTCTGTTAAAATATAAAAGTTATTTATGAAATGTCAATATTTTGTTTGATTAAAGGTTCGTTAAAAGAAATTGACCAGCGTAGCGGGCGTAGCTTGCTAGTATACAAATAAAATTGTTAAAACAAATGTATTTTTATTAATATCCGAACGATACTTACTTAAAAATCACACTTCGTGCAAACTCCTATAGTACACTATATGTCTTTTGTTATAAAGCGGT
Source organism: Maratus michaelseni (assembly GCA_963931845.1). Taxonomy (NCBI): domain Eukaryota; kingdom Metazoa; phylum Arthropoda; class Arachnida; order Araneae; family Salticidae; genus Maratus; species Maratus michaelseni. Next base: position 104,915,747 of record OZ007590.1, on the reverse strand, counting down.
TTTATTCTACACCTTTCTCAGTAAACGTTTTCCCGTATTCCCTGCAGTTTTCAAGATACGATCTCTGATTCTGGTATTAAACAGTAGAGGGAGCTGACAGGTGCTTCATTGTGTAGTGTACAGCCTTTTTATTGTACTTTGACACTACATTCATGGCTGTAACTAACTTGGTTCACCGGTTATTTCAGGCAAAACAGACTGGAAGAAACATCCTGTAAATAGCAATGCATGAAGATAAGAATCAAAGTTTCATAGAGGACTGTAATGTACTGAAAAAATTGAACGACGAATAATTACATAAGTGCTCCTGTCTGAATGTACTACTGTTGTATATAACTTGTTGAATATTTTTCCTTTTTCAGGTTAGACCAGAATTTCTAGTACCTCGACCTCCAATAGTATTTCCAGGTGGAGAACAGGCTACAGTACTGGGTTTAAGATTTGAAGTAAAATCTTTACATTTCAAAAAGAATGAAATGAGGCTGAGGTGTACTGCGACTTTATCAGAGGTAACGAAGATGGCTAGTGAACCGCTGGAGGCAGAAATAGCAGAACAACAGAGATCAGATTTGCATGTAGATTTTAATGCAGAATCAGGTACGTAATAGAATATATTTTTTTATTTAGTTTCATTTGAATTTTTCTCCTTTCGATTTAAATTAGAAATAAATTACAGTTTTATACAAAGTGTCCGCAAATTGCTTTTAGAAAATAAAATGATATGGTAGTTTAAAAAGGTCTGATTTTACCATCAAGTTGAATAATTTTTATACAGGAAACCAAAGTCAGATCATAAAAAAATACAGGCTATCTCATTCCAAGCGAAATGTTCGTTAATAAGTTTAATACAAATGAATATATTAATTACAGCGACATTTTCAGCAGCCTAACTTTGTTTTGTATGAAATGTGACAGCATAATAGTAAGTGCGCTATAATTTGATGTGCACTACATGCTGAAACGTCGTTAATAACTTTAACAATAATGAAGATATTATTGCGAAATTTTCAGCAGTCTAAGAACTATTTGTGTGACATGTAGCCACATATTGAGAAGTGATTGAAGTGCACTGTAATTTGTCGATAATGACACCGTATGTATCTTCAGGTATTCCAAATTATGGAGTGTCTAGCTTTCTATAGTTAGGATGGCAATTGTGCTCATTTACAACAATTTTCATCATGTCATCACATTTCACAGAGAACAAAGTCAATCTGTTTAAAATATAGTTACAATATATGTATTTGTTACCGGTAAAGGTATGAAACAAAATAAAGTTTAGCTTATTAGACAGGGTTATTATATTAGGCTTGTTAGACATCATAGATTTTGACCGAATAAGTAGGTTGAGACCCTGCTTTTCTTTTCATAATAGTTTCATATGCCACTTCGTTTTGTAACAAGCCTACAAATACCCTGCTTACAAATTTTGTAATAATTCTTCCCATAAAAATACTAACAAAAACATATTTTTCAATATTTGTTTAAAATAAAATGTAAAGTCAAAAGAGTTACATTAAAAATCATCATATTAATAGATATTATATTTCATGTTCAAATGAAATAATTTATAATACGTGAACTGCTTGAAACTCGCAAATAAATATGAAAACATTCTTTTCTAGTTTTTATTTCATAAATTCATTTAATTTTATTGAAAATTAAAAGGAAAAAATAGAACAATTAAGCAAACTGAAATAATGATAAGGACTTAAAATAAGTTTATACGGAATGTGTTGTTAAATGCACCTTTTTACCAATATGTAACACAATTAGAATCGAAAAGTTGTTTAGTGCCAGAATTAATATTTTTAGTGCTTAGAAAGGTAATTAGATAAATGATATTATTTTTAATGATGCATCAGAATATTGTGTTCTATTTCACCTTTTTTACATTATGTAAATCGGGATTTTAATTAACTATTCCGAGTTAAATTAGTTTGGATTGTTCATTATTTAATTATGTTATCTATGTACATAACTGTTTATTAAAAATAATTAGAGCGATTGCAATAATTTAATTAAATGGCAGTGTCCAAAGTTTGTAATAATTTAATAAATAACATAATTTATTCAATATGGTTTCAGCCATGTAATTTTTCTGGATGAAACTTAGCGCTAAGTTTGTATTTATGTATTTTAAGACAAATCTCTTTTAATTGAATTAACTTTTTGAATAAGAATTAAACTAACATAAAGGGTATATCCTAAAATGAAATGAACGATTTAAAATTTGATAACAACTATTGAAGTTATTACAGCAGGAGATTAATTTGCATAGTTTTAAATATCTACACTCTGCTAATTTGTCTTAGTTCCAAATATCATCTAAAGTTGACGATGTGCTGTCTGAGATTGCTACACTGCTTAAACAAATGTATAAATGTGGATCAAAGTACACTCAGATTACAAGATTATTTGGTGAAGTCTTACATTTTGAGGCATAAAGTTGACGATGTGCTGTCTCAGATTGCTACACTGCTTAAACTAATGTATAAATGTGGATCAAAGTATACTCAGATTTTAAGATTATTTGGAGTAGTACTACAGTTTGAGACAATGGAATGCCATCTTTCAATAATATTTGAAACCTAAAAGAATGATGAGTAGTGAACAACTTCCCTTTTTAACACACATTTTTTTTGTTGAAAGAATACTTTTATAGCTGTATTTTTATTATTGTTGAATTTTAAAAGCATTCAGCCGACTTTTGGACACCATGTATCTTTCATTATTTTCTTATATAACGTATATTCCGGCATATAACGCGCACTTTTGAGGCAAGCAAATTGGTCAAATTTTAATGATGCAAGTTATATAACCCCAGCAAACACAGAGCTATCAGTGAGCAATTGAGTGGCAGCCATTTAACTTTGCCAGTGTTATCATCACGGTACCAGTTGCCGGTATCTCTTCCTTATTTTTATTTTTTTTTTGATACGCCGCGCGACTGACGTCCGACAGTTTACGCACGCAGTCAGTCCGGTATCAGCAATACGGATAGCATCATCGGCATGATACTGCGCCGAATGTATACCGAACTTCATAAGCACATGTACCGAATATGGTCCGGTGTATTAACGCCGACAACGGCCAGATACTGTGCCGACGATCGTATACCGATAACTACTCGTACTATTGTCGAAAACGGTCCGATATCGCTAAACATTAAACATTAAAATGCTGAAAGCATACCCTTCTCATGGGTTATAGCAGGTAGGGGGAGGGGCATACCCACATGATTTTAATTCACATGCAAGCAACCCTCCCCCCCCAATCATGGATGCCATTTTGCCAATGATAACCCTTCCCATTTATAAAAAAACAGCTTTACTCTTTCATATTATATTAACTAAATAAGCAGATACAGCATATATTAGGCAAGGTTAAATTTATTTTTTGCCTCGTACAAAAGGATTTTGCTATTGTTTAAAAGTCATTTGCATTAGCAGGAAAGATTTCGGGCCTATTTAAGACTCCTTCACAGAAATCCATTTAATAAAACAGGGCCCTTCACAAATTTTCTCTTCAGAAAATTCCATTCCATAGAAGTATTCTCTTCATTAGTTTTATTTTATTAGGTTTTAAAATGTGTAATTTGCAAAGAAAACAAATTCACTAGAAAGGAAAATATTTGCAGAAGTGCTTTAAGAAGTTATTATTAATAAATGTTTGGTAATATACAATTTGAGTAACTGGATTGCATCTTTCGTTACAAAATGTTATTTTTCACAAAATTATAATAAATTTCACAAAAATAAATAAACTTTATTTTTCACAAAAGAGGCCCCTAAGAAAAAATCCTGCATCGGTCCTTAATTAGGCAAGTGTTTTTTTCTGTTTTAGAATATTTTGAAACATTAGCTTTAACAATATCTCAATTGTTATGTTTCTAAACGCAATAAATGCAAAGTAAATAGTTTTTTTTTCTTTAAAAATTAAATTCTAACAAAATGTGATAGGTACTGTAAATATTTTTGTTTTATGAAGTTTTGTTTTATAAAGCTATATAAAGCACATATTATTAAACAATACTTAACATTTAGAGGTACAGTTCTGAATAAAATCTGCTTTGTCCTAATCTATTTTCTCTCGCTGAAAAACTTGATTTCTAAAATTAAAATATTTTTTAGGAAAATATAAAATAGTACATCTAAATTTTTTCATACTTTTGTTATCGAATAAATTACATTTTATTCATGTAATTTTATGTTTAATTAATTTTTATTTATACAGGAAATAAAAATACAATTTAAATTAATTTGTGCAAAATGTATTCTATACCCTGTTTATGAAACCATGAACTAATTGTTTGTGATTTTTATATATTTTTTAAAATCACTTAAAATGCTGATAAGTCTGTTTTATATTATGCTCACTTGTTTAAATTTTATTAAATCCATCAAATTCTCAAATAAGTTAAATATGTCTGCATAATTTAATTTCGTAAAGATTAATCTCTTTTTAAAATCTCTATAAAAAAATAGAGTTTATATAATTTCTGGACAAGGTTAGAAAAATGCATTTTTGTAACTTTATTTAAAAAAATATATATATGATCGACATGTTGCATATCTCCTTATTTTTAGTTTTTACTAAATTCTTTGTATATTTTTCATTTATGCAGACGGACAATTGTTTTTCAGAATCATTTATATCTTTTATTACATCTAATTTGATGCTCTATAACTTAATTTTTATTTAAATCAAGTAACATTATTTATAATTTGTTTTCTCTTTTTCTCTTAATTTGTTTCTAAATCTTTCTTTTTCAAATATAAATATACAATTTCAAAATCAATATGTATTCTAAATACATTGAAAATGTCAAATATTTAAATATTTTGATTTAATCAAAATTCATTTAATTTAAATTTCATAGAAATGAAACGTATTAAAAAGATTAATAATAATACTAATAACTTAAACTTCAAACAACTTGTACAACAAACATTTAATAAATTAAGATTGCACATACAAAATCATCTGCTGACAATAGTATTATTAAAGGAATTTTTATACAGCGTTTTTTAAGATACGCGAAAAAGAAATCGCTTTAAATAATTTAAAAAATAAATGAATTAGTAACTTTGAATAAATATAGTAAAGTTTAACCCCCTGATCGCCGAACAAAAAGGCAAATTTGTAATGTTGTTTTCTCTGTTATTTTATTTAAATGTTTAAAAATCTGAATTTTCACACTTGAGATAAAAAACAATTACTTATATAAGTATAATCCTTGAGAGTATCAATCATTACTTGATGTTTTAAAAATGCATTATATTTGTAGAATTATATTAATTTAAACAAACCTTGTATTGCTGGGATACCTACAGCATAGTAAACGGATATATCAGGTCGCGGCGGTGAGAAGGTTAAATACCATAAAAAGCAAAATATGAGTTTCAAGCAATTGAAGCTTTTGACTATTTTTTTAAATAGTACATAAGCTATAACATGAGTATTTTTATTGTGGAGCATCAAATGGAAAAGAATGTAATCAAATAATAACCAAATGCTATCTGTATTTATAATAATAAAAAAAGTTTTAAGAATTCGCATTAATTAATAACAAATAAAAATATGCTACATATCATAAAAGCTTAAATAATAAAAAGATAAATGAAAATTGCAGAAACATATTTTTTCTAATTTCACCCTTTTTTCATTTTCTACAATAAAATTTCCTACTCAAATTAATTTCTTAAAAGAGAATAAATCTTTACAAAATTAAATATATACTAAAATAATGAAATCAATTCAAATTGATTAAATTTAACAAAACAAAATTAATCAGCATAAAACAGACTTACCAATACCAAGATTTCTGCAGCACGTATTGTGCAGTGCATCACGCATAAGTGCATGAAAACGCCAATAGTTGCAATTTCCTCTTCAAAACTATGTTTGGCAAGCATGCGCGCGCAATTTCGCTCGTTGGAACAATCGCTTTACTTACTACGTTAGAATCAACCCACCGTAGACGATAGTGTAGACATTCAAGATTTGGCGTATTAGCTCCGAATTTAGCACTTGGCACTTTGTCATAATCAAGTTTCGGTAGTGCAAACGCTAAAATCTTCTCATATCATTGACCATCATGAAATTATCGTAAAGTCCAAAACTTTCTTGATAAATGCTTAGAAGAAATGCATTATTATTTCATGTTTAATAAAAATATTATATGGATACATACATAATTTTATACTTTTAAAATATCCAGTAACACATGTTTAATTATATACTAATTGAAAATCGAAATTTTTTTTATTCTTTAATATTTTTGTCTATTATACAGTAAAACCTATAAAAACAAAATCGCTAGAAACAGATAAATATTCCGTTTTAGACCGTTTTCCGTCTTAACCGGTATAACTGTACGGTAAAACTTCCGTCATCGGGACTATGATTTTTTTTTTGTTTATGACAGGTTCCGTTTTCACAGGTTTTACAATATATTATATTTTTTAAATTGATCCAAAACTGGTTCATCTGTGAAAAACAGGAGGTTTGAGAAATATATTTTTTTTAAATTAAGAATCATCTGTGTTTTGGCGGATTTTCACCTTTCAAATATATTCATCTAAATCCACCTCGCCATTTTTTTCCATCCTCCTCCACCCCCACCCCACTTCGCACCAAAAATTAGAAAATAAAAAAAGAAACTTTTAGATTTTTAGATGGTTGTAAAAATTAATATGTGATCAATCATCTAAATATCGCCCACCCCCCGTGCTTGTTCTGACACCAATCTTAAAAATTATTTTTTTTAAACCATTTACTTTTTAAGTATTTCTATCATATTTGGTACTTTTTTCTAACAATAAATATTTAATCAATCATCCTTCAAAATTTCTTTCGACACCCAAGGCTTTAAAACTTATTAAACGTGTCCTGTCCTATTTGTTACTTTGTTTTCTTAAAATAAGTAAATAATCTAAATCACCCTGAAATTTCCCTCCCTCCCCCCTAACCCGAGCAAAGCGGAATATGAATCTCAAGTTGTGGGTGGGGTGAGTGGGGGGGGGGGGGGGGGAGTAAAGCATACAATCTCTTTTCACATATTGATTTGTTATCACGTCTAATATGTTTATTTAAAATTTGTGTGAAATATTGAATGCATTTTTTACTTCATTTTCAAAAAATTAAATAATAATTTTTTTACAACTTTTATTTAAAAAATGAAAAAAATAACACATATATATATAAAAAGGAATATTATAATAATATGTTTTTTTCGATATTGTTACACTAATTCCTCGAAGGCAGAAAAAAAACATATAATATGCATCCTAACAAAATAGAATCAAGCATATAACAAATAGAATATAGCAAAATATTTTCCTAACAAAACTCAAACTTAATCACAATCGCACAATCGAGAAAAAAAATTCCGTCTAAGTTTAAACATTCCAAATTTGGACAGATGTTGGCAAATGTAAACGGACCGCTATCAGACATCAGATATCGGTCCAGCGTCATTTGCCGATATAAGTAAGATAAGCCGATAAGTATGCCGATAATTAACCATAAGGGGACCGATAATAGTAACCAGCATTCGGAAAAAGCATGGTTCTTTAGTATAAGTACTGACACTTAACGGATACCACTGTGCCGCTTCCGACACATAAACGACACTGCCGGCTGCGCTCCGATCGTGTTCCGAAAGGAATGTGTTTGCTGGAACTTTTATAAAAAAGAAAGCTTAATAATTGAGATTTCTGTATTAATGTACAAGAGAAGAAGAACTGATTATTTGAATGATCGAGAGTAAGATTTCAAACGCTTTGTGAGAATTCAAGCAGATAGGCATGGGGGGTAGCGTAATTCACCACTTTGCATTTGACTATTTTGTTTGTGTTTGTAATAGGTATTATACATTTTAACGTTTTTCTTTATTTTATTTGCATACTATATATATCCCGAAGGTTTCTTTGCGAAAAAGGGAGTGAGCGTAATACGCGAAATAGATAAATTCGAGAAAAATACAGTTTGAAATTGTCGTTACGCGTTAGTCTCTGGAAAACGTTTTACGTCGAAATATACGGTATATGTATAAATATATACATATAGAAATATATTTGCTGCTTTCATGATTATGCCATTTCTATATTTGTAAATTATTGATGCTATTTCTGTTGAGTTAACACATTTGTTCTTTTATTTACAGTTTCAAATCTATGCTTGACAAGGCACAATACTTTTCTAAATGCATGGAATGTTCTTTTTTTGTTTTTACTTCGGTCATTACTTTAAAATGTCTTTAAACGAACTCTCTCCAGACAACGTGTACATCCCTTGTGTATGAAAGTGAGAGACACTATTATCCCAAGGTCTTTCAAAGAGAGCTGAGCAGAGATAATTGGATAAAGAAGACCACCTCTTCACTGTTTTGAATGCGGAAGAAAAACATAAAATAAAAAAAAAAACTTTCGATGAGATGAGAGAAAAGTATTAAAGTTCCCAATAAAGGTGAACTAACAAATTTTGGACGAAAAACTGTAAAAATATTGCTGATTTGCCGGCTCTACAATCAATAACAAGTAAGGATTCAGTTCAAGTTGTAAACGAAACAGTTGAGTCTCTTTGGAGGAAGTTATTTCTTATAAGGAGGTTAATTATTTTATTAGTTTTATCTGAAACTTTAAAGAATATATGTCCGACCATATAAAAGAAAACCATTTAATTAATTGGAAACACGAATGGAAAAAGGCGTTACGTAACAAAAATTTTAATTTCGCGATTATTTAACTAAAACTTTTTGTTGTAATATTTGTTTTTCTTCTTGGAGCATACATGAAGTGGTACTAAACTATACCTACGAAGCTCAATATTGCAGATTAATCATATAATACATTACCTTGTAGTATCCTTATCCATAAAACGAACCACTTTATATTTATAATGTTTTGTACTTCTCTATATATACTATTATGGTAATTAAAAAGATTAAACATATTTTGACAATAATTTTTGTAACCAACTGTATGAGTTTAATACACGTATGACAATATTATTTTCACCTGAAAAGCCACTGAGTTTCGTGGATAGGCTAATTTGCAAGTTCAGTCATCAGTTTTGTCAGTTCGTTATCGTATTTTGTTAAAATAGTGATAAATGAAGTGTTAACCCTCTGACGGTCAAGCGCAGGCACTGGTTGAAAATAAACAACTATTTCAAAGAGCTGTATTTTTCACTGAAACACGTGCATTACTTAAATTATTATAAATTTACAGATTTAACATAGATTTAAAACATTGAGTGACTGTTAATACGCTACTGGTTTCTCTTCATTTTCACAAAAAAGCTTTTTATATTATGTTAAGAAAACCGTCACTGTTTTATCATTACAGCCCAACATTACAATTTTGCCCTTTTGTTGGGCAATCAGAGTGTTAAAAATCTTTTATAAATATTTTTCATCGCAAATATTTTTATAATAAAATGTTCTATAGATTATTTTTAATTATAATCAGAACCACATGTGATGATATAAAATTTAAGTGAGTTTTAAAGTACCAATTAATTTTTTAAAAACAAACAGAGAATACTAGTTGAAAAGGATATTTCTGTAAGAAGCAACAGCATTAATTCTTTTAATAAGCTTTTATTTACCTTTAACAGTGATCGTAGAATAACAAATAAGTAAATGTACAAAATATGTTCTGCTAAACTTCAAAACTGAAGTCGTATATATAATATTCTTTTGTAAATACCTGTATTTATTTTTAAAAATGTTATCCTTAGAAAAAAACGCACTTGAGCAATGATGTCAGATTTTATAAGAATGGCTTTGAACACTTGTGAAGATCAGAACATAAGGTTAAATAAATCTGAAATACAGATGCGATATAAATAGTTATTATTTCTTTGCATGGTTTTACAATGTTTCTTCCCAAATATCATCCACGATTTATCGTTACAACTGGATCTTTTTTAAGATAAAAATAATCTAATAAAAATCAGAAAAACGCCGCTACCAATCACTTTATTTTTATTTATGTAAATAAGGATACTGGAAAATATTGGTAAATAAAAGTAAAAAAAAATATTTATTTTGAAACAATTATACAAATCATGCTGTTTTATTTATACTATAAAAATACTACGAAATAATTGATAAAACAATTTTATATGATTTAAATATAATATTATAATGAAGGAATAAGCAAATTCAAAACAAAAAAAGAAACATATATAGGCGGTGTTTCACTTATACTGCTTGAATGTACATTTATATGATAACGAATCTAATACGACTTTTCTCAGCAACGGATATTATTAAAAAAAACGATTCAACACGAAATAATATATACACTAATGTACAGTGGCTTATTTAACCGAAATCTTGGCCAAAGATAAAGAGAAAAATTTCTGAGTTTTCTTTGAGGGCAAGTTAATAGTTAGTATAATGAATTGCTTTACTAAATAATAGGCGATCAATATTGTATGAAACCTAGGGTTTACAAATATAATATATGATGTTGTGTATTTCAGTGCAGATTTCAAAGCATTTCGCAGTTTTACTGAGTGAAATAATTAAATAATAAAACACCAGTTTTACCCAAATTAGAAAAGAAGTATCAATTAACATTAATCATACTGCAAAGGTTACACCCTATATTTTCCTCATTAATTTATTAGCCTGGATTGGATTGGATCTCAAACGTTTTTCATAATTTTTCCTAAGAAAATATAAAATTGATCATTCGTGAGGAATTTTTCAAAAATTCGTTAGTGCTTATAATCAAAACACACGATACATATTTGCTGAAATTTGAAACAGCCTATTATAAACACTAAAAATTATCGCCAGAAAGGATTATTTTTATTTATTTATTTATTTATTTATTTATTTATTTATTTTATAAACAGTTAATATCATTAAGTTTCAAAATACTGTATGTCACAATGTTATGACCTAAAGTAAAGTCTTTAATTTACGTACCAAAATTACGCTAAATATATTTTAGCGATACATTATATTTTATGCAAATTGATATAAAAATATACAAAAATGTGCGTAGAAAAAAATTATTTTTTACTAACGGGTCTAGGTTACCGACAACAGTTTGGGAAACTCAGATAGTGTTGGATGCAAACAATTTTCTGCCCAAAGATAAAAGAACCAAAATTGTCTTGCATATGCATTTGGTTCTATTTATATTACATAACATCAAAGTTCAAATTTACATTATCCCGGATTTTTTTGGAAAATAATAAGTTCATCGGATTAAAATTAGTTTGGTTGACTGCAAACATACATAAATCAGCATTTAAATTGCTATAAACGACATCCAGGAAAATTTCAACATGTGAACATATTTCTACTAAAATAGAAAAATAATATTAAAACATTTAGTTTAATTTAGCCAAAGAGACTCAACTGCTCCGATATATATTATGTAATTTTGTTGATTTGCAACGTTGATTTTTGATGCAAGTTATTTATACTATAATTTTCCACACCCTTTTTATTATTTCAATAAGCTAAAACAGAAATTTTGTTCTACGTAAATCCATTTAATACTGAAAATATCTGTACATGATGTAAAATAAAATTTCCTCTTTTTGAAGCATGATAATATTATTTCAGCATACAGGTCCTTAATTATATACATATCAAAGAAGAGATATTCTAGATAATTCAGTGGGTAATGTAAACTGGATGTGTAAACTTATTTAGATAACAAGTATGGGGCTAAAACTTTTTATGATATTTTGATATATATTATGAATGTTAAACGTTTTCATGTTATTGGATATACGTTTTGTAATAGTTTTCAAGTGCTGTGATTTGTCTAGTTTAAATATAATTGAAGAAAATATCTATTACAGTAAAAATTACTTTTTTCTTAATTTAAAGTAACATTATATTTAATGAAAAAGATTACGTTTAGGAGAAATTCATCATTTATCATATGGAAAATTTCAACTTTATAATATGACCTTATTTCATAATGCGAGTTTGTATGGGGCTTATTTACATTTTAAGAAGCATAAGTCAATTCAAATCTCAAAATTAAAAACCAACATTTTTCTTTTTTTTTTCAAACTATACGTAATATTGACTGTTACAGCTTCATTGAATAAATCTTTTTTACTAATAAAACAATGAAAAATAAACATTAATTTGTGCTTTTACATTGTAGTAAAAAATAAAAACTGCATTACACCACCTCTTCCAAATTTATATCAAAGTAAAATGATACATTATATTAGATTTTATACTTGCGATAAAGGAATATCATTTTATGTTTTCTGTTTCTTTTAAAAATCGCATTTACATTATCTAATATTTATAATGTAAAATATTGTGAGTAGCTTTTTAAAATAAAATATATGTATTGAGGTAATGTTAATTCCCATTTAATAAGAATATTTCATAAGATGATGTGTCCTACTACTCATTTTGATACAACTGTTGTACAGTAAATTAATTTAGAAAACGAATTTAGGGAACCTCAAAATGTTAAAATATGCCAATATTTCCATAATCGGATTTTTATCATGATTCAATACGTTCCTCAAACACATAAGACGTTATATATTCACTTGATTTCGTCTTATTCACCTGGTTTCTGTACTTACTCATATTTATGCTTCTTGTATTTTTAAAAAGTCTTTGAAAATCACTGTTATACGTCCAATATGACGTATTATTAATCTTCTTTTTCATTCTTGAAACATTTTATTTCATTTTCATTTTTCACGTGGAAATCTTTCAATAGATAATTTATTGCTATGGAAATAATTTTATTGTAGATTTTTAGTTGTTGGCAGCTGGTATAACGAAAAATGTTTAAATTTGATAAGAGATTGCTGTTAGATCGCTGTTTTTTATTAATTAAACACTAACTTCAATTTATTTCGATTTCGGATTACTTTAGTTGCTTGGTTGTATTTTACTATGCTTATGCGTATAATTTCACGATTCTAGCTTGCAAACTGTGGATTTGTTAAGAAATACAGACAGAAAGACATACAAATTTTCATTTTTATATAATAGATGGATCGATAAAGTTAGTAACAAGACTTAGTGGAGAACTAAACGTTTGGGTACCACGTCAGGCTCACGATATGACAGGACATGTTACATAGAACATTACATGCTTGTGATTACGATAATGGATTTAAGCAATCTGAACCATAATAAACTTAGGTGAATTAGAGCACCATTATTATTATTATTATTATTATTATTATTATTATTATTATTATTATTATTATTAGAACAAAGTCTTACTCAATAGAAATGCCCTTGAATAATTTTCAAACTTAAAAAAACAAATAAATGAAATACATTTTAAATCATTCGTGAGTCCATTACAAAATAGATAAGTATACACGTGATGTGATAATATACGTGTGTACATTATAAATATTATTTTGGTATGGTATGTGGTATGATATGTCGTATAATATTTGGTATGGTATCTGGTATTTTTTGTCCATTGTTGCTCAGTGTACTACTTCATAAAAAGAAAGATTATGTTAATTTCAGGTATTTTATATAGATAAAGTGGGATGTTATTGATGATGATGATGGAAACATTAAGTTCAGCACAATAAAAAAGTATCCTGAGGAACGAAACTTTTCTTATGCGCAAAAATTCTCTTTTAATATATTACAATAATTCTAATTAATAAATGGGAATTGAAATTGCATTCTTAAAGTGAATAAACCGACTTAAACTAGTTTTATATATGTATATAATTAAGACCTGAATGCTCAGTTCTGCAATTTTGTTATGCACAACAATTATGCGCACAAAAATATTAAAAATTGTATATTTGATGCACATTATCCTCAAAACAAATGTATATAAATTAATTTATATTAAATACTTTATTAACCTGTATAATCTATAAGAATATATAAGCGCATTTTTTCAGCTAAAAATAATAATATCCGTATGAAAAGGGAACATATGTAAAAATTAACTTTAATATTTGGAATAATTAGTGTATTCAGTTGAAATTTGAAGCTTTTAAAAATTTACATTATATATAAATTTTATTACATCCTATGTTTTTTATTTGTTTCGAAATATTATTTAAGGCAATATTTTCTTATTACACACGCGCATATATTTATGACAAAACGTATGTGTCTGTGTGCATAAAGTTGTAATAAGCATTTCTCGTGTATCATAACAGATTTGAAATACATTAAACAGAGTTACAAATGCTTCGATTATACCTCTATCTGAAAATTATATGGATGTAAAACATAACCAAAAAAATTACAAATCAAAATTTAAACACAATTGAATCCATTTGGACACTACACTGTTAACTAGTATTTTAAAAACACAAATTGCACAAATTGTGCTTATTAGTTGCTAAAATAGAATATTAAGAAAACATAAAATATAAAACATAGAAATATATAAAACATAGAATTATCCATAGGTTCAATAACCCATTTAAAGCCGCCATTAGGGAATCATTGGAGATTAAAATTAGAAAAGATTGTATTTGTAATGATAACTTTTCTTTCAACATACCTAATTTATGGGATACATTTTTAACCCCTTGTTAATTCATTGTTTTGTTTTTCGCTCTTTGGCAACAGAGAGCGCCCGCTTATTTTATTTAAATTTTTCCATACTGTTGATTTCAATTTTCTCGTGTCGAAAATTAAAAGATCAGTAGTCGTTTGTGTTGTTCCTCTTCCCCGATGATGGCTTTAAATTTAAAGCCGAAACATGTAGGATTTTAGCTCTTTTATGAGTTTAAAACAATTTTTACACTGATTTTAGCAACTAATAAGCACAATTTGTGCAATTTGTGTTTTCAAAATTTAAAGTATGTAAATTAGACAATTTGCGGCATCTGTATATTCATAAGCTTTTCTCAGCAAAGTAAAATTTATTTATGGCAATGAAATCTGTTGTTTGTTATGTATTTCTATTACTTTAAAATAAACTCAGCAAGTAATTTTTTCAAACATTATCTGTTGAGTTAAAACACAGTTTTTAATACAATTTTCTTTAAAATACTCGCATGACACTTGCTTTTGACAAAAGAAATCAATCAGGAAATTTAGTTAATCACCAATGGCTGTAATACTCAAATGTTTCACTGACTCGAATACTGTGGATTAAAAAATCGCCATGGTTTCAATTAATTGTGCATTTTGATTTTAGAGGGTGGTACAGAACTTTTCTGACAAAATACGAAGAGTTATAGAACAAACAAAGCGATAGAATTATAGCTGCGGCATCTATAGTTAAACACCACTCATTCATTAAGAAATATAAAAAAGTGATCCATTTCAACTGAAAAACTCAATCATATTTAGTAGTTTTTATTTTTGACATTTCTAATATTATAGCTACGTTTTTAATATTCCAAAATTTGTGAGATGATGACTTGGTGGCATTATTAAAAAGAGATGTAAGGAGCTACTATTAGGGTAAAGAAAAGGCTTTACTCGAAACTTTCATTTTGCAATATGTGGCAACCACAATATGAGATGTTACTAACAAAACTATTATGCACTTCCATAGTTCCTCCCGATGTCACGATATTTCAGAAAAAGCATAAGTATTTTGGAAATGCCCATATCGTTTTTATTGTTGTTAAATCTTTTATACACTCAGAAAAAGGAATTGATTAAAACTACAAATATATGTTTTGTTGAGTACATTTTGGTTGTTTTAGCAAAATTCAAGTGAAATTGAACCATTTTACTTCAATTAACAAAACATTTTTTGCTGACGATACAAAAATTTTTTTGGAATTGCAAAAAAAAGAAAAAAAAAATTGTTGATTCAAACAAAATTTCTATTGACCTATATTTAAACAATTTTTTTGTTTAAATATAGGTCAATGGAAATTTTGTTTGAATCAACAGATTTTTTTTTTTTTTTTTTTTTGCAATTTCAAAAAAAAATTTTGTATCGTCAGCAAAAAATGTTTTGTTAATTGAAGTAAAATGGTTCAATTTTACTTGAATTTTGCTAAAACAACCAAAATGTACTCAACAAAACATGTTTTGTAGTTTTAATCAATTCCTTTTTCTGGGTGTAAACACCCATATTAACACCCATATAAACACAATATTTTCAATGTGAAAAAGTTAATTATCATTCAGTGTTTCATTGAACAATTTAATTGTCGCGATTTATACTATGAACCATACAATTATAAACCATTAGAATTGAGTACCACCCTCTATATTTCATGAAAAATATAAATTTAAATCTTTCTGATTTATGGTACAATTATATTTT
This sequence comes from Maratus michaelseni, assembly GCA_963931845.1. Lineage (NCBI taxonomy): Eukaryota > Metazoa > Arthropoda > Arachnida > Araneae > Salticidae > Maratus > Maratus michaelseni. Next base: position 104,899,506 of record OZ007590.1, on the reverse strand, counting down.
TCTAAAAAGTTTATTCATAATGTGTGTTTAAAAATTTTAATAATATAATATATTAAAAGGAGGTTACATAGAGACTAAAATAAAATAGAAAAACTAACAATAAAACAAGATTTTTAATCTGTACCCCTCAAAATTCATTTACCAATCAGCGATTGGCAGCTACCAAATTTTATCTTTATTTTTATGTTTAATTTAGTAAATTTTTGAAACGGTAAAATCTGTAAATATTGGATACCAACTGAAATCTTTTGTTACAGTATTTCGTAGCCTCCTAAATTATGTAAAATTATGTTATTTAAATTCTAAGATTAGTAAACAATGCATTGCCGATAAAACTAGCAAAAATATTTCTGTCTGCTTGTGTTGAATTATTTTTGTTACATTTTTTATATGTGGTCTTTTTATTATTGTGTATATATGAATATATTTTTTATTACATTATTTTCATTTATAATTTTTTTTCCTATTACTAAAATTTACTCTCTGTAGAGACACATCTTAATATCTTTTATATAGCAGTTTAACCTTTACACTACACCCAGAAAGAAGTTTTATTGAATCAACAAAAATTTGGTTGACCCAACGAAACTTTTTGTTTAAATATGGGTCAATGAAAATTTTGTTTGAATCAACAAAAAAAATTTTTTTTTGCAATACCAAAAAAATTTTTTGTATCGTCAGAAACAATGTTTTTTTAATTCAAGTAAAATGGTTCAATTTTATTTGAATTTTGCTATAACAACCAAAATGTACTCAACAAAACAAGTTTTGTAGTTTTAATCAATTCCTTTTTCTGGGTGTACATTGTAAATTTTTCGGATAAAAATATATCAGCAGCATTCGCGGTATATTTTACTGTAAAAGTCGAAATGTCTTATTTTTTAACAATCGAATAATGCATTTGATTGTTAAACAACTAGAAGTTTGGGTGAACCTATCTTTAAAAAAACAAAACATTTATTCCTTGTAAAATAAATGAAACGTCCGTAAAAAGAAAGATCTACGGAATCGATCTAGATTTCTTTCAATGTACTATTTGCTGAAATGGTTTACAGTTTGAATATAACGCACTTCCTATTATCTAAAAGGATTATTAAATTTTTCTTTTCAGAAAAAAAAGAGTGAAAAAAAAAGAAACAGAAATTAATTCTTTTTTTTTTTTTTTTTTTACATGAGTTTAATTGTTAAGATGCAATGTTGATAAAAGCAGGAAGAAAATGATCTGCAGAGCACATGTAAATTAAAAGATTACTTTAATATCCTTCAACAGCGGTTCCCAAACTCTTTATGGTTTCATCCATCAAGATGCTTCAACTCCCACCGTAACATATAATTAATATAATTTTTACAGTGAATTCATATTCACATGGAAGAAGTTTAAAAGAGAGATTAGAAATACAGATCTCACTAGTCTGAAAAAATATACAAACATTCTAAAATACAGCTATAATCAGATATATTATTTTAAAGAATTAGAAAGAAAAAAAGAGTTTTAATATCGCAAAATTTTGTCATATAATATATTACGGTTATTGTTGTCTTTTGAAAAAAATTTTGAGATACTTTTTAAACTTGAATCTAAAAATTTCATCTTAAAATTTCGTATGTATAATTTATATTTTTAGTTAACATTACTTTTATAAAAAAGGGACAGAGAATGAACTAACAAGGAATGAGTTAATAGCAAATCTCAAATTACCGCTTTAAAAATAAAATTGATCCTTCGTGGGGCGTTCACCCCACGTTGGGAACCACTTCACCAACGTTTTGTGACACTTAAAGATTTGTTCCCAAAGTTCTTTCCGTTTGGGGAAGTTGGTTTGTACCGGAAAATTCTTTCATATAATTATAGACATTAATTCCGATATCTAATGTCTACAAATTGACGAGCAGAATTTCCCTGTACGAATTGGTTTTCCCAAATGGAAGAAAATTTCCGAATAACCCAATATTCGGACTGCAACAGTGAATATCCGAAAGGATATCTATGAAATAAGTTAATATTGTTATTTTTTCTGTAAATATCACAAATTGCAGTCATGAACGTTTTTATGTATGAAAAGGAAATATCTGTTACTTTTTTTGGTTTTTGTTTTTTTCATTCAAAATGTATGTACCGGTATATAATCCTTGAAACTTTCTCCAATTACTCTGGTTAATTTATTTAAAATATCTTCATTTAATTTTAATTTCCAACCGTCGCTATGAATAGTAATTTTAATTTATCTTGAAAAATCACAAATAAAATAAGATTTTTGCATTAAATTCTTTGTAAAACTAACCTTAAATACATAATCAGGTCATTAAGTCATTATATTAAAGTGAAATGTTTCTTAGAAAAATATTATATATATATATAAACACACACATGAAACAAAATTTTAGGAAGCGTTTCTCTTTCATGTTACAATTTAAAGAATGTAATTGTAAATTTTTCATTACGTTTTAATTCATATTCTATTGTCACATTTTATAATACTCGAAAAATACCACGAAAAACGTTTCTAAAATACTGATGGTTGACGTGTTATTGTTACCCATTTCTTTGTTTAAGTCAATCGATATTGCGAGATAAGCTTTCTCTGCTCTAAGAAATTTTCATCCTTTCTTTTCCTTACAGTTTCCGTATAAAATGCACTGTGTGCTATTTCTACTTTTATTGAGAAACCTTGGGCGGAATGAAATATAGCTAGAATCGCATTTCGATTTCTTAAATTGCTACTGCGTTCAACAGCGCTTGTTTCAATTTTTTAAACTGATGTCTAACCTTTCGTCTATTCTGAAATTTCTTTCTCTAAAATATTAAGAAAACTGTCATTCAAAAAAGGATGTGAAACTTTTTAGAAATGAATTTTCTTTCATTGAAATTAATATTTTCTGGCAGAGTATGTATACAGTTTCTACCAAATGAAATAAAGAAAATCTGATATTTTATAATTTGAAATTCTTATTGATATTAAAAATGTATTTATTTGAAGAAAGTATAACAATTGCATGTTGGTGTTTTCCAGCCGTGTAATAAAATGTTCCCTATATGTCTAAAAAGCTTCATTTCTTCCTAGTGTAAATATAATTTATACTATTAGTTTTTTGTGAATTTATTATAAAATATGAGTATATATTTTTATTTTACAGTTTACTTTTATTCCGATTGTTTTTATATAGATTTTTTTCTTTACACAGAATATCCTTTCTGTTAAATAAAAGTATTTCAAATACAGATTAGTTCCATACAATATTTGGATATCGAAAAGAATTTGAAGAAAATTCCAGAAAATGAAGTGAATATTGTTAATTGATATTACGGATAGTTTAAATCCGATCTTTATGTAAGGAATACTTATGTACTTTTTTCTGGAAACTAACAATTTTCTTTACCATGTTACAATGAAAGAAATTGATATCAATTTAAAATACTATGCCATAGTTAAAAACTTCCTTTTAGTAGAAAAGTATGATTTGTAAAAAGCAAACTGATAATTTTATTTCTTATACATATTATTTGGATATATATTTTATAACTTAAATAGAACGATAAATCAGAAATACGATGCAAAGAAACATGATATTTACAATTATAACTAGGTTCATTCAATATATGCTTGTTCTGTATTATCACACACTGGTGAGTAACTTGAGGTCTATATAATTTTATATTTAATTTCACAGAAAGGGCTTAACACAAATGCGTTGGTTTTGTTTTTCAAGAAAAGTTTTGTATTGTATTTTACTATTATATAAATTAATACAAACCTTTTTCTTTTTTTTCTTTTAAATAGAGTAATGAAACTTTTCTCAAAAATATGTTGTATAAATTTTACTTTAAATAGAATGTTACACTATCCTGAATAATTATTTATTCTAAAAGCTTATTTTCTGCAAAGAAAATAAAAACCTTACTTATGTAATCTAGAACGTTATGTTAATTTGTACATATTTTCGCATATTATGTATATATGCCAAAAGAGTTACTGTATCTTCTGTTTTATTTATATTTTAAAAAATAACAAAGCATTTTTTGTATATTACTGATTATTCATTTTTAACCAATTATGTGAGGGTCACACTTTAATACAGATAAATGCAACGCAATTATTTAAATGCAACACATTTATTTAATCAATGTGCACATGCTGCTTTCTGAATATTTTTATGAATATTTTAATGTCAAAAAGTAAAAAATACAACGAATGGCTTCTTATCTATGCGTTACAAATTTTAAATATATCACACTACAGCAATTGACTTACTCGTTAATAATTTAGAGAAAATAAGCTTCATAGTTACAAATGTTTGTACAAGCATCTTATTTAATTTGAAGACATTACGAAAGTAATTAAAAACTGCTTTATCACTTTTTTATACAAAGCCCATGCAATAAAAATTCGGACAAAAAAATAAAATCTAAAATATATCAGTGATTGTTATATGTATGTTCTTTTGTAATGCCAACCTATAGTTATGCTTTTAGCGCGTGCTATTAGCGTAACCAAGATCGCGAAGCTTGGACTTAACGCACGGTACGCTGGGAAATAGTCACGGAATACGAAAAAATGGCTACACCGCTTCATTATTTATCTTCATTATGAATGAAAAAGCGAATTATCGTAAGAGTTTTTGTAGGTGGAAAGTGTTTGTGTTCGATACACAACGCCGCCTCATACTTCAGCATGATGACCATTTATGGGTGGAACCCGGGTAAGCTGAGAATGCGAATGCGATACCGGTCATAACTAATGCTGATTATATTCCGTATCCAAATATTTCTTTCAGTGCAGTCATGGAACGCAACATTGCAAAATTGGAAAAATTAAAATGGGATAAACAAACAATGTACAGCTGTGACTGCGTTGAACATTCATGTAGTCATCAATTTCTGTTAGCTTCACACCTTCACACTGCTAAAATATAACTACGTTTCGTTACTCCAATCTTGGAAGAGGGTTGAAATCTTTCGAAATTCATTCCCAGCGGTCCGGTCCGTACATGAGTCAGGTCAGCCAGCCAGCTTCAGCGAAGAATATTTCTAAGATGCCACCACAATATAACAAAGACCGGATATTTCATAAAACCGTTCATATTTCACAAATTCATAAAAAATTAACAAATTGTCGTATCCGAATGAGGTTTGCACTAATAAGAGTTGTCAAAGAGTCGGAACTTTTTGGGACAAAAGGAGAAAAGTTTAAAGATATCCATAAGAAAGTCCAGCGTTTAAATATTCAAAACCAGCAGATTGTCGTTAGGAATGTTGTTGATACCATAACAACCTGTTAAAAAGTCGGAATTATGGTAAAAAAAATAGTTTAAAGAGTCTAAAAATAACACTCACATTTCATCAATTAATAAAAATGGAACAAATTGTCAAATAGGAGTTTATCTTTTGCCAGAATACTTTTCAAATAGCCAGACATTGTGTGGCAAAAATATTAGCTAAAAGAATATGAAGTTTGTTTTGTTTTAACGACAAAAAAAACGACACAGTGCAAACCGCATTCCGATACGAATACTTGTTATTTTTATAGTATTATGAAATGTGAACGGACTTATGGGTCGCCCTTTATATAACATTCATAGTAGTATTTTAGGTATTTGCCAATTGTTTATTGAATGAGCTTTGTACTATATGATTTTTAATAAAAATTTGCTTTTCATAATATAATTATATTTGATTATGCATTAAAAAAACTATGATGAACGGTATGTGAATAAAAATGTATAAAATCAACTGTGTTTCCTCTGTAAATTGCCCCCTTTGCCAACAAATCGCGCTCACAGTGATGTAAAAGTTATTTTTTTATAATCAATGATTTCTGTACAATCATGCCAAAAGTACTGTATAGTGTATTCTGCTGAATTCAATAAAGCTCAATCAAATGTTTGCGTCGTGTTATTTCCATTACAATCACTCTTATAAATCCGATTACAATAAAAACATGGACACATGCATATATGTATTAAAATGCATACATAGTAGGTTGAAATTTAAAAAAAAGTTACCGAATAAAATTGTTTTTAAAAATATATATTAGCTATATTTTTGCCAATTAATGTGCAATATATTTTAACCAAGAATCACTTAATAATGTGACGTCATATGTTGAAAAATTACAAACAAGTAATTTTTTGAAACAGCATGCATAAAACAGATTTTTTTATTAATATTGATTAAAAGTGATTTCCCCCCATTGTGTTAAATAGATGCTCCTGAAAAAACGTGTTAACTTTTCATTTAAAGACGTACTTTCGTAAATCGTTAATTTTAAACAGTTTTTTTTTATAATTATAAAAAAGAATTGAAAAATATTATTATAGCGTCATTAAGAACACATTTGTCGAGTGATAATTTTCTATCTCGAATAATGAAATTCATTGTAATAGAAAAATGAAAAATTACGAAAAATTTATTCGTGGAGTTCATTTGTAAAGATTAAGCTTTTACCAAATAATGAAACAATCTGAAAAAAAAAAAATTAGAGAGAGAATGAACGATGCAACATCAACAATCTTTGATTTAAAACCAGGAAGGCTAAATTGATTTGCTACAACATATTTTTGTTAACAAAAATAATATTGGTGAGCAGATATAACTTAATATTTTGTTGTAAAATGGAAATAACTAAAAAAAAAAATAAAAAAATATCCTAAACTGTATCATTAATCATTTTCAAAGCACCACTCAAACCGTCAGTTGTTGTTTGAACTTAATATTAATTAATAAAAGCTGCACTCATAACATGTTCTCATTTGCCCAAAAAAGGTACTAGCAAATCAAGAAAAAAGTAAATGAATTATTCATATAAAAGTTGTTTTATATAGGTTTAAAAGAAAAAATTATTAGTTTTTCAAGAAAAACTAGATTTAACAAGATTTATTTTAAGGATTTTCTTCGAAGAAAATTTTGTACAAAAGTAATTTTTAATCATTTTAATAAAACTTTTGTATAAATATTGACAGCGTTACTTCAGAATATGTTACGTAACCTCTTAACAGCATTTATAAAAATTCCGTCGTTATTTTGCCGACATAGAATTGCTTATATAAGCATAATAATAACAAGAATAAATAACAGAGTAACAGAATAACAGAATAACATAATAATAATTTATTAATATATTTGTATATATAGCATTTATCATCATTTTGCATGATTTTGCTTTTTCTAAAACGATTTTACATCCAGAACAGAATCTACAAGAAAACTATTTAAAGAATATTTTTACTTTTAAAAATTTTTGTAGATATATATTTTTTTAATTGAAATCTCAGTATTTTTTCCTCCTATATTAATTATTTATATAATCTAAATCGTGAACGTTATACACATTATGTTACATGCTCTACCAGTTTGGAGCCATTTTATTTCTTCTTGAAGGAAACAAATTCTAGGAAACCTGGAAATCAACAACCCGGTAATATACACCGTTGAAAGTAATGGATATGATATACCAAATGATTTATTGCCATTATCGTTAATTTTCTTTTTCTATATTGTCAAATATTGGCAATTGTTAACTGATAATTTTATGTCTCGAATAATGAAATGCATTGTAATATTGAAATGAAAAATTACAAAAAAATTATTCGTGGAGTTCATTTGTAAAGATTAAGCTTTTACCAAATAATGAAACAATCTGAAAAAAAAAAAAATTAGAGAGAGAATGAACGATGCAACATCAACAATCTTTGATTTAAAACCAGGAAGGCTAAATTGATTTGCTACAACATATTTTTGTTAACAAAAATAATATTGGTGAGCAGATATAACTTAATATTTTGTTGTAAAATGGAAATAACTAAAAAAAAAAAATAAAAAAATATCCTAAACTGTATCATTAATCATTTTCAAAGCACCACTCAAACCGTCAGTTGTTGTTTGAACTTAATATTAATTAATAAAAGCTGCACTCATAACATGTTCTCATTTGCCCAAAAAAGGTACTAGCAAATCAAGAAAAAAGTAAATGAATTATTCATATAAAAGTTGTTTTATATAGGTTTAAAAGAAAAAATTATTAGTTTTTCAAGAAAAACTAGATTTAACAAGATTTATTTTAAGGATTTTCTTCGAAGAAAATTTTGTACAAAAGTAATTTTTAATCATTTTAATAAAACTTTTGTATAAATATTGACAGCGTTACTTCAGAATATGTTACGTAACCTCTTAACAGCATTTATAAAAATTCCGTCGTTATTTTGCCGACATAGAATTGCTTATATAAGCATAATAATAACAAGAATAAATAACAGAGTAACAGAATAACAGAATAACATAATAATAATTTATTAATATATTTGTATATATAGCATTTATCATCATTTTGCATGATTTTGCTTTTTCTAAAACGATTTTACATCCAGAACAGAATCTACAAGAAAACTATTTAAAGAATATTTTTACTTTTAAAAATTTTTGTAGATATATATTTTTTTAATTGAAATCTCAGTATTTTTTCCTCCTATATTAATTATTTATATAATCTAAATCGTGAACGTTATACACATTATGTTACATGCTCTACCAGTTTGGAGCCATTTTATTTCTTCTTGAAGGAAACAAATTCTAGGAAACCTGGAAATCAACAACCCGGTAATATACACCGTTGAAAGTAATGGATATGATATACCAAATGATTTATTGCCATTATCGTTAATTTTCTTTTTCTATATTGTCAAATATTGGCAATTGTTAACTGATAATTTTATGTCTCGAATAATGAAATGCATTGTAATATTGAAATGAAAAATTACAAAAAAATTATTCGTGGAGTTCATTTGTAAAGATTAAGCTTTTTCTAAATAATGAAACAACCTGAAAAAAAAAGTTAGAGAGAATGAACGATGCAACATCAACAATCTTTGTTTTAAAACAAGGAAGGCTAAATTGATTTGCCACAACATATTTCTGTTAACAAAAATAATAATGGTGAGCAGATATAACTTTATATTTTGTTGGAAAATAGAAATAACTAAAAAAAAAAAAAGATGAAATATCCTAAACTGCATCATTGATCATTTTCAAGGCACCACTGAAAACATCAGTTGTTGTTTGAACTTAATCTTAGTTAATAAAAGTTACACTCATAACATGTTCTCATTTGCTCAAAAAAGGTACAAGTAAAAAAAGAAAAAAGTAAATGAATTATTCATATGAAAGTTGTTTTTATATAGGTTTAAAAGAAAAATTATTAGTTTTTCACGAAGAACCTGATTTAATAAGATTTATTTTAAGGATTTTCTTCGAAGAGAATTTTGTACAAAAGTAATTTTTAATCAATTCAATAAAACGTTTGTATAAATATTGACAGCGTTACTAGTGAATATGTTACGTAACCTGTTAATATAATTTATCGAAATTCCAGCGTTATTTTGCTTACATGGAATTCCTTATATAAGCATAATATTAACAAGAATAAATAACAAAGTAACAGAATGACAGAATAATAATTGCTAATATATATGTTTACATAGAGTGTATAATCATTTTGCAACATTTTGCTTTTTCTAAAACGATTTTACATCCAGAACAGAATCTACAAGAAAACTACTTAAAGAATATTTTTACTTTTGCAGATTTTTGTAAATATATTTTTTTAATTGAAATCTCAGTATTTTTTCCTCCGATAGTAATTATTTATATAATCTAAATTATGGAAATTATATACGTTATGTTACATGCTCTACCAGTTAAGGCCCATTTTATTTCTTGTCATACGGAATTGAAGGAAAAATATTCTAGGGAAGCTGGAAATCAACAACCCGGGAATATAGACCGTTGAAAGTATTGGATATACCAAATAATTTATTGTCATTATCGTTAATTTGCTTTTTCTATATTGTCAACGGATAATTTTCTATCTCGAATAATGAAATTCATTGTAATAGAAAAATGAAAAATTACGAAAAATTAAAACATTAATGTCATTAAAACCTTTTATGTTGACAAAATAAGTATTTTTTACACAAATCTATAAAATTGTTATTTTATTCATTATGCGACACCAATGACATACATATGCAAATATACATATGATATCAGCATATAAAATTATACATTTATGTACACTATATGGCCATTAATGACCGGCAACTTTCAATTTTAGACATTTTGTCGAATATTTAAAAATATAAATGTCAGATTCTTCTGGAATTTTAGGATCCTAAAGAACAGGCTTGACTTCATATTTATCATTGTTGATTTGATAAGGAGGACAAATATGGGGCCAAAAAAAATTAAAGAAAAAAAATAAAACTTGGGATTACTCTGTAAAATAAAATGCACCAAATGATCTATCTCTACAGAATATACATAGGCAGACATTGTACAGTATGTGTATTCATTTGTGTAATCGTAAAAATTCAAAGAGATATCGGCGTTAGAGTGAGCTGTTTTTTAGTTTCTCACTAAAACTCGCTGAATGATAAAGGGTTTTCCACAAATTGTCATTTTTTATTTTATACTATTTTCCAATTTTAAATGATACTTTAGTTCTCTTTGAAAAACTACCCTAACGAGCTTATTTGAACAAAGAAAGAATTATCAAAATCAAAGGATCCATTCCAAAAGTATTATAACCTGGTGCAATAAAGTTTTCCAAGGCGAACTAAAGTATCAATAAAAAATGAAATATAGTATAAAAATTAAATATGACAATTTGTGGACAATCCCTTATCATTTAGCGAGTTTTAGTGAGAAACTAAAAAACAGCTCACACTAACGCCGATATCTCTCTGAATTTTTACGATATTTGACTGATTTTTTTTAACAAGTTGCTCCATAGAGTTGACAATTAAATTATGCAAAAAGTTCATTTTTATCGTTCGCGCATGCGCAGATAAAAATATTTTATACAACTGACCATATTTCCTTAAGTATTTAATATATTTACATTTCAATTGCACTATACTGTTTCTACTATATTTTGTCAATTTTTCTGAAACTGACGTTAATTTGGTTAAAAACCCTGTATGTTATATGCAAACTAGTCGGATGTGCCAATCCCAAAACTTTCTTCTATCTCAGTCATGTTAATACTTCAAAATTCGCTATCACATCGCCAATAAAATCAATATTTTTCGTCATTCTGTTTTACGTCAGCTGCTTGCGAATCGTCGGGTTACAGGGATGCGAACAACCGATGTATACTAAACTACGAAAAGTCCTTCTGACCTGAACCGACAGGAACAGATAGCCTCCCTACTCCTTGGTTTTACGATTTTAGCTAATTTTACTGGAAAACACGAAGCTAAAATGCGTGGAACATAAATAAAGAAGATTCAATCCCAGTTTTCGTCAACATTGAATTTGAATGAGGATATCGCCAAATTAGTCCTCTACAGCCAAGTTGGCTTCATTTATGGTAACTTATGTTGGTCGCCAAATTTGTTGAAATTCCGCCAACTGTCGCCAAGTTTGGCGAGAATTCGACGTTGGCGAATATAAATATATAGTGATAAGCATGTAATAGGATGAATGGTTACAACAATGAAAGAAAATTTGCCGAAATCATGTTAACTAAAACTCATAAATTAAACCCGTTTATGGATGAAATTCCGCTGTCTTGTTTGAAAATGTTAGCTACCCTAAAATTTCAAACAGCTATATCTCAGCTATTTTTCAAGATAGAGGCAAAACAAAAATTGCTCCGGATTCTCCGGATCAAGGCCGAACATTTAACATAAAAAAGTTCTAGGATTTCTATTTTTTTTGAATTTGCACATTTTTTGAATTTGAAATCTTTAAATGGCTAACACAGCGCCCCCTTTCGTCGAAATATCCCCAAATTCTAATAGAACCTGCTTGCCATAGCCAAAAACATAGAAAAAAATGTGGTTCAATTTGAAGTATAACTTTATACACTTTTAGATGGTACAATAGTGAAAATGGAACAAAAATATAGATCACAGCGCCCCCTTTCGTCGAAATATCCCCAAATTCTGATAGAACCTGCTTGCCATAGCCAAAAACCTAGAAAAAAAATGTGGTTCAATTTGAAGCATAACTTCATACAATTTTAGATGGTACAATAGTGAAAATGGAACAAAAATATCGATCACAGCGCCCCCTTTCGTCGAAATATCCCCAAATTCTGATAGAACTTGCTTGCCATAGCCAAAAACCTAGAAAAGAAATGTGGTTCAATTTGAAGCATAACTTCATACACATTTAGATGGTACAATAGTGAAAATGGAACAAAAATATCGATCACAGCGCCCCCTTTCGTCGAAATATCTCCAAATTCTGATAGAACCTGCTTGCCATAGCCAAAAACCTAGAAAAAAAATGTGGTTCAATTTGAAGCATAACTTCATACACTTTTAAATGGTACAATGAAGACGGACAGACGGACAGACGGACATTTTGTAAAAACATGTTTTTCGGAATCTCTGACCCCTAAAACGTGTAAATCCGTCAAAAACCGGAAGTCGAAAAAAATTTCGATTACAATGCTTTCTTCTATTGTAGATAGAAGAAAGTAAAAACATGCAAGAATTTTTTTAATTTTTTTAAAAAATCGCTATATCTCTATTAATATACATGCTATTCTTACACAAATGAATACACATATTGTACAATGTCTGCCTATGTATATTCTGTAGCGATAGATCATTTCGTGCACTTTATTTTACAGGGTGATCCCAAGTATTATTTTTTCTGTAATTTTTTTTGGCCCCCTAATTATACTCCTTATCAAATCGACGTTGATAAATATGAAATCAAACCTGTTCTTTTTAATTCTAAAATTCCAGAAGAATCTGACAAGTACATTTTAAACTATTCCACAAAATGTCTAAAATTGAAAGTTGACGGTCATTAATGGCCATATAGTGTATATTAGTATTTAGAATTGAAATTAGTTGCTCAATTGCATTTTTATCTTCCATAAAATATTGTAAAAAGCATTTGTTACAAAAACCATACACATTATGTACTGCTACAGAAAACGCCTTCGATTAGTTATCGAGCAAGTTATTTCAACAATGTATTTAATAATAAAGCATCAGTAATAAAATTCATTGAAAAACATTGCACAATTTTATTAATAACGACATCCAGACATGTTAGTGAGTATATTTAAACTTGGTGTTAAAAACTAATAAACGAATTTAAAATAAACAGTTGCTAATGCTAATAACTAAGATCTGTCATTCTAATTAAAGTCACTTTGGTGGTTCCCATTTGAAAACAGGAAGTAACGAAGTTGAAAGAAAATATCTCCTTTTTATAAATGAATTCTACTTGGATTGGTCTTATTGTGAATGTAAATTTTTAGCAATCTAAGATCGGCGAATGACAACATTAATTTATATACATACAGAAGAGGGGAAAATTCATAAAATTTTAATGCATCATGCAAGCTATACTTGCATCAAAAATATGGAGAAAAAACTTCCAAGAATTAAAGTTTTTTCTCCAGATTTTTGAAGGAAACACTAAACATTATCAATTGCTTTGGTCATATGAGCTTCATCTGAGGCTCCTAATTTAAACGATAAAACTCAGTGTTTAAGAACTGTTTTCAACTGGATTTTATTTTCATGGATATCTCATATATATGTTAATGTGAAAGAACGATATCTGGCATATGTTCATATTCTCTGGTAAGTGCCAACTTTCACATAGTCGCTTTGTGTCTGTCCTAAATATTTGCTAAAGATAATTATTTCCCCCTTACATTGGCAAATGTCGACAGTCAGCATGCACTGATGGTGAATGTTAAATAAAAATACTTTTGATGCGTTAAGACAAAAATTCAACTTTTAAAAACAAACTTTATTATTTAAACTTATTATGATATATGTAAAAATGGGAGAAAACTTAGGTAGCATCACATGTAAACAAACTGTAGAACCTAAAACGAACAGTACATTCTAAATGACAAAAGAAAGTAATAAAAATAATAAACTTACGTATAAATTCTGTGATTGACGTTATACAGTCTTATTTATTGCAAAATAAACAGTTATGACATTTTGGCCCTTAACAAGAGTCCCTTGCTTTTGCAACTGCATTTACTTGCGAAGCGCTTCTTTTTGCAATTGCAGCATGTATAGCTTTGCCCTCCACTTTTCGAATTACTAGTTACAGATGCTTTTTTAAACGACATTTCTAGAGAAGAAATCTCATCTATTGAAAGTAACTTTTCTTTACAAATTACGATATCTTATAAAGCTACTTGAGGATACCATTTCGTCTGTTAATTTATAAAAATCGGAGTCTTTTATTCCGAAACAATCGGCATCACTTTTCGGGCATCTGTACGACTACGGTAGACATCAGAGACATGTATTCGTATGGTATCACCAATATGAGCTGGTGGAAATTCTCTGTTTGAAGTTCATAACATTTTTGTGCTTTGCAGTTGAAGAATGTCTTTCGCAGACGCTCTTTTTTACAGAAATAAACTAGTGTTGTTCAGTCAGTGTTTGATATGAAGCCGTGGTAGGTTACAGCTCCTCTTCAATATTTTCCTTTGGAATGTGGTTTTCGGTATGGTTGCTGCTCACTTAAAAAAAATATCAACATTTTTTTCGAGCTGTTCTTCAGTTTCAATATTTGCAATTTGCTCGCCAGAAAAAGATGACGATGGTAATTTGCTTTAACGCCAAACATGACTTCTTAAGGACTTTGGCGTATTCCTTCGTGGTGTGGTGTATTCTTAGCAATTGAAAGAGAGGGAAAACCATCTGACCATTCATTGATATCGTTATCGTTCATCCATTCAGTTACCCTATCCTATTTGGCCCTTTTAACTGAGCCTTGTGTTTGATTATGATGAGCTTCTCTTGAACTATCTTAACATCTTTCCACATAGTTCATAGTTCGGTAGCATTGAAGATTTTGATAATTGTGCACACATACATGTATATACATATGTATGAAAAATATATAGGCCTCCGTCAATTATGACAAATATTATTGAAATGATAATTATGATATTGTTCTGTATTTTTAAATGCTGCAGCTGTTTGGATTAAAAAAAAAAGAAAAAAAATGAAACAGAACATTTGTATGATTTAAAAAAAAAAAAAATCATTTTAGGTACCTTTGCACACATACTGAAAGTGCAACATTTTGAAAACAAGTACTTGTATATATTTTTATTTCTATATGTTTGTTTGTATTTTTGTTTTATTGTGTACTTTTGGGTGGTCTCCAAGTGTAATTGTGTACTGAATTTTTTGCAGGTACGTATAACAGTTTGTACCGATGTACATTGAGCCAGCGTCATTTTTTTCTCATTTTGTCGAAGGGGAGAATATGTATATGATATAGAATCATTTATACATATCTTTATTCTAAATTATTATCTTCCTAACTTAATTTTCAATATATTAATTAATATTCTCCTCGCTAAAATATATCTTATTCTAAAACCTCAAATGTTACTTCCTTTTCTCATATGAAAGACTATCTTTATTAAATGTAGCATGTACGTTAGAGATCTATTTTAATTCCAATGCGGTTATAACAGATGTAATTATATGTGTTCCGGTCATTCATTGACAGCTGCTTGGGCGCCCAACCTTTTTCTGTTCATAAACAAATTGTGCAAGTAATGTAATTTCCCAGATACAATGTTTAGCTCTTTCCTTTGACTAAAATTCCTTTCCCACCGGGTTGCCCGCCTGTGTCCTCTAAAATTCACAAAAGTTACGGGTTCGCCAAATGTGGTAGCTTTTTCATTACATCCTCCCAAAACATTTCTATTAATTATCCTTAACGTACAAAAATTCTTCTACTCGTCTGCGGTTTGTTGGCTCAATGTATTATCGAATCTTGGCGATACAATGTACTGCCCAAAAAAGGGCAGATCACTCCTGGCTCTTGGTCTGTCAACAACTGTTCTAAGCCTCTAATACCCGAGACCACCCTATTCTTACCATCTTATACTTGCTATATATCAATAAAAAACTTTCAGTTGAGATGTATTCGTTCATTGGATATTTCATATCTGCCTTCCTGGATGTAGAACTTATGGGGTATTTGTTACAACGCAAACTGTACGAAAGAAACGGCCCAAAAACTATCTCAATTCATGCATTATGCATTAAAACATTTCAGCCCAACAATAATCATCATCATAGGATATGCCTCGATTACTGAATTCCCAACCATTATCTAAATGCAATATAGCTGGGACACCAAATGTTAAAAATATTTGAAGAAGGTGATACACTACTTCTTCAGCTGTCATAGTTTTTAAAGGTCATAACTGGACAAACTCCGTTAAATAGTCTTGACGTACCATTATGAACTTATATTTGCCATCCCTGTGTGACTGCAAGTCTATCAGATCGACCTGACACCTTGAGTTTAACTCCAAACTGACCTTTGATTTCATCACAATACCTTTTTTAGGTGCACTATGTTTCATTTGACTTTTTGTACATAAATTTAAATACAACATTGCAACATCATACGTAATACTTTCGTATTTAACTTGCAATTCTTTAAGCATGCGTTTTTTTTCTCCATGGCCTATTCTGTGTTGAGTTTGAGATAGTATACTGAACAATTCATCATTGGTAACACAATACTGTATATTCGCTTGTCCTAATGTTGATCGCGAAATTAAATTATCTTCATCATTTATTTTTTAAATGTCCAAATGTTTAAATCGTCCCTAATCCATAGGTGCACTTAGTTTTAGAAGAAATCACTTCAGAAAGTAAAGTACTCTTTTGATAAAAAAAATCATTAGTTGTTTATTCTCAAGTAATGCATGTACATTTTCCAAAGAAAAATCACTGTTCATCACCATTCAATATAAATAGGGACAAAAAAATAACAATTAAGCAAACCTTGCACAAGAGTGTTCGAGAGTCTAACAAATAGATGCCATTTGATCTCAATCGAGGTAGAACAAAGGATTTGGCGTTTTGTCTCCTCTCTGGCTGCGTTTCTGTCGACTCTCTAGCTCTGTGCTCTCGGCTTCTCGTTTTGAGTGCTTGTCTGTGCTTGTGGACATATACCGGCGATGGTCGAAATGTATAAGAATACAATCAAATATTCGGTCTTTCACCGACATATTTGTTACGTGTCGACATTCACCGTTAAATAGTGACATTCTGTAATTTCAGTCTTTCACAGTAACATATCCATGCATTTATGACACAAATATATTTTATCCCAATCTTGAATAGCATTTTAATTATACCAATTGAAACAATAATATGAGAAAAAAACATCATTAGCCAGGTGGCTGAATGCTGCATAAATGTTGAAAACTGTAATATTAATGCATGATTTAACATCATGATTGAAACTTTATTCGTATGCAAAAATGTAGGCACAATGTATTATTTTCTGAATGAATTAAATAATATATATTTTTCACACTTAAAGGTATATCACATCTATGTGACTATGTTGTGTATCTCATCTATATGAATATGTTGTGAATGTTTGAATTTCATGCTAAGATTTCTTTTTTTCGAATCGTTTATATATCATTTTCACGAGTACGGTCCTTGTTGAATTTAACACACCTCCACAGAAATTAATACACTTTGGTTTCCCAACACTGATTTTCCGGTTAAATTTAGTAGTAATAAAAATTTTACATAAATTTTTCCTTTAGGTTTTACATATGTCAAAATTTAGGTAATTTTATAAAAAAAATTAGCGCACACGTGTTTGTATATTTATGTGTGTGAGTTTCTGTATGCATCAAAATTAGAATTACAATACGTAAATATCACAGAAATAAATTATTAATTTCTGATTTTTTTTTTTTTTTTTGGGGGGGGAGTGGGTGTTAACATCATCATCGTTACATACAATAGGACTAAGATACCAACTCCGTTCCCAATATCTACTTTGGATTTCCCCCTACATTCAAATACCCTAAATTTAGATAATAAATTTCCAAAATCGGCAGTACTATCTATATTTATGTTAAAATACAGGGGGCACTTTCGTGACTATATAACAGATATCTGTGGAAGGATTTTCTTTTATTATAGACTCGACCCGGACGTTACAGGCTATCGATATTCTTTTCCGTTAACGATCCAGGCCTAGAATGTATACATGTTATATGCTTGGCTCAGCCCCAAACATTTGCCCTGAGAATTTTGTTAGTTTTAAAAAAGTAAATGTGATGTTTAAAAATTACTTTAACATTATTCTAACAATAATTTTCTTTCATTATCAATGACATTATTTTTTTATAAATCTTCATGCAAGAATAGCCTAAGCAATTATTAATATTGTTATTCCACATTCTATAGTTTGCAGACATATAATCTAAAAAAAATGTACTTTTATTCTGCATAAGTATGTATGCAATGTACTGCTTTAACCTTTACACGAGGGCTCGAACAGCATCTGTCGGTTCATACATGCAAACTTGGATAGATGCTCTCCAAGTCCTCGTGTAAAGGTTAAAAGAAAATTTAATTGTAAGAAAATGTTGATTAAGCAATATAGTAATTTTTTTGTAGAAATTGAGTTGAGCCAGGAATGAAAATATCGGCGCACACGGATCTCTAATATATAGAAAAGAATCACTGGAGTATTTCTATAATGACTAAAGAGTTGCTGGATATATTCACATGCGTTCCAATACTAATTTTGGTTTCTTAGAAGTTCTTATATAAAATGTCAAATATGAAAATTCGATTTTTTTCTACTTTATGAGAAATTGTAATAAATGTAAAATAAATCTGAAAATCTAAATGGAATTCCACTGAAGAATAAAATTTTATTTCCCCCTGTTAAAAATCTCTAAGAAAGTTTATCACCTGAAAAAAAACGGCAGCCCCTAAACGAAAATGCCATCCACCCATTTACCCCCTAATTCTAGGAAATGTGGGTTAAGGTTCCATGAAGTACGAAACACTGACTGAGTTTTGTATATTGGATACATTTCAGAAGCAGATGAAGCGGAATATTCTATAGTTTCTCTTTAAAACTGTAAGTTTAATAAACTTTATAAAATACTGCAAATTTATGAAACATTCTATTATTTATGAGAGTATTTTGTGAAAAAAATTATAAAATTTATTATGAATCCCTTTTTTCACTTACTTACATAATTTTAAATATTTTGATTAATAAGAGATTTTCATTCTTAAAAAAATAAAAATAATAAACAAAAGTCCAACTTTAACAAATAAAACAAGTACACCATCTAAAAAAATGCTAAAAAAAGTGAAAATAGAAAACTAAAAACGACTCGGACTAAATTTCTAAACCAAACAGAAGTTTGCATTTATTAAGCTGACAAAAATATTTCAGTTTGTTTAGTTCAGAAAAAATTTCAAAATAATTAATCATTTACATAAAGGAAACACAAATAATATTTCCTTCTTTAGGCAAACATGTAAAAGATAAATAACGAAGTTCTTCATTTAAATGTTTATTTCTGAAAGTGACATTTTATTAAAAAAAACTTTAAAAAAATATACAAAAGAATATGAAACATGAAATAAGACTGCGTAAAACATATATAACACTTTATAAAATTTGAGAAAAAACAAAGTTTAATTCAACGCCCAGTTTCTTTTAATTACATATTCTAACAAACAAAATATTTGTGCTGTGAAGTTTTTGTAAAAAAAACTTAGATGCAAAAAGAAAATGTACTATAAATTATACACAAAATGAAATTTTGTCTGATTATTTTGTTATTTTTATACACGTGTTTGTGGATTTATAAAGTACAACAAACTTTGGTGCATAATATTAAACTCTTCCTGCCAAATTATCACAAGCGACAAAAATGTTAATTTTCCTGGAGACAATTTTTTAACATCTTATTTGTTATCATTTATTGCTGTCAGTTAGACATTTAATTTTGTTTTCTTTAGGACATATTAACTACATAAAGATGTAAATTTAATATAACACAATTTGGAGAAAAAAAAACCTCCAAAAATTTGAGGAAGAGATTTTTCTAAAAATGCGGTTACGATAACTTGGAAGGAAGTGATAGATATGATTTGATAAGTTGATGATTATGCATATTGTAAACGAGGACAAGATTTTCCTTGCTATTCACGCAGGCAGGTGTAACTTTTTTTATCGGGTCATCGAGGGGAGTCCCTCCTGGTGGTCTTCAATTGTCCCCTTAAGTGGGGAAGATGACGAGGAGTCAGGTAGTGGACGCGGTGTTCCCGAACTGCCACTTTAGTGTGGAAGGTGACAGGGATCAGGATCCCCGTCGGGAGCAGGTACTGACGAATACGGCCCTCCTTGCCAGTCCCCCTGGTTACTGAAGCTCATTCTGGGCTCCATAGGTCGATAATAGTAACTTGTTGGTGGTATTTCACATTTCCACCTTCCTGCGTCCTGGGGGTAAACAATCAGCTACTTAGGTGGAGAAGATGATAGGGAGTTGGGGCGAGTGCTTGCACCCTGAAAAGGATTACAGGTAAAGTCTAGCGAAAGTAATTAGGACAATGTCAAATATTGAAGGCAGCCCCGTTTGGTGGTTGGCGGGGGCCGTGTCCGGTCTTTTCTGTGGTTTCTATCCGATCACTTAAGAGTGGAAGGCGATTGGGAGTATAGTATCGAAGGTCGGGCCAGTATGGTCTGACTGGCTACCACTCTGGTGTTCGAACGCAGTCACTCACTATGCGGACAGCTGGCTCTTTTCTGTGTTCCTGACTCGACCACTTATGTGTGGAAGATGACCAGGAACAGAGTGTTTAGGGCGTGATATTGCTTACTCTTGCTGCTCGCTACATGACTAGTCCATTGCCGTCATTTGATGGATTTGGGAGTGTTGACCAAATGGATTCGCTAATTGGTGTCAATTTCGATCGCAGTTACTCAGTATGCGATCAATGAGGGAGGCACCCAACCTCCACTCTATTCCTGACTCGGTCACTTAGATGTGGAAGATGACCGGGATCACAGTTCCTCAGGAGACGCGGTGCTGCTGTGTCTTATTGATCACTACATGAGAAGTCCCATGCCAGGGGGGGTGTAGGTTGCGGCCATTGTGGTTCTTCATTAGTGGTCTGTGCTTGCAGCCTATTATCGTAGTGGTCCACCCCTGGACGTTGGTGGGTGGTGGCTGGTACCATCACCACCTCCTTGGGCGTGGGAGCTTGTGATCGGCGATGGCCACCTCAGTCTGCCGGGGGTTGTTGTCGCTTGGGCTGGGCTTCGCTTAGGTTAAAGCATCTATTTGGGATCTGTTTTATCCTGGTACGGTTTCTCTTTACTTTATCGGGTTGTTTCAAGGAATTGGTGTATTTAGCAACAGGGAAAGTACACATCGACTGTGTATTTTGCTACTATCACGTAATGTAATAAAAGTAATGCAATACGTGTAATACAATTACTGTAATCCTGATGTATGCGTGTGGAGAACAAACACAATAGATTCTAAACGGTATTTCTGATTGAACTTCCATTTTGCAAATGTATGGCATAGACTATTGTCGTAATAACTGTTTAAATTTCCAGACAAAGTAAAGTATTAGTGGCTCACAGATAACGTCTCCAGTTTCGAAACGGAAGCTCCAGTATTCGAACCCATCTGATTGCATTGTGTTAGAAATTTATCTGTATCCATGGTGTTCTGAAAAATACTCCCATTAATTTTACTACAAATCTTATTTTCACTGCATATCGGAGGTCATGGAAAAAAAACAAAATATAAAAAGCAGAAAAAAGTGAGAGACAGATAAACTTTTCGTAGTTTGTAGGTTTTTGTTTTCATAAAATGTAACCTTTTCACACGAAGAATTTTTTATTATTTATAATTTTTGAATAAAATCTATGTTACATTTGTTATAAAGGGAAAAGGAAAGCCAAAAGAACAAGTGCCCTCTTTCATTAATTCGTAGTTCTTACTTTTTTAAAATAGACCACTATGAAAACTTTTTTCATATATTCTCATTTGTAAATAAAATCTAAATCTTATTTGTTAAGAAAAAAAGAAAGAAGATTATTCATAGTATTTTCTTTTGTTTAAATCTTATTCAAAAAAATTTCATACATGTGTCATTTATATTTAAAACCTAAATTCCATTTTTAAGGTGTTATACCAACAAGCAATGTCGAAAAAAACCTGTATCTTGAATGATTTTTTTAGGATAGGGAAACAAGATATTTGAAAAACTGTTTTGCATTTCTTTTATTATATATTTAAGAAATTAAATTGATTTTTGTAATGAAGAAATAAAATTGTGCGCTTCCAACAGACTTGCTCCATGGAAATGATGTCGTTCAGGGAGCCTTTCATAAAAATCCTCGTAACTCTATCAAATGTTATCTGAAATTATAAAAAACATAAAGTTATGACTCCAAACACTGCAAATTGGAGAGTAATCGTTCAGTTTTTATAAAAATAGGTTTTGAACGAAATGGCGGTCGTTCAAAGTTAACGTACCAATTCTCACAAAATATTTTAAACTTTGATTATTTATAAACAAGAACCAAAACGTCATGCGTAAGCACAGTTCATGAAACACTATCCAACACATTCAGAATACTGTAACAACAAAACTTCGCTATTTAATAAGTAAACAATTTAGAAAACGTATAACACATTTGAAAACCCAATTTCAGCAATTACTGCCAAAAGTCAAACAAACTATGCGAATTATTTTGTGCAGCCCTGCATATGATCAATACATTTTGTATTTATACTACACAGTATGCTGAAATTTATTTCAGTAAGGAAATACATAGCATAATTCGAAATGCAATTTCCTTCAATAACCGGAAATGCACGTGAAATCTTTTGACCTGCCCTGTATATGATCTATAGAATTTACATGCACTAACTAATATGCAAAAAATTAGTTAAATTTAAAAACGCGTACTACAATTGAAAATGAGATACCAGCAATCATTGTTCATATAGACAGTACTGTAACCAAATACTTTTGTGTGTCCCTGTAAATGAACGATGCATTCTATGCATACGATATTCTACATTAAGCACCTTTTCGTGTACATCAGTGATATGTATAAATTAGAAAATGTTTAAAATAGTGAAGCATCGTTAAAATATCCAGCAAACGATTTTTCTCCAAAGAGCGTAATGTAACGGAATTCTTTTGAGTGTCCCTGTAAATGAACAATACATTCTATGCACACCATATTCTAGAGTAAGCGTCTTGTAGTGAACCTCAGTGATATGTATCATTTTGAATATCTTTAAAATTGTGTAACATCATTAAAATACGCGGCAAACGATTTTTCCCCATAGACCGTAATGGAATGGAATGCTCTTTGGGTCCCCGTAAAATAAATAAATGCTACACACTTAATTTTCAATACCAAACATGCCACAGTAAATTCCAATAATATATATCAATTTCAAGGCTATTCGAGTATATTTTACGCGAGTTAGAGCACGGACAGACGGCAGACAGACGGTAGACAGGCGACAGACAGGCGGCAGACAGACGGTAGACAGACGACAGACAGACGGCAGACAGACATACAAACCTAATTCATAAACTTTTTCAACTATGTTCGAAAGTGTTAAAAATATAAAAAATCATCAGGTCGCCAAAAAGAACTATTACTCTCTTGAAAATATTTTTGTTAAAAATTGGACAAAATTTGAAGAAGATTGGTTGAGATTTGTTTGAGCTATCGTGATCGCCGACTTCAAAAACTTAATTTTGAGATGAATAATTCTAAAGATTTAAGTTATGATTTATGAATGATAGAAAAAAGTAAATTAAAGCAGCGTAAATTTCTCTTTTGTTGTCATATCGACTAGAAAATTTAACAGAATATTCTTTTCCAATTCTACTTTCAGAAAATGTAATAAAAAATTCGTTTTTTGAAAGTTTGCAGAAAGGTATAACACATTACGAAAAAAAAAATATCAATTATTTTTAGTTTATTTTTTTTCTTAGAATGTACGTTATTCTATCACCGAAAGAAAGTTTCACATATTTCTCATACATTTTTAAAATCTAAATTTCGATATAAAAATCTAAATATAGAATTATATTAATTTCATGTTATATTCCAATACTACTTTCAGAGAATGTAAAAGCTTGCAGAAAGGTATAACAACTTAAGGAAACAAAAAAAGAAAAATATCAATTATTTTTAGTTTTTTTTTCTTAGAATGTACGTTATCCTATCACCCAAAGAAAGTTGCACATATTTCTTATACATAACTAAAATCTAAATTTCGAAATAAAAATCTAAATATAGAATTATATTAATTTCATGTCATATTCCAATACTACTTTCAGAGAATGTAATAAAATAATTCGTTTTTTGAAAGTTTGCAGAAAGGTATAACAACTTAAGGAAACAAAAAAAGAAAAATATGAATTATTTTTAGTTTTTTTTTCTTAGAATGTACGTTATCTTATCACCCAAAGAAATTTTCCCATATTTCTCATACATAACTAAAATCTAAATTTCACTTATTAACCATTGTAAAAATGACTTATTTCTGTATCATTATTACAAACGATTTCGTGTATTTATATAACATATTTCATTAATCATGCATTATTGTTTAGCATATTAAAGCAGCGTAAATTTCTTATTTTTTTGTCATATCGACTAGAAAATTTAACAGAATATTCTTTTCCAATTCTACTTTCAGAGAATGTAATAAAAAAAATCGTTTTTTGAAAGTTTGCAGAAAGGTATAACATATTAAAGAAACAAAAAGAAACATACCAATTATTTATTTATTTATTTATTTTTTAGAATGTACGTTATCCTATCACCCAAAAATTTTTTCCCATATTTCTCATACATAACTAAAATCTAAATTTCACTTGTTAACCATCGTAAAAATGACTTATTTCTGCATCATTATTACAAACGATTTCGGTAATTTATATAATATATTTCATTAATCATGCATCATTGTTTAGCATATTAAAGCAGCGTAAATTGCTTATTTTTTTGTCATATCGACTAGAAAATTTAACAGAATATTCTTTACCAGAAAATGTAATAATAAAATTCGTTTTTTGAAGGTTTGCAGAAAGCTATAACATATTAAAGAAAAAAAAAGAAACATATCAATTATTTATTTATTTATTTATTTTTTAGAATGTACGTTGTCCTATCACCCAAAAAATTTTTCCCATATTTCTCATACATAACTAAAATCTAAATTTCACTTATTAACCAGTAAAAATGACTTATTTCTGTATCATTATTACAAACGGTTTCGTGTATTTATATAATATATTTCATTAATCATGCATCATTGTTTAGCATATTAAAGCAGCGTAAATTGCTTATTTTTTTTGTCATATCGACTAGAAAATTTAACAGATTATTCTTTTCCAATTCTAATTTCCGAAAATGTAATAAAAAAATTTGTTTTTTGAAGGTTTGCAGAAAGCTATAACATATTAAAGAAAAAAAAAAGAAACATATCAATTATTTATTTATTTATTTATTTTTTAGAATGTACGTTATCCTGTCACCCAAAAAAATTTTCCTATATTTCTCATACATAACTAAAATCTAAATTTCACTTATTAACCAGTAAAAATGACTTATTTCTGTATCATTATTACAAATGGTTTCGTGTATTTATATAATATATTTCATTAATCATGCATCATTGTTTAGCATATTAAAGCAGCGTAAATTGCTTATTTTTTTGTCATATCGACTAGAAAATTTAACAGAATATTCTTTACCAATTCTAATTTCAGAAAATGTAATAATAAAATTCGTTTTTTGAAGGTTTGCAGAAAGCTATAACATATTAAAGAAAAAAAAATAAGCATATCAATTATTTATTTATTTATATTTTTTTAGAATGTACGTTATTAGGAAATTTTTACATATTTCTCATACCTAACTAAAATCTAAATTTAACTTGTTAACCATCGTAAAAATGACTTATTTCTGTATCATTATTACAAACGATTTCGTGTATTTATATAATATATTTCATTAATCATGCATCATTGTTTAGCTTAGGTAGTTATAGATAGAATGCAAAAATTAATGAAAAGTAAAATATCGAATATCATTTAGAATGTTCTTTTGGAATTAGTTATCAATAATTACCCTAGGGAGTACACATAGAGAACACCCCCTACGGAAACATCTAAAAAGCCATTAGAGGGACTAATGAGTTCTTGATTGCTTACATAGCCAGCAGAAATATGCTGAAGTGATACAGATGTTCATCTTGTTCCCTAATATGCTGACTTTTCTAACGCTGTATTACAAAGTGCTTGCTTTATGGTTTTAATATTTTTTAATATATACTTACGCTCGAACAAATATTTCATATTTTATTAAATCAATTGATTGTAAAAAATCATTTAATTTAAAATATTTAATTGAAATTTTAGTATTTATTTAAATTACTTTACAAATTTGCAATTAAAAATATTGTTCTTTTAAGTGTTAACATTTATTGATTGATATAAAGCATAATTTGAACTTTCATGGCATACTGTTTTATAGAATTTTATTTTTTATTTTTATTTTACTCATTTAGGAGTGAATTTATATTGTATAATAAGTTATTTTTTTAAAATATTTTGATATACAGTAAAACTTCTATTATCTACCACTCTTTGAACCGAGAATTAGCATTATCCGTTATTCACTAGAAATTGTACAAGCACAAACAACTACTATAATACATTTCGTAATTTTTGTGTCTATTTTCACCAGATTTTTAGAAAATGGAAAATGACAGTAAAAATGTATTAGTGAAAGCTGTTCATTCAATTAAAACAAAAAAATAATTATAATTAAATAAATATTAAAAAAAATAAATATCTCCTTCATAAAGTTGTGTAAGTAGATATAATGCAATGTACTATTCATAAAATTGTTTCTACTTTTCAGTTTGAATAAGATGTGAAAATTAAAACGCTATGAAAAGATCATGTAGGGTAAATTAGAGTTAAACAGGGTAAAAAAAGATTTTCCTTTGTTGACAAAATTCTAGAATGGCGGAAATATCGAAACACCCCACAAAAGTACTTGGAGACATATGGTCTATTGAAAAACCATACCTCTTGTCACAGGAAAATTCTTCTCTACTTGGAAAAAGGCATTTTCTAGGATCATCTGAAATAGCTTGGTGGTAGGGTAAAACTGGGTAGCTTTTACACTTCCCGTAACAAAAAGCTGGATTTTAATAAATTTGGAATCAAACTTTAAAACATATATTCATTTTTTAAGGTCCGTAGCATTTTTTTTATGTTTTCAAGAAATGTTTAACGTTGTCATATAATGGCTTTCTCTGCTTTTACTTCTCGTATCCGCTTCACTCCTCATGTGCCCACTCTTTGCAGGCTGAACATTGTATCCATCATTCATCACCTGTTGAGTGAAGAAACAATTCAATGCAGAATTCAATCCACAACCATGGTACCCGGTGTTGCCTCAACTAAAAATCAACATAGTCGTTAGGATCGAAGGCACTACATTAAATAATCATTTTCTAATCACAATCTTGATAAATACCTATGTGATAGGAATTCCAGTACTAAAATTTAATCGTATTGGTTGATCGGCTGAATTAGTTGACGTGAACGGATTTGTAGGAGATTGTTTTTATCATTCGCTTATTCTCTTATCCGTCAAAAAAATGTCCCGTGACTGTCGGAAAATCTAAGTTTTACTATACTTTGTCCCAGAAAAAAAAAAAATCTAAATTATAATATATTTCTTCCTGTTTCGTTTATTTTATTTTATTAAGATTTTAAATTGTTTACATAGCAAGATGAAAGCTGTCAATGTGATACAGGTGTGAATATTAGCGTGTAATATTCTCAAAATTTTAACATCATTTAACAAATTGCTTGTATTGCACTTATTGTAAATTGTAATTTGGTTCACAAAAAAATTTAAATAGTTTTAATTTTTTGTATCAATTATTGTGAGATTTGCTTTGCTAACACTTTGTTTAGGAAAAAACTATATCAGCCATTTATAATTAAAATAAATTTTGTCTTAAAATAGCAGCTGTTTATAACAGTGAAAAATTGAAAACTATTGAACAATTAAATGCACAATATAAAGCCTTGGTTACATAACTGACATTTTTACTATAGAATTATAAATTATTCCCATTAAGTTTTTTTAATTTCACTGGTCTACTTTTTTGGAACAAGTAAGTCATCAGGTGTTTATAAAGTTTTTTTTTAATGCTGAAATCGAAAATATAATAAAAAAAGCGCTATCAATATTATCTAGACAGATAACTTTAAAGATAAAAATTATAAAATTAATATTCAAAGAAATTTTTATTGTAAACTATAAAAATGCATCAGAAATCAATTTCTAGAAGTTTTAAATGTGCAATTCCAAAATTACAGCAAATCCATCCAAGTAATTTTGCAGTTTTTCTTAAATTGCTACCCTTGTTGAAGTTTGCTTTGTAATTTGTGAGAAAGAATTTAATATTAGGAGTTCCAAACTTTAGTTCGGCATATTTCGTAAATTACTTCACGGGATAATTTCATGTTGATATCCGAAAGTAAAATTTACCGAATAATATAAGTATGATATCAGAATAAGGAAACTTTCAAAGTTTCTTACTACACTATATTTCCAATGATGATTGGTCACTTGCGATTTTAGACGATTTGTTAAAAAACTGGAAAGATACATGAGGAATTATCCTGAAACTGCCGGAGTGTAAACAACATGATTGACGTCATATATTTCCGCGAAGATTTTTTTCCCGAAACCCCATAAGGGGCCGTCAACAAATTGAAGAAAAACGAATATATTTTGGATAACCCTGTAAAAATTAAAATTGCAAAAGCATTCAAACTGTATATTCTGATTAAGTGGCTTATTGTAATAATTTGGGTTCATTTTTATGAAGATATCATGTATATTCGAAGAGAAATTCGGGTTTTTATAAAAACAGTCCCAAATGTTATCAAGTTTTTTGCTTATAATTTACAGAGTTTTTAATATAAAAACAAGTTATTTTCAGAAAATATGACAAACAAAATTGTACACAATACCCTGCAATCAGAATTAAAAAATAATAAAAATTGTATGAAAAATGAGCAGGTTTACTAAATATTGTTTCACTGCGCATGCGCGAATTCAATCAAAATATACTGTGCATAATATATTAGCGAAATATATAGACCAACATTTATGAAAGTCTCAAAAACATAGCTTGGAAATTCTGATAGTAGTCATCGATAGAATAAGCTCGAAATTCGCTGTTCCCAAAAGGAAGCAAAAAAATGAGGGGTTGTATCAAATATAGAATGAGAGACACTTCATTCTTATTATGTCAACTTTCATAAGCTAGTATGTTTGGATACGTCCCCTCATCTTTTTGCTTCCTTTTGGGAACAGCGAATTTCGAGCTTATTCTATCGACGATTACTATCAGAATTTTCAAGCTGTGTTTTTGAAACTTTCATAAAAGTTGGTCTATACGTTTAGCTAATATATTATGCACAGTATATTTTGATTGAATTTGCGCATGTGCAGTGAAAAAATATTTAATAAACCTGCTCATTTTTCATGCAATTTTTATTATTTTTTAATTCTGATTGAAGGTATTGTGTACAATTTTGTTTGTCATATTTTCTGAAAATAACTTGTTTTTATATTAAAAACTCTGCAAATTATAAGCAAAAAACTTGGTAAAATTTGGGACAGTTTTTATAAAAACGTGAATTTCTCTTCGAGTATACATGCTATCTTCATAAAAATGAACCCAAATTATTACAATAAGCCACTTAATCATAATCTACAGTTTGAATGCTTTTTGCAATATTAGTATTTACAGTGTTATCCAAAAGATATTCGTTTTTCTTCAATTTTTTGACGGCCCCTTATGGGGTTTCGGGAAAAAATCTTCACGGAAAAATATGACGTTTATCATGTTGTTTACACTCCTGAAGTTTCAGGATAATTCCTCATGTATCTTTCAAGATATTTAGCAAAACGTCTAAAATCGCAAGTGACCAATCATCATTGGAAATATAGTGTATTTGAATTGGGAAACACTTCCTTAAGCTAACAAAATTGTACTGCATCATGGGGAAAAACCTACTTCATTTTCATATTCCGGGTCGATAAAAGTTTAAGATTCAGTTATTGCGGCTTCTGTTCCCCAATTTTATTATATATTTTTATTTTTTTATCTATTTTTTATACTAGTGTATTTAACATCCACATGTGCTCAAAGAAAACGTTCGAACGACAATAACATTATATGATAAATTTTAATTGCAATCAATACAACTAGAAAAACTATTAATTTTAGAGTTCCGATTTCAGATATTATACTAGTACTTAACAGACTTTTTCGATTGCGCTATTTCTGACGTTGTCAAATGACATCTTTTAATTACTTACCCATCATACGTAGTATAGGGTAAGTCTTGTAATCGTTTTGAAAATCGAAATAAAAATTTTGATTGATTTACACATTTCAGACGCTGAAGATTCCGAAAAACATATTTTTAGAAAAAAAAATTGCCGTCCTTCTGTGTGTGTGTGTGTGGGGGGGTCTGTAAACGCTCTATCTCCCGCACAAATCGAGATAAAGACTTGAAATTTGGTATGTACTTCGTATGTAATAATGGGAAGAAGCTTATTGAATTTCAGTAACCTCGATTATCCGGAACAATTTAATTCTTCTTCTCGAAATAATCGTTCTGATAAAAGGTATATATAAAATTTCAAAAATGTTTATTTGAAGGAGAGAATAGAAAAGACAATAACAAAACATAAATTTTGCATAAAGATTGAAGTCTATCGGATAATTAGTTGCCGAGATATTTGTAATCATATTTTCTACACTCTTCTATTTTTCATGACCCTGTATTCCATTTAAAATTCAATTCAAAGATATATTTTAATTGGAAATGAAAAGTTTATTTCGATGCAGTAAACCGTTAGTTAATATGATTATCAATTTTGGAGTTATAAAGGATGTTTTTTACGCAATTCAGTAATAGAGCATTTAAAGTTTATGACGTCATCAAGCCACGATTATTTTCGAATTGCAATGCATTTTATAAATAGTTTACACATGTTTTATATTATGCATATCCATTATGGGTAAATATTACGGTGGCCCCCAACGACTAGTTTTTTATTTTAATTATGTTTACTTTACTTGTATTTTTTAATGTTCATAAGTATAAAAATAAGTCTTCAATGTATTAAAAATGTTTTGTAACTGTTGTAATCTAAAACGTATAAATAAAATAACCATAAATTCATATATTTTAAAAGATGTATTTTGACAGATGTTTAAATAGTGTTAAATTTTGAATAATTATTGATATATTGAACGCATATACGATTTTCATCCTGTAACCCAATATGCTGTTTTTTCATATAATAAACTGATTGTATTGTGTTTCAATCATTCTAATATATTTTTATTTGTATTTTGATTTTAAAATCTTGTACGGACGTCAGTTTATGTCAGTATTATATCGATTAATGTAAAGAATAAACGAAAGTTATGTAATAGATTTGTACGTATTTGGATTAATACTACTGTATGATTGGCTATTACTATTATATAAGTATATTACAGATAATTTTAACCCATGTTTTACAATTTTCCTGTATACAGGATAGATTTATCGAATTATCAAAAGACATATCGCATTTGGATTACTACTCTATTACTAAAATAGATTTTAAGTGTTAATTTTAATCAATTAAATTTAATTTCTAATAATAAATTTTTTTTTCTAGATTTTTTATTTTTTTTAAATATTTTATTTAACACGACATAAAAAAAATGATTGAGTGAAAAAGGGCGAAATTTAATTTCCGTTTAATCAGGACAGGTCTTATACACGGTATCCCTTGTTATCGGTGTCCAATAGCTAATTTCATAATGAATGATTTTACAGGCATATTTTCAGTTCCAAAAATGGGTACTTACGTATTATCTGGGACAGACAGATGGATCGTCAAAAATGACTGAAAATCATCAAATTTTTGTTACTTTTCGAATAACATATTTTTGTTTCCTGGCTGTAATGGTAATTTTTGTGAATACAATAGTTTCTTACTTTTTTAAAGTTATGATTAATATTTAATAATTCAACCAGCTTGCGACTAACTTTTCTATCCTTATCAAATATGTGGATAGAGAGCTATGTTGACTTGGACAGATAGGCAAAATCTGTAAGACCAATGTGAAAAGCAGGTCCTATTATTTTGTTAAATACAGTGAAACTTCCATTTAACGAAGTGTCATCGTTACACTTTAAAACTTCGTTATGAAGAAAATTCGTTAAATAGAAATCAACTTAAATTCATGAAAATTTTCCTTGAGATATGACAAACAGGTATTGGATTCAGAAGCATTTGATTCAGTTTCAATTATGAAATCGTCTTTTGCAAAACAGTTGTGTACAGTCGATGAAATCATGTCACATTCCCAAGCTTTGGCTCAAGCTTTCATCAGTTCTGATACACAGGTTCTCAAACTAATGTTTTCACTATATTCCCTTTTTTCTGTCTTTTTCGATAATATACTTATTTTTTTTAAAATTATTCCTTAGACTAATGGCTGAAGTTTTGAAGTCGTATTAGCAGGAACAATAACAACTTTGATGTTCGATTTGCATTTTGAAGCACATTCTTGTGGATGCACAAAACAATTGTCTATGAGCAATGGGAAGGTCAAAATGGTAACTGTCTGAATGTAATTGATTTTTTCTGCTTCAATGCATCTCACGCTATTAAGTCACTGCATCTTCTATATCATTGAATGTAAAAAGGGATTTTGACTTCCCCCAACTGTTAGCGCTGGAATCTCGGTTTGAGAGAGTAATGATAACAAGTGTATTTCTTAGTGTGAAAAAAATGTTTTATTTAGCACCAAGCAGAATAGAAATTACTTAAATATGTTCATTTTCATACAATCCACTGAAATAAATTAGCATATAAATCGCAACAGCAACCTCTTAGTTTGAATTACACGTACAAAAGTGGAATAAACTTCGTTATATAGAAGATATTTTTCGTAATATGGAGATTAATTTACATGCTGATGGTGTTCAAAATCAAAGTTCTGCAGAAAATTTCGTTAAGTAGAAAACTTCGTTAAATAGGGACTTCGTAAAAGGGAAGTTCTACTGTACTTTAAATGTGCACTTTAAACAAGGTTTCAGTTTAATATTTATAAAATGACTAAGGATGCTTTTCTTATTTCATGAATTGTGCATTTTTTTCTGCGTGTAGTTATAGGAAAACTTCGAGAATTAGGGATACCATTCACGTTTGAGGCAATATCACAGCGCGATGTTGTTTAAATCCCGAAAACAGAATACAATCACAAACTTGAACTACCTGTGATTAGTTTTTTGTAGACAAAAATCATTTAAAAAAATTTCATCACATGCAAACAAATATAAACTAATCGTTGGGGGCCACCGTAATACATACCCATCATGAAAATGCATAATATAAAATATGAAAATGAAACATCTGTAAACTATTTATAAAATGCATTGCAATTCGAATAAAATCGTGGCTTGATGACGTCATACATTTTAAATGTTCTATTACTGAATTGCGTAAGAGAAACGTCCTTACAACTCTAAAAATGATAATCCTATTAACTAAAGGTTTACTGCGTCGGATCAAGTATCTCTTTTTCAATTACAATATATCTTTGTATTGAAATTTGAATGAAATACAGGGTTATGAAAAATCGAAGAGTGTGGGAAATGTGATTACAAATATCTAGGCAACTAATTATCCGATCGACTTCATTCTTTATGCAAAATTTATGTTTTTTTATTGTCTTTTATATTTACACCTTAAGAAAAACAATTTCGAAAATTTTTAGATACCTTTTATCAAAACGAATATTTCGAGAGTCCGAAAAAATAGTTCCGGACAATCGAGGTTACTGAAATTCAATAAGCTTCTTCTCATTATTACATACTAGATACATATTAAATTTCATGTCTCAATTTTTTCAGGAGATAGAACGTTTACAGACACACAGACACATACACAAATACAGACAGACGGACGGCATTTTTTTATTCTAAAAATATGTTTTCCGGAATCTACAGAGTCTGAAACGTGTAAATCCGTCAATTTTTTTTTCGATTTTTAAAACGATTACAAAACTTACCCTAAACTACGTATGATGGGTATGTAATAATGAAACACTTTTTGGAAAGTATTATGAGATAGTCGGGAAATATGGAATAGGGGTTAAAAATGAAGAAAACGAAGAGAATTTGGCAATAAACAGATTTAATGGTATCAAGAGAGCATGATTAAAATATAGTGTCTAGGTAGTCAGCCAATATAATTCAGTTCAGACTTCAGGTTTGCATAAATCACAAATATAAGAGGATCTGACTTCGCGCCACCATGATCATGGAATATTATGAGATATTAGTATTCCATATAACCCAACCCCCGTTTGCCAAAAAAAAAATACTCTATATTTATTGGTGTGTATCGCGTGCTACAAAACGAGTATTACATCATAAATTGTTAGTGTTTCGGTGTACGTTATGCTTAATTTCAATGTAAAAATATTACTTCTAATAATGAATAAAAATATTGAAATTTTTCTCCTGAAACTTTCCAAAGACGAAAAACAAATATTTTTTCACACAACGAGCATTGGCGCTGACTGACGATCTGCGCGTTCTAGGGGTGGTCTTTCTGGAAACGTTCTTAAGTATTTTATGCTATTGGTGCTAGGTGGTAGCACTTTACCAAACACAAACCTTGGTATTCCATAATACCCAAAGTTCCTTTATGTTAGTATGATTGAAAATAATATATAAGGTAAAGCCAGGACAAATGGCGCTGTCGAAGAGATTGCGCACATAGAGGTTTGGGGGGGGGGGAGTAGAGTGAGCGTGCAGCGACTCCAGGTAGTTGTACAGCAGCAGTAGTGGAGTGTCTATTTGAAAGTGCACGTTGATTGTTTTGAGCGTCTAAGATAAAGCATTGCTATTTTGTTTTGTTTTCCCAAAGTAAGTGCTTGAATTTTCATAGCTATTCGTCAGAATTTCTATGCAATGTCAGTAGTACAAAATATTTTTAACTTAAATGATTTCTCATAAGCTACTAATCTAGACTAACAATGTGAAAAACAATGGTTCGTTTTAGTAGCGGCCATGTTTAAATAAAAGGCCGCGCAATCTCCCCTACCGAAATTAGAGAGTTTGCGCATCTGCTACTTAGGAGAGATGGCGCATTGTTCCCACTTGTTTCCATGCTAGGAGAGATTACGCAGCTTATTGGTAAATTTGCATTAAAAAATTAAAACTGAAAATTGACTAATTTTAAGTTAAACGTGTTATCAAGTAACGTAATGTTATTTTGTAATCTTATATGGACTTGCTTCTTCTGATTTTTTTAATTTTTTTCCTTTAATTAAAATTTTTTAATCGTTTTAAAAATTATTTTTTTTCCGATTTTTTAATCATTTGATTGAAATATTCACTCCTAATACATAATATTTGTTCACAAAAACTTGTCACAAATGTCATTTAAGTGTAATTATTATTGTTAACAATTTAATTGTAGTTATTTTTAGTAACAATCTCTCCTACCCTTGTGCGCAATCACACCAACCCTGTAAGGGCAGATTGCGCAAAATAACTTACTTGGTTTTATTACAATTGTTCTATTAAATTGCAGCATAACAACAAAATAGCAGTGGAAATGCATAAAAAACAAATGAAGTATAAATTATTCATGGATAGTTTAGCAAAAAATTAATATTTAGATTTTTTATTGTTATTATTTTTAATTGTGCGCAGACTCTCCTAGATTTACCTTAGAAAGCACTTTATTATGCAACGCAAAGAAAAGTTAGCATACTGGTCGAGGAGATTAATTTCACTTCAGCATATTAATTTAGCTTATCAATACCTATTTAAAATTTTAGAAAAAAATATAAAGTTTTACCTATCACTTTCTTTGTAAAATAGATAAACTACATACGGTAAACAAAGTTTAATTAAAATTTATCGAAAATATTTGTGATAATATGAAGATTTTGAATACTTTTTTGGAATTTAAGTAAATTTTTAGCAATAAACAGAATGGAAATTAATTGCGATAAGACGTTTAAAAGTAAGATAAATGCATTCTTAAAATTGGGAAACAATTACATTTAAATATCTAATAATGTTTGCGAAAATTCTACCAATACATTAAAAATTTAAATTTTGAGAAAATTGAATTATAAAGAACTGTATAAATAGTGAACACTAGCTAATAGCTAGATGACTGTTAGTTAATGGAATTAATAATTAAATAGCTTAATAGTTTATAGTTTAAATATTGTGTTTAATTTTTATTTGCTAATTAAGCCCAGAATAATAAACCTTACTATTATCCCAAATTAAGCCCAGAATAATAAAGTACTAAACATTCGTCTGTCAAATTACATCTTTCATATTTTGTATAAAATAATTATTTCTTCTTCTTTTTATTTTATTTAAAATGTATTATATATTCCATTAAGTTTAAACACATTTATTTCAAATATCTCACTACATTATTAATATATTGTGCCTTGGTGTTCTTCAAACATAACTTTTTTTTATATGTTGCCCGAGGCCGTGATAATAAAATAAAATAAACCTAAAGTTGGTAGGATTTTATATCTTTAACCCGATTTTGTATAAAGTTATTTATTTAAAAGTGCTGCGCACGTAACGGATAATCCTTTATTTCCCCTTCCGCTGATAGGCGGTGCATTCTGATCTAAACGAACCACCGGCACGTGTTACCGCTACCTGCGGCACCGTATAGTAGGCGTGCAGTGCACGTGCTGCAAAATTTGCCCGAGGAGCACTTTGTTCAAAACAAACCACCTTCCGAACGAAACTCCGACACCTGTCCCCGCTGACACAGGCACAGTATAGCAGGCGGGCTGTACACGCGCTGCAAAATCCTTTAGTTCATCTTTCCACCGCTAGAGGGCGCAATTTAGTTCTACACAAGTATCCGACACGAGTACCTGTTGTTGAAAGGGAGTGGAATGAACCAATTACCATCGAAATCGGACTCATAGAACTCGAAAGAATAATGCGGCCCTGGCGGTGATGGTGGAAATAACATCTGTAACGCGATCCAAAACCAAGACGAATCATCCAAACCCCGTTCTGATCGGTCCCATAGAACCCAAGATAAGAATGTACAGTTAGAGAAAGAACTTGTAGGATTGCCCCCTAGAGGCCCTGTGTCAAGTGCTCAACAACAAATCATTTACTTTGATTGTTCGAATGGATCAAGTAAACACTTGTTGTGTATTTTTATTAGGAACATAAATTTAATTTTTACGAAAACCGTTATTTGAAATTTCTGGTATTCTCTATATATAGCATTTATAAACCACTAAG
The DNA here is from genome assembly GCA_963931845.1 of Maratus michaelseni. Classification (NCBI taxonomy): domain Eukaryota; kingdom Metazoa; phylum Arthropoda; class Arachnida; order Araneae; family Salticidae; genus Maratus; species Maratus michaelseni. The sequence goes on along the minus strand of OZ007590.1, from coordinate 104,862,225 downwards.
TGAGCAGTAAAAACTGTTAAATTTCTTAAATAGAATTTGTTTTATGTAAATCAGAGAAAGACGTTAAACCCCCTCTCCCAGGGCTTTACATAATTCATAAAATCTGGTAGCCAGCAAAAAATTCTAGTCAACAGTAATAAATATTTATCTCCGCTCCCCCGTCATAGATTTTCAAAAAAGCCCTAAGAATTTTGAAATTAATTGAGAAAAAATAATAATAAACATAATTTAGAAATATTAATTACATAGTTTAGAATAATACACGATTTAGTTTTATAGTTTTATTTCAAATGTATTAACTATAATTAAGTATATGTTATTAATCCTTAAAAAGGAATGTGATAGATTAATCAGTTTTAATTCTGAACATAAAAACCTGACTTGAAACTTACAAAAAAACTCGAGAATTTTTTAGCACGGTATCCAATTTTAGTTGTCATAGAGGCTGGATTGACACTATTTCTTACTATTTTATTGAAACCTAGCCCTTCCTCTCACATTCTAATCACGTGACATGCTAACTGGCTAGAGGGGCAAAAGATGGCGTTTTCTGTGCATGAGAGGGAAAATGCCTTTTAAACTTGGTTCTTCCATTAAAAATGCGAGAGAAAAGAAAGATCGCTGCTTGCCACGCATAAGTAGGGATGGAAGATTTGTGCTCATTTCTTAAGTCAAATTTTGTACTAAAAAAAGGTCACCGTTTTAAATAATTTAGTCACCAGATAAAATATTTGGTCGCCAGTGGCGACCGCATTTGTCAAGCCCTGCCCCTCCCCATACCCGAAAATATAATTAATAATTTGTTCAAGAAAACCCCCTTCGCCTATAATAACGCGATCATTAAAAAATAATTATATATTTCTGATAATTAGAGCATAACGAAGATGCTACGCTAAAATAGCCGTCAGATGCACCACTTCCTATCCTCAAATGCAAATCTATATCTTAATTAGTTATCTTAACTTTTTATCATTCGTAAAAATTGGCTATTATTTCCTTTCATTTTCGCAAAGTAAACGGTGGGAAGGCCACAGAAACGGATATCTTTGTAATTCGGTTTTTAATGAAAGCCGATCCCTGTCTGAAACTTTCTCGGATTTTTTTTGACAGGCGCACCAGATTTTTGAAGTGTTTTGCAAAAAATAAGAAAAATTATTTGCTGAATTTTACACAGATTGCATTGTCGTATGCAGAAAACTTTTCTACGTATGCATAGGAAATTTCAAATCGATATCTTAATTAATTTTCTTAAAATTCGCTAATTAGTAAATAGATTTAAAAGTCGTTCATTTCTGCTTGGAACTCGCGAACAGGTGTTCTTTTCTTTAGACATTTTGATAAAAAATAAAGCATTTTCGATGCAATGTTTAATAAGATACTAATTAATATCTTGGGTAATTATCCAAATATTAAAATTCCCAGGTGCATCAGATCAGGCTTTGGACTAAATAAATCTAAATTTTCATATTTCTATGTGTGCTAGATTTCGCTGACCATCACAGACAGACAGACAGACAGACAGACAGACAGACACAGAGACAGACAGACAGACACACACAGACAGACAAACACAAAGAGCGAAATTTTCTTTAATTAGTATAGGTGGATTACGCTTAAATTTTGTTATGGAATATCAGTCGGGAAAAAATTTTGAACTATTTATGTTAAGTTCAATCGGCTTTAACATTTTGACATTATTTCTCTTTTTAACCCTTTCACCGTTCGATGATTTTCCTGTATTTTTATATGTATGCTTGTAAATCCCAGAATATATATATTTTTATCAGAATTTGTTGCTATCATATCTTTTATATTCCTTCATTCTATATAAAGTTTAAAATTGTGTTAAAAATATTTTTGTATACAGCCATTTTAACATGACTAATATAAAAGGAAAAACACGGGTCTAATGCTTAAAGGGTAGTTTCACTGTAAACCACACTTGCGTCATGCGATGACTGTTTTTTAAACGTAATGTAGTACTGTATACCATACAACAGACATAAAATATACTGTGATTTGAATAAATTTAGTAAAGTTAGAGGCTAGGCAGACACATATAATATAATATTATTTAACAAAATTAAACAGATAGCTTGACAATCATACTATGTTTGCAATCTGGCAACACTTACACGGGACCAGAATCAAAACGAGCCCTTCTTTAACCAAAACGGAACAATGCATCAAAATCCAATTATACATATTTAAAAGTTATGCACAGATATACGTTAAACTTTTATGCTTACAAACAAGTTAAAATACATACAACAACGAATAATGCCTTTGGGTCATCATATTGTAAATTATCTAGATGTTAATCTGAATTGTATTACAGCAAATTAGGTCTGTGACCGCTTAATCATATTATGCATCTCCGGTGTCCATCCCCCCACTTTGCCCCCCCCAAGGGGGTACTTTTGTAAATTTTTCACAATCCCTTCATGTTACGTATTGTTGGAAAGGTCTTTGACTGCTTATTCATGTTATGCATCTCCGGGGTCCATCCCGCCACTTCCCCCCCCCTTAAGGGGGGCAATTTTCTAAATTTTGTTGACACCCCTCATGTCATATATTGTTGGAAAGGTCTGTGACCGCTTAATGATATTATGCATCTCCAATGTCCATCTCCCCACTTTGCCCCCCCCCTCCCCCAAGGGGGTACTTTTCTAAATTTTGCAGACAACCCTCATGTCATATAGCGTTGGAAAGGTCTGTGACTGCTTAATCATATGCATATCTCCAATGTCCATTTCCCCACTTTGCCTCCCCCCCTCCCCCAAGGGGGTACTTTTCTAAATTTTGCAGACAACCCTCATGTCATATATCGTTGGTAAGGTCTGTGACTGCTTAATCATATGCATATCTCCAATGTCCATTTCCCCACTTTGCCCCCCCCCTCCCCCAAGGGGGTACTTTTCTAAATTTTGCACACAACCCTCATGTTATATATCGTTGGAAAGGTCTGTGACCACTTAATCATATTATGCATGTTCCGTGTCCATCCCCTACTTTACCCCCACCCCCCAAGGGGGTACTTTTTAAAATTTTGCACACACCCCTCATGTTACATATCGTTTGAAAGGTCTTTGACTGCTTATTCATGTTATGCATCTCCTTGGTCCATCCCGCCATTTCCCCCTCCCCAAGGGGGCACTTACCATTTACTTGCACAATAGCGCTAAATGTGTCAGATGAAAGAAATTCCGCGAGTACATGTGCCAGTGAAACTTAGCCAATTGCTGTTCTTCAACCTAGCTTTAATTCAAAGTGGGTTTTTTATTTATTTGAATTATTCTGCAAAAGTTTCAAACATTTTAAAGCAGCTATGAATTTTATTTTTATGGTACTATCAAGTTTTTGGCCGTCAAATTTTGACGGGTTCCATCTAGTAAATGTATTAAATGAATTTTATGACAAGATTTTATGGTACTTTAGACAACCATCGGAGCATAAAGGGTTAAAATGTAGTTTTTAAAAATTAGCATTTTATTTCACATTATTTAAAAATATATGCTATTTTATCTCTGGCTGAAAACAAAATGACATCACGAAAATCGTTTAAAATGCAAAGTAGAAGAATTAATGGTTTGGAAAATAATAATAGTATTTATATGTTTAAATGCAAGTAGCATAAAATTGAATTTTACAAAACAAAATTTTAAATTAATAATCTTCCAAATCAGTTTATTTTTCTATTTGTCTTTGTTTGAAATCTTTCCAAAAACATGCTTTTCAAAGTGTTTCTCGGATAATCTTTTAAAGGAAATGTTGGGTGTAAATATTATTATTCTTTTCAGTCTGCTATAATCAAATCAAATATGTTTCAAGGCATATTGTTGCCTTTTGGATAGTTTTCAAAAATAGTAATGATTTACGTTTTTTTTTTATATATGAGCATATGATACATCACAAGATATTTATAGAGAGTGTTATAATATTTCAAAACGAATGATTCTCAAATTTAAGGCATAATACAATGATGGGTATTTTAAACAGTTATTTCAAATTGATACATTTGTTACAAGAAATAATCTTCGGAAATTTCAGTATTTTATTTATTTTATTTATTTATTTTGATCTAAACAGGTATCTTGTGTACAAAAGTCAAAGTTGTAAGCATACAAATGTACGAAAATATGATTTTAGATGAATGTTTCATACGTCTGTTTAAGAATTGGTTGCGCAATCAATGAATAGTGATAACATAAACATATTGTATCTCACCTTCTAGTGGTATATGGATGTTTAAATGCATTGAGAATGTAAAGTTCTGGGCTAAAAGTATATCATTTCCTACTAATTCTGCTTTATATAAACGTTTAAAAAATATATAGGTTGAAATCGATTCGGAAAAATGTCTTCTAGTTAATGTATTTCAGGGATCACACATACTTAAATGATGTTTGTGTGCAAAGACGATTTTACCAACATTAATTTAATAAAGATTACAACCACTTTTCACACTTTATTTTATTTTCTTGGATCAAATCAGCATAGAAGACTATATAGTTTACGCATTTTTCTTAAATATTCTTATTTAGAAGGGGTTGAATTTTAAGGCTGTTGATGTTAAATCCAAGTAACAAACGTTAATTTATATCGTTCTACAAATAACCCTATTGAAAGGTTTCTGTTTAATAAAGATACAATGAATAGCCACAAACACAGTTTAAGAGCTTGTTTCTTCAAAAACAAATTATTAACACTGTTATATACATCATATTACAAAGATTTATTATTTATAATCTACATCAAGGTTTGCGAAAAAGAGTCTTAATCGTCAAATATATTGATAGGTTAATATAGAGTTTAATCCTATCAATTTGTTTATGAGATACGGGCCAAAATCTCATAAGTCTGATTTCTGAGTCCCCAGTACATATCTCGGCATTTCTTTCCAATATGAACTATTATTTAACGTTAAAATGTTTCTCAACGTTTGCACCCATCTACTTATTATTATTCTGCAATATATCTGTGGTTATGAAAAATTCAAATTGAGTATAATATGAAACTTTAAAAAATTAGATATTAGCAGAAAATCAGCAGCCAAAAATCACACATATGAGATTTTGGCTCTTATAGAAACAAAATCCCATTTTAATGACTAACGTCCTTTTTAGCCTTTCTGATATCGTTTACAACAACAACAACAAAATAAATCTTAGAAAGTAACCGGTAAATACTCTGTAGAGTCGATTTTTATACAATTAGCGTTTATTTTGTATTTGAATTTTTGTGTGACGTTTACACATCCGAGCTGAAATATCCTAGTACTTTTCCGTGTAACGTCTTAGTTTTATTTTCTAAATCAATAAATAACCCCCTAACGCCTTTTCATTAATAATTCTATGAAGACTTACGAAAAAGAGTTTAAATTATGTACATTTTGGACATATTTGATCCAAGAAATTGCAATACTCTGTGAAAAGTGGGCGTTACATTTTGAAAAAGGAAAGATGGTTTACTTTTTAACATGTATGTGGCTCCCAAAGTATAATTTTTGCATAGCATACAGTAGTAGATGTTATTTTTAGTCGATATGTACCTATATCGTTTATACGATTATTCGCAGCAGAATTAGTAGGTGGTAATATAAATTTTCCCCAGAACTTTGCCACCTGCTTTGTGTATTACTTCCATTTCTATTTGTTTGGTGGCTTTTATCACATAAAATCAATCACGGCTTTATAAAATATGATTCACCATTATGTGTCAAGTAATATCCTATCTTATACATACGAAGAATTACACTAATATTATATGTAATACTTTAAACCTCCCATTGCATTATTTTGCATTCACTTCAGCATAAAAGTAAATCCAGTGTATAGGCAATGTATATGCGCATTTACTTTATTCTCCGTAAAGAAAAAGAAAACTTTTTAAAAATAATGTTTGTAAATAAAATAATATAAACAGTTGCACGCTAAACAGTATAAGAATTTTTTACTAAAGTCTTTGATACATTTTATTAATAATTACATCATATTTTCTGGTTATAAAATATAAATTGTTTATAATTAATCTTATGCTATTAAACGAGTATTTTTATGTACAACCTCTGTTTTAACCTCTCTTCTGCGTTATAAAACAAATCGCCTCTCTAAAATAACCTGAACGTACATAGTTTAATAGAGATTACTTAACAACTTTTAAGTAATTCCGCTTTTATCATATATCATATATTAACTGTTTTTACCTGCTTTATTAAAAGATTTTTGTAATAACAATTAAGATAGAGCTTCAGTTATATCGTATTAATAGTTTTACTAAGTTAAAATATGTATTAATAATTAAGATTCTCTTGAAATGAATTACTCTAATGATATAAAACACATAAAGAAAATTATGTTTGTGTGCAGATTTTGTTTACATAAATTTCATAAATAATTTCTGTCAAAAGCCATTGAAAGCCAATTTCTCTTAAAAACCAATTTTCGATTATCCATTTAAATTTTCTAGTATCAAAGTATTACACATCCAATCTTGTTTGCATCAAATCGTGTCTAATTTTGGCAATAATGGCATTGAATATTGGTATAACATTGGGGTGAATATAATTGTTATTATTGCACCATGGTCGAAAAATAATATTTCGCCTTTTTTATGTCAATATTTCGGCAATATTGGGTTCTTATTGCAAAATGATACGTTGTAAAGCCAATATTTGCTATTTATAATTCATTGGCAATTTTCCTTTGCATGCAATATTGTCGTACACTGTTAAAATTTTGCAGCAAAATGTCCAGTCATTCGACCGCTTTTACAGAAAACAATTGCAAAACCTTAATTTAACTCTCTTCTGACCATAATATGGACAGAATAGAGTTAAATTATGGTTATGTAACCGTTTTGTATAAAAATGGTCAAATGTCTGGACAGTTTGTTGTAAATTTTTAACAATGTAATATGTGACCCCACTAAAACTATTATAATCAATATTGATTTTCTGCTGGGTTTTTTATTACATATTAGTAAAAAACATTGTATGTAATTAAGAAATAAGTTCTTCGTATCTCATAAAATCACACTACTATCAGGGAATTTTTACAGTTTCATACCAAATTAGCTTAATTTCGGATTTTATTTCCAAGTTAAAATATGTATTAATATTTAGTATTCTCTTGAAATGAATTACTCTAATGATATAAAACACATAAAGAAAATTATGTTTGTGTGCAGATTTTGTTTACATAAATTTCATGAATAATTTCTGACAAAAGCTATTGAAAGCCAATTTCTGTTAAAAACCAATTTTCGATTATCCATTTAAATTTTCTAGTATCAAAGTATTACACATTCAATCTTGTTTGTATCAAACCTTGTCTTATTTTGGCAATAATGGCATTGAATATTGGTATAACATTGGGGTGAGTATAATACTATTATTGCACCATGGTCGAAAAATAATACTTCGCCTTTTTATTGTCATTATTACGGCAATATTGGCTTCTTATTGCAAAATGATACGTTGTAAAGCCAATATTTGCCGTTTATAATTAATTGGCAATTTTCCTTTGAATGCAATATTGTCGTACACTGTTAAAATTTTGCAGCAAAATGTCCAGTCATTCGACCGTTTTTATAAAAAACAATTACATAACCTTAATTTAACTCTCTTCTGACCATAATATGGACAGTAATATGGTCAGAATAGAGTTAAATTATGGTTATCTAACCGTTTTCTATAAAACCAGTCAAATGACTGGACAGTTGGATGTAAATTTTTAACAGTCTAATATGTGACCCCACTAAAACTAATATAATCAATATTGATTTTCCACTGGTTTTTTTTATTACATATTAGTAAAAAACATTGTATGTAATTAAGAAATATGTTCTTCTTATGTCATAAAATCAGACTATTATCAGGGAATTTTTACAATTTTATATCAAATTAGCTTAATTTCGGATTTTATTCTTAAAGATAATATCTTTAATTGCTTTAAATATGGCTTTTATTATTCCCATGCTAAATATATAAGCTACCTTATTAATAAAGAAGTGATGACGCCATTCAGTAGTATTTAATCCAGAAGATTTCTATAGAAAAAAGTGTAAAGAGAGAATTACTCTAATTAATATTCTCCAGGGTTTTATTAAAAATCCAATTAACTTTCATAGTAATTTTCACGTGTGATGTTTTAATTAAAGAAAATTAACTGCGCTTTTGTAACATATGCTCTTGAGTATTAGGAAAACATTAAAAAGTAAGATTATTTAAAAAAAAAAAAAAAAAACACTTTAGCGCTAGTTTAAATTGAATTCGTAAAATCATAGGGAGTAGATACATTTTCAAGCATTTTATTTTACAAGTATGATATTAAATTTCGATCTTATTTGCACAGATAAAAATAAAGCTGAAGGGATTTTTATGTGTATGTAAGATATGTATAAAAATGATAAAATTCTTCTTAACTCAATGATATTTTGAATATTTTAAAAGACTTATATGTAATTTTTTTAAAGTAAATTTTACAATAAAAATCATTGTTGGAAACCTAAGTTATTGTGTTGTACTTATGAATACTAGGAGACGTAACCAGGCTTTCCAGGTTACAGAGCACAGATAAAAATCATTTTTTAAAAACTTTAATAAATATATTTTACATTTAATATATTTTTGTAGACATCCCACAAACAACACCAGAAAGCATTAAATATATATATATATATATATATATATATATATATATATATATATATATATATATATATATATATATATATATATATATCAATACTGTATTCAAATAGTTACTTTAGTATTAGCAGCCTGTTAGATGCTAATAACAAAAACAAATTGCCAACGATTTCGCTACTTATAGCAGCTTTTTTGATTCTGATAATTTTAGTATTTTAAGCACGTAATCCAATTACATGTCTCTTAAATTTGTGTTTTAATTAGAATTTTTCGAATTTTATTTATTTATTGATGACGTTTAAATTTCAGTACGGCACATTAGCAGGAAACTAATTTATATTGTTTTCAGTGCAAATAGATAATCTTTCGTAATCGGAATGCACGTGGCAGAGGTAGATTTAAAAAAAAAACTTGCTTGAAAATTGTTTTAAATGCTATAAAAAATCAGTAGATTGAGATTTTCAAAGAAATTACGTTTGAAAGGACATTTTTTCTCCATTCGAAGGTGTAAAAATTGAGATTCTAAGACGTTTAGAATTTTAATAAATACAATAAAAGCGAAATATATTGGTTAGGGGCTGCCAGCGTGAAAATGATGTCAGCGTTATTCATGGACATTTTTTTGCTTTATAACATAGATGTTTCAAGTAATTTTTGTTCGAAAACTTCTCAGAAACATACTGCCCTTTTCTTCACCGCGATAGACTACGAGTAAAACTCCACTCGCTTAATCAATTATATTTCTTAACTTATTTCTCAATGTTTTTTAGAAGTGGCATGCCTGGATTTCGCAGTATGTGTGCTGAAAGAAAATTATGTTATTATACATTTTCTATTCTTATATATACAATAACAGGGTGGCTACAGATCAGGTAAAATCACAGTAAAAAAAGATAATTACAAGTATTTTCTTATAGAAAAATTCGATTCACTCGATTAAATAATATGAATTTTTCTATAATAAAATTCCGGTGTGTCAATTTTTTTTACTTGTTTCCCCTGATCTGTCGTCAGTCTTAGTAAACACCCGGTCGGGTAATTTTTGCGCTGTTATATGCGGACAGACGAACGGACCAGACAACGACTAAAGGTGCTACGTATTTATATAATTACGAACGTACTTAAAAAATGAAGATACCGAAATTATCCTCATTAACCGGAGATACGTCTTAAGTGCAGATGCGTGAACGAGAGTCCATTGTATAATACTGTGCAAATTAATTGGCACAATCTAATTTTGTTCATTAGAATCGAAAGTTAATGTCTCCAACCGAATTAACTTTTTGTGACTCAACAACTCCGATTTAAAACATTTTTATTCAGATGTTAGAATACATCATTTTAAGCATGTCAAAATAATTTAAAATATTTTATAATGTAAAAAAAAAAAAAAAATATTGACTATAACGTACATTTTTCATATCTGCAATGAAAAGAAAATTACATAATTCTCATTAAAAGTGTCAATTTTCTTACACAAAATCCGTGCATTTAAAAATGCATATTAGCCCATGGAGGCATGCAAAAAAGTTTTCTCTTAAACCTCACACTGTTCTTACAGTGAGAGATATGGAACATTTGTTTGTGCAGAATTACAAAGAAAATGTTGTTAAACGAAGCAACTGTTAACATTTGAAATCTAAACATGTCCAAAAAACTTGTAAAACAACCTATGTAATATATGTTTTGGGAATTTTGTGAAAGCAAATGGCACTGGAAGCTTAGACCCAGTTCAGAGTACTGAATTTATCGAAGTACGTAGAAATATTTCAACGCAAGATTTTTGCAATCCTGCAAACTTTTGACGGGACATTTCAATATGATTCATGTCACAATTCAAAATTGCTCAAAGCTTTCATGCTGAAAAGTAATATTAATTTGCTTGATTGGCCTGGAAATATACCAGGCATACAATCTGTAGACAACTTAAATTATATAGAAAAGGAATATTTTGAACAGAATGTAGGTAAAATGGATTGTGCAACCAAAGAACGCAGGATAACGAATACTATAAAAGTGTGGTTCCACAGTGAGGAAATCAAAATTATGTGCACTAAATTAGTGGAGTGAAATCCAGAACGAATTCAAGAGGTAATTTCTTCTAAAAGAGAACATACCTCAATCTGACAGGTATTATTCCGTGTGTATAAAGGCATAGTTTTTGAAAAGAGTATTTTTTTACTTTGTTCCAATTAATTTGCACAGGAATGTATGTATCATATAGTATACACTGTAAAAAAAATGGGTCGATTTACTAAAAAAATTTAGTTTTTCTCATTAATCCTTGCAATTACTAAAACATTTTTAGTATTCTTACTCAGTACTCAGTTACAAGAAAATCTGTAAGAATTACTAGAAAACAGCTAGCAACGATTCCGGTTTATAATATCAGTTACTAAAAAATTCTGTGGCATACAAATTTACAAAAAAAAAATTGTAAGCTATGGAATTTTTTTGCAATGCATCACTACTATTAGAATTAAATACACTCGCTATGAAATATTTACTATTAAAAACATCATGTTAAGAATATTACCGGGAAATTGTGAATTATAATCAAGAATTTTTATTAGATTGAAATGATAAATGCATCATATACGCGATTTAGAGGTCTACACGGTCCGAAATATCAGGGTCCGGGCCCGGCTCAGATTTTGTGGTTCACGGATTAAGATTTTGTTGTACACGGCCTGGCCCGACCTGACACAATTTCGACAAAATATTCCAATGTTTCTTAACATACAATTAAGATTATTTTAATGAATACTACATACACATTTATAGGAAGATTTTACAGTATATTTTAGATTACTATATATTTTCAAGCCATAGAATACAGAACATCAACATTAATGATCACTTAGTCTGTTAGACTGTTACATTCATATACAGACATAAAAAAAAAACTATGTAGTTTGGAATAAAAGTAAATAGAGGGTTAAAAACATCAGGACTTTTGAAGCTTTATAGTTAAAATGTATATTTTTGAAAATGTTTCTCTATAATTTATTAAAGTATATCTCCAAAGATTCCTTTAACAGAAGTTTATTATCGCTATTACCATTTTACAAAACAAATTACTAGCTCGACACATCCTGGGAAAAAATAAATCTAATTCAGGCATGGCCTGAGTATGTTGAATAAAATGTAATCGTGATATCTGCCTGGATCAAGCCTGCTGAAACAATTAAGCCCTTGATCAGACACTATGTAACTGTTCGATGCCAATCTCTACGCTAGACATGTTATATTTTTGTAATGATGTTGTTAAGCTAGCATTGTCTCGTGCAGTACATTTATAATTATTCTCGTTCCAGCCACGTCCATTGAACACTGTTCAACTTTTATCAGCTTAGTTTGATTCTGTTAAATTTGTTCGATCGGGTTGGTTAGCCTGCTTAATTTTTTTACTGGTCCACCTCGACCCGTTTACTTTTAGGTAGATTTCGTAAGAAATACTACCTATTACATTCTCACCTAAGTTGGAAATTTTGAAAAAATTTTGCAGATCTACGCCGATCATGACTCCCAGAACCCAAAACCACCCCCAGTTCAAAACTTTATCTATCTATCTATCTATCTATCTATCTATCTATCTATCTATGTCACTTTTTTCTGACCACAATAACTGGAAAAATTCTGCATAAATCTCTTCCAAACTGATACATAAAATCAAGGGTCATAAAATCTCGGTCAAGTTCGTTAATGGGCAAAATCGAACCAAAGGGTGGGGAATGGGGGGGGGGGGGCTTTTTGTGAAAACAGAAAAATCCTCATAATTTCTTTATTATTATACGTATCGAATCCGTTTAAAGTTATTATTACTTCTAAGAAAAGGGCCAAAAATGTATGTATGACAGATTTTTGATATAATTAAAAATGGCCCCAAGGGGGGGGGAAAGGGGGGTTTTAGAAGAAAAAAATCATAGCTTCGTCAATTCACAAGATATCAAATCCGCGTAAATTTATTATTAATCCTCTTAGTATTATCTAAAACTTTTATATTGACAAGTTTTTTATAGGACTAACCGTTATAGCAAAAACAAATTAAAAACAAAAAAAATCCCTGCCGGCTCCGCCTGCAAACAAGTTATTTTTCGAAGTAGGCGATTCCAACTCTCGCATCTTTTCGAAACTGATACATAAAATCAAGTGGCGTAAAATCTTGGTCAAGTTCGTTAATGGGCGAAATCGAACCAAGGGGGGGGAGATTGGGGAGGACTTTTTGTGAAAACAGAAAAAAAACCATAATTTCTTAATTATGATACGTATCGAATCCGTTTGAAGTTATTATTACTTCTAGGAGAAGGGCCGAAAATTTATGTATGACAGATTTTTGATATAATTAAAAATTGACTTAAGAGGAGGGGGGGAAGGGGGGTTTTAGAAGAAAAAAATTCATAACTTCGTCAATTCCCAAGATTTCAAATCCGCTTAAATTTATTATAAATCCTCTTGATATTATCTAAAACTTTTATATTGACATGTTTTTTATAAGACCAACTCTTATAGCCAAAAAAAAAAAAAAAAAAATTCCTTGCTGGCTCCGCCTGCAAACAAGTTTCGTTTCGAAGTAGGCGGTTCCAACTGCAGCATCATCGCAAAAAGGTCATTTCTTCCGCAATTCCCGACAAACAGGCACCCCACGTTCTGCGTCTTCGAAATCTACCTGTGCCTGTAGGCCGAGCCGTCAGGGATTTTTTAATTACCCGGCCCGTTAAAAATATTTTCTTTCTTCTGACGTCTCTGCCCGGCCCATTTAAAAATTTGGCTTCATTTTGCAGGGTACGGTCATGTAGACTTCTATTCGTGATTATAAAATGTTATTAGCTTTTCACACGAATGGTTTTTTAATTTATATTTTGTAAATCATAATGGTGTGAGGTTAGGGAATGAAAAGTGAGATAAACACGATCCTTGTATACTCGATATAAGTACAGGATTTCACTTTGGAGAAAACTCTGAAATCGGCTATTTATAAAATATTTAATAGCTTTGAAAAAAATCGTAGAAAGGCCAAGAAAATTTTCATTTAGGCTAATTGAAAGGGATAATTATTTTATTGCTAGAAAATTGCTGGTTTCGTCCAAAAATTTGAAATGAGTGTTCATTTTATTTCAATTATTTTTTAAAGTAACATCCTAAGAAAAGATCTGAGCTATATAAAAAAAGATGTTCTTTCTAATTGCCTGGTACTCCATACCTTTTTTTAACTGTTTCCAACATAGTTGAAAAGCGGTTATGAATTCAGTTTGTCTGACCGTCTCTGTCTGTGATCCGACTCGCGTAAATATAGTCGGATTGAAATGTAATTGATATCTGTTATTGAGGTTTGCCATGGCCTGATCCGTATTCAAAATGAAGTATGTAGCATTTATAATTCGTTTACAGGGGCGCTCAAAAATGCCGTTACATTGTGGTCTACGGCGAAAAATCTTTTACTGTTTACTTTAATGATGTTACAATATTTCAATCATGCTGAAATTAAGATACATCACTGAGGTGCACTACATGGTTCTTTCCGTAGAAGAGCTTGTGCATAGCATTTATCGTTCATTGACAAGGGCAAACTAAATAATTCGGTTACAGTGCAAAAATGAACAATAATTGCTGGAAGGGCGTTTTCAATTGTGGTATGCGTTTTTAAATTTAACAATTTTTTTGCTTATTATTGGGTGTATATAAATTCTATATGACGTATACTGGGCTGCACAAAATAATGCAATTATATTTCCGCTATTTGAAGTGGAATTTACAACTGTGTTGTGCGTTTCCCAATTGAACTAAATTTTGTGTACTACTATGTGTGATATATATAAATCATATGCAAAACTGCACAAAATAATGCGGATATTTTCTGACTATAGCTATTAATTACTGAATTTGGTTTTGAAATGTGTTATGCGTTTTCCAAATTGTTTACTCAGACATAATTATTTTACGAACTTAATTATTCCGAAAAATACACTCGGGTATGAGTCGGTTATAGTCTATCATTATCTTTCACCTTTTTAAACGGCGAAGTTTTGTTACAGTATTCTTAACGTGTTTGAAAGTGTTTCATAACCTATACTTGGCACATGAGTTTTCTTTCTTGTTTATACAAACAAATGGAACTGAAATAGCATTTAGTGGTGCGGGTTTTTTCTGTAAGCAACCATTTTAAATCTTGAAATATTTTTCAATATGATTAAATATTCTTTTATTATTTGAAAATTTCCTTGTCTATTATTTCTTGTAATTTTAAAGTACATCATATTTAATCATGGGCTGTTATGGAAAAATAACTTTGACAGCATGTTTTCTAGACATCATTTATCATTGAAGGATTAATGAGAAAAATTCATTGTTGCTACTGGAAAACAAAGAAAAACTTTAAATAAATGGCATGCGATTAATTGAATTATCATAGATTACAAGGCAGATGGCTTTCACGCGAATTGTTCTTACTAAATCAAGATAACCATTAATTTCTTGCAATTATTTCTTTGACGTATATTTTTAACTTTGACTAGTGGTTTTCATTATACTCTTTGTTTGATTAATATAAATGAAAAGAAACTTTTCATTATTGATGCGTATAATATGCCTTTTAAGTATTCAAAATAATTTTGTAACTGTGAAGAGAATGAAGATCAAATGAGTTTGTATTTTGTAATCTTGCTTTTCTACAAATAGAAAAAATATTGCATAATTTTTCAAAAATTATTTTACATTTATGTAATAAGAATTATAATTGGATACATTATAGAACTCTTTCGATTGTAATGATATGAGTGAGTGAGATATATGGGCGTGTTGTCATGTGAAAGAGTATATTGCAACGAATTATCATCGTCTGGTAAAATTCAATAACCCGTGTAGGGTACTTTTAAATTACTATATTATTATTATTATTATTATTATTATTATTATTAAGATTGTGTCTTAAAAAGGTGCATGCCATCATACTCACATTCAAATAACCCCGCGTATTTAAAACTAACGTAGTCAAGATATATATAAAATCTCGTATAACTTTAAATTACATATTATAGATTTCTAGAGATATTATTTAAGAAATGCTCATTTGTAATTAAAAAATATTTTGTCAAAACCGTATTAAGAATAAGAGTTGCATATTTCAATTTAAAAAAAAGTATATCTTAATGCGGATGGTTTGAATTTGTGTTATCACACATGCCTCATTTAAATAACCTTTCTTTTCCCGCATTGATTTATCATAGATGCATTTTAAAAAGCATAGTTATATAGTAACGAATTTACATATAAGCAAAATAAATCCTCACGAAATTAGTAATAGTATTTTTTTAACCGAGAATAAGATACTCGGATGTAGTGTAAGATACTTGGACAAGTTTAAGCCCAAAAAAGTACTCAAAATTGAATTCATTTTGCTTATTTTTTCGAACTTATTTTTAATTCATTCCATACGGTATTTTACTAATACCTGTGTCAATTACCTCATATTTGATTTGGTCAAATCAACGGTTTACATTACAAAACTGACCAGCTTGCATTTCAACTTTAAATCGAAACTTTTCAAAACCAGTTTTCCTGGTTATGTACCGCTTGTAATCTCAGCATCTCCTACAGAATTTAATTATGTCCTCATTTAATTAATATTTCTTGTTATTCAGTGATTTACCATAGATGCATATCAAAAAGAATAGTTATGTACTAACAAATTAACTTATAACCGATGTATATACTCAAAAGTAATTGCATTTTCAAAATTGTGACTAAGGTACTCGGATATCATCTGAGATACTCGGACTACTGAAAACAGAGTGAATTTTGCTTATTTTAAACAATGCTCAACAAACACGAAAATTTAATAACCCTTGCGTCAATAACATCATATTTGATTTGTTTAAAAGAACGGTTTGGAATAACTGAACCAGGAAACTCACATTTTATCTTTATTTCTAAACTTTTCAAAGTCCGTTTCCGTAGTCATGTACCACTTGATTACTGAGCAACTTTTACAGATCGACTTTATATATATATGTATATATATATAAGCAGTAACCATCACATCACAAGCAAAACATCCATATTCGCGTGAACAGCGCCAGAAGCTGCATATTAAACACACAAATTCAATATAATCCAGCAAAAACATGATTTTGGCCTGAACTTAGCAATTTTACCTTTGCCTTTGAATTTACCCACTGCTGATGAGGCCGCAGCTTGTTTCTGTTTATTTTTACATATATTTTCTACAGTGTTTTCTTGTGTTGTCTTGTTTCTGGTGAGGGGGGTGGTGCTAGTTCAGGCCAAAATCATGTTTTTGCTGTATATATATATATATATACATATATATATATCGAATACGCCATAAATTCGTTAAAACTGTAAACATTCATTAAAAAGGAGCAAATGATGCTAAAAAATTGCGGTTTGCACGAATGGGATTAGATGGAGATCGAATTTGTTTTAATAGCAACAAAAAAAAAAAAATTGTGGTTAAAAAAATGACCAATTGGGTGGCGCTTGCGTGCATAATATGATGCCGTTTTATACAAATCAGACTGTCAATAAAACACCTCGATGTACAAGATTCTTCATTCGATGCCAGCAGTATGCTATCGTTACCAGACCAAGCGTAAGATAAGCAACCGGTGCATTGCGAAAATTCTGCACGGCAAAAGGACTAAAGACGAGGAAAGTGCCCGTTTCATGTGCTAGGATACTGAAGCTTGTCAGAAGCTTCGGAAGAACGGGTTGTTTGGTTTGGAGGATCGTGCACAAAGTGAAAGGACCTCCATGACATCTGCTTCATATTATGCATGTCAGCGCCATCTATCTGTAATCTTTTGAATTGAAACTTTTTTAATTGAAAAAAATCCGATCTTCCTCTTTTCCCATTCGTGCAAACCGTAAATATTTAGCATCAATTGTTCATTTTTAATGAATTTTTAAATCCTCAGAAATTAAAAAATATCATTTGCAGTAAAATTGACCCAATTAATTGTGCGAATTATTCAGGAATATATGAAATACCATTTATTAAAGAAGATGGATCGAAGAATTACTATATTGGCATGACAAGCAGAAAATTTAGTTACAGAAAAAAGGAGCATCTAGCTTAATTAAGTATAATAGAAAAACTACAACCATGGCAACATTATATCAAGAAGAAACCCTCCAAATAAATTTCAATGAAAGTAACATATAATTTTCCCCTGCAATCTGTTCTATCAATCCATTATACGAGAAACCATAGAGATTGTAACACGTAAAAATACAATACATAATGATGCAGCATCATTTAATTTACCAAAATTGTGGCTCAAGTTACTCTATAGTTACGAATATGAAAATAAACATCCAATTAAAAAAAATAAAAATAACGTGCGTAATTTTTTAAAGTACGTGAAAAATTAAATAACTGTGTTTCAAATAACCTCATAGTTCGTGCATTTATAGAATATTTTTGTTTGTTTTGATAATGATTCAAATTGAACTGAAACATATGTCAACACTCTAATAAAAGCTATTTTACTGTTTATAATCTTTTTATTTTACACCTTTTAGCAAATAGAAAGAAGTATAGAATTTTTAAAGTTTTAACGAATCTATGGCGCACCCGGTATATATATAAACTAAACATAAAAAAAACCGTAAATATTGTTGCGATGATTTTAATCTTATTTGTATTTTTTTTTAGTATTATTGTTTAATCTTGGAGTTGCGAGACTGATGAAATAAATCGAAAAAGAGCTCATAACGGAGAAGCACGTTCGCGGTTTAATCTTTTTGAGTAGCCAACCAAGTGCTTTCTCGCGGCATGACTAGAAGTAAAATAGAAAATTTGTTGCTGTTTTTATTTACACCATTCATATTTCTCCTTGCACTTATTTAAAGAAAACGGAAAGGAAAAAAATATATATTAACGTTTTTTTTTTCTTTTTATATAAAGGGAGGAATGCTCTAGAAGTAATAAGAACGTTTTCTAATAATAAATGAAATAGCACGTTTATGCTATACTAAGATTAAGTTTCAAATAAAAATTAAAGTAAAAAACAGGAACAAAAAATTTCTTTGAAATTATAATAAAAAAATGTATGTGGACAAATGATGCCTAATATCTAAAATCCTTATTAGAAAATAAAATCGCAATATTCGTCCAATTAACGTTTTGAGATGTAATATTCTTCAAAGCTTATAATGTACAGGGTGTCATAATTTATTGTCGGGATTTCATACCTCATAACTTTTGATGTAAGAGCACGAAGAAAAATATTATTTCAAATTCGTAAAATACTACTCAAATTTATATATATATATATATATATATATGTATATATATATATAACGCAAATAAATTTACATATGCGCAAAGTTGCAACTCAAACGTTATTAATCAAATCACGATTTGATTTTTTTAAAAATTAGTTTTACTTATATACTTATTTGTATTTGTACAGTAGACTTTGCAATCTCAAAAGCTTCTCGAATGATCCTCCTCTTGATGCGTTTGGAGAAATTTGGATTTATACTTTGTGTTGTGAACAAGGAAATTACAATTTTCCGATTCAAAAATGCGAAAATGGTACTTTTTGGTTGATTTAAAAGTTTATTTATTTAACAAATTGACATCCCTTGCCTTTTAAAATTGACCTAATCTCATAATCTCATCTTATGAGATTTGACCTAATCTTATAAGTTCCTCCGCTGCATCTTTTTTTTTTTTATTCTTTTGAATAGTTCAGCAATGATCAAACATCTTTCATATACTATTTTACGTCAGAAATTCAAAGCATTCAAAACTGTTTTCCAGATACTGTCATCTATAAACAAAAAACAATGTGTGCCTCTTAAATTATCAAACACAATATTAGACTCTTCTTCTTTTTATTTAGAATCTTTTCCGAAAAACATAATTTTATCACGCCGTATTTTATATTTACAAAATAATGAACATTTTCCCACATTTTCATGATTTCCATTTGAAATTATAGTTTAGTAGACAGATACTTAGGTTCTCAATCATTTACCAAACAGTCTGTATTTTTTTATTGTAATAAACATTTTGCAATACAATAAATTAAAGTTTCCTTATATTTGAGATTACCATATGAATGTAAAATATTCTCAATGTACTCTATATTTCTCATCGTTATTTTATGGATACTTCAAAATAGTAAAATATCTTCTATTAAAATCCAAGCAACATTTTCTATTTTCAATGAGCATTTTAAACAAATCCAACTCATCTGGGAATTTCTTGTATAGATGGCATTGAATGATTGTGAAAGAAATAGATAGTACTTCTACTTTTTCATTTGTTTCAGAGCTTTCGAATAATAAGTTTGCTTTTCATTTCAACCATAATCTCAAATTCTATCACTAATTTAATTTTGATTTTCCATCTTTTAAAAATATATTCGCTTGCATTTTCTTGTGTGATTTTTCTACGATGCGGCTCATATATTTGAATTAAAAAAACTTTATAGATATAATTATTATTGTATTTACTGCAACTATATTTACTTGTATTAAGCATTTACTCCAGAAAAAAAGCTCACTCTTAATGTCACACGTTATAAGTTTAAAAATTTAAACTTTATTTTTATTCAAGAATTGTGCAAATAAGTAATATTCAATATAAATTTACAACTAATATAGAAGCATGCTACTTTATAAAATATTCACATTGTTTAAAATTTTTCTGTAAAGTATTAACCAACTGAAAAAAACATTGAAAATAATGAGTTCAATCGTGTGTTTTTATTTAGTATAGATAGATCAGATATATATAACTCACATACTTGTTCGGTAAAACTGAGCTGCGCCGCCAGACGCCTGAGGCCACCCGTTAGGCACGTCAAAGGCCGTATCCACGTTCTGAAGAACTTTTAATGAACACGAGCAGGACGAGCACGACCAGTATGATCTACGGCCGGTGGTGGCCGCCACCTGCTGACCACCCTGTTTTCCCAAGTGAATGACGACATAGGTTGCTGCGATTAGCGGTGGTTCCAACCCTTTTGGGAGACCAACACATTTACACTTGGGGACGAGCCGGAGTCCCCCAACAGCTTCAGAATCGGACTCCCAAAAGATATAAGGATCCTAGGCCTTAAGTTAGGTTTCTCCGACCCGCACTTTCTTTACCAAAGCTCGACGGACGTGAAAATCTACAAAAATAGTCACTGATACCTTAAAATAATACCTTTTAAAATAAAAAATGTGGTTTTCTTATAATAAATAAACAGTAGCGAATTAGGACACACTTAAAATTACTTAAAATTACTCCGGATATTCTATAATTAAAATTTACATTATACCGTAATAACTTTTATTTGGATTTCTGCAGTTAGATTTTACATATGTTTTGATAAACACATAAATTGAGAAATATATACTTTTTTCTATATACAGAGTGGTTTGAAAAATGGTACAGCAAGTAGACCGTGATAGCTACCAATGTTATTATTGCTACAGAAAACTATGTAGAATAATGAATTTCCTTACTACCTATTCCTCTTTAAGTACCAAATGACAGCACAGGAACGGCGTGCAATGGAGTATTTGACACAAAATCCTGGCCAAAATTAATTTTCATGTGTTTTAAATTTAAAACCATTGTTGGCGAACGGATCGAGTTCGTTAGCCAGCTTCATGCGCCATCTTGTTTCAAAATGGTGGCAAGTTATTTTTTTTTATTTAAAAAAAATTCAAAAACATGTATAAAAAACAATAAATTGGAAAAGTTGTTTCCATTAAGTTTTAGATCGTGATACAAAGTTTCCAAAACATGTTTTGTTTTGGCTTTATCTTCAAAAATGGCTGAGATGTGGCAGTTTGAAATTATAGGGTGGCTGACATTTTGACACAATCTGATTTTTGTTATGCTGTAACTCTCATACTGAAATTCGCATTCAAATTCAGTAATAAAGAAAAGTGAGATTGAATCTCCTATAATCGGGTTCCAATCATTTTAGCTTCGGGTGTTTAAGTAACATGAGTTGCATTTTTTAAAACATGGCCTATGAAAGCTACCTTTTCCTCCCGGTACAGGCAAGAAGGACTTTTTTAAGATATAGCCGAAACAAAAAATGCGAGCTGTAAGGGAACAATTAAAATAAATGTGTGAGGCTGATGCCTCTACGCCACTCTCACAGGTGGGAGTGCGGACCTTTTTTAACTTGTTTATATATCACCCCGAAAGGGCAGTGTCCCGTTAGGAAAGCAGTGGTTGAGGGAGTTAAAGTAAGAAGATTGCAAGATAACTCCGGGACTATGTCATAGGTATATCTATCTTTCACTGAGTAGTACCAGTGGTCTTGCCACAGCTGCAACATGCACGTTTTAAGGGATCTTTTGATATAAGAGTGGGGCGCAGGAAGCGAGATGTCTATGGATGTTTTTGACGTTGCTTCTTTTGCTAGCATATCCGCAGATTCATTGCCGAAGATCCCCTTGTGTGCCGTCACATGCCCTAGGGAAGTTTTATGTAGCAGGTTTCTAAGTTGGGATTTAATGTCGTGGATTTGTGGATTGGAAGTTCTAAAGGCGTAGATAGCCTGCAGACTGGATTGGCTATCACTATAGACGGGGATTGCAATGGTTGTTTGTTATTCCGAAATCCAATCTAGAGCTTTGTGGATGACGAAGAGTTGAGCTTGAGTTGAAGTTGTCCAATCTGCAGGTCCACCGGTCAGTCAGCACTCCGCCTTCCATAGCAGAGAAACTGCGCCTACGCCAGTATCGGTGCATGAGCCGCAGGTGAAGACTATTAGGCGGTGGGAAGGGGAGTAGGAGTTGCAGTTAAGGTTAACATGGGAGTGGGAACTTACATCAGCTGGGTGCATTTGCTAGCCCGGAATTTTGTTTTGAATGGTTAAATGTGGTAAGTGGAATTGTGTTAGAGCATTGTTATGTAGGTGTAAGATGTTGTTCCATTTAAATTCGTAGAGGAGAGTAAATGTCATAGGAGGGATGCCTGTAATGACTCCTAGTGCATCACTAGAGATAGTTTTATATCCTCTAGAAATCTGCAGTAGGAACATGCGTTGGACGGATAATAATTTTATTTGTGCTGCCTTGGTAGGGTGGCTTCCTGAAATTCCTGAAAAAAAAAATAATGCAACTACTCTCGAGTTATGCGTTAGTTTAAGCATTCTCATAAGTTTAAACTGCGCATCACCACCTATTGGTAACATATGGTACTAAGCAAGTAAGCATATTAATATAATTCTCCCCTCCACACACATTAATCTTCTGCAATTGTAATTTTAATAATCTTTCGCCGTATTTTTGTTACTTCATTATAAAAAATTGGCAGTTCTAATTAGGGCACCATGCATATTTTCTAATTCTTTTGATAGGTAATTTTGAAATTCTACAAACTTTTACTCAGACCTGGAAAAGAAAGGATTTTTTATCAAACGAAAAAAAAAACATTATTTTAAAGAAGAACATAAACGTGATTTAAAAAGATATCAAATTAGAAAGCAGTGTTATGAACACGTATTTCCTTTAATCACTAGGGCTTTAAAGTCGGAACAAATATCTCTCACGTGCCTTTTAATACATTTTACCTTCCGAGTTATACGTTTAGTTTGAGCAATCTTATAAATTTAAACAGCGCTTCGCCATCTATCGGTAACTCTAAAGAAATTCCCAACTCCATACATTAATCTTCTGCAAGTGTAATTTTAATAATCTTTCGCCGTATTTTTGTTGCTTCATTATAAAAAACTGCTAGTTCTAATTAGGACAGATTGTATATTTTTTAATTGTTTTGATAGGTAATTTTGAAATCCTAAAAACTTTTGCTCAGACATGGAGAAGAAAGGATTTTTTATCAAACGAAAAAAACATTCTTTTAAAGAAGAACATAAACGTGATTTAAAAAGATATCAAAGTAGAAAGCAATGTTATGGACACGTATTTCCTTTAATCACTAGGGCTTTAAAGTCTGAACACATATCTCTCACGTACCTTTTAATGCATTTTACCTTTCGCTAACAATTTTTAAAGGAAAAAGAATTTAGAAGTAATAATAAAAAAAGAGATAAGATGTGCTTCAAAAGCTGTATTAATCTTTTATTAGGTTTACCTGGCATTAAACATTTTTTAATAAAATATGTGAATTTTTCGAATTTTTTTAAAACGCGTTATTAGTAAAAAAGGATGCTAATGCAGCAATATGAACGGAATGTGCAAATACTTTTATACAATTCATATTATATTACAAAAAAAATATATATATATTAAAACTATGTATGTATCTTAACAAATAATGTCTTAAATATGTAGTAATAAAAGAAAATGTACTAATTAACTTTAATTATAATGCATGAACATTCTAATTTTTTTCTAATGAAATAAGTGGATACAAAATAAACAATTATTAAAAGACAAAAATAATTTTCCAATTTATAAATACTGTATTTAATGCCTTTTACAATAACGTGGAATTTAAGGATTTAGGACTATATTTTTACTAGCACGCTAATAGAAATTTTCTTTTCAGCAGTGTTTGAATATTAATAATATATCGATTAGTAAAATTTTTACAAAAATAATGATAAATATGTAATACTAATTATTTTAATTGCAATATTAAATCAACATTGTCCTAAAAATTAATACATACAGATTAAGATAATTTAAAATATTGTTTATTTAAAATACTTATACCTTTTGTAGGTTCTTAAATTTATTCCATAAATCACAAATTATATTTAGAAAACCTCCGATGATTTCAGTTTTTCAGTGAATGAAATATTTAAAATGTGTGTGTGTGTGGGGGGGGGCTGATAAAAACAATACAACGACCATATTTCCTTAATTCTTAAACTATAAAAATGCATTTATTTCTTTAACACTTTCCAACATATTTGAAAAGTCTGGCCGTATGGTTTGTCATACCATCTTCCGATCGTGCTCTAACTTGCGCAAATATACTTGGATTACCATTATCTTGGTATATGTTATTGACATTTGCAATAGGACATTTGGTGTCGAAAATGAAATGTGCAGCTTTTACAGTTCGTTTACAGGGATACATAAAATAATTCCACTGCATTATGCTCTACGGGGAAACATCGATTGC
The DNA here is from genome assembly GCA_963931845.1 of Maratus michaelseni. Classification (NCBI taxonomy): domain Eukaryota; kingdom Metazoa; phylum Arthropoda; class Arachnida; order Araneae; family Salticidae; genus Maratus; species Maratus michaelseni. Next base: position 104,837,503 of record OZ007590.1, on the reverse strand, counting down.
AGTGTATTTGATTACAGTTTCACTATATCAAACATACTGAAATTCATATACTTTATTGAGGTGAAATACAGCATTGTTTCTGTAGAATATGGAGTACATGCCATTTATCATTCATTTACAGGAACACACAAAATAAAACCATTACAATATGTACTATTGGGAGAAATCATTTGCAGTGTATTTTTAAAATGTTACGCTATTTTATATATAATGAGATTCATGTGCATTGCTGCGGTGCACCTTACAATATTATATAGAACGCATATAATTTATTTAACCTATGCATATGCTATCCTTTATCAATATTTCATGGATACTTTAAAATGTAAGTAAATATTTTATTTAAATTCTATAAATATTTGTAACATTTGTGGATAGTATTTCTACTTTTAAGATATATGTAAACAAACCGAAATAATCGTAAATATATTATACGATTATCTGTAAATTACTGTAAGAAAAAAAGTAAAAACTGTATGTTTCCAAATTTGTTTTCTTTATATCTTCAGAATGATATTTTTTCCTCTTCAATCAACCATTTTCTAATTCTTACAATCAATCGAAGTTCTCCTATCGTCAAAATATATTTTCTAATAGAAATAAGAAGATTTTATGAATAATTCAAATACCTCTAATTTTATAGTACGATTACGTCATAAATGTGATTAAAGAAAGCATTTTTATATTTGGAACAAGCTTATTTTAATCAACACATTGTTGTTATTTTATCGAAACGAAAAATGTTATTTTCGGCGGTACTAAGTTAGTAACCTTTTTCCCAGATATAAGTTAACCATTAAGTTTTAAGCAAATGTGAAAGAAAAATTGCCAATATTCTGTGGTCCGTAAGGAACTCGAATTTATGTGACAGAGGTCCATGATTCAAACATCACACATTACAATCCTACATATCTGTGTAAATTCCATGATAGTTATTAACCTTTCAGTGAGCACACGCACATTTCACGACAAAAGTGAAAATTCTTAAACTGTTCTCAAATATGGCACAAAAATTGTCACAATGTGTCATTATGTTATTCCTCAGCTGAAAATTTTCCTTCTGTATAAAAACGGTTTCTTTTATTTCCAATGCAGGTTTGTGCTTCTTTTATAAATTTGCGTCACCCGTACGTATAGTAAATGGATATATTAATTACCTTTTCACGTTTTAAACATTTAATTTTGTAATAATCAAATTGATATGTGTCGCGTTGAGTTATTGTTTTATTTTGCAGAGAAAAACGAAAAATATTTGGTAAAATTTTTACCATTATTACATTAAAACTTTAAAATTTGTCAAAAATTAAATATATGTAAATACACAATAAGAATCAATTGAAGATAAAGTAATACATTGCTGAAGATAAATAAAAAACGGCGTAAAAGAGAATATGCCAAAAATTCAAAACCGGAAATGTTGTATATTGTGAAAGATTTTTATAGCAAAATAACAACTTGCTAAACATATAAAAGAGGAATTTAATTAATTAATTACGGACTACTTTATCAAGATGTGATGCAACAACAAAAAGATTTGGTCGTTTATAACATTAGTATCACAATTGATTAGTAGATACCTCGTCACAACCATATACATTCTGTGTAGAACTAGTAATGAGATTCATCGTGTTTCCCCTTTCCTCCCCCCCCCCCTAAAAAAATACCATGTCTTATTTGTTGCAAAAGACGCCCTATGTCTTATTTTATTTAAGAGGAAGGGAATATTTTTTATATGTACAACAATTTGTATTTTTTCATTTACAACATACTATAAATATTCGTAAAATCATTTAAAACAATCTTTGATTATCAGTGGTTTTAATTCGTAGACCTGATATTCATATTTTAATTGCGTCAAAACGAACTAGTTTTCACAAACATTTAATTCTACTTGCTCCAAAATTAAATTATCTAGACTCAGTACCGGAGCGGCGGAGCAAAAAGTCAGCGACAATTTTCGCCATTTTGAAACGGTTATAAAACCTTTTTACATTATTGTAAAATATTAGGTTATGGCGCTACATTTTATTAGTAGAAGCAACCTACTATCCTAAAATTACCTAAATCATCAAACTCCATGTTAGTTTAAGATGGTGTAATTTACAATATTTTTTATTATCGATTTTTAATCTCGATTCTAGAATCTGTATTCTGAGGCTTTATTCTCGTCATAATTGGGTGCATTTTTAAAGGGAAAGCAGGGCACTTTGGACAGTTTTAAGAAAATGAGACAGGCATATTTTGGGATTAGGTTTTATATTCGAGGTAGGTCTTAGATTAAAAGTATCCTAAAAAGTCATGCTATGTCTTATTTTCGGGATACGTCTTATTTCCAGGGAAACACGATAGGGTGTTTGGAAACTACGAACATTAAAATGATTCTAGCGTAATTCTCGAAGCACTTTATTTGAGAGCATATTCTTGTCTATGCTATTTATGACATAGACAGAATCACTCCTTTTTTAAGTTATCCTTAAATCAAGAATATAGAATACACCCAAGGTTAGAGGTTTGCGTCCTGCAATTAATGTAGTAACTTTATACTTACTGTTCAAACCTTATTAACCCAACTGCCTTTATTACGTAAAATTCAGAACCATTCTACAAACTTTAAGACAGTGTGTTAAAGTGTTTTGATTATTGACTAGTAACATGTTTTATTTCACAGATATGTTTTTACTCTGTTACAATAGACGTCTTTTATTAATAATTATTTTTTTTTAATTCCTGATTGAAACATAGTAAAAATTAAACTTTTGGCAACTTATTTATGTATGATGTTGAGAATTCCAAGTTGCGACCATTTTAAGAAACTATGTTCACGTCTTATCATGTAGAATACGAATTGCCTTTTAAAACTGAATTTTGATATAACATAAATATTGTCGGATAAATTCTTCAAAATAAACAGATTTTTAATGAATTTTTCAATGAAAGAATATTCAAAATTATTTTGCTGTGTGGGCTCCTGTTTCTAGTCGTGGTAAAGTTTGTAATTTATACTTCTTCGTCCCATTCAATCGATAGAGTATACAATAATGCACTTTGCATTTTGCATTGTGCATTATTGTATACTCTTGCATTGTGCATTTTGCATGCACAAATTATAAGAAATATGTTAACTTTATGAACATTTTAAACTAGTTCGTCAGCTGTATCCCTGAAAACCCAATTTCAATTTACTGTGCAAACATTTTTCATAAGAAACTTTTATGTAGATGACCTTTAAAGTGACTGCATGAAATTTCATTTAAAATCAATGGTATTTATATGCTGACAAGCAAGATTATCCACCAAAATTGATATAAAAATCGTTAAAAAATTATAGTTTGAGAGTAACAGGTGTAATTACTTTAAAACAATATTTTTTTAATGAAAAATGTAAATACAGAGGACAAAGAAGAAAGTGGAAAATAGTATTTTTAGAATTCGTACTGATGTTCGTAATGTTAATGCATTGACTTATATTATTTTTCACTTGCTTTGATTATTTAAAAGGATTTTCTGTACTTATTTTTAAACTCACATTTTTGAAATTATATTCCCTATTACATACAGAAAAGTTTTTCGAGTTTTTAAAAATGATTTTCTGAAAATAATTTTCATCTGTAATTATAAAAATATGTTTTCAGATATATTTTTTATATATTTTCTATATTCTTTTGAAAATGCGTTTCAACTGTTTTTCCAAATTTATCAGTCTTTTATATTTTTTCCTTTTACTTTTAAATCTGATTTCAATTGCAAAGTATTTTCTTTGTAATACATTTTTGTCAAAGAAACGTATAAGAATAATATTTAATAGTTTTTATACTGGCTGACTTTTGAAAAATATATTAAATTAAGCTGAACACATGCATAGATCCACATATATAGCTTTATTTAAACATTTGTATTGGTATATTTTTAGTGTATTGCAGTAAATGCAAATGGCACGTTTCTAGAGGAATATACATTGTGGCGTCGAATATCAAAGTCAAGGCTAGAAAAATATATAAATACGAGAATCTGGAGAATCATGAAGGTATAAACATCATAGAAACTATTGAACAAGATGTTTTTAAAATTTTTGGACATGTGCGAAGTAGTAGTTACAGTTATTACCTAACTCACATACTTGAGGAATAGCAACATATAAGTAGGCGAACCTGCAGCAAACCTAAAAAGAATTAGAACATCCCGATATAAAAATCTCTAAACTAGTATGAAGTGAGCGATGAGCTAAACCTGGACAGAAAAAAAGTAGAGATCTGCTCTAAAGGAATTGTTTTGAATGAGGAAGTCCACTTTCTAGTAAACAAAAACTATAAAAGTAGAATAAAGAGAACACCAATCGATGTGATGGGAGAATGTTCTTGAATGGTCGAAGTCCCAGCAGTGACCAAAATTCGATTTGTTTATTTCATCACATTGTTACTTTAACATGAACATCACTTCATGAGTTCATTGATCTTTAGCAAGTGTTAGCAAGAGAACATCAGTTTGGAACAGATCTCACCGTATTACTACAATCAGATGCAGAGAAAAGCCCTTGTGTTTATCTACGATATGTGGAAAAGTTTAAGATGGAGCATCTGTAGTAGAAATTTGGAGTGCCAAATCTGCTGTAAGTTCGTGATATTTGATAAGGAGTTGATTTTTCCTTTAAAAAAAGAGTATTGAAAGAGTACTGGACTTGCGGAGTCTAAGTATAGTTTAAATTATAGTAAAGTAACTGCGTGCAGTCAGTGAAGTTTAATTATGAAGCAGCCATTATTAAATTGATAGAACATATTGACGAAATTCGGATTGAGCCTACTTGCGAAGGCATTTTTCCCCTTCCATAGTTTTCTTCCTCGATAGTAAGTTAAATATATATAATTAATTTATCCCGTTATCCTACTTATCCTTTTTATTCAAGTTATTCAATAAACTCTTATTTAGTAGTCATAAGTCTCTTACAAGCTGATTGGCCCGAAGTTCCTGCGATTAACTAAAGGTTGCATTTTAGTTATGTGTTTCAGTTCAGTTTGGTGTTTTCACATTTTGGTCACATTACTCATACTAAGTAACTATATCAAACCTGGAAAACTGGATTAGTTTGCATGTGGTTTCAGGTAGCATAAAAATTCTCAAAGATAAATGTTATTTAGATATATTATTTATTTAATGGAGTTAACAATGGTCGACAAAAAAATAGAGAAATGACTTTGGTCAGAATTCTACTACCAGAAATAGCGTTTAATTATTTATATATTTTTAAAGGCAAATTATTAATAATCGATGTTTTGTATATGAATTTATTTATTATACTACATAAACGTCATATAATATTGTAAAAGTTGCTTAAGCCGAAAAAAGAATAAAACAGCTGAAAGTTCAATTTGATAAAGCCCCGTGTATAAACATTTATACGAAATCTATTCAGTAAACCTGTAACACTAGAATTAAGCACACTTCAAAACCACTAAAATGTCATTCAGCCGGAGAACGAGTAGCGCAAATAGAAACGCACTTATAGAACTTTCCATTCATAGGCAGAAATGCTTCATTTTTATATCCTTAACACTGTATATGAATTTATTTATTGTGTCTATAAGTAACTCTTAATATAACTAATATATAACGTAGATAGAAAATACTTAACATACTTAAAAAAACATACTAATGAACACCCATAGACAGTGATGCTTATGAATTCCTTATTACAGCTTTTATATACGATCTATAAAAATCATTATACAAGCTGTAAAACACTAAAAAATAATTGCACTAAAAAATGCATACTAAATCTTAAAATGCGCTTCCACCAACTATCGCTAATAATAATTTGTCCCGCAACCGAATTTTTTTAAATATATAGATAAATGAACGATAAATACCACGCACTCTATTATCTATAGAAATAATTTTGTAGCACACCTGGGTGACGCATATGAATTTCGTTATGTTTGAAAAAATTTACCGTCATTGAAATACATTGCAAATATTTTTCTCTATATATCATTATGTAATGTAATTCTTTTGTTCGTAATTGTAACCGAACAATAAATGCTACTTAGTCTATGCGGTATACAAAGCATGTCGTAATCTACCTGAGTGATGCATATCAATTTCTTTGTGTTTTAAATATAGTAAGTTTATTAAAATGTACCCATATTTTCCTCTATAGATCATTTTCGATACGAAAATATTTTGTGTGCCCCCAAAAACGAGCTAGATCAACTACATGTATCATGTTTAAAAGGAAATATGATTTAGTAATCCTCAATAGCATATGGCAATATCGTGGAAATCCAGGTAATTTTACAAGAGTTAGAGAACTGCCAGACAGACGGCAGAGAGACAGACTACCCAAAGTCATAAACACTTTTAAAAGGCATTCGAAAGTTTAAAAAAAATGAGAAGATTATATATACCATGTATGCCAGTGTATAACGCGCAGTTTCCGTACAAGGAAATTGGTTGAATTTTACAGATACATATATGCCAGTTACAAAATTCAGAAAAGATATGATCAAAAAATTTCACATCTTAAGAGTTTAATAATGCTTGATATCGGGTTACATGAAAAACACCAACAATTATGCTTTTTAAAAATACTTTAACAATATTTTTGGATACAAATCTCATGAAGATTTCTTTGCAAAGAAAGTTATATGCGCTATACGGCGAAAGTACCCCAAAGTTGGAAAATGTACCCTGAAAATTTATGGGCACGTTATACGCCGGAATATATGGTATCTATAACATTGTGAGATGACATAATAATTGAGTTCATGCATGAGTCTGTAGCATTTTCTTGAGTGTGCAACACAGCGATGTTAGCAGTTCGTTTAACTGTTGCTAGCAGGAGAGAATAGGATGAATCGACATATTAAACTTTCCTTCGGAAAGTTTTGATTCGTCAAACAAGTTCTTTCCTCATATCCTTCATCCGACATATTTGACTTTGACTGTAGTTGGTTTGCACCACGAGAAGAAAGCACATAAAATTATGGTACTGTTCAGATCAACCGCGATCGAATATGACGGACGCAAGGGGCCAGGAACGGCTTAGCGTCTGGCGAAAAAGACAGGCTGCCGAACTACGTATCGCGTTTGTCTCCCTTGGAACTGCTAGAGTCACGTGATGCTATTTTCTTGCACCTGCATTCGTATTTTTTCAGCAACTGCGTCACGAAAAGAGCATCGCGTGACTGAATCGGTCCACGTGCAGCACAGTGTGGCATCCTGTATTTTAGGTCAGCATCGAACGGCTTTAAGTGACGTCTTTTATGTCATCTCCTCCTATTTTACTTTCCTAAATCTATTGCTTATTACCTGTCATTTGTTATTCGGAGTATTGTGCTTGCAAATATACCTTCTATTTTGCAGATGTAGAAGAAATTAGTGATATTTTTGAGCCGTAATATGCAAAGTTTCAGAAATAAATAAAGAAAAAACTAACATTTCCGACGTATTCACTTTTTTAGTGTAATACGGCAGCTAAGGCCGCTCGAAATATTTCTGCCATCTATCGAGAAATCGTGGCATAAAAATAATTCCGTTATTTCGAAGATGGCCGCAGTGACGTTAGCGATCTGTCACGTTCAGGAAGGCTAGCGCGTTATGGCAAAAACACGCGTTATAGTAGATAGTAACAAGAATCGAATAATGTTCACACGATATTTTCTGAAATATTATTTTCCTTATAGCAATTCGAAAATGTTGTAAACATTTTCACAAACCGCATATTATACAATTTAAAGCAAGAAAATATTTCTAGATAACTTTAGAAAAAGGTATTTAAAATAGTAAAACAGAAAATAGAGAGATAAATAATCGTATTTTTCCAACAAATCATTTTTTAGCAATTGCACTTCCTTAATTCATTTTATAAAATTAGTAAGACAAAAGAATAACATTTATTGGATTGTGAACGAAAACGAAAAAAAAGTACAACAATAAAAAATCCTCAAAGACAATATAATCTGGATTATTAAAGAAACGCGAATTTGATAGCAAACGTTATAGGCACGTATTTTCTTTAATCACTGGAGCTCTAAAATCAGCTCAAACAGTCACTCACGTAGTCATGTAATGGATTTTTCCTTTCGATAATCATTTTAAAAGATTGAAGAAACCTTAGAAATGAGAAATATTGAAAAATATTTCTCAGAAATCGAATTAATAGTTTTATGGAATGCTCTCGTATTAAAGACGTGATTATAAATAAATTGTAAAAATATGTGACTCGTAAATAAAGTGTCATTTGCCAAAAAAATTAAATTAAATTAAATTAAATTAAAAATAAAAACTAATGAAAAACTGTTTACGCTAAATGTTTATTTACAAAATGAAATATTTATTATATTTCACACGTGAAGCTGATCTATTGCGCTTAAATAATGTATAGCTTTACAGTAATGTATAACTTTAACCTTAAAGTAATGTACAGCTTTATGTTCAAATTCTACAATTAAATGCGTTTAGAGGATTATAATCAGATTACATCAATTAAAACATAATTAGTTTGCAAAATTAATGTTTAATAAGAAACCCCTGTGGATTTTTTTTTCTCAGATTTTGATAAATAATTCAACGTATATTCGGTTAAAAAAATGAATGTGTTAAGTATGAAATAGATAGGTGTATGTAAAATGGCAAATAAATATTAAAATACACAAATTATGCATTTCTGTTCTTTGAAAAATGCCTAACAAAGAGTTTCTCATGATGAGGGAAATATTCCAAAATCATGGGCATCTACGACGTTGCACTAATATTTCGTAAATATTTCTTTTATCATAGGTAACGTTTGAGAATGTTTCATAGTACTCATAAAATACGAAAATTCCTTTGTTATATTAAGCTAAATATTATCTAGCTATCATCTTGCTATGGGCAAAAACGTTAAGTTAAAACCAATATAACTTCGTACTTGTTAATGATGCTGGAGACTTTTCCGCCTCCCACCAATTTTAAAACAATCCGCTTGTAGAACTCTAAAAATAACATTTTTTTTTTTTTTATAACAGAAACTTTTACTAACGTGCAATTTAGTTTGATGTTTACCAATGCTTCAGGAAATGTTTCCGTCCCTCGACACATATACCCCCTCCATAAACTGCATTCATGAGGAACAATTTTAAATATCACCATGAAACATATTCAGATGTTAGTTTTGGATTTCGTCAAGAGTTGTATCTTTGGAAAAGTTTTGTCATGAGGATAAAAATATACAGGAACTAGTCTTCCGCATGCAACCATTCAGGAGATACGGGCCAATTTTTACCTTGACGTCATACATAAAGAAAAGAAAGTAGTTTCGATTTCATCAAAGGTAACAACGTTGGAGAGGCCTTGCCATAAGATTCAAAGAAACTATATGAACTATCCTTCTGAATCCAACCGTTCAGGAGATATGAACAATTTCTTCAGTGACGTCGTATTTAAAGATATATAAAGAAATCCACTTTTGTCAAAAGTGGTATCGTTGGAAAACTCTAGCTTTGTGTGGTAAGTAATGATTAATTATTTAATGAACCCTAGTTTCCATTACTTCGACACGATTAAAATGAGACTGCTACTTCTGATGGCGTCATCTGCTTGCAATTTTCCTTCTTTATGTATGACGCCACGGAAAAAACATTGACACTATCTCGTGAATGTTGAATTTGAGCATGTTGTTCTTATATTTGTCTTGATGCACATGAATTGACATTTCCAACGATTTTACTCTTACCAAAATCCAGAAGTAACTATTGAATATCTTCTCCAGTCAGAAAAGTAAATTTCTGAGATTTTTAGTAACGTTTATGTAATAAAAGGATGCATTTGCTGCCATTTTGTTTTGGAAAGACGTTTTCTGTTAACTTTAGAAACCTATTAGTTTTATTAATTGTCCTTCTAAAGGTTTCAGCACATATATGAAATGTACCCAAAATCATGGAAGTACAAAGACCATTCAGTTAATACGTCCCGTTTGCAAATACGCCGCAGCGGCGTTGCAGTCCCAAGACTGCGCGTAAACGTCGAATTCACCACTATTGACGAAAGTGGATTTCTTTATTTTTCTTTACACCATCTGTGAATAAACACGCCATTGTTTGAGATGAGAGCGTTGCAGACACTATGTAATGGGTTGAAATAATGCTCAAGAAAATCCAAATGATACAAGCCGCGTTTAAAATGCGCTTATTCATGTGATTTTTTAATGTAAGGAATCTGTCAGCAGCTAATATTCATCTTCCGATTTGTAAAGTGTCTGTTAAACAGATCAGGAGTGCGTAAATAAGACGAAAATGAGTACGTCAGTCCAACGAAGGAAGGAACAATGTACATTTTGAGAACATAGTATAAAATCATCTCTAGTGATAGACGAATTTGTTCATTCGGTAGAAGAAAATATTAAGTAGAAAAGCTTTTCTTTCTGGCAAGAGATATCAGTATGTCTATGCTGTCAAATAAGAAGTTAGCTATCATTAAATACGACAGCGCTCTTTAATACATGGAGAAAAGAAATATGGTATATTCTTTTAAAATTACCCCATAACATATGGAATTTATGTTAAAACAAAGTCCAAATCCCGTACAGGAATTTACAATAAAGTGTTTTGTTACTGTATATTTTGTTTTTTCTTTAATTGTTCTGTGGATATAAATTTCTGCACATATCTTGAATTAAAATGCACTGATTTTTGTAAATGAATGTTGTATGCTGAGTTGCTAGAAACACAGCACAATTGGATTTTCAATTCAATACGTATGATAGGCCAAAGGTAAGAGAGATATTAGATTAGTCTCAAATAAGATAGGTAGACGATAAGTCTAAAATAACGAATAAAACATTTAATATAGTATTAAATGTTTTGTGCATAAAAGGAACTAGAGAAAATGCAATTCGCCCATTTACGATGTTTTCCAAATACATTTAATGTATTAAAATAAAATTTACGATATGTATCTCAATAAAATTATAAATGGCTAATTCGAGAATTTTCTCTTTGCGAACATGCAACACAGTGCTGTTTACGAATTTATTCTCAATTTCAGTTTGCGTTTTTCACAAAAAGATCTTATCAAATCATGGCAGAGTCAGTAAATTGAGGAATACTTATCTATCAAACAAATCAATATATCTTTTATTAGAAGAATAATTAATGAAATATATTTAAGTATGGACTTTTAATAATACTTAAACATCTTGAGTATGTAGAAGTTGACGAAGAAAATGATTTTAAGAAATAGCATTTCGTTTAAAATGTTTGTACAGATGAAATGATTTCGCTTATTTGTCAAATTTCTAAATAAGAATATAATAATAAAGATTTTCTAGTTAACTGAAGTTTTATATAAATTAAAAATATGAAGTTAGTCAAAAAATTACATAAACAATAGTATGCCAACTTACTTTTTGAAATTAAGGTAGGAAAAAATAATGAATAGAATAACGAAGGAAAACAAAAATAAATTATAGAACTTGTTTTTAAATCAAGTTCATTTTTAATAATAAACTGCATAATAAATAAATTAGTAACAAAATGTACAATTTTAAAATTAATAAACGATTATGTAATGTTAAAACTAGATTAAACAAATTACATTTAATTGTGCTAAACATTAAACATGATAGACCTAAAATTAAACTTAACTAAACTATTTCAAATTTTAAAAGTAGATAATTTTAAATATTTGTGTATACTTTTACGTACAATCTTTTAGTAAGTTAATGTTCAGTGATTTGATTACAACACACTTATTAAATTTAATTCATAAAATTAGCATTCTGAAAATTTTTGTTTGAGCGTATTCAAATATGTTATCCTACTTTACAAAAAAAAATAAAATTTCAGTCTGTAAAATTATAAATAAAAAAATAATTCCCATGAATTTATGCCGCAATATATTAACTCATTTCTGTGTGTATGGTTTGGGTACATAAAACAAACACGTACAGGTTAACAGCCTGCTAATATTTTGATAATCTACTATATTATTAATGTTCGAAAACGACGCCTCTCTGTCTGCCTATTGTTTTTGTCTGTAACTCTAAAAACTTTTCTCACAGACGGAGTAGAAAGGCACTAAAGTTATCAATCTACTATATCTACTATATTATTAATGTTCGAAAACGACGCCTCTCTGTCTGCCTATTGTTTTTGTCTGTAACTCTAAAAACTTTTCTCACAGACGGAGTAGAAAGGCACTAAAGTTATCAAAATACGCAGGAAAATTCGAGAATTCCATTCTTTCAGGTTTCGAAAAAATCCGCCGGTAATTAGAAAAGACATTAATTAAAAACATTAAAAACTCATTAAAAATTGCGCGAAAAGAACAATTTTTATCCAATTTGCAGCTGCGTTTGATAAAAATTATTTCCAAGCAAGAAAGAGACAAAGTGTCTGCGGCTAAAAATACTGAAGTAGGATTTTAAAATGGGCATGCAAATTATAAGATCTAAATCACCTACAGTTTTGAAAATAACACCACGTGAATCCTCTCTCTCTCCACATTACAAGATTGTAAAAATGAAGTAAATCCATTCATTAGAACCAAAGATATTAGTTATTATTTCTTTAATTTGATTGCATAAAAATTAATCCTTTTAACTTGATTCTTTCAGAGCCAGACATTGGGACGTCTAGCTCTCTAGAAGGATGAAAGATATGAAACCAGTTTAAGTGGGGTTATTATAGGCTATATAAAATTATTAAAAATATTGAATTTAAGAACTTGAAAATTATGTATCCCTTCGTAATATGAAATTCCCAGTCCAAAAAATTAATTTTTGTAAAAATCGGATAATAATTCCTGAAGATATCAATTTAAAAAGTTTTAATTTTGTGTGGAAAAAAGACGAGTTTTAATTTCGATACTGGGGATGTTTATCTCGGAGACAGATCGTCTGGCAAATATTTTACTTCCGAAAGACAGGATAAACGCACTAGGGCTTTTAAGCATCGTTATTATCATTTTTTATGCGATACGTATTTCAGTTGTACGTTTAACCGATATACGTACATACGTATAATACGTATTTAAGGAATACATATCCTTTAAATTATACGTTTTAACGTATCTGAATACGTATAAGCGTATATCGGTTAAACGTATAATTCAAGTATACGTTTAATTTAAGTATACGTATATTTCAAGTATCGTATTTACTTTTAATGCTGATGGATCGCATCAGTGTTACGTAACTGAACGGAGAACAAATTGGAAATCTGTGGCGTGACTTTAGCAATCTGTATAATATGTTTCATACATAGAATCTTGTTATTTTCCCTATAAACGATTATCGTAAATATATAACGAAAATAAAAAGACTTTTTGAGCAAATAAGGAGAATATACACGTTTCAGATTTATTGTTAATCCTTATTAAGTATATTCTTTGCTTATTATTCACAAAATTCTAACCACCCAAATCCGTAGTTAAAATCCGAAGTTCAAAATTGTTATTTAAGCAAATATTTAAGAGTTTCATTTATAGACTTGTATGCTCTGAAAATTGTGTCTTAAGATAATGATGACTTATCTTAAAGATTCATTTAATGATTTATTTTTTAGAGTAATTATTAATTTCAAACTAGTAAAAATCAATTTATCAAAATATCAGTCTTATCTAATTTATCTGTCCGTAGTTAGAATCTGAAGTTCGAAATTTTTATAAACATATTACATTGCAAACATATTACGCTTTTACTTTAGAAATTTGGGTGCTTAGAAATATGGAAAGATGGCCGCCAAGCCCATCATGCATAATTTGAAAAAAATTGAATTTTCAGAAACTCGTTAGGATGTATTTAGTACAGGAGAAAACGATTTCTATTAACATATACGTAGGAACTCGACTTATATATATGGTAACTTATTTAATGGAAAAAAGTTAAATAAGCAATATAATAGCTTGGAAATTTGATATCACACCATTTTTTAGCCACAACTTTTTTTTTTTTACGCTTGGCTTTTTTTACTTTTGAAAAGTTGTTTTTGTAGATATAAATGATATCTATATGTAGATATAAATGATATCTCTTTTTTTAAAAATATATTGAACATAAATTAAATAATCTAAACATGAGAAATAATTTAAAATTACATTTTACTTTCAGTCATTGTTTAAAGGGTTAACTAGAAATACCAGTAAGATTTTTCAATTAAACTAATTACACTCTTAAAAAAACATACTAAATGTGGCTTATAATAATACTTGTTATCCTCCGTTAAAAAATATCACTGACTAATCTATTAAATGAATAAAAATGGAATACGTACATAGCGTGTCAGCGCTGCATTTGAAATCAAACGTGATATCACGCTCTTTTATTATTAGCACTAGCTGGCTTCGCCCGCTAGCGGGCCCCTAATTTACACCGGGGCCTCAAATCTTGTAAAACCTCGAATAAGATAAACCACGAACCTCCGATCTGGTTCCCCGCTGCCTTCGGCACCGGATAATCCCTTAATTTGCACATCGAATTGTATAAACCTCTAAACAAACGAACATCCGACACGGGACACCGCTGCCTTCGGCATCGTATAGCAGTCGTGCTGCGCACGCTCAAGTTCTATCTTCCACCACCAGGTAGCGCAATCTGTTCTATATGAACCTCGGGCACTGAAATCGTTAAGGCTATAGATGTCGAGTCGAATGAGCTATACCCCGTCGTGATCTAGCCCATACAACCAGAGATAGGAAAGTGCCCCCTGGTGGTGAAAAAACGAAGTAAAATAGGAAAGCTCTACAGATGTCGAGTCGAATGAGCCATACCCTGTCGTGATCCGACCCATAGAAACAGAGATAGGAAAGAGCCCACTGGTGGTGAAAGCTAATCGTGTTTGGAGGGCAAATTGGGGGGATGAACACCGGAGATGCATAATAAGATTAGGCGGTCACAGACTTTTCAAACGATGTATCACATGGTGGATATGTGCAAAATTCAGAAAATACCCCCCCCCCCCCCACTGCATAATTTGATTAAGCTTCACAGACCTTTCCAACGATATATCATGTGAGAGGTGTCGGCAAAATTTAGAAAAGTGCCCCCTTTGGGGGGGGGGGTGAAAGTGGGAGGATGGACTCCGAAGATGCATGATATGAATAAGCGGTCACAGGCCTTTCGAACAATATATCACATGAGTAGTGTCGGGGGGGCGCAAAATGTGGGGGTTTCACCTGTGGTGCATAACATGAATAAGTGGTCACAGCCCTTTGTAACGATATCTGACATGACGGATATCGTTAAAATTTAGAAAAGTGTCCCCCACCCCTTGTGTAGGCAAAACGCGCTCCGCCCCTCTCTATAATTTTTGACGCAGCTTTATTTTTAAAATTTATGTTATGTGTTATAAAATATCGTAAAGTTTCAAACAGATAGCCTTATTATACTTCCAAATTTTGTTCACGCCCCTCCCCGAACTGTGATGCGCCATTCTTTTTTATAAATTTTTTAACATGTGTTATAAACTATCTTAAAGTTTAAAACAGATCGCATTGGAATTTAATATATTTGCTGAAATTACTTTTATATGTAGAATAATATAGAAATAAACCCATATGAACAATTTTTATAATTTCTGAAAGCTGATTTTTATTTATTTATTTATTTATCTATCTATTTATTTATTTTTTGTTTATTTAATTATTTAATTATTTATTTATTTATTTTGCATTGCCCTGTGCATGTTTGGAATTTCTTAGCAATTTCTTAGATTTACATTATTTTATTCAATTAAACATTGTACTGTTACAATAAATTTAAATGGAAACTTCACTTCTAAAACAAAAATAATTTAACAACTGGATTTCATTAATTTATAGAAAAATGACGTAAAAGGTATTCCTGCGAACGAAATGCCTGTCCTTTACCATGTTTTTTTTTCTTTTTTTAAAATAAATGAATCACTTTTAATTAATTAAAAAATTTTTGTTTACGTTTGGAAAGAAATTTTAAATGCCGATAACTCTTAATGTATACGTTTTAGAAGGTACACCTTCCCTCAAAAACTAATTTATTTTTAAAGATCTTTCTAAAAACGTAAATTATATATTTAAAATATTTTTTAAAGCATAAACACTACGTCTGATTACTTTATTTTACAATATTATAAGAACACGCATTTTATCAGACAATTAAATGCACTAAACAAACGCGAGTGAAAAATTGACCTGGGCCAGGGCTCGAACCTGGGACCTTACGCATAGCGTGCCGACGCTCTGAGACTGAGCCACCCAGATCGATGCGCTTCACGGGAATTTCTCATACTTATTCTTGTTGGAAACAGTCATCTGCCACAGTTTGCAGTCATATTTAATAGTTTGATAAAATGTGTGTTCTCATAATTATGAAGTTTTATTTTTTTTAAAAATATCTTCAGAAGAAAATGGCTGACTTGCAGATGAAATTTGATGTTGTTATAACTTGTAACTGATTTGTGCTATTATAATACAGATGGTACATGGTCGTTGGCATGTTTTATCTCTGTTTTGGCATAATTTTTTAATCGCCATGTTAATTAACAGTTTTTTGCTAATTAAGGATAGAAAATAATAATTTTTTACACTGGATTTTATAAAAGCACATAGACTACGTCATTACTTGTCCAAAAATGTAATTCTTTTTTTATTCTGCCGAATATTAAGGTCTGTAAGTTGTTTGAAAAAATAAAGTTTGACGAAGAAAAAAGTTATCATTTTAAGTAACTCGACGTTTTTTTTAAAAATCTATATCTCTGTTTATAAATCACTTATGAAGATGAGTTCGGTCTTAAATTGAAGAAATTCTCCCTTAGATTCTTCTAGTTTTCGTTTTTTTTGTCTACGACGCTTGGTTTGTTTGATATCTGATATTTTAATCTGGCATGTTTTGTCGATTTAACATTGCGAAGTTGATTTCTGTAAGTAAGTAGTAGCGGTCTAGTTCAGTTCTTGGCGTTGTTTGTGTGGCGTTTTTTTTTTAAAACTTGGCTTGGCAGAGCGACCGCCCTGCTTGATTATATATATAGAATAATATAGAAATAAACCCTTCTTTAGCTTGTAATTAAGATATACGAACAATTTTTAGAATTTCTGAAAGCTGATTTTTATTTATTTATTTACCTATTTATTTATTTATTTATTTATTTTTATTTATTTTTTTGCGTTGCCCTGTGCATGTTTAGAATTTCTTAGCAATTTCTTAGATTTACAATATTTTATTCAATTAAACATTGTACTGTTACAATAAATTTAAATGGAAACTTCACTTCTAAAAGAAAAATAATTTAACAATTGGATTTCGTTAATTTATAGGAAAATTACGTGAAAGGTATTCCTGCGAAACGTTTGGAAAGAAATTTTATATGCCGATAAGTCTTAATGTATACATTTTAGAAGGTACGTCTTCCCTCAAAAACTAATTTATTTTTAAAGATCTTTCTAAAAACGCAAATTATATATTTAAATTATTTTTAAAGCATAAACACTACGTCTGATTACTTTATTTTACAATATTATAAGAACACGCATTTTATCAGACAATTAAATATACCAAACAAACCTGAATGAAAAGTTGACCTGGGGCAGGACTCGAACCTGGGACCTTGTGCATGCCGTGCTGACGCGCTGCGACTGAACCACCCAAACCGATATCCTTGAGCAGCAATTTCTCATACTTATTCATGTTGGAAACTGTCATCTGCCGCAGTTTGCAGTCATATTTAATTGTCTGATAAAATATGTGTTCTTATAATTATGAAGTTTTATTTAAAAAAAAATATCTTCAGAAGAAAATGGCTGACTTGCACATGAAATTTGATGTGGTTATATTATAACCTGTAACTGATTTGTGCTATTTTAATACAGATGGTACATGGTCGTTGGCGGGTTTTATTTCTGTTTTGGCATAATTTTTTAATCGCCAAGTTAATTAACAGTTTTTTGCTAATTAAGGATAGAAAATAATTTTTTTTTTTTACACTGAATTTTATAAAAGCACATAGATTACGTAATTACTTGTCCAAAAATGCAATCATTTTTTTATTCTGCCCAATATTAAGGCCTGTAGCTTGTTTGAAAAAAAAAAAGTTTGACGAAGAAAATAGTGATCATTTTAAGTAACTCGACGTTTTTAAAAAAAGCTATATCTCTGTTTATAAATCACTTGTGAAGATGAGTTTGGTCTTAAATTGAAGAAATTCTTCCTTAGATTCTTCTAGTTTTCGTTTTTTTTTCTACGACGCTTGGTTTGTTTGATATCTGATATTTTAATCTGGCATGTTTTGTCGATTTAACATTGCGAAGTTGCGTTCTGTATATAAGCATTAGTGGTCTTTATTCCATTTCTTGGCGTTGTTTGTGTGGCGTTTTTTTTTAAAGCTTGGCTTGGCAGAGCGACCGCCCTGCTTGATTTTAAAAATATGAGGGGGTCAGGCCAAGAAATTGCCAAGTCACATTTTTGGTGAAATAAATCTAACACTGTAATCTGTTGCTTAATATTGTAACTTATAATATCCAACATATAATTTGTTTCTAATGTCACTTACTGGCAGAATATATGACAGGTTTCGATTTTGCCCAATATGTTTATGCCCCCAATGAAGATAGCTAATTTACAAAAAAACATAATAGTAATATTATTAAAGTAATGCCATATTGTTACTCAGACTATCTCAAATGTTAGTAAGACATTGGAGAAAAACTTTAGGCTATATATCTTGATTTGAGTATTGGATTAAATTTTCAAATTGAAATATCTCAGAAGTTCAAAAATGTGGCTTGGCACTCTCTTCGCCCGACCCCCTCATATTTTTAATATAGAAAAAAGTATTCTTAAATAAAATAAAAGTATGTTTAGTTAGTTATTTGTTACGGCCGATTTTCTGCACTAAAGATATAGGCCGGTGGGGGGAGTGCTCTCCGTTGAGGTCTTTAAAAGAAAAATAAGATTATGAAACTTCCCAGAAGTTGGATTGATCAATGTCAGTATAAAATAGGAAGTCAATGTAAGTTTTTGTTCTGCAATACTAATGTTTCGGGCGAAATGTCCACGCCATAAATCAAAATAAGCTATGTGCGTGTGTTACAGATATGCAAAAGATAAATCATTTCATAGTAAATCATTTAATAATTAATAGTCTATATTTGAGGGGGGGGGGCAAAATCTAAAGTAAAGGAAAAAAATATTCCGATTTTTTTTTCAAGTATCGATTGCACGGGACACAGCGGTTGTTTGTCAAAGTTTCTGATCAGCATACCAGCAGGAGAAAGGCATAATTTTTTAAGCAATGAACGAAAACCGTTTAAACGCTTATACGTTTAACCGCTGGTGTAAGATCCGTATATACGATGTACCGTATATGCTGTTTCGTATAATACGTATAACCGTTTCGGCCGTATCATACGTATCCAAAATCTGCACACCGTATAAAACGTATTATACGTATACTCGTATAAACGTATAATAGGGAGCACTATTAAAAACCCTTTAACAAAGCAATTCATTTCTAAAAATTGATATGTGATCTGATATTTCAGAGAATGAAACATTTTGATAAAAAACCGCATTTTCTTTGTACTAAGAGATTTTGGGCCCTTGTTATTTTTTTAATTATTATTATTGAATTTATCGATTTTAAATTTATGCATCCATGTTTAGATTTTTGCGAGGATTCTATATATGTAATTTTAATTTTAATCCGATAATTAGGAAGTAATTTACAAATAATTTTGTATTTAATTATCAGGCAGCTTAAAATTAAATGCCAGATATTAAGGCCGCTCTATCCCCAGATTAAAAGAAATATAATAAGGTGATCTGTTTGAAACTTGAAGATATTTTATAACACATAATATAAATTTTAAAAATGAGGCCGCGTCGAAAAATATGGGGAGAGGGAAGCGCCTTGTCCCCCCCCCCCCACCCGAAGGAAGGTACTTTCCTAAATTTTGAAAACACCCCTCATGTGATATATCGTAGGAAATGTGTGTGACCGCTTAATCATATTATGTTACGGAATAAACTATGTTACGGATTTCCGCCAAACTGATTCCAAACATTATAATTAAAGTAATAAAGACCCTCTATAACATTTTTTAAAGTTTCTGAGTTTATACCACTTCTTTCGAATAATAATATCAGATTTTATATTTTGATTTCATAATATCTCGAGTTCTACGAGTCCAATCGCAACGCGGTTTCGCTCATTCGAAACGATATCAATAGCACTTACCTATTTAGTTCCAAGTTTCACCACCAGGGGGCGCTTCCGGAAATCGGGTTCTATGGTCCCGATTACGACGGCGTTTGGCTCTTTCGACTGGATTTCGATAGCTTTACAGATTTCGGTCATGTTCGTACAGAACAGATTGCGCCCCCTGGTGGTGGAAGGTGTAATTAAAGGATTTTTCAGCCAACTTTGGTTCTATGAAACACATCACGACGCGGTTTGGCTCAATCGACTCGACATCGATAGAGGATACTAGAGCTTATCTATTTTAGTTCGTTTTTTCACCACCAGGGGGCATTTTCTAACCTCAATTTCTATGGCCCGGATCACGACGGGGTATGACTCTTTCGAATCAACATCGATAGAAGATACTAGAGCTTATCGATTTTTGTTCCGAGTTTCACAACCATGGGGCGCTTTCCTATCTCTGTTTCTATGGGAAGGATCACGTCGGGGTATGGCTCGTTCGACTCGACATCGATAGAGCTTACCGATTTTAGTTCGTTTTTTCGACGACGGGGTATGGATCATTCGACTCGACATCGAACGCCTTAACGATTTCAGTTATGATCGTATAAAAAGATTGCGCCACATGGTGGTGGAAGATGGAACTAATGTATACAGCAACGTGTGCGCAGCACGACTGCTATACGGTGCCGCAGGCAGCGGGGACCCGAGCCGGAGGTTCGCTCAGTTAGATGTTTTTACTATTCGATGTGCAATTTAAGGGGTTATCCGGTGCGTGCGTAGCACGACCGGTATGCGGTGCCGAAGACAGCGGGGATGAGGGTAAGAGGTTCGTTCGGTTAGAGGTTTGTACTATTCAATGTGCAAATTAAGGGATTATCCGGTGCCGAAGGCAGCGGGGACCCGGTTCGGAGGTTCGGAGGTTCGAGTTGGATGCGAGACAGAGGGTTGTTCGTTCAATGTTTTATAAAAAAGGAGATTTCAAAATATTCGAGGCACCGATGTAAATTAGGGGCCCGCTAGCTGGCGAAGCCAGCTAGTCTATTATTTATACTTTATTTTTTCTATTATTAAAACACCACATGCGTATGACGTCATTTGCACTGCACTTATTTTAAATCCGTAAACTGTAACATTTTTGTCTTAAATGTAAGTCTAATGAGGGATTCTTTTCTACTACAATCCATTAATTCTTTAGTAGCTAGACAGGGAAACTCTTTCCTGCTTTTAACAAACCCTACTACATGAAAAATTCATACTATTCCTTTTATTCCCTTATCGTATGTCTCAACAGAGTGTATTTAGTGAATAGAAAAACTGTATAAGCAGTCTTAACGCAAGAAAATGTGTTTAAATCAACGTTATGGGGGCTTTCAGTATAGCTTTCGTAAAACAAATTATTTTTTCTACAATTACGTTTACACACTCAGCAAAGTTTCATTTTCTCGTCATGTGTGTTTTAAAGAAAGCAAAAGTAAGACAAGTATTTTTAAGAGAAATATTAAATCAACTACAAAGGTTTCTTTCTTAACTTTGTGTTTTGTCGCAACCCTTTATTTTTATCAACATTACAGCCTCGATTAGGTCGTGCTGTAGCCATCTCAAGGCAGAAAATTCTACTTAAAGTCAAACGAAACCCACCTCTTGGTTATCCCGAATCCTGACACGATGCAAGATTCTAATACTCATTCATTTTAAGTCCCATTATTGCAAATATCGTACACATTGATAGCGTAGTAGGCAATGATATATTTATATATTTGACGTTTCCCTGTAAAAACAAAGCTATACACAGTACGACGATTATGGTAAATAAAGTAACATAGTATTATTTACCTTAAAATCATAGTCCCAATTCGCGACTATTGGCAATTTTTTGGGAAAATTATATCCTGTTATATATAAAAAAGCATACATACAGACAGACAAACATATTATATTTAGATCCTAAATAAATTGAAACGGAGCTACCAGTAGATGTGGACCTTTCCAAGAAAATAAAATAAAATAAAATAAATAAAGAGTGGAGTATTTGATCAAGAGTTATGCGTGAACTTAAAAACAAATTGTATAACCTCCTTCGTTGGAAGTCAGTTAAAAAGTTAATAACTAATTCACGCATGTAAACGAAATCACAAATTGAATTTAAAGAGTTAACAAATTGAAGAACAAATGAAGAAATAATCAAAGGGACGTTTTTACATGAAAAATGCATATTCCTCACTTCCTTTTTATTTTATGTCTCAACAAAGAGTATTCAGTGAGAAGAAAAACTGCATAAACAGTTTTAATGGTGGAAAATGTGCTTATATGTGTCTCAAGAGGGTTTTAAATTTATCTTTTCTGAAACAAATTATTTTTTCTAAAAGTATTTTGCTCTATCCAGCAACGTTTCGTTTATTCGTTATGCGTCTTTTAAGAAAACAAAAGTGAATAAAAAAGTACGTACTTATGCAAATTTAATCACACGTTCAATTTAACGAGGAGAGAATTGGAACAAGTTAACAAATTTTATAAAAGTAAATAATTTATGAACATTGATCCCTGAAAATAGTGTATTTATTTTTTTAATATTTCTAATTTATATGCCAACAAAGGGTATTTAGTGAGCAGGAAAATTATGTAATGTGCTTTAATGTAATGCAAAATATATATGTCTGACGATTTATTTATGATTACTTTTCGATTTTTTCTGTTTGGAGTAATTTTTTTAGTAATCGTTTTTTCAGGGAAATATTGCAATGAACTTATGAAATTCAATTTTTGTCATGTATTAATGAGAAAAAATTGAATTAAGTATTGGATAGTTATATACAAATATACCATAGTGCAAATAAAATGAGCCAGTGGACCCAAGCGAAGATTTCACATTGCAGTCTAATAATTTATTTCAGCAATATCTAATATTTTTTTAGATGCAGATTTAAAGTTCTAAAAAGATGAAGGATAAAAATAATCTGCAAACAATATTATCATCTTTTTATTCCATCAAAGTTACAGTAAAAACTAATCGAAGATAGCAACAGGCACGCTCGAGATAAAAAAAAATTACAATCGTATTTGAACTGCATTAGAGGATGACGTCAAACGCTTCGAAAAAAAAAACGGAACAAAGAAAATTAAATTGAATGTATATAAAATACAATTTAATTTAATAGAATTAAGCATGCATTTTTGGCTACACGTGAAATACCACTGCTTCGATTCATCGATGGTGTCATGTTCTTCTAAACATTTGAATTTGCATTTTGCTTTTTAATCATAAATATAAAATAAACCCGTGTGGAGAAATCGGACTTTATTTAATTTGTACTTTTTTTTTCATAATCATTGTTGAGCACAATATAATGCGATATTTTGTTTTCTGGTAACATTGATTTCGGAAAAACCTTTCATTTTGCTTATGAAAACAATTCTGATTTAATTTTTAATTAACTGCAATTTTTAATAAAAAAAACATATTTTAACGATAGGTCAGAGTGTACTATTTCAGAAGCCGGTTCTAAAACCTTCCGAGTGATACATCGTTCATCGTTTTGTAAATGCATATAAAAAGGGATGTTGACACCAGAAATAATACAGGGTCATTCATAATTCCCTCCGGGGTTTCGAAACGTTATAGTAAAAAAACGAAGACGAATATGAAAAAAAAGAAACACATGAAATTATTCCGAAACTATTCAAGTTTTACTTACATACATTACAGGTGTTCTATGTGTGAACCCTTGGTCACACGGCATACATCCATGCGATAGTCCAGTTCCTGCCATACTCCGTTTCTTTAAATCTGAATCAGTGGTGTCAGTTCAACGGGCCTTTCGTAATAAATATCGAAAACAGGGACCAACTGACAAAACAATTCATGTGTGGTACCGGAAATTTAAATTTTTTACTATACCGTTTTTTTACTATAATGTTTCGAAACTCCGGAGGGAATTATGAATGACCCTGTATATATTATTTTTGTCTGGTAAATATGTTTCTCATAAATAAAATACAATTTCTGTAATTTCCTGACAGAATGCATTGTTTCATTTATTCTGAACAATATTAGGTAAACAAAAGCACCACGTAAATCTTTGAAATCTATAAAACTATCAGATATAATTTATTCTTTATTCTTCATAGTATGAAAAGTACATGGCTATGGCATCATTTCCCCTGCATTTATTTTACATCCAAACACTGCCTCATTTTGGTCATGAAAGCAAATCCAAAGACGGATTGACCTCAACTACAGTCCGTTAATTTCTGTGTAGCTAGACAGGGGAATCATTTCCTGCTTTTAGCAAACGCTGCTGCATGAAAAATTCATACTATTCCTGTTTGTCTCTTATCTTATGACTCAACAAAGTATATTTAGTTAATAAAAAACTGTAAAAGCAATTTTAACGCAAGAAAACGTCCTTAGCAGGGCTTTAAGTCTGTAAAAGAAATTATTTTCTCTCTACAGTTGTATACATTTACTCATTCAGCAAAGTTTCGTTTACACATGAATGTTTCAAAGAAAGGAAAAGTAAAACATGCAATGTTTAAGAAATATATTAAATTAACTTCGAAGGATTTTTAGGTGCGTTCGTGATTATATAAAATACGTAGCACCTATAGTCGTCGTCTGGTCCGTCCGTCTTTCTCTCCGTCCGTCTGTGTGCATATAACAGTGCAAAAACTACCCAGCCGGATGGTTTGAAATTTAATATATATTATCGTTGTAGAATTTTGTCGAGTCATTTCAAATTTTATGAAAATGGAATCAAAACTTATGAAGATATTAATAAAAGTTTTCTTTATTTTATTAAATCCTATCGTACGTAATCTATATAATAAAAGCGCAAGTCATGTGACTGAGGAAAACAAATACGGGCAAACCGCTTCATTTTTCATATGTCAGGCGCCCATTTTTATTCAAAATTATTTTTTAGAATAAAATTGCTTAAAAGTTACATTTTTAAAAAGATCTTTGATAAAAAATTGTTTGTGTGAGAGATGAGTTACATTAAAAAATGTATAGATTCTGAGATAACTTCAGGGGAAATTACGTTAACAGCCGAATATCTCAATCCATGAGAGTAAATAAACACAGGAGATTCTTTCATTATGAGTCATAAAAATATTAAACCATGGACGTAATCATTCGCAAAGCAAGATCTCCGTGGTGAATTTTACAGTGCTGTCTGGTGTAAAAAAAATAATTCGCATTTGCAAACGTGGCATACGTATTAAGAAAAAGAAAAGGCATATCCATTTCGCTCATAGCAGACGATGTAATTCATTTCCTGAAATAATAAGGATGATTTTTTTACATTGTGAAACTAGTTTCAAAACGAAATCCTATGTCAAGTTTAACGTACAATTTCCAGCTTCTTTTTCTTATCATGGTGTTTCTGTGACAACCCTTTATTGTTACTCAGATTAAAGCCATGAATACGCCCGGTTATACGCATCCCGAAATCCAAAATTCTAATTAAAATCTACCGCAAACGCAAATCTGGGATGACCCGAATCCTGACCCGATGCAAGACTCTAATCAACTTTCATTTTAAATTACATTAAAAAATATATCGTTGAGTTGCATGAGCAGTAGACGATGATATAATAAAATATTTGGCATGTCTCTGCAAAACATCTACACACACAAAGATTATTGTAAAAACGTATAAAAATACTGTTCATCTTAATAGCATTTACAAAATCCGTGACGATTTGTCAGTTTTTTTTCCGAATGTTAAAGTTTATAATATCAAAACAAGCAATATAATTTTTTTTTTAAAGTCAATTCCTACTTTTGAATCATAAATATTTAAAATAAACCCGGGCAGCATTAATGTCCCACGTTATCTTTATTGAACATTATTTTATAATCATCGTTGCGGTATTTTATTTTTTGTTGGCATCACTCATTTGAGATAAATCTTTCATTTCATTTTATGAAAACAATGGGAGACATATTTTTCTCCCATATAAAAATTAAAATTAATTAATTAAATTTAATGAATGAATTAATATTTGAAAAAACTGTATTAACATCAATTGTCATCCAGTACAAGTTTAAAAAAATTTATTTGAACTTGAATGGATGAATAGAAAATATTTTATTAACGATTGAAAATTCCAACAAGATATATATAGAGAGAGTGTGAGCTAATAGTAGGAATTTAAAAATAGAAAACAAGTTGGATATTGCACGGCAAACGTGACAAATGAGGTTCGTTCGTACTGTTATTATATCAGTGAAATGAATTATATTGTCTGTTATTATGGTGTGATTAATTTCCATATTTAAATAAGTACATATTAAGTTGGCAACATTTTACGTTTACCGAAAATTCCAATGGAAAACATAAGCCTAGCTTTGCAAATTTAAGAACTTGAAATCCATATTTAGCCACTTTTTAAATTTAACATCTATTTCTCCGGAAACGTCTATCCAAAAAACTGTCGATAGATTATAGGATTGCGATAATTAAACAATTTTAGTGCACAAATTCGGTTTTCAAATTCAGTAATATGGAAATAAATGGACTCCATCTTAAATAGGACGTAATCACCATGGCAACTTAGAATCATTACCTATCATGGGGTATCATTAAAATAATTACACATGATAGGATTTAATAGAATGAAGAATGTGACTATAACGTGGTCATAGAGGTTATAAATTTTCATATACTTCATATATGACTACAACGTCTTACATGTCAGATAACTTGGCGATATATCTCGGTTGCTTCACGATTGATTCTCAGAAGCTGCTATAACAAGGAAGTACTGATTTTTTTTAAAAATCAAATTTCTTAATAAGTATTTTAATATACAGGGTGATTTTTTTTAAAGTTGTGAAAGTAAAACTCTATAACAAAAGAACCACTGATCCAAATGACCTAAAATTTCACCAGTATGCTCCCAAAGCAATGGGGATTTTTTAGGCATGGTTAAAAAAACTTAAAATCGCACCGACAGATGGCGCTGTACATCCAGTAAAGTCGGGAAAAGAAATTGCGCCCAGCACACGCACATTGGCGATAAGAACGTGAAGTACGCACAACTCGTGTTCATTATTTTACGGAAATCCTCGCAATGACTGTGCCATTGACGGGCCGTGCGTTGTTAGTGAAACTGGATTATCAGAATAATGACAGCGCGGTAACTGCTCTTAAGAGATTTAGGACACTTAAGAATTTAAGAAAAGGTCCAATGACGACAGAGGGCAAACGGAAGATGGTTTCTCAAAGTACCGTCCATTGTTTTCCTCCCACAGACGATATTCTTTGTTTCTGCTACCTTGGAGCGCCATCTGTCGGTGCGATTTTAAGTTTTTTTTAACCATGCCAAAAAAATTCCCATTGCTTTGGGAGCATACTGGTGAAATTTCAGGTCAGTTGGAGCAGTGGTTCTTTTTTTATAGTGTTTTACTTTCACAACTTAAAAAAATCACCTCAAGTTTTGATTCGATTTTCATGAACTTTGAAATGACTCGAAAAAATTCTGCAACGATTATATATATTAAATTTGAAACCATTTGGTTGGGTAGTTTTTGCGCTGTTATATGCGGACAGACGGACGGACCAGTCGACGAGTATAGATGCTACGTATTTATATAATTACGAACGCACCTAAAAACAGATTGCCAGACAAACATATCATTTTTAGACCTAATTTTAAATTTAAACAGAACCACAAGCTGGTCAAAAGCATCCAATAACGCAAAAATGAAAATCAAAGCAACCGTTCAAGAGTTATGCGTGGACATGCATAACAAATATACAAAATAATCGTATAACCTTCATTGTTTGAATTTGGTTAAAAAGATTCTAATGTAAACTAAATCAAACATTTAACTTAACTTCTTAACAATGTTATGTCGTTAGCCGAATTCAGACCTTTAATGGGGGTAGCACTAAAGGGTTGCCGCAAAAAAACAAAAGTTAAGAAAGAATTCTTTGAACTCGATTTAATATATAATTAAAATTTACTTGATTTTCTTTTGCTTCTTTTGCTACTTTCTGCATCGTTATAATTTTTAGACCATAAAGAAATATGAACGGAACCGCAACAAAACCAATAGCTTTACAGCATTAACAAAAATAAATAAAAACCGTTCCAGAATTATGCGTGGACATATATAAATTTTATAACTTTCTTAGTTGGAAGTTGGTTAAAATAGTGTTATTGTAAACTAAATCACATTGAACTTAACGAATTAACAAATTATATAAAAGATTTAGTCAAGAAAATTATTATCCATGAAAAACCCATATTGTTCCTTTTTTTCATTTTATGTCTCATCAGAGATAATTAAATGAGAAGAAAAACTGTATAAGCAGTTTTAATAGCTGTAAATTTGCTTACATATGTGTCAGGAGGGTTTCTAATTTATCTCTCGTGAAACAAATTATTTTTTCTAAATTTCTCCATTCAGCAAAGTTTCGTTTAATCGTCATGCATTAAAAAAATTACTAAAGTGAGTAAAAAGATACTTACTTATGTAAATTTAATCTCATATTAAAATAGGCAAAGAAGTTATTTAGGTAATGTAAAAACGATTTAAGGAATCTTGGAAAAAGAGAAAAATATGTTCCTGGAGGGCTTTAATTTTATCTTCCGTGAAATAAATTATTTTTCGACTATTAATTTCCTATTCAGCAACGTTTCTTTTATTCGAGATATATTCTTGAAATAAAACAAAAATAAAAACTATATGTATTGTTAAAAATTTAAAATTGAAGTAGAATTTAACGAGTTAACAAATTGTATTTAAGATATAATCAAAAAACAGTTCTGCTTCAAAAATGTACATGTCTCCTTCTTTTCCAATATTATGTCTCAACAGACGCTATACAGAGTAAAAAATCTCTATGAGATGTTTTAATTTCGGTAAATACGCTGATATATATGTCTCAAAGGGTATTTAAATTCACCTCTGGTGAAAAAAAAAGAATTTCTAGAATTACTTTGCTCTATTGAACAAATTTTCGTATATTCGTCATGTATGCTTGAAAGAAAAGAAGATTAAAAATGATATTAATATAAACTTAATCAAATGTTGAATTTAACGAATGAAAAATTATGTTCAAGAATTAATCCAGAAACATTTCTGCTTGAAGAATCCATATATATATATATATCCTTTTATTCCTATTTTATGTCTCAGTAGAGGGTGTACAGAGCTGAAAAACTCTATAAGAAATTTTATTTCAGTTAAAATGCGGTTATATATGTCTAAAAAGAGTTTTATATTCACCTCTCGTGAATACATTTTTTTCTCGAATTAATTTGTTTTATTCAGCAAAATTTCGATTATTCGTCAAACATGTTTGAAAGAATACCAAAGTAAAATTGATATTAACGTAAACTAAATCACACACGTTGAGTTTAACGAATTAACAAATTAGGTTAAAAAATTATTCAAAATAAATGTCTGCTTGAATATGTATATGCCTCCTTTTATTCCTATTTTATATCTCAGTAGAAGTTATATGGAGTAGAAAACTATATAAAGAGTTTAAATACGAAAAAATGCGTTTATATAAGTCTAAAAAAAGTTTCAAAATTCCCTCTCGTGAAAAAAAAATTAGAATTATTTCATTCTATTTAGGAAAGTTTCATTTACTCATCAAGCGAAAAAAAAATTAAATAAATATAAACTGAGTAAAATGGTACTTATTTATGTAAATATAAACACACGTAAACAATTGAGAAGATGTTATTTAAGAAATGTAAAAACTGTATAAGCAGTGTTGAAGGGGGGAAATGTTAGCAGTAAGAGAACTTTATTTTTCGAGAAACAAACTATTTTTCTACAATTACTTTTCCCATTCAGTAAAATTTTGTTTACATGTTCTGTGTAATTCATAGAAAACAAAAGTAAAATGTAAAGTAAATGCTACATGGAATTTAAACGAATCAACAATGTCTATTAAATAACTAACAGAATAACAATTGTTCTCGAAGAATGTATTGTGTTTGTAACAATATTTAAATTCTAATTCTTCAAAATTAAAATTATTCCGTGTTATATATAATTTCTAAGTATTCTCATTTCTTACACTATTTCATCTTCAACTTCTAAAAAATTGGTAAAGAAAAAACAGTCTACCAATATCTCGAAAAGGATCCCAGCGGAAATATTGATGTATTTCTTCCTAATATTTCAGCGAATAAATAACTAATGGAGACAGTAAAGAAGTGCTGAGCAGATAACAAATTCTTGTGATAAACATAACATTTACACAGGGGCGTGTAACATAGAGACACTTTGACGAACGCAAATATTTAAAGTTAAGAAAAGCATTACATTTAATGTCTTCTGAAACTATTTCTCACTGAATATATTTAAAGTTCTAGATTAATATAATTTATCGAGGAAGGTCCCACATGAGAAGCGTTCCAAAAATTTTAAGCAACTTTTTTTTTTTAAATCTGGCTTAGTCTGGTTGCAGGCACAAACTGGCTCTACTTGCCGGGTAGATCATTCGAAGGCGCTTTAACATGGCACGGTTTTGCAATGAAAAAAAGCATATTTTTCTTTTTAATACTTTCCAACAAAGTTGAAAATACACTAATTAATTTATTTATCAGCAGAGGTGAAATTACGCTGTAAATTGATGAAATACAACGGATGTGAATTATCACTTTACTAAAAAGCACACAACATTAGAGTGAAAAAAATGTCCATACCGGGTTCGATCCCAGATACCTTGGTATAGCGCTCAAAATGCTTTACCAATAAAGCCATTCAGACGACTTCTAGTCTAGCATCCTCCCACTCCTATATGGCAAGACTACAACCACGCAGCACAAGATGGAAAATCAATCATGAGCACAAAACCGTTGGCATGCATGAGACAAATTAAACCCAGTATCGGTGAATTTTTATACACTAATTTTTTTTTCTTCAGAGCTGAAATTACGCTGTAAATTAATGAAATACAAAGCATGTGAATTAACACAACATTAGAGTAAAAAAAAAAAAAAAAAAAACTTTGGTGCTGCACTTGGTGCGCTATACCAAGGGATCAGGGATCGAACCCCGGTCTGGACATTTTTTCACTTTAATGGTTGTGCGCTGTTTAGTAAAGTAATAATTAACATCCTTTGTATTTCAAAGTTGAAAAGTTTTTATGAATCCGGTTTGTGTTTTTGTTCAGCTGCCTAGCTGTACTCTAACTCTCGTAAATATACTCAGATTTCCATGTAATTTTCATATGTTATTGACGTATACTATAGAATGTTCGGTATTGTAAATAAGGTTTGTAGCATTTAAAGGGACACACAAAAGATTTCTGTTAAATTATGATATATGGTGGCAAATCGTTTGTGATGCATTTTATTGATATTACGATATTTCAACCCTAATTAGATTTATATGCATCACTAAGGTTGGCTACAACATGCTTTCTCAGGAGTATAAAAATAGTAGCACTTATAGTTTAATGACATTTTAAAATAATATTCTGTTAATATTGGAAAGTGATTCATAATCTATGCTTGATGAATGACTTTCGTTCTATTTCTTTTTATCTTACGCATTAACAGAAAATATTTAGTAAATAAAAAGAACTGTAACAACAGTCTTTACGGGAAAAAAAAGTGTATTATGCTTTTGGAGGACTTTAAGTTTATCTTTCGTGAAACAAATTATTTTTTCTACAATTGCTTTTTCGCATTTTTGACTAATTCTCGAATGAAACATATATTCGTTATTATTTGGAATAATGCAATTACGGAACAGTCAGAAATGAATTACTTTTCAAATACTTCCAAGAAAGTGTTTATTATGAAGTTACATTTTTGTTAAACTTTTCAGAAAATAGTGTATAAGAAATAAATACTCAAATTTTTGTTACATAAGTCACTTCTCACATTTCAGTGTTTAATCCTCTGACTGCTTAATATTTTTTTCGACTGATGTGTATTTATATTATTATATATTTCAAACCATCATGCATTTGTAATATGTAGTACATTTACCCTTTTACTGTGGAATTTTTAAAACAAAATTGCTTCAAAAATTGTGTATTATATAATTTTTTCTGCAAATATCTTGCCTGTGGAAGTCACATGATAAGCAGTTGAAGGGTTTTAACGGTGCGATGGTAAACTACTGCACTCAAATTTCCCTCTTTATGCTTAACTATTTTTTTATTTGACTATCCTTGAACGAAACTTATATTTGTTATTATTTTGAGACTGTTCTCGTGAAATACTCAGCATAATGCTATTATGAAACCAAAAAATGAATTGCTTTTTAAATACTTCCTAGAATGATTTTATTATCAAATTACATTTTTTTGTAACTGGGAACAAATAGTATATAAGGAAAAGCCTTTAAAATTCTTGTTATATAATAAGTCACCGATCACATTCTTGTGTTTAATTTATTCATTTCGAAGCCCTGTTATTTATATTTAACAATTTTTTGTCAGATATTTAGAAAATACTTAATAAATACTTAATAAAATAGCAAATAAAGAAGTTTTTTTGTTGTTGTTTAGTGGTATAATTTGCACTTCAAAATTTCTGTAACTGTCCTCTATTTTACTTGCAAATAAAAGGAAAAATACGACAAGTGGTATAGTCTTTCAATAATTCAGCGAAAAGTACAAAGAACTCACTGCCTTCCGGTCTTAAATAAAGCGAAGGTGTGATCGATTAATTGCTAAAAATTTTCCTGGGGTATTTACATACTTTTAGAACGATTTTAGGGCCATTATGTTAATGTTTAAACGGTAAAGATTAATTTTTAAGTCTTCGATATAATACGTAATCTTATTTCTGGACCTTTAGTCTGAATCGTTCTTTCCATGACAGAAAGACTTGTCGTATAATTTCTAGGGTATTGTTTGTCATTCGCCAAATTCGCGCTTCGTAGAATATATCAACCGTGGTGGGTTTGCTGTTAGAAAGATCTATTTTTAGCCGACCAGAGGCACAAAAGTCCATAGGATAAGCGTGTAAGGGTATTCACGTTAATATGTCGAAAATGTATAGATGCAATACTTGTCTCACTTCTAATTTTTTCCAAGGAATGCATTAATAGTTTTAAATATATGACTGGTGACTTTGTTTTGGAGCAGTTTCCCTATCTGAATTTCAAGAATGGGAGAATAAAAAATGGGAAAAAGAAATGGAATTTATTCTGTAAATATCGAACGCAAAACACTCTCTTGATATTATGATGAGTTTATTTGAAAAATTTTCACACTCTTTTTATTTTTTATTTGCCATTTTTAGAGAAAACTACGCCAATCATAAAGCCTTTACTGAAATATTTTTGAATTCTCGGAACCAGGTTTGGACATCTTTTTCTAAATGTTTACGATAGTAAACAGACCCTTTTTAGGTGCGTTCGTAATTATATAAATACGTAGCACCTATAGTCGTCGTTTGGTCCGTCCGTCTGTCCGTCCGTCTGTCTGTCTGTCTGTCTGTCCGTCTGTCTGTCCGTCCGTCTGTCTGTCTGTCCGCATATAACAACGCAAAAACTGCCCAACCAAATGGTTTGCAATTTAAAATATATTATCTTTGCAGAATTTTGTCGAGACATTTCAAATTTTATTAAAATCGAATCAAAACTTTAGGAGATATTAATAAAAATATTTATTAAGAAATTTGATTTTTTTGTTTAAATCGGTTCTTTTTTGTTATAGGAGCTTCCGAAGTTTAATCGTCAAGCGACCGAGATACTTATTTTATGACAGAAATTAATCTGCAGACGATATAATTCATTTCGCAGAATTAAAAATCATCAAGATCTGAATATTTATATAACTAGCTGATACATATATATCTGAATATTTATATAACTAGTTAAGATATTTGTATGAACAGTGTCATAAAATATATACTTAACTAGCTGTTTAACCCGTTCTACGCACGGGATATCATGAATTTAATTCTAAAACGTGCGTACGAACGCACCTCGTTTGTAACGTTTGACGTACAATTTCCAACTTGTTTTTGTTATAACCATTTAGGTAAATCCCTGTTTTATCAAGAGCAGCACTGAGTATCCATTTATCTCATGCTAAATTGTTTTC
This sequence comes from Maratus michaelseni, assembly GCA_963931845.1. NCBI lineage: Eukaryota > Metazoa > Arthropoda > Arachnida > Araneae > Salticidae > Maratus > Maratus michaelseni. The sequence continues at coordinate 104,803,323 of OZ007590.1, read as the reverse complement.
AAACAGGGCTCTACAAAATGTCTTGCGTTGAGTCACAAGTATCAGCAAAAGACGGTGAACATTTTTTGATTTAGCATTTTAAATCTGTAAATCTTCATTTACTATTCCGTATATTGTATAGATAATATAGCAGATATATTTAAATACTTTGTAATTATTTTCTGCGCCGGAGGATTATCTCTTGTTACAAGTTATTCCATTTTAGAAACATTTGGAACAGTACGAATATTTTTTGGGATATTCATTTTTATGTAGCTTTCAATACAAAAAAGTCCTTCCGGCCTGTACCGGGAGGAAAAGGTAGCTTTCCTATATCTTCGTTTTAAAATTTTAGCTAATCTTACTCGAAAACAGAAGGCTAAAATGCAAAGAAACCGTTTACAAAAGATTGGTTAATACTGAATTTCAATAAGAAATTCGCCAAATTATTGAGCTATAGCCAAGTTGGCTTCATTCATGAAGACTTATTTTGGTCGCCAAATTTGCCGATATTTCGCCAATTGTCGCCAAGTTTGGCAAGAATTTCGCGCTAACGAATACGAATACATAGTTTTATGCGTATGATTGGGAAAATTATTACAACAACGGAAGAAAATAATTTGCGAGTAATCGCGTTAATGCGCTGTTTTGTTTCAAAATGTCAGCCACCCTAGAATTTCAAACTGCTCTATGTCAGCCATTTTTACTTACCCATCATACGTAATAGGGTAAGTCTTGTAATCGTTTTGAAAATCGAAAAAAATTTTTTGACGGATTTACACGTTTCAGACACTGGAGATACCATAGACACCATATTTTTAGAAAAAAAAATTGCCGTCCGTCTGTGTGTCTGTGTGTGTGTGTGTGTGTCTGTGTGTCTGTGTGTCTGTAAACGCTCTATCTCCCGAAAAAATTAAGATAGAGACTTGCAATTTGGTATGTACTTAGTATGTAATAATGGGAAGAAGCCTATTTCATTTCAATAACCTCGATTAACCGGAACTATTTTTTTCGGACTCTCGAAATATTCGTTCTTATAAAAGGTATATAAAAATTTTCGAAATTGGTTATTTTAAGAAATGAATATAAAAGACAATAAAAAAAACATAAATTTTGCATAAAGCATGAAGTCGATCGGATAATTAGTTGCTGAGATATTTGGAATCCTATTTCCACACTCTTCGATTTTTCATGACCCTGTATTTCATCCAAATTTCACTTCAAAGATATATTTTAGTTGGAAATTTGACGCTTAATCAGATGCAATAAACCGCTAGTTAATAGAATTATTATTTTTGGAGTTATAAGGATGTTTCTTTCAAGCAATTCAGTAATCGAGCCTTTAAAGTTTGTGACGTCATCAAGCCTCGATTTTATTTGAATTGCAATGCATTTTATAAGTAGTTTACACATTTTTTATTTTAATATTTTACGTTATGCATATCCATGATGGGTAAGTATTACGGTGGCCCCCAACGACTAGTTTAAGATAGAGATAAACCAAAAAATGCTCTGGAATCCTCGTATCAAGGCCTAACACTTAATTAAAAAATAAATTTAAATTTTTAACTTTTTTGTGTATTTATTTTTGTTTTAAATTTTTAAATGGCCGCCATCTTGAAACAAAATGGCGGACCAAGCGGGCCAACGAACTCGATCGAGGCATTGGTGAGCTTAATACACACATTTAGTTTCATCCAAATTGATTTATAAATACAAGTGTTATCGTATGACATAGGTCAGATATATATATATATATATATATATATGAATATATATATATATATATATATATATATATGTATAAATCAACATTTGAACGGAGGGTGGTTTTGGGGTCTGGGGGTCATGATCGGTGAAAATATACCAAAATTTTCCGGAATTGTTTTCCTCCGAACGGCTGCAATAGGTAGCTTTATACTTTTCTGTATTGAAAGCTACCTAAAAGTATAAAGCTACCTATTGCAGCCGTTCGGAGGAAAGCAATTCCGGAAAATTTCGATATATTTTCACCGATCATGACCCCCAGACCCCAAAACCACCCTCCGTTCAAATGTTGATATATATATATATATATATATATATATATATATATATATATATATATATATATATATAGATATATCCATATATATATATATATATATCTGACCTATGTCATACGATAACGCTCGTATTTATAAATTAATTTGGATGAAACTAACTGTGTGTTATAAGTTCATCAATGCCTCGACCGAGTTCGTTGGCCAGCTTGGTCCGCCATCTTGTTGCAAGATGGCGGCCAATGAAAATTTTGAAACTAAAATAAATAGACAAAAAAGTTAAAAATTCAAATTTAATATTTTAATTAGATGTTAGTCCTTAATGCAAGGATTCCAGAGCATTTTTAGTTTTACCTCTATCTTAAAATATGGCTGAGATAGAGCAGTTTGAAATTCTAGGGTGAAACAAGACAGCACATTACAAACAAGTGGGTAAGTGTGATCGAAGATCGCACAGAGGGTTTCGTTTAATATTCCTTTCAAAACACTTTATACTTTCTTTAATAAATCCAAATAAATTTCATTTAGCGAAAAAAAAGAAATAAAATATATGTTTTTTATAAAGTAAAAATTTACCGGTCTATTTTTTCGTTTTTTCGAATATCTGAACAGGCCGGATAGCGGGCGAAGCCCGCTATTTTACTCTGTCATAATAATATCTGTCATGTGGACTAAATGCGATATTTAAAAAAAAATCAAAATTAAACATGTTGTACACCTTCAAAATGTTAAAATATTCGAATATTTCCATAATCGGGTTTTTATCATGATTCAATACGTTCCTCAAACTCATATATTTACTATTCTCTATTACTCATATTGATACTCGCTTTGTATTATTCTCAAACATTTGAAAAATCCGTTAAACTTCCAATAGGACGTCAGATTAATTTTTTAAATTCTCTAATGCTGTGATATTAATCTGCTTTTTGTACATACACATACTCATACTCCTTGTATTATTGAGAAATGTTTGAAAATTTCCGTTTTATTACCAATATGACGTCATATTAATCTTTTTTTCAATTGGCGAAACTTTTTATTTCATTTTCATTTTTCACGTGGAAATCTTTCAATAGAAAATTAATTATTTTAAAAAGAATTTTATTGTGGATTTTTAATTGTTGGCAACTGCTATAATGAAAAATGTTTTAATTTAATAAGAAAAAGCTGTTATAATTTTGGTTTTTTATCTCTCTATATTAAAATAATACGATTTTTTTAAATTTTAATATTTTGAGCTTCATAGTAGGTATTTAGCTATAAGTACACAAATTTTCATGCCTGTAAGTTATATAGTTTCTGAGAACGGCTCTGTGACGGACAGACAATGGAGCAGGAGTAATAGGGTTTCGTGAGATGAACGAAACCCTAAAAAACAACGTTTAATGTATGAGTTTTAGTGAACGCGATTTCTCGCAAATTATTTTCTTTCATTGTTGTAATCATTTTCCCAATCATACGCATAAAACTATATATTCACATCCATTAGCGCCAAACTCTCCCCAAACTTGGCGGTAATTGGCGAAATATCACCAAATTTTTCGACCAAAATAAGTCTTCTTAAAAGAAGCCAACTTGGCTATAGCTCAATAATTTGGCGAATTTCTTATTTAAATTCAGTATTAAGGAATCTTTTGTAAACGGTTTCTTTGCATTTTAGCTTGCTCTTTTCGAGTTACATTAGCTAAAATTTTAAACGAAGATATAGGAAAGCTACCTTTTCCGCTCGGTACAGGCCGGAAGGACTTTAAGTCTTCTTTCCTGTAGAAGTATACATATCGACGGGTATTACCCTCCCGATTTATAATGTAATTTATTGTAGAGTTAGAAATTGTTATACCATGTGTTTCACAACTTTTTTTTAATTACGGAATAAGAATACGTCTTCTTGCAAAGTGCAAAAACGTATCATTTGATCAACATCTTGTTGACAAGTACCATTATGAAAGAACAATTAACTTAAAATATCACATGATAATTTTTATTTCAATTAATAATCTGCTACAAGCATTTGTTACTCAAACATATTTGCATTTTTTAGACCGTTATCTCAATTGTTCTAAAAATGTGTAACCAAGCTCTATTTACACAAGCTCCGATCAGCAAGCTTAGAAACACTACTTTAAATACCGCCCATATTTTTTTTCTTTGTGTATTTATATGCACTAGATGGAACCAGTGAAAACATGACGGAAAAAAAATTACCACAACGAAATCAATAAATTAGCTTATTTATTATTTAAGAGGGGGAGACTATAAAACAGTGTTTCAAAAAAAAAAAAAGTTTTTCTGTCGATGAAATACAATACTATTTTTGCTGCAAACTACAAAGAAATAATCCGTAAACAACTGTGTACTGAAAACCAGTTCAACATTACCGCCATATTTTCCACTGAAAGAAAAAAAATTCATGGACCTATGAAGTATCATATAAATAGTATATTCCTACGTCCATATCATATTCAGTAAGTGAACCCCACATCCATTTCCCTGTGCAACCCAGTGAGTTCCTATGCGCATGTGCATTGCATCTGTCTAAAGGCACCGTTAAAATAAACGTTAAAAAGGATTTTTAAAATGGCCTCTTTAATCATTCTTCGTTTCAAATCCATATATTCAATAACGTTAAATATATTTTTCCACTGTTTTAAGCCAATGAATTTTTATATTAAGATGAAGAAATTTTTTTACATGAATAATATACAATCTGCAGATGAGGCAGATTTTTAATGTTTTTAAGTGTATGGTATGTTTATTTGTATGGTTTCTTCGGAAACTTTCCGTAATTAGGATGATTATTCCTTTTCAACAATCGGGGAGCTTTTCTCTCTTATACAGTGAAATAGCCAATGGATCTTTAAAAAATAATAAAATACATTTCCTAACATATTCTGATGCAAAACATCAACGAATTCAAAAATAAATTAACATTATGTTCAACATAAACGGAGAATCCGTTTTTTGTTGACTTTCAGTTTAGCACTAAAATGCTCTATCTTATGGATAACCCGATCTTATGATTTTTCAGGAGGTTTTTTAATTATATTTTTTCACTTATCATGTTGGTTAGGGTTGGTTAAGTTGCCACAATTTGAAATTGTGACAACTTTACCAGAGTCTATTTTACATTATTGAAGCAAACCATTGTTGAGATAGATTTGAAAAATAATTCATCCTTGAAAATTATTTTAAAGTCGTTAAATTAAGCGGCAGTTGTAAAATAAATTTCATTCGAAAGTTATAATTTTTAATTGATGATGTAAGAATTTAAATTGCACGGTCTTTAGAAGTAACGTAAGCACGATAAAAGCGAAAGCACTGTTTATTGTCACACTCGGTATACATTTAAGAAAATGGCCACTATGTTTCGGCTGGCGTCCAAAAGTAGACTACCATTTTTGACGTCCACAGAGAAATCCACAGGGAAAGAAATAGGACTTTGCCGCCAATAAGGAACTGTGAGATGAACTTATAAGAAACCTACAAAAATAATTCCTATAAAATATTGCCTTACGTTGTTTATTCTGACTCAAAAAATAACAATTATTTCAAGATTTTATTTTGTACCTTAATTTTATTTTAATACAAATTTTAAATTTCCTGAAATCATCTGTGAATTTTTTATTAAAAATGCAATCTCTAACCGATAATAATAAAAAAAGTGATTAGTAACATGTAGTTAGCATGCGCAATTGACATGGAGCAATTGATAAAGGCTTCAATTTTAATCTTTGCAATTAATAATACAAAAATCCGTTAAAATTACGTCATGTTGACACAATCATATAATTATTCCCCTTTAGTTTTATCGATGTAAAAAGGTATTTCAAGCTAAGCATAATGTCAATTTTACCGGCGCAAACTTTTCATACGTACTTTATACTTAAGTTTAACCACCATGTATACAAATAAAAAAATATTTTGTATTTAATTGCAATAAAAAACTGGTATCAATAAACTTATAATGCATAAAGATAAAATTAGCCTGATGGATTATATTCCAGTGACGTCACAATAAATATGAATTTTTATTCGCTTACAAAAATAAAATGTATGCGAATACAAATTTACACCGAAATTTAACTTGTAAATGAAAAAAATCAGCCACGTTTCTGAATATTTTTTAATATTTCTTTTTTCTCCACGCAACAATGCAAATATTCCGATTGCCACCATTTTGAAGAAATAAAAAAAACATTTAAAATTAAAATGTCTGCTAATTAATATAAGTATTGAACAAACGAATGCACGATAACAAATATGTGGCCAAATATCTTTCATTTAAAATAAGAATCATGGAATTTGATAAAGTCGTTTTTTCTCACGAGCTATTGAAAAAAAACGTTTACCGTTTTATATATATAGATGTTTTAAATATGTATATATGTGTCGTATATATTAGTGAATTTTCATATTGATATATATTAAAAAACATTTTAAATTTTTAGATAACATTTTTATTTACGGTTTCAAATAATTTACAGTTGTACATTTAAAACAAAATACATTTCAATATCTAATAACCTTTTATACTTGAACATTCATTTACATATATATTAACTATTTAATACTCGTATGTATTGCATTTGAATTTGATTAACTTACGTATATATGAAAAAAAAACATTTTAAACAAATGATTATTTTTCTGATATATATCTAGTAAAATTTTATATAACGCAAACGCGCGCGCGTTTTCAAGAGAAGGTCTTGCAGTTTTACTAACCATTCATAAAGTATGAATTATAAATTAAAATATTTAATGATTCGTTAAAGTTACAGATTTTGTCTTGAATACTTATATGATATAGGACACGAATACCATGGGTTTAATTTGTAAAACACTTAATTTCTGTTTTCATAATTTTTAGAAAAAAAGCATTTCAAAAATTTAAGATTACACACAAAACATATACATGAGTGCAGGTTCTATATTGATATTTTTCCATTCATTTTAGCTCTTCAAATCATTTATATTCTATATTTTATTTAATTAAAAAAAATGTTTATGTAAAAAATATTTCCTTTTTTGCGTTTTTTTTCTTATGAACAATTATTTTAATATCTTGTGATACAATAAATAGATTGCGTGTTCAAATAAATAATTTCATACGTGACATAATGAAATTTTAAGTGTTTAATAATTCTAAGTAATTATTTATATGTTTAGGTACATTTTTGCAGTAAACAGGTAAAAATTACAAAAACAGAAATCCTTAAAATAAAATGTATTTTAAAGTATATATTTTAATGATGCAAAGCTCCATTAATTTTTCATTTTGAAACACAAAAGAAATATTAATATACGAGAAATCTCTTTATTTGAGACACATTCTGGAAAATTTTAAATATTACAGATTTGCTTTACGAAGAATTTCATCTTTTGAAAATATATACCTATATTTCTGTCCACAATAGGCAATTCGATTGATGATTAGGTCAAAATGACCTAATCGTGAAAACAATCACTTAGCAGCAACAACCGTATTATAAATTAGTATAGATATGCATTTTTACTAATGTTTTTTACAATGCATTGTACCCTTGTGAGAAATGTTAATGTAAATTGCTTCACTTTCACAACAAATGTAACTTCTACTATTACATTTAACATTTTAATACAAAAAACTTTTAATTACAAGAATACAGTTTAAAAAAGTAAAATTTTTGTTATTTACATTTTAGTAAAATTATCTTACTTTTCAATTAAATAAAAGAAAAATTACTATTAAAAAAAACTAGTGAAAGTTCCACATAATTTGAAAGGAACTATGTACAAATAAAACTGAATACGAGGTTTGACAATTAAATAATGAGACTGGTGTGAAAAGTATTTATTCCAAATAAATTTATATTTCACTATTATCCCCTTTAACGTACTTTCCTCCCCTATCTATACATAGCTGCACAAGTGTCTTCCATTCTTCAAAATAATGCTGCAGTTCATCAGTTATCAACCTCTTCAACAACTCTGCTGTTTTTGCTTTTCCTTGTTCAAAAGACTGAAATCAAAATGTTCAAAAATCGCCAATGGAATGTTTACAAATGTTAAAGGATTTGGTGATAATGTTATGTCAAATGCGCGAGTTTTTAAATGGCGCAAACGGTTTTTTGAAGGCCGGGGAGAGGTCAAAGATGTTGATCGTCCCGGTCGTCATGTCACTGCAAAAACTGAAGGAAATGTTCAGAAAATTAATGGAAGTGTGCGGCAAGATCGACATCTAAACTTACGTATGATCGCTACAAAGATTCCTACAAGGATTCCTAATCAAGCTGAGAGAAAGTGTAAGAAAGAAAAGACCGATACCCAATCAATCCTCCCACACAACACAATGTCCAATCTTTGAAGCCATGTTAAACCAATAAGCGCGTTCCTGTGCTTTTGCATCTTCTGTATTCGCCAGATCTCGCATCGTATGACCTCTACCTGTTCCCAAAATTGAAAAGTGCATTGAAGGAAACACATTTTCAGTCTGTTGAAGAAGTAAAAGCAGAAAACGGCAGAGTTGTTGAAGGGGTTGAAACTGATGCGCTGCAGCATTGTTTGGAACAATGGAAGACACTTAAGCAGCTGTGTATAGATATCGGAGAAATGTATGTTGAAAGAGAAAATAGTTAAATATAAATTTATTTGGAATAAATATCATTTCTCACAACAGTCTCGTTTTTTAATTGCTACACCCTCGTATTATATACAATACAGGTTTTGACTATTTAACTAAATACATCAAAAATACTTATTAAAAGAATAAAATAATTATAAAAATTATGTACATTTGTTTCAAGAAAGAAAAATAATAGTTTTTAATGCACAAATAAAAAAAACATGTTGTGCAACGACATATATTAAACATTATTTTTCATATTTTACCAAACATATTCAGTAATAAATTGCTCGGTGTTGTTCCAGATGTTTTAGTTTATCATTTCTCTATTTTTGCTTCCAGTAGTGATTCTTTTTCATAGTTATAAAAAAAGAACTACATCATAAGCGGGATATGAAAAAGGTATGTGAGAGATAAAACACAATATTGTAATAAAAAACGAATCATGATTTGTTTTACTATGTTCTGTTATTGCAGCTGCAGATTGGAAAAATGAAAACTTAGAGATAAAGAATATAAAACGTTCTTTTTGTATTTTTTTTCACTAACAAAATTTTTTTCATTTCAGAAAGTAATCATTTATTTTTCTATAAATCATTCAATATTATTCAATAAATCATTTTAGTTCAATAAAAGAGCATATATGTGAAAAAGAATATTAGAAAAATATTCAAAGAAAAAATCTTTCAAGTATAAGATACCTAAAAATTTTTACTTAGTTATATTATTAAGCTTTTAGTTAAAAAAGATTAATATTACAAATCTGTATACAATGCCAATTACCAAACATATACGAAAATATCTACTTTTTTCCGCAAACGTATCTTTTAAAAACATAAACAAAATTTTTAGTAATTATTTGGAAATTTCCTTTAAAGATTTCCTAAATACATACAGGTGCAAATTTTCTAAAATAAAGAAAAATAATTGTAAACTGACAATAAAAAATAGTGTTCTATCTTTTGGTAACTGTACGCTGTATAGATGTTAGCGAATTCTAATATTGCTCTTCCGCTATTTTTATACATTAATTATCGTGTTATGTGTCGTTTAGAAGTTTGTGGGGAGCTATATAGTATATAATGTGCCTACATGTCTGTTTCTCCATTAACATTAGATATCATATCCCCGATATGCCAACATACCGATACATTCCGTAGCATTTGTGTTCATTTAATCTTGGTTATCTAAACATGTTTCAAACCGGAAATTTAACTTTATGAAAATAAATAAAAATCACAAATAAATATTACAGGAATAATTAATAAATAATGAATAGAATTAATTTTTCTAGATCAAAACGCGTTTATTTGCTGCTGAAGATATCGGTACACTACTACGGTAAATACCGGTAAGATGACAGCTATGTATAACCCTGTTATAACCTGGTGAAAAGGAGACGATATACAGGGTGATTTTTTTTAAAGTTGTGAAAGTAAAACACTATAACAAAAGAACCACTGATCCAAATGACCTAAAATTTCACCAGTACGCTCCCAAAGCAATGGGATTTTTTTTAGCATGGTTAAAAAAAACCTAAAATCGCACCGACAGATGGCGCTGTAAGGTAGCAGAAACAAAGAATATCGTCTGTGGGAGGAAAACAATGGACGGTACTTTGAGAAACCATCTTCCGTAGACCCTCTGTCGTCATTGGACCTTTTCTTAAATTCTTAAGTGTTCTAAATTTCCTAAGAGCAGTTGCTGCGCTGTCATTATTCTGATAATACAGTTTCACTAACAACGCACGGTCTGTCAATGCAGCAGTCATTGCGAGGATTTCCGTAGAATAATGAACACGAGATGCGCCTATTTCACGTTTTTACGCCAATGAACCCGACTTTACTGCATGTACAGCGCCATCTGTCGGTGCGATTTTAAGTTTTTTTTAACAACGCCAAAAAAAAAATTCCATTGCTTTGGGACCATACTGGTGAAATTTTAGGTCATTTGGATCAGTGGTTCTTTTGTTATAGTGTTTTACTTTCACAACTTAAAAAAAATCACCCTTTTTTGCGTTGTTAGTGAAACTGTATTATCAGAATAATGACAGCGCAGCAACTGCTCTTAGGAGATTTAGGACACTTAAGAATTTAAGAAAAGGTCCAATGACGACAGAGGGTCTAGGGAAGATAGTTTCTCAAAGTACCGTCCATTGTTTTCCTCCCACAGACGATATTCTTTGTTTCTGCTACCTTACAGCGCCATCTGTCGGTGCGATTTTAATTTTTTTTAACCATGCTAAAAAAATCCCCATTGCTTTGGGAGCATACTGGTGAAATTTTAGGTCATTTGGATCAGTGGTTCTTTTGTTATAGTGTTTTACTTTCACAACTTTAAAAAAATCACCCTGTATTTTAAAACTTATTAATAGATGAACTACATATGGGTGATGTAAAATATGTATTATTTATTTTGTTTATTTTTTAATTTTTCATATCTAAATTGGTCAATTATGAAACTAGCTCGAAATTTGAAATGAAAGAAAAAATAATTTGTTATTCAAATAAGCTTGTTTAGAGAAACGGTTTTTAACTTGTGCTAAATTTATTTTTAAATAGTCCGAATATACGTTTTAGAGCTGCTCGAAAACAGTGAAAATTAATAAATTATAATTCTAATGTTAGACTAAGAATTCAAATAAAATAAAATTCCAACCGAAACAATTGATATTAATTGTTTATACGATATTTGTAAAAACATATTTCTGCTTTCACCAACAATATAAAAGTTATTGTAAAAAAAAGATTTTGATTTGGGGAACTTATATGTATGAAACATACCTCATTTGTCACTCTAGCCGTGCAATTTCCAACTAGTTTATTTATAAGATCTGCTGAAACAACACTATTTTGTTTTTGATGATATTTTGTATTTAGCATGATTGTTTCTTTTTTAACTTTTTCCAATATACTTTTTTGTTTTAAAATAAAAAAATTATAATCTGGTTTCTAGGGCAAAATAACTAAATTATGCCTAAAGATAAGAGTAATAAAAAACTACCCGCAGAAAACGTTAAAAGCAAACATTCAGAAATATTTCTGTCACTGGGGAATTTTAATTAATTTCATAAATTAATGTTCATGACAAAAATAAAATGAAATAAAATAAAATAAACCTTTAATTTTCTAAGCAATAAATAGAGGTAAACGATAAAACATATTTAGATTATATTTATAAGCTATTTCTGAGATGGCGAGATTAAACCTTTATTTCATTTATTATTTGAACTTGCGAAGTTAAAACAATGCCAAGTTAAAACAATTGCGTTGTTTTATAATCTGGTTTCTAGGGCAAAATAACTCAATTATGCCTAAAGATAAGAGTAATAAAAAACTACCCGCAGAAAACGTTAAAAGCAAACATTCAGAAATATTTCTGTCACTTTGGAATTTTAATTAATTTCATAAATTAATGTTCATGACAAAAAAATAAAATAAAATAATAAAATAAAATAAACCTTCAATTTTCTAAGCAATATATAGAGGCAAACGATAAATCATATTTAAATTATATTTATGAGCTATTTCTGAGATGGCGAGCTTAAACCTTTATTTCATTTAATATTTGAACTTGCGAAGTTAAAACAAACTTTGGAAGTCTTCTAATAAAACAAATAATACCTTTCCGCTGAAAAAAAAATCTATAAAAGTAAAGATGTATATTACAAATAAATAAACTAAAATACAATACGAGCATATTTTGATGAAACATATATTTTAACCACTTATATTCAATTTGATATTAATTTTATGCTCAACATAAAATAAAAATCTGCTTTTTCTTTGGCAAATTTTAGTTTAGCGAAACATCGTTGTGTCTTATGATTAATCTTCTATCATCACATCTACAATATTATGGAACCCGTTTAAGAAGTTCCCGTTTAAGAAGTTTTCCCGCTTAAGAAGTTTTCTATGCATGGTCCCATTTGATTTTCTATTTCTTTAATGCTGAAATTCACTGTTTAAGAAGTTTTGATTTTGGAATTTTTCCCGCTTAAGAAGTTTCAAAATCCCCGAAAATTGTCTTTTCGAATTTCACTTTGAGGTGACATTTTTTGCATTTACAAAGTTCGTTCTTCTAAGAATTAAAAAGATTCAAAATATACCTATGAAGAAATGAATTTATAAGCAGAAAAGTAAAGGAATGGAACACCTGTCCTCATAGATAACCATTGTTCAGAATCGGAGGAGGCTTCAAACAACTCCTTTGGGAATTTCTTGTAAAGCAAAGGGTTATTTTCTTTGTATGCCGGATTTTAGCAGGGGTAGGGGGATTATCGCTGTGATGGATGTAAATGAAATATGCGAAAGCAAGCGGTATATTGCAAAAGAATACAGTTTGAAATGAAATTCTTTCTTTCGTTTTTTGCTTGTTTGTTTGCTTCCTAAAAGAAGCATTTTCATTGAGTTATTTGTGAGTGATTTTAGAAGCTTCATTCGCAGAAATAGTCAGTGTTTATTGTATTTATTTATGACGGCCGATTATCTACATCAGGGATATAGGCCCTGAGGGGGAATGTCCTCCGTGGGGTAAGGGGTCTTTCAGAAATAGTCAGAAACAACTTTTCCGCTGACATTTTTCGTATTCACCAACCTGTTCTGGCAAGCAGCTAGAAAGCTGTTCTCCTCATGCCCGCCGTTGATTGGAACTGGTTTTTCTACCGGTTTTTCTCAGAAATTCGGGTTGCCAGCCGTCAGCATGAGCTGGTGAATACGGGATTTAGACATCTGACACTGCGCTATAGACGTTCTCCTGAGCACAAAAGATATTCAGCTTGCACTAAGAAACTCAATTCGTATGACTAGTTTTGCATATTTTTTTCGTGGTTTATTCGTGGTTTACAGTCCAATAGTAGTCATCTGTGTTGCTCTTCTCCTTGGATTAAAATTTCAACATGCCTAATAGAGGAATAAAACGAAAGGCTTTAACTGTTGAGCAAAAACTGAAAATTTTGAAAGAGGTAGATGAAAATGTGCATCTAACACGCATTCAAATTGCGAAAAAGTTGGATATGCCAGTGACAACTCTGAATAGCATCATTGCTAAACGAGAAACCATATCCTCATTGCAGTCTTCAAATGCAAAAAAAATAAAAAAAGGTAAATATGAAGAAATAGAAGAAAAACTGATTATTTGGTTTAAACAAGCAAGGTTAGCAAACATCCCTATAAGTGGAATAGTTTTAAGAGAAAAAGCAGATGAAATTGCAAAGAAAATGAATGTTGAATTTAATGCATCAAACGGATGGATCGACAGGATGAAAAACAGAGCTGGATTAGTTTATAAATCTATAAATGGAAAAAGTAAAAGTGTCAATATGCAAGAAGCAGATGAATGGAAATCGAATATTTTACCAACCTTAATATCCGGATATAAAGAAAAAGACATATTCAATTTGGATGAATGTGGCCTATTCTATAACCTACTACCTGATAAAACATTCGCATTTAAAGGAGAAAATTGCTATGGAGGGAAATCGAGCAAGGAGCGTTTAACGGTTTTGCAACATGGACGGTAGTGAGAAACTTCCACTTTTAGTAATCGGAAAGGCAAAACAACTACGGTGCTTCAAAAATGTGAAATCATTGCCTTGTCAATATGAAAGCAATAAAGCATCTTGGATGACAATTCCAATTTATGAAAAATATCTAAAGAAATTGGACACTAAGATGAGAAAGGAAAAAAGAAAGATTACTTTGTTTGTTGATAATTGTAGTGCACATTCCAAAGATGTGAAATTGGATCACATTAAAATGCATTACCTTCCCCCAAATTCTACAGCAGTTTTGCAGCCAATGGATCAAGGCGTAATTAGGGCATTTAAGCAACACTTCAGAAAACGGTTAGTCAAGTGGATTCTTTTAAATCTGGAAAATGGAGAAAATTTGAAAAAGATTAATGTTTTAGAAGCTATTCATATGATTACATCTGCTTGGGAATCTGTAAATCCAACTGTCATTGCCAATTGCTTTAAAAAAGCTGGGTTTTCAAATGGAGAGATAACAGATGTGTATGAACCGGAGATTGATGAAGATGATTGGAAAATACTGCAGAAAGAATTGAACTTTACTACGTCGTTTTGTGAATATGTTAATGCTGATAATGATGTAATACCGAGCCAGATTTTATCAGTAGAAGACATTTGCGATTTGATGCCAGATGAAAATGGGAATGAATCAAGTGAAACTGAAGATGATCCAATAGTTCCAAGCTACTCAGATGCTATAAAAGGACTAGAAACTTTTCGACGTTATATAGAAAGTCAAGAGAATGTCCCAGACGAAATACAAAAAAATTTAAGACAACTTGACTCTTTTCATTTACAACTATTAGAAAAAAGAAAAAACAAAAAAGTGTTAAGGATTATTTCAGTAATAATGATATGTATTAGCAATAAATAAGTAATGTGAAGCTTTGAATAAAATACAGGTAAATCAGTTTGTTATTATTTACTACTGTACTTTCTTTATTTTAATAATATTAATGCATTAAAAAAATTAATTTTTTAATTTATAACATTATTCCGTATATCTAATTCAACACTTTGTATAATTTTGTGCTATGAATGTCTTCATTATGTAATTAGCCATTACAATTTTTCCCCTGAGAAATTTTCCCGTTTAAGAAGTTTTCCCGTTTAAGACGTTTTATTTACCCGGTCCCCTGGAAAACTTCTTAAACGGGTTCCACTGTATAACGTATTTGACGCATTTAATCTCTAAATGTTCACCGTCACATTCACTTTTTCCATTATTGACGACTACTCATAAACTTGAGAGTCATCGTAAAATGAATCACATGAGTCGGAATATATTCGTTGTACCGAGCCAAACGCAGCATTTTTTTAATTTTTGGCAATCGTCCAAAAATGAAGTACACTTTTCTGATGACGACAGAAAAATCCACAATGAATGAAATAGGACTATTTCGCTAAACTAAAATATTTTATATGAAAATTTGACCTCATTATTAAGAAAATTTTGTAAATTCTTGCATTATTTAAATAAAAAGAACACACTTAATTTGAATTAAAATTTTTTGTTTTATATCAAAGTTGACAACTTTAAATGTTTATTTAAAAAAATTTCCTTTTAAAATAAGTGATTATAAATCTTAAAAAATTGCTTTTCATTAACTCAATATTTTCAGTTTTACTGCCGAGGAATGGGACTTAATGTGAATGGAAAATCAATTTTCACTCTGCAATTTGCAGATGATCAAGTTATAATTGCAAAAAATAAAAATAATTTAGAGAAAATTACGATGAAAATTAAGGAAGAATACGAGAAATGGGGACTCTACATGAACGTTAGTAAGACCAAATACCTATGCGCAGGAGGAAATGAGGCAGAACTGAATTTAAATAATAACATTAAAATAGGAAGCTGTGAGTATTATAGATACCTTGGTGTAGACATTAATAGAGAAGGCACAGACTCACAGGAAATTAAATACAGAATCTGCCAAGGAAGAAAGGCTGTTAAACTTTTAAACCCTATTTGGTGGAGTGAGGAGATCTCCAGGAAAAGAAAATATAATATATATAATTCTATAGTAAAGAGCATTTTGTTATATGGAGCAGAGGGATGGAGAATTATGGAGACTGACAGAAAGAAATTAGCAGCAGTGGAAATGGATGCCCTAAGAAGATCATGCCGGATATCAAGAATAGAGAGAATAAGAAATGAAAGAATAAAAGAAATGATGAATATAAAGGGAACCATATGAGACGATCTCCAAAAGAAACAATTAATCTGATATGGCCATGTTAAAAGAATGAGTGACGAGAGACGACCCAAAATCGCATATAATTACAGAACAAACCAATTGAGGAAACGAGGAAGACCACGAAAGACCTGGATGAATGATATAAAAAAGCCACGAGGGATAGGGTTCTGGAAGAAGAATGGACCCTTGACCGGAAGTAATGGCGTGGCCTCTTGTACATTTTTCGGATGGCGGCACCTGACGCCACAAACCGAGTTTATATATATATTTCGAACTTTGAATTTTTTTGAAATATTTTGCTAAAACAATTATGTGACGTGTGATATGATGCGTTTAGCTTATTTAGGTTCGTTTTACAGATATACAAAAACATTTAAAAAGTTGTTTATTATCACGTAAAATAGTATTTAAATAATATTAGTTATTTTTCTTACGTCTACGAAATAGATATGTTAAAATTGGCACGCTCCCTGGGCAGTATAAATTATTTTAAACATCTACATGTTGACCCATGCGGCGTTGCCCGGACCCGTGATGAACTTCAAATAAAAAATACTGATATTTAGTGATATAAGTGCTCGTAAGAAAATGTTTTTTAAAAAGTTTTTCTTGTTCACACCCTTTGAAATTTTTAAAAGTTATAAATATAAAGGTTTTACAGCCCGTGTTAAAGTTACGTCCGAAATATTGTTATATGGTTGTAAAATAAATATGGTTTCTTCCCAGGAAAAGCACCTTTCTCAAATTTTATAGAAGGGGAACTCCCCCTGCCATTTTCCTTTCCATTCCTGCATTCAAACAAAATTAAAAGCGTTTCCCTTCATTTTCAATTCCCCTTGCAATCCCCATTTCGCTTTTGTTCACCCCTCTCTCAAACAAAGCAGGGAGAAGAATGGATGATCCCTCCAGGAAAGGGGAATAAGAATAAAGAAGAATTTAAAAGGAGTATTTTTAGTGGTAGAATTGCAAGCAGTGCAGACCAATAGGCGAGCTATTCTTTCCCCAGCGCTCTTGATTCTTCTTAATTCGTTTTCCTTCTTTATTCACCGTTCAAAAATGTTGAGGCACGGGCAGTAAGTTCGAATTTGCACTGCAAAATTAAGACTTTTGCTTCTTGTTTTAATATATAAGATGCTCTAACAAATAAACCAATTTCAGAATTTTCCTTTTCCATCACTTTCTGTCCAATGTTACATTTTCCAGCATCTTATTTTCAGTCAATATCTGTTCTAATCTTTTTTTCAATATTTCTTTTTGCAACACTTTAAAAATCATCAAAATTTGGTTAGAGAAAAAAAAGCACTCTAATAAATACAATAATTCTTAAAATTATTTATTCGTACCTGCAGAATGAAAGCTGATAATGCTTTTCAGTAAATGCTATATGAACTTAAAATATAGAGTGCTCATAAATTATCCACTCGATAAAGTGTTGTTATAAAAAATGTGGAATAAAAGATTGAAAATATCTCCTTGGGTTTTTATTCAGCAATTGCCAAAGACATAACAACAAGTTCATAACACATTTCACGTTCCAAAAAAATTCATA
Organism: Maratus michaelseni; assembly: GCA_963931845.1. Classification (NCBI taxonomy): domain Eukaryota; kingdom Metazoa; phylum Arthropoda; class Arachnida; order Araneae; family Salticidae; genus Maratus; species Maratus michaelseni. The sequence goes on along the minus strand of OZ007590.1, from coordinate 104,785,415 downwards.
AAAATTTTTTGGAACATTTAGTTGATGTGTGAGCATTTCTCAATATTTATGTTTCACATTAATGAATACTTCTTGCAATGCATTTAATAAATATATATGTGCTTAACAATTTTCCTTTTCATAATTTTAAAACGCCCGTTATAATTAATAAAGAATAAAATGAAAGGAAAATGTAAAAGTTAAAATAATTATCCATACTTCTTCACAATGGAAAATATATTTTTTTAATAGAATAGAAATAATCCATAAAATATGCATATTAAGATGAAAAATACTTTAACATAAAATAATGAAATAATTGACGTAAATATATTTAATAAAATGACAAGATATATTTCATATCATAACAATGGTGAAACCTTTATTTAGTTGCAAAGCCTTTAAAAAAATGAGCTTATTTTGTTTCAGAAATAATTTATTCATGTATCCCATTTTTATAATATTATAATAAATAAAATTTACCAAAAATTTTCTTCTAAATTAGAAAATTATTTCTTAAATATAATCCGAAGTACCATTATGTCACTTCAATTAATTAAAAGTAAATTTTATGCGATTTTTAATATGAAACGTTAATGTGAAAATTATGAATGTTTATTAGTTTGTGTAAAAAAGATTATTTTATGATTATTTTCATAAAAATCTTGAGTTCTGATAAAATTAATATTAATTAATTAACATTTAGGTTATATAAATAAAAAGATTCAAACAAATTATTCCATTAAACTTGAAGGATACAAAATACGAAATAGATAAAATTTAAAATTGTAATGAAATATTTCCTGCGAAATCATATTGGATGTTTGACAACATATATTAAAATTATTATATAATAAATTATCTAAACAAAATTTAATAATAAAGCTGAAATCAATTCAAAATTTCATTTATAAACTTTTTGCATTAAAATTTTACGATTTTTTATATTTCTATGTAAATTGTGTTTTCTTGAATTTGATGATTAGAATATTTGATTTCTCAAGATTCATTTATTTAAAATAAACATTTGTACTTCTCTGTAAAAGTCACGTAAAACATATGCTGAAATATGTGTTGGAATTCCGTCAATAATTGAAAATTTTTAAGATTGAATGGAATCGCTGTTATAACTATTAAAACTAGTCGTTGGGGGCCACCGTAATACTTACCCATCATGGATATGCATAATGTAAAATATTAAAATAAAAATGTGTAATCTACTTATAAAATGCATTGCAATTCAAATAAAATCGTGGCTTGATGACGTCACAAACTTTAAAGGCTCGATTACTGAATTGCTTGAAAGAAACATCCTTATAACTCCAAAAATAATAATCCTATTAACTAGCGCTTTATTGCATCTGATTAAGCGTCAAATTTCCAATTAAAATATATCTTTGAAGTGAAATTTGGATGAAATACAGGGTCATGAAAAATCGAAGAGTGTGGAATATAGGATTCCAAATATCTCGGCAACTAATTATCCGATCGACTTCATACTTTATGCAAAATTTATGTTTTTTTATTGTCTTTTATATTCATGTCTTAAAATAAACAATTTCGAAAAATTTTATATACCTTTCATCAGAACGAATATTTCGAGAGTCCGAAAAAAATTATTCCGGTTAATCGAGGTTATTGAAATGAAATAGGCTTCTTCCCATTATTACATACTAAGTACATACCAAATTGCAAGTCTCTATCTCAATTTTTTCGGGAGATAGAGCGTTTACAGACACACAGACACACACACAGACACACACACACACAGACACACAGACGGACGGCAAATTTTTTTTTCTAAAAATATGTTTTTCGGAATCTCCAGTGTCTGAAACGTGTAAATCAGTCAATTTTTTTTTTTCGATTTTCAAAACGATTACAAGACTTACCCTATACTACGTATGATGGGTAAGTAATAAGGATATAACCATTGTTTTATATTAATACTATCGTTGTCTACTCAGAAATTAATAAATACAGCTCTGTTAATTTTCTATAGGTGAATTATGTTTTTTAATCGATGAAATAATAGTAACTATTTAGTATCTAATAGCTGGATTAGAGTTTATAACTCTAACAGTACAGAAGATATTTTTATGATATGATAAATAGATGTATCCTGCCTTGTGAGAAACACTATTCCATCAGAAAAAGTACTGAAAGTGGACATTATCCATGTAAAAAAAGCACTAAGCTGCACGTTCCGTACTTTGTATCTTACTTGACATTACAGATGTTGTAACTAAAAGAAATACTCTGTAATTCCTGGAATTTTCGTGATGTTATTTTAGTGAACACTAATAGGGAATCCTGTTAAAAATATCCTTAAAATGTCTTTAATACTGTGAAAGATATGAAAAAAAAATCATGTTCGATTTGGATGAACCAACCATTAAATTATGGCAGGATAAATGAATTTTGACCTTAAATTCCTATACCAAATATTACTTGTTGAAATGTACATCATCTTATGTTTGAAACATCCTGTAAATTTATATGGTCCGGAGTTACATTAATGTAGTCAGTGGAAATGCATTACAAAATAATTTATTTTATAATACATACATACAAGAACATTATTGGAACATGATTGGGAAAATAAATTACATCGCAGAATTTTTTTTATTTTATTTTTTTTATTTTTTTCTTTTCTTTTCTTTTCTTTTTTTTTTGTTCAGAATTACAGAAGTTTTTACAGAAGTAATTACAGAAGTTTTATGAATTATTGTATCACATGTAAATTCTTCAAAGGTAATGTGCTCCATTATATGAGAGAAAGAAACTGATCACCCACAGTATTAGAGAAATTTGTTTATTGCTCTTGGATAGTGGTTGTCACTAGAATTTCTGTAAGTGCCACAATCTCATCGACAAATGACCTCGAGGGTCGCACTTATGTTTTAGTAGTCATTATGTATTTATATTGTAATGATATATTATTCTATAGTAATTATTAATATATTATTATTAATTTCAACCAATGTTAACAACTTAAAATCAACTTAATGGTGTATAAAGTCCATTAGAAAACAGGGGAGATTCATAAAAGTAAATGAAACTGTATAGATCAGACATGGAATATTCGACTTTAGTATTAGAGTTATTAATTGAAAGAAAAATAAAGTATAATGTTATTTTCATCAATTCATAATTCAAAAAACATTCGCGAGGTCTTTAAATATACATTTTACAAATTATATATGTACTATGTAAGTATGTATATCCTATAATTATGTACCCAATTTTGGAGCCATTTGATATGACCTCGAGGACGTCATGTGGGTCGCTTTCCGCTTAGTGATTACTACTGCTGTTAGAGATGCACGTGGTCGACATTTTAAGACTGATTTTGGTATAAGAATTACAGAATTAATCTTCAATAAATGCAAAATGTTTGTTACGTTGTACTAAGAAATAGTTATAAGTAGACATTTTGCGCACATAGATTTATTTAATTAGTTGTCAATAATGTAGTGATTGAAAAACTATGTAAATGTGAATCCTGGTTTAATAAAGATTGATTTATTCCGAAGAAATAACTTTCAATCCACTAAACTTGATAGGGACCACCCCTTTGCCGTTTTTGAAGAAGGTTTCCACAGCCTTTAGAATCCGATAGTGGTGTCTATCATAATTTGCCGTTTTTCTCTAATATTTGTTGTTTTTTGTTTTTGTTTTTGTGTGTTGTTTTGCATGTCATGTGTTTCCAAATGGCTCTCTATTGAGTCGACCGCATCCGTCGTTCTGTCGGCGGTGGTGGAAGTCTGAGGGAAATCTCTCGGTGGTCACGCGGAAACAACCTAAGACAGGACGTGTCTATGCGTTCAAGGATGCCTTTCCTCGACATCTCGGGCTGACGAGAGCCTCCTGCTCCTAACCGCAGCCGATGAGACGCGTCGTAGCTTCCATAGGCGCTCGATTATCGGAACCTGCTGCAAAGCAAGAGTGGTTGGGGAAGCATGGCATACGGCCTAGGGCCCGATTTCCTCTTTTGGTTTCCTACTATGAAGCAGCCGTGGGACTCCAGCGTCTCCCCAAGTCTAGAGTGGTGGTGACATAAGAAGCTAGGCACCTCTGCTAATCCCAACGAACTTTTTCGTCAACAACTACTTAGGAGAATGGGAGTAGGCAGCAGGTGGCTGAGCTCCCACCGGCCGTAGAGCATACAGGAACTTTCCTTGTCGTGCTCTCTAAATGTTTCTATGGTACGACAGTTGACGTGCCTGAAAGGCGCCTGGCAGCGCAGCTCAGTTTTATATCCGACGTTGGAGCAGAAATAGTCACCAGCATTTTGCCACCAGTAGTTTTGAAATTGGTTCGGTAGTTCCAGAGATTATCCCCTTCGAACAAACAAACACACAAAAGTCACTGCTTTATAACATTAGTATAGATAAAATAAGAAAACAGTTTTAACATTGAGTCTGAACCCACTCGAGTCCGAGCCCGTACCGCGCCCAGGCTCAGCATCGGCCTCGGGCTTAGGCTGATGGGCTCGGGTTGAGACCGTTTCAGTTCTTGTGTTTGTCACCATAAGACTTGCCAAACGGCCAGGGTTTCTGTAGCAAAAAATAGTTCAAACAAAATTTGTACTATTTTTGTTTCTTTTGCGATAAACCAATCTTATACTATGTCAAATCTTATGTGTAATCTGCATTCCTAGTCGGATTTTTTTTTTTTTTTTTATTATAACGAACGTTTTACAAAATCGGCATATAAAATATTTTATGATTTGAGAATTCTGTTGGTTTTGGTTTTTAAAAGGTTTCAGCGAATTTGCGATACATTTCATGCTTATAAAAATATATATAATTGCCAATTTACTTTTTTAGAAATATTTTACTGTAATTTCAAAGTGTACAGTTTAAATATTGCAATATTTATAAGTCCTTAACCCTTTATATGGCGGTGGTAAGTATTTTACCACTTAATTTTAATCCCAAAATTCCAAATTTATACCAGTTTTTTTTACTGAAATTGTGCATATATATTTTACGGGACGAAATCTATTTAAAATCTTTAAATTAATTTGTTCTTAAATTCTGGTGGCAATCCATTATTTCACCATCCTATCAACATAAATAATTTGCTTTATAAAGGGTTAAAAAATTATATTTAATTAAATAAACTTTTTCAAAATAATGTCAAGCTCTATCTTTACCGAAGAAAAAGTTGAAATAAATAAAAGTTCACGTCTTATTTACAACACTATTTAAAGTTTTTTCTCACAAAAACAAAACAAGGAAAGATCCGAAACATAAAAAAATGTTGTGTATTTTTAGGGTAGTGATTTAAACGTACACAATTCGAAACAGATATTTTAGGTGTCTAAAATAGTTCGGTTAGTTGACGTTTCTGCTTGTTTGGCTTTTCTAGAGAAAAGTTGAATTGTAACATAGAAGGATATTTTATTCCAGATAAAAATGCATTTGATGGAAAGATATGTTTATATTGCAACATTAGGTGCTGAAATTTATTAAAAATAAGCTGTAAAATAATCAAATAATAAACATTTTCTGTTAATCTGTCTAGTAGTAGTTTTGGGGTATCCGATTAAAAACAGATTTTAGGCATCTAAAATATTTTGTGGTATCAGCATTCTACTGTTAGGTGTTTTTTTTCAAGTTTCAAAGCACGTGCTGCTTATTAGATGACAATAAAACAAAAGAAGTAAATTAATTATATATTTTGAATAATTTCCATAATTCATAACATGTTTTCTAAAACTACCATGGTATTTAAATGTTATTTTTGCAAGCATTTCGAAGAGTGGGCGTACCATTGTCAAGTTCACATATTTTACTGTTACGAAATACAACTAAATAAGTGTTCGTTCCGTTACTGTATGAAAATTATTTTCACAACAACAGTACGAAAAAACAGCCTAAGCATAAAAATACGTTGTGGATTTTTTAGTTATTGACATTAAAGTACACAATTCAAATCAAAAATTTTAGGTGTCTAAAATGGTTTGTCAGTTGAATGTTCTGCTTTATTTGGCTTTTCGAAAGACAGCTCGAATTCGTATATAGTTTCTTTGTTGAGTACAAATGACTACACACAAATGCTTTATAAGTTCACTACACATGACTACATACAAATGTTTTGTGAGATGACTACAAACGACTACATATAAATGTTTTGTGATACAAACATTTTGGTGGTTTGTATTTATTAAATGTTTCCGAGAAGGAGCGCAACATTACATATTAATTGATTAAAAAAATAAATTCATAAAATATTTAAAAATATTTTACTGTATCTCCAAAATGTATTCTAAAAGTGTCATGTTATTAAATGTCATTTTCGAAAACTATTTAGATAACGTAGACATTTCAAAATGTTGTCAAATGCATATATTTTTCCTCATACGAATGTTAACTGAGTAATAGTTTGTTCCTTTAATATACTGTATAAAAAGTCTTGTGACAAAAGCAATACAAAAGAATATCCATGGTGCATACAGGGTGGTTCAGAACTATATGTCAAAAATGTAAAAGCAGGTAGAGGAGACCTAAATAAACAGATTTCGTATAGGAATGTGGGTGCGGAAATTGATCGTTGGGGCAGTAGAAGGTGCTGTTGAGTTCGGCGGATGAAAGCGTATCGCTAGCTTAAATCTTCAATCCCCGCACAGATTTCAAGCAACATGCAACGAATGCGGAACTTGTCGACAGGCATTTCATGTATGGGGCTGCGCAAGAAAATGGAGCGGCTGTTCAAAGGATGCGCACGTTCAACGGCTCTCAAGCTTGTCAAAGGACTATCCTCATATTTTGCGGAATACTTCTTTTTCTACTGTTGGAACTCTGCAATTCTGTTGGATTTCTTCCAGTGCCCGTATCTCGCCTGGAAGCATAACGACCCAATCGCGCACAACTCCCGATGAAGACGTTCAAATGTTTGGCGACCCGGCAGATTCATGCCCAGGAATCGTTCCATGGACATCCTTTGAGCAGACGCTCCATTTCCTTGCACATCCCCTTAAATGAAATGCATGTCCACAAGTTTCACATTGATTTAACGATGCATGTTGCTCGAAATTCATGCGAGGAATGATGATTCAGGCCAGCGAAACAATTTCACCCGCCTTATTCAACAGCGCCCTCTACTGCCTAGACACTGCAATTACGCACCCACATTCCTCCACAAAATCTGCTTAATTAGGTCCCCTCTACCTGCCTTTACATTTTTGACACATAGTTCTGAACCACCCTGTATAAACTGATTTGACAAAATAAAACCTTATTCCAGGTCACTTTTCTTACAGTTCCCTTTTTCTCCATTTGATTATTCCCCTAAACAGAAATTGATTGAATAATAATTAATTACAGCTATTAATAATAAAAATAAAAATAATTGCTTTTGAAATATAGCTTTAGTTTCGATCGAAATAAGTTGCAGTTTTTAGCTACTCTGCGAAATTTTACTTGAAATAGTAACTTAATACGTTTACTTTAACAATTACAGAGAAACCTGTAAAGTTGACCACCTGTCTATGTTGACCTCTGTTGTCGAGAACCAAATTTATCCTATACAAAACTATAAGACAAACCCTTTGTAACCTGACCACCTGTCTGTCTTATATCTTCACCACTGAAATTATTCAGATTTGACTAGAACTATTGTAAAATACCCATCAATACCCTTTATAACTTGACCACCCATAAAGCTAACAAATTATGAATTTTAAAAAAAAGTAACTCTGCAAGTATTTTCTATTTTTTTTTCTTTTTAACTAGAATTTCTAATAGGGTGAAATAGTATTAACCTGGAAAATGCTTTTAGTAATGATAGGTGTAGGGAAATAATTCAAGGCTTATCTATTCTTACATTGTTACTCTTGTGGATTTGTCTTTTCAACCCTCCTCCTCCATTCTTTGTTTCTAGATTTATTTCTTCTATTCCCCATTCTCTTATTATTCCGTCCCTTCTTTCAATAACCGCAGGTGTTAGTTGGTTAGCAGAAATATTTCCACCAGTTGCAATAGTTTGTGGCAATTGTAACAACCCAGTTAAGAAAATTATTTGTGATGAGTTACACTAGAACTGTGTTGTGGTACAGAAGGATTATTATTTTCATCCAGTAAACTTGGTGTAGAGGTAGTATAAGGCATTTATATTTTGTAATTGCTTTTTAACAAGGAAGATTTTGTTAACCTAAAATGGCTGCAAAAAGAAAATTAGTTGAACTTTCAAATGATAAAAAATATGAAATATTAAATTTAATTAGAAATGGAGAAAGCCAGAGAAAATTAGCTGATAGATATGGAATTTCCAAAACTACAGTGTCTAACATTTCAAAGAATGGGGAAGAAATAACTAAATTGTGGTTAGAGAACTGTAGTGGTGATAGAAAAAGAAAATTGAGAAAAACATCAAATGAAGAAAATAATCTGGCAGTTTGGGGAGTTTTTTAAGCTATGTAGTTCCAAAAATATTCCAGATTCAGGACCTATGCAACAAGCTAAAGCTAAAGATATTGCAAATGAATTGGGAATTTCTGAATTTAAGACAAGTAATGGATGGTTAGAATCCTTCAGATCAAGAAACAATATATATTTTTTTTTACTCTTTGTGGTGAATCTGCTTCAGCAGATTGTAATACTGCAGAAGACTGGAAAGCAAAATTAACTGAAATTGTGAAAGGTTATCCTCCTGAAAACCAATTCAATGCAGATGAAACAGGGCTGTTTTTCCGTCAATTGCCAACAAAATCCCTTGTAGCAAAAAATAAAAAATGTTTTGGAGAAAAAATGCCGAAAGAAAGACTAACTGTTTTATTTTGCTGTAGTGTCAAAGGGGAAAAATTGAAACCCGTTGTAATTGGAAACGCTGCTAACCCTCGTGCTTTTAAAAGAAATGGTGTTAAAGTTGAGATTCTAACTGGGACATGGAAATATAATAAAAAAGCCTGGATGAATTCATCCATTTTTGAAGAATGGCTTTGCGATATTAATTCCCAAATGAAAAAACAGGGTAGGATAATTTTATTTATTGACAATATATCCAGTCATAAAATTTCCAAATCTTTCATCAATATTGAAATAGTATTTTTTCCTCCAAATTTAATGTCACTCGTGCAACCTCTAGATCAAGGCATTATTTGTGCAGTTAAGTTGCATTATCGTAAACTAATGTTGAAGTGCCTCATGACAAAAATTGAACACTGCAATGATGTTTCAGACTTTACTAAATCAGTAAATGTTTTGGAAGCAATTCGTTGGCTTAATGATTATTGGAAAAACTTATCTTCTTTAACTATTTCAAAATCGTTTTATAAAGCAGGATTTAAAAGTGTGGTTGAAATATTGAACGAAGAAGAGACTGAATTTTGTTTGAAGAGTGATATTCAAACTTTGCCAGTAAGTATTCAGCAAGAGCTGGTCGACGAAAAATCGTTTCTCTCATTTGACAATGACATCATTGGGCACGAAGAAGTTGAAGAGAATGTAGAGGACATAGCTGCTAATATCTTATCAAAGATTGAAAATCCACTAGAAATAGAAGATAATCAAGAAGAAGACAGTGAAGAGAAGATCGTTAATGAAAATACAAAGGAAGACTCCTTTAACTTTTTCAGAAGTTTTAGACTGTGTACAAAATTTAATGTGCTATGCTTCAGATAAGCAGCCTGATATTTCTGAATAGATAATGGATCTGCATGTTTGCATTGAAAAACATTGGGCTGATCTAAAGTCCAGAAACCAGCATCAAACTACAATAACAGAGTTTTTCTTGGCCAAATAAGTAATGTAAATCACAAACTTAAATTTTAAAATTTTAGAATGTGTATGTGTCTTAACATGCGAAAAAAAAACAAGTGTTGTTTTTAAATGTTTTTTTTATAAATTATGTGTAATAACTAGTATAGTTTGAAGAATCACTAATTGGCTATATATTGATTGATTGTTTAAAAAAATAAATAGTAGTATATTAATTGATTTTAAAATTGATACAAAACTATTAATTAATTCTTGTAAAAATCTTTTCTTTTATAAGGTGTTAGAAATATGCATGGTAATACAATAATATTTTAAAGCTCTGTCAAGAAATGAAATTTTTATGGTAAAGAATGATATGGTATGAATATTACGTTAAAAAAGTAAATTTATCATCACTCTTTATAAGTTGACCACCTCTCTAAGTTGGCCACTGAAGTTTGAAACCGCAAGTGGTCAACTTACACAGGTTTTACTGTATTACATTCCATGTCGTTGATACTAAATAATTTATCAAATTAAAAAAAATCATATTTGAATACATTGTTTAAAAAGTATTCACATTTTGTAAAATATTAAATGTAAAGTATGTTGATCCATATTTTGTAATTCCAGGATTTTATTTTGCGTCCATATTTTGTGAATACATAAATAGATAAGTACTAATTTCACACTACATTGGATTTCTCTCTGTTTTCGACACTGTTTTTCCATAATGTAAACAAACTATGTCATGACGCAAGACTAAAGAGTACATGTGACTTTTTAAACAAATAAGCGTACTTTATACAACCATTGTCGAGGAACATAAGATGGGAAACTTTTCATCCGAAAGCTAACGGTGACTACCAGTTTTCGACTCCCGAATGAAAGCCGCCACCTGACGTTTCTTGACCCGTATGGTTCAACCGTCGTTTGAATGTATTCGTGAATACGTTCATAAAATGTTTTGTGAGTTGCAATTTCTGCTTTTTAACACTTTCCAAACTAGTTGAAAAGTGTTCATGACTTTGGTTTGTCTGGCCATCTGGCTGTGCTCTAACTCTCGTAAATATACTCAGACTGCCCTGACATTTTTGTATGTTATTGTCGTTTACGTGTATGTTAGCATGTTTCATATTTCAACTGAAGTGTTTAGCACTTATAGTTTTTTTACAGCAATAGTCAAAAGTATTCCGTTACATTACAGTCAATGAAAATAATCGTTTAAAGTTCATTTTGGTAATTGCTGCGAATGAGTTTTAAGTTGCCTTTTAGCTTAATATGTGGTGTGTACAAAAGTCTTCATATAATATACAGGGCTGTACAAAGGATTTTGAGTGCATTTCCATCGATCGGAGAAAATTTCTAAATATGAATATTCTAACTAAACTGAATTTTATCATGCTATATATCCGTAACTTTGATCATATACACGGCTTCACAAAATAATTTGACTACTTTTTTGACACTGGAAGGTAATTTCGAAAACTGTATTTTTAATGTGGTATATGTTTTCTAAACTGTTTACTTTCATATCATCTTTCGCCTTATTTAACGGTGAGGTTTCGTTACAGTTTTCTGGCAATGTTGGAAATTGTTTCATAATCTATGCTTGACGCATGATTTTTCGTTCTTGTTTCGCTTTTCTAGAGAAAAGTAGATTTCATAAATAAGTTTCTAAGTTGACTACAGATGACTACATACAAATGTTTTGCAAGGTGAACATTCTGCTATTTTGTGTTTATTACAGGTTTCAGAGAACGAATGGCTCATTACATGTTAATACAATAAACAAAAATCCGGAGCGACTTCAATCCACTTTCTGAACATTGATGTACCCTTCCAGAAAGTTAAAAAAAGGTAAATTTTATAAATTTCTGACACAATAAAATTGGCTGGATTTAAATATTGGATCTTTTGCTAGGTTACGGGAGGCATTTTATGTGGTACTAATGCTTGATTAGAACGGCGCAAAATTCATCACTTACACTCTGTTAAATTTACTTGGTGTGATTTTCACTATACAGTTGGTCGCAGAAGGGTTGAATAATGAATTAAATACATCATTCGTCGTCCGATTTTTTATAAACTCTATACACTTTTAGTGACAGTAGTTTATAATGTATAATCCCCTGACGAAAGCACAATCAGAAGTACCGTTTGTAAGTTATCATTTTTACTCTCTCTCTCACACGCACACATACACGTAAATTATGATTACAATACGTTATGTTCGGAAAGCAATAAAATCCTTATATATTTTTATATATTTTACTATATCTTCAAAATATATAGTAAAACATGGATGTTATTTAAAGGTTAATTTTTTTAAGTTATTACGATCATTCTACATTTCCTTAATGATTTTTCCTATAGTGTCAGCAAAAAAGTTGAATAATAGATTAAGTACGTAATTAATTCGTTAGCCGATGTTTCGAAAATCTATACAGTTTTTGCGACAGTAGCTCAATTAGAAGTACCGGTTGTAAGTTATCGCGTTTACTCCCACACACAAATATACGCAAATGATGACTACAATACGTTCCATACACTATTTGTTTGGAATAAAATCCTTATATTTTTTATATATTTTAATATATCCTCAAAATATATGGTAAAACAGGGATGGTATTTAATGGTTATTTTTTAAAAGCTATTACGATCATTCTACATTTCCTTAGTGATTTTCCCTATAGTGTCAGCAAAAAAGTTGAATAATGGATTAAATACGTAATTAATTCGTTGGCCGATTTTTCAAAAATCTATACAGTTTTTGCGACAGTAGCTCAATTAGAAGTACCGGTTGTAAGTTATCGCGTTTACTCCCACACACATATATACGCAAATGTTGATTACAATACGTTCCTTACACTATGTGTTCGGAATAAAATCCTTATATTTTTTTATATATTTTACTATATCCTCAAAATATATACTAAAACATGGATGGTATTTAAAAGTTATTTTTAAAAACTATTATGATCATTCTACATTTCTTTAGTGATTTTTCCTATAGTGTCAGCAAAAAAGTTGAATAATGGATTAAATACGTAATTGATTCGTCGGCCGATTTTTCGAAAATCTATACAGTTTTTGCGACACTAGCTCAATTAGAAGTACCGGTTGTAAGTTATCGCGTTTACTCCCACACACAAATATACGCAAATGATGACTACAATACGTTCCATACACTATTTGTTCGGAATAAAATCCTTATATTTTTTATATATTTTACTATATCCTCAAAATATATGGTAAAACATGGATGGTATTTAAATGTGATTTTTAAAAGCTATTATGATCACTCTACATTTCTTTAGTGATTTTCCCTATAGTGTCAGTAAAAAGTTGAATAATGGATTAAATACGTAATTAATTCGTTGGCCGATTTTTCGAAAATCTATGCAGTTTTTGCGACAGTAGCTCAATTAGAAGTACTGGTTGTAAGTTATCGCGTTTACTCCCACACACATATATACGCAAATGATGATTACAATACGTTCCTTACACTTTGTGTTCGGAATAAAATCCTTATATTTTTTTATATATTTTACTATATCCTCAAAATATATGCTAAAACATGGATGGTATTTAAAAGTTATTTTAAAAAAATATTATGATCATTCTACATTTCCTTAGTGATTTTTCCTATAGTGTCAGCAAAAAAGTTGAATAATGGATTAAATACGTAATTGATTCGTCGGCCGATTTTCGAAAATGTATACAGTTTTTGCGACAGTAGCTCAATTAGATGTACCGGTTGTAAGTTATCGTGTTTACTCCCACACACATATATACGCAAATGATGATTACAATACGTTCCTTACACTATGTGTTCGGAATAAAATCCTTATATTTTTTATATATTTTACTATATCTTCAAAATATATTATAAAACATGGATGGTATTTAAATGTGATTTTTAAAAGCTATTATGATCACTCTACATTTCTTTAGTGATTTTCCCTATAGTGTCAGTAAAAAAGTTGAATAATGGATTAAATACGTAATTAATTCGTCGGCCGATTTTTCGAAAATCTATGCAGTTTTTGCGACAGTAGCTCAATTAGAAGTACCGGTTGTAAGTTATCATGTTTACTCCCACACACACATATACGCAGATGATGATTACTACAAGTACCTTACACTATGTGTTCGGAATAAAATCCTTATATTTTTTATATATTTTACTATATCCTCAAAATATATGGTAAAACATGGAGGGTATTTAAATATGAATTTTAAAAACTATTAACATCACCTGGACGTCTACAAAGTATTTTAAAATACATATTTTTTTTCATATAAAAATACAACTCAGTAACAGCGTTTTCCTTTTCCGCACTGTATGGAATTTTCTTTTTACAAACACAATGGATAGAAAGATCCGAAAAATATAAACTTTTGCAGATTTTAACGTTATCTATTTTGACGTTCAAAATTCGAATTTAGGTGCTTAAAAATGTTTTGTGTGTTAAAGTTTCTGCTTGTTTGGAATATAGACAGAATAGTTGAATTGGGACATGGAATAAAATCCTATTACAGATAATAAATATATTTGAGAGAATAATGTTTCCTTTTTTATGCTATATTATATGCTGATTTATTTAAAAAGCGGTGAATAAGAGACACGAAATATTTTATCTCAGTACTGTTTTATATGTTTTATATTTAAATTTATCTTGTATGTGTTTTGGCAGAAATAATACTTTGGTACAAAAGAACCGTTCAAATGTTATTCTATGTAGAAAGTGCAATTGGAGGAATGTTGTTTTTTAATGTTGCATTTTGCGATTTTTTTTTCAGAGAAATATTTTGTGGAAACAACTAAATCATATTTTTTCGTGATTTCTTAATATTCTGCTTTCTGAGTACGAAAGTAAAATATAGAATTTACAAGTGCTAAAATATTGGATTTTGTGAATAATTTTCAAGATTACGTCATTTTGACATCCGAATATGTGCATTAATAGAATATATAAGACTTTATCTAATAATGGGCAAAACAACAGCTATTCAATCTGAAAATTGTAACAAGGTAATCTATTAAAAAATGAATGCGTTTATACGGCTTCCAAATTGCATATGTAACTGTACACAGGTTTATTTTCAGCTGCCCAATATAATTAAGAGTGATTAATTGGGAGAAAAATCATTATGTTTTTTCTGTAATTTATAATTGTAGTATTATGATCAATAGACAAAAATTGCTTGAAGTACATGTTGATGTTACACTACTTCAAACCTTACAAAATATATATTCAAACCCTACTAAAACAGCCTTTGTCACAATCAAGGTACTTTTTTATGTAAATAAAACGACATTATCAATTATTGAAAACAAAAAGCAATTCCGTCGCTGAAAAATAGAAATTTTCTAAAACACAACTTTCAACTACTCATTTTCTGTTTTTAAGGGATTAATATTCAAAAGTATTTCACAAATTTATTCCAAATTTTTAATCGTTGTTATTGCTATTCACTTAATGAGAATGAATCTACTCGCGAAACATTCTCATTAACATTAATGCTCATGGCTAAAACAAGCCCATTTGACAAAGAAAGGATACTTATTATTTTGTCAAACCCTACACATTTCTAGCATTAAAATATTAACTCATATTCATTCAACAAATGGAGGGAAACAATGAATTTGGGATATAATAAGATGCGTTTGATAAATGACAGCACATTGCGTCATAATATAATGATGTATTCAGTTACTCAATTCTGATGTAAATAAGTGAGCAACAACTTCATTTAACAGGAGTAACATGTTCTAAACATAGATAATGTTTCAACGTATGATTAGATATTCTACGATTAAATGAACCGTACTTGTAGAAGTTTGAAAATGTATCGTAGATGTAACAGTTGATAAATTATATTTAGGTTGAAGCATCATAAGTATTCCTTAATACAAATTTCTTTATTATTGGTATTATTTGAGTTTGCGTTTACCTGTATGTTTGTGATAACTAGATAATTTTATACCTTTAACTATTTATTATGCTCATAGAATAATCCGATCTTTAATATATTCAGTCCTATTTTTATATTAATTTTCAGATTTATAACATTTTAGTTACGAAAAATTGCGATATCTTTTTTTTTAACTTAAAAAATAATACAAAGCATGTCTTTTTGAAATTATTATGTTCCCATATAAGTTGACCGGTTTCGAAAATGAAATAAAATAAATTGACAAAATTTCTTCTCTTAGAAAAAAGAAATTTTTAAAATAAATATTGAAACTTCCACTCTGTTTTTAATATCCAAGCATATTTAGTAAAATAATTCATATGACCTCTTATACTAATTTTATTTTTGTAAAGATAGCCTTCTTCTCATAAAGATGTGGTTAAACTCAAAATGGTATGGAAATAAAAACCAAAAGGTGCTCAAAGTTCTTAAAAAATACTATATTAGAAAGAGGAATGATGCTAGGCTGAGTCCACAAATACGCCATTGAACATGATGTTGATTAATGGATATGAAAATAAGGCTGGAGCAGTAGCAGTGTGGAAGAATGTTTTGCAAGCTAATGTTCGAGGTTATATAGAGGAACTTTCAGTTTACCATCTACAAAAAGTCGTAAGATAAGACAAAAGTTGCAAATAACAAAGGTAATCCTTTAATTACTCTGTGGAGTACTGATATATATTTTTAAAAATCCTGGTTATTTGAAATATATATCTTAAACTAAAAACAAAGAATAATATTTTATTAGAGATCCTAGAGTTCATCCCTGTTCCTTAAACTCTCAAGACTTAAGTTTCATTAGACAATTGTGGAGTAGCGTTTAAATTGGTTTAGATAAATCCTGGGGTTTTACTTGAACCCAAAAAAGGGTTTAAATTAGCCCTGGGTATACAATGTTGAAACTATTGACGTGATTCAAAAATATTTTAACAATTAATAGCCGTAGCTTGCACCTGACGCACTCAACTACGTTCCAATTTTTCTCGTCTTTTGAGATACGTTGCTTTGTGATAAAAGCGCGAAATTGTTTGACCTGATAACTTTTGCCTGAATACATTTGCACATTTCTGTTACACACAAGATAAAAAAAATGTGCATTTCATATTCAGTCCGTAAGAATACCTTTGCGCACTTCTGTTACACACAAGATAAAAATAAATGTGCAGTTCATATTCAGTCGTTAAGAATACCTTTGCACACTTCAGTTATATACAAGATAAAAATAAATGTGCATTTCATATTCAGTCGTTAAGAATAACTTTGGACACTTCTGTTACACACAAGATAAAAATAAATGTGCATTTCATATTCAGTCGTTAAGAATACCTTTGCGCACTTCTGTTAGACACAAGATAAAAATAAGTGTTCATTTCATATTCAGTCGTTAAGAATACCTTTGCGCACTTCTGTTACACACAAGATAAAAATAAATGTGTATTTCATATTCAGTTGTTCAGAATACCTTTGCACACTTCTGTTACACACAAGATAAAAATAAATGTGCATTTCATATTCAGTCGTTAAGAATAACTTTGCACACTTCTGTTACACACAAGTTAAAAATAAATGTGCATTTCATATTCAGTCCTTCAGAAAGAAAAATGCAACAATGTAAACATTATGAGTCATGAATAATGTGCTGATAACTTAAAAAGAGGGTTACTTGAAGTCCAAAAACCCCCTACAAGCCTTTTGTATTCTATATACATTAAGTTTTCTGTAGAAGTAGCTTTTAATCATTACTTTTTGTTGTCCTCAATTCATTAAATCGTTTAGTCACTTTTCACGTAAATTCATTTGCAAATCCGAAACGAAAAAAAAATTCCCTAATAATACAAAATATCGCATTGAAGCTGAAAGTACGCAAAATTTATGGCTTACAATTTACAAAAATGTTTAAATGATATAAGATCAGAAGAAATGTAACAGAGACACATCAACATTTTTTTAAATAAATAAGTTTATGGGTATTTTGCACCCTCAGTAGTGTAATGTGTATATTAAAAAAAAACCTTCATAAACTTACATGTACAAAAATGTATTTCAATTAGAACTCGCTTGTTATGACTAGTTAGTAAGGCATAAGGAGCGGATAAAATATCTCAAATCCGCACCCTTACATAATCATCACATAATTTTTTATGTATTTTCGATGCATTTTCCAATATAATTTCCCATTTTAATAATCATTCTTCTAAATTAAACTGACTCTACGTATGTTATTTACGGATCAAATATCCTGTTTGAACACTTTGCCTATTTATTAGCTTAATTTATGAAATAAAATCGTCTGCCTGAGTAACTTCAACTTGAAAGTTTCTTCAAAACAAATTTCAATAATTTATTACCTATATCAGAAAATAAGCTGTTTGAAACAGGGTTGTCACTTTGGCCTTCTTTTTTATTTAGAGATACTGAGTTCAAACCGTATATATTTTTTTTTTTTTTTAATTTTAAGTAATCACGAAATCATTAAATAAAGCAAAACTTTCTATTTGAAATTTCCTTTACGGAATTGAAACTTATGAATAAAAAGAAGGCCAAACTGGCAAACCTGGTTTGAAGTAGGCCGAAATTGTATCTTAAAAACATATTTTTTGTGATATTTTTCTATCGCAAATGTATGATTTATATTGGAAAAATATAAAGGAAAACATGTTTTTTCGTATATATAAGTATATATTAATTAATAAAGAAAAGACAAATTATGAATTTTTATATATTTATGGATTCAATTAAAAGTAAAAAAAAGTCCTTCCGGCCTGTACCGGGAGGAAAAGGTAGCTTTCCTATATCTTCGTTTTAAAATTTTAGCTAATGTTACTCGAAAACAGCAAGCTAAAATACAAAGAAACTCTTTACAAAAGATTCGTTAATACTGATTTTGAATAAGAAATTCGTCAGGTTTGACGAGAATTTGGCGCTAACGGATATGAATACATACTTTTATGCGTATGATTGAGAAAATGAATACAACAATGAAAGAAAATAATTTGCGAGAAATCGCGTTCACTAAAACTCATAAATTAATCGTTGGTTTTTTGTACTGTCTTGTTTCAAAAAGTCCTTCCGGCCTGTACCGGAAGGAAAAGGTAGCTTTCCTATATCTTCGTGTTAAAATTTTAGCTAATGTTACACGAAAACAGCAAGTTAAAATGCAAAGAAACGTTTACAAAAGATTCGTTAATACTGAATTTCAATAAGAAATTCGCCAAATTATTGAGCAATAGCAAAATTGGCTTCATTTATGAAGACTTATTTTGGTCGCCAAATTTGGCGATATTTCTCCAAATGTCGCCATTTTTGGCGCTAACGGATATGAATATATAGTTTTTATGCGTATGATTGGGAAAATTATTACAACAATGAAAGAAAATAATTTGCGAGTAATCGAGTTAATGTGCTGTTTTGTTTCAAAATGTTAGCCACCCTAGAATTTCAAACTGCTCTATCTCAGCCATTTTTAAAGATAGAGGTAAACCAAAAAATGCTCTGGAATCCTTGTTATCAAGGCCTAAAACGTAATTAAAAAATAAATTTGAATTTTTAGTTTTTTGTATATTTATTTTAGTTTTCAATTTTTAAATGGCCGCCATCTTGAAAAAAAATGGCGGACCAAGCTGGCCAACGAACTCGGTCGAGACATTGGTTAGCTTAATACACACAATTAGTTTCATCAAAATTAATTTATAAATACGAGCGTTATCGTATGACATAGGTCAGATATATATATATATATATATATATATATATATATAAATCAACATTTGAACGGAGGGTGGTTTTGGGGTCTGGGGGTCATGATCGGTGAAAATATATCGAAATTTTCCGGAACTGCTTTCCTCCGAACGGCTGCAATAGGTAGCTTTATTTTTTTTGTATTGAAAGCTACGTAAAAATGTCAGTCACCCTAGAATTTCAAACTGCTCTATCTCAGTCATTTTTTAAAATAGAGGTAAAACAAAAAATGCTCTGGAATCCTTGTATCAAGGCCTATCACTTAATTAAAATATAAATTTGAATTTTTAACTTTTTTGAATATTTATTTTAGTTTTAAAATTTTGAGTAGCCGCCATCTTGAAACAAGATGGCGGACCAAGCTGGCCAACGAACTCGGTCTCGGCATTGGTGAGCTTTATACACACAATTAGTTTCATCAAAATTAATTTAAATACGAGCGTTATCTTATGACATAGATCATATATATATATATATATATATATACATATATATATATATCATCAAGTTCTTCTCTTATAATTAAGGGTAAGGTTTCTCTCTTTTTATGTATTGTATTAGTTTTGTATTTGTTTTATGAATTTTAAGTCTTTTTTTCACTAGAAGGTTATTGTCATTGAGTGGTCGTCCCAAATTCATATTCTTTAGCAATTTTAATGCTAATATGAAGATGAAACCACTCATTTTATTTGTGGAATTTATGCATTTGGGACTTGATAATTCTGTATAAATTCCACAAATTTCATTTCATTCATTCTATTTATTTCATTCAATTATTAATTTAATTTCTACTTCTATTATATAAGTATTTAATATCTATATTCATTGCGCTGGGGTTACAATTTCGTTGTCAATAAATTATTACTTCCTAAATCATAATTTCAAGTTTCAGTTGGTGTTTTGGTAATGTTTCATTAATGGTTATATATATATATATATATATATATATATATATATATATATATATATATATATATATATATATATATATATATATATATATCAACATTTGAACGGAGGGTGATTTTGAGGTCTAGGGGTCATGATCGGTGAAAATATATGGAAATTTTCCGGAACTGCTTTCCTCCGAACGGCTGCAATAGGTAGCTTTATACTTTTTTGTATTGAAAGCTACCTAATAAAACATTATACTTAATTTGCTGATTCGAAAACATTTTTCATTAATTTACAATTGTTTATAGTTTTTTTTTCACGAATAATCTCTTATTTTTCTTCCATATCGATTAAAATACGGCTCAGAAAACTAAAGCATAATTTTTTTTCATTTCGCTCCTGATTCTAAAAGTAAATCTATTAATATAATTGTAAAAATGAGATTCCGCGATTAAAAAACGGCTTTCAATTTTTTTCATTCAAAATGTAAAAAATATTTTTTTGTAATTATTAGAGCAATGGGGAAATGTAATGAAAAATAGCAAAGTTTAATTTAAAGTGCAGTATATTAATCCTTTTAGCACAAAAAAATAGTATTGTATTAATGTGAAAAAACTAAAATAAATTAAATAAAAGGACATTTTTTTCAGCTGAACAAATACCAACTCAGGACATTTTTTGTTTTTACTTTTCAAGAAATCAATAAAAATGAAAAATTTCTCAATTTAAACCCCATTTCTGTTAATAGACAAATATTATATATAATATATGTACACAAAAAACATGCTTTTATTTATATTTGAATCAAATTTAAATAATCATACCTATTATTTGTGTTTTCAACATACATATATATATATAGATTTTTTTTACACATACAAAACACACAACGATAAACAGAGTATCATTCGAAAAGATTTTTGACAGACTTTTGGCACAGTATGCTCACATGTTGTAAAACACATTGCTTCCCCCAAAAATGCAGATATAACATATTATTTTGAATCCGGAGTGGAAACTATTTTAGTTACAAATAAAACTTGATAACGTCTTCATAGACTAATAAATTTAATATTTACAACATATTTACATGTTACTATTTACAAAATAACTCATTTAATTTAATATTACGGCTTAGCTCAGATGCCTTGTCGGCAACAACTCTGTAAACATTCTTCTCTTCTGGTAAAGTCTAAATTACTCAGCTTGTCAATTCTTTTGAAAGAAAAAAAAAAGAAAAGGAGAGAAAATATGATGGAGTGAGTATAGTTCGAGCGTTACACAGATACTTAAAAATTCTTATAAATAAAACTAAAAAGAAAAAAAAAGAATGTGTTGAGGCACAGTCATTAGCATCGATTTGCTCAAATTACGTTGATTTCCATGATCAACCATAGTCATCTAAACGACTAAATTAATTTTTAATTGCGTTTGTAATTATATAAATACGTAGCACCTATATTCGTCGTCTGGAACGTCCGTCTGTCCGTATGTCCGCATATAACAGCGCAAAAATTACCCAAAAGAATGGTTTGAAATTTAATATATATATAATCGTTACAGAATTTTGTCGACTTATTTCAAATTTTATGAAAATCGAGCAAAAACTTAAAAAGTCCTTCCGGCCTGTACCGGGAGGAAAAGGTAGCTTTCCTATATCTTCGTTTTAAAATTTTAGCTAATGTTACACGAAAACAGCAAGCTAAAATGCAAAGAAACGTTTACAAAAGATTCGTTAATACTGAATTTGAATAAGAAATTCGCCAAATTATTGAGCAATAGCCAAATTGGCTTCATTTATGAAGACTTATTTTGATCGCCAAATTTGGCGATATTTCGCCAAATGTCGCCCAATTTTGCCAATTTTGTCGCCAATGTCGCCAATTTTGGTGTTAACGGATATGAATATATAGTTTTATGCGTATGATTGGGAAAATTATTACAACAATGAAAGAAAATAATTTGCGAGTAATCGCGTTAATGTGCTGTTTTGTTTCAAAATGTCAGCCACCCTAGAATTTCAAACTGCTCTATCTCAGCCATTTTTTAAGATAGAGGTAAACCAAAAAAAGCTCTGGAATCCTTGTATCAAGGCCTAACACGTAATTAAAAAATAAATTTGAATTTTTAAATTTTTTGTATATTTATTTTAGATTTTATGTTATTTTACATATTTAAATGGCCGCCATCTTGAAACAAGATGGCGGACCAAGCTGGCCAACGAACTCGGTCGAGACATTAGTGACCTTAATACACACAATTAGTTTCATCAAAATCGATTCAAAATTACGGGCGTTATCGTATGATATAGGTCATATATATATATATATATATATATATATATATGGATATATCTATATATATAAATCAACATTTGGACGGAGGGTGGTTTTGGGGTCTGGGGGTCATGATCGGTGAAAATATATCGAAATTTTCCAGAACTGCTTTCCTCCGAACGGCTGCAATAGGTAGCTTTATACTTTTTTGTATTGAAAGCTACCTAAAAGATATTAATAAAAGAGTTTTCTTCATTCTATTAAATACTGTTATACGGAATTAATTCAATGATCGCCCATGTTAGGTAATGATTCTAGGTTGCCCTGATGATTACGTCATATTTAAGATGGAGTCCGTATTACTGAATTTAAAACCGAATTTATATACAGTCAAACCTCGTTAACATGAACACGCTTAACGTGAACTACTTTTAGCACGAACTGTTTCCGATTGCCCCGTCCAGTTGTATGTAATGTTCGGATAACATGAACTACTTTTAACATGAACAAAAATAGTTTCCCCTTGAGTGTTCGCGTTAACGAGGTTCGACTGTACTAAAATTGTTTAATTATAGCAACCCTATAAGCTACCGACATTTTTTTTTATAGATGTTTTCGGAAAAATAGATATTAAATGGAAAAAGACACTAAATATGTATTTCAAGTTCTGAAGTTTTCAAACCAATGCTTAAGTTTCTCATTTGAATTTTCAGTAAATGTCAACAAAGGTAAAATGCTGTCAACTTAAAAAGTATTTATTTTATTACGGGAATTAATCATATCATAACAACAGACGATATAATTTATTTCACTGAAGTAATACCAGCACCTAATTTGTCATGTTTGACGTAGAATTTCCAACTTGTTTTTGTTAAATTTCTGTATAAATGGATTATCCAAAAAAAAATGGAACAGGTTGTTTTTTATCCCATTTAAGGGCGTCTGTATGTATTAATTTCAAAATTTCGATATTTAAATGCAGAAAATATGTTTGTTTGTATGTGTGCGTGTGTGTTGGACATTTTTAGGAAAATTTATTTCTTTTAGTGGTCTGACAATGTTGTTTCGAATACATGAAGATTGCTCAAAATGTACGCGAGTCTCAGATTTAAAATTTTTACATTACATATTTTAGTTATTTTATGCTCAACGGGAAAATAAGCGTATTTCCCCGATCTTCCAAATTCGCAGGCGATTTCGACCCACTCATACAAATTCAATCTTTTGTACCCATATAGTGAATTTTATCTTCTTTAAAATAAAGTTTATTCGGAAATCGTAAAGTGATTTTTTAATTTTTCGCGATTTTGTTTAAAAAGTCTTCATTTTGCCGAAAACGATAGGTATGTTTTTCATTAATCGATATCTATTTGATACTTCATCCGTCTGATCTTATATTTTATACCTCTGTATGGATAAGACTTTCATGCATCAGTAAAAACTACAATAATATGAAAGTTTATTTCCTTAAATATTATACAACGGCCTTGATGTTCTTCCATGTAACGTGAAGAAGAAACAGATAACGATGAATGAAGAATCATTTGTAATGTTTTTTAATAGTCTTTTGACAAAGAATACACACATTTCGTGAAAACACGTTGTTTGGTTTAAAATTGCATGTAATTAAAAATTAAATAAGTAAAGTTACAGCAAATAATATGAAAGATTGTTATGGGAAAGCTTCTTACAGGTCTACTGCTTATGTGTGTATTTTTATTTGTAGTTCGAATATAATTCATCATTGTTTTGTCTAGAAACTATAGTTTGGTCGGATACTGGATTCACACCGAAAAAAGTGTCTCTAATTTTAGTGTCTGGTGTGCTACCAACGGAAAAACACAGCCGGTTATAAAATATGTTAATTTATCCAATTATATGTATTACCAAAAATGGTGCTCAAACTTTGGGGCTTATTTCTTCAACACTTCCCTGGACAGTGCACGTTATGGCTCATATGTGTTTCTCTATTATCTGTACTCTATCAATACACAATTGGTCTCCGCATTATCTGTTTACGACCTGAGAACTTTCCTTTGTTAGTAAAAAATCACAAAAGTATAAACATTCGACTATCAGAACTATTAAAGTTTTATTCTTTCATTTGGTAAGAAATGTACAATGATTGTCACTTTTTAGATCGTAGTAACCCGATATTTGTGTATCGGTAAAGGAATACTTTATAAACAGGATCAAAGAAGATTTATGAATTTGGAAACGCATTGTTTAGTATTTATGAACAATATATCTCATAACAGTTTGGAGTCAAAATTCATTGATATGTCAAGAAGATTATAGGGGTGTATCGCCAAAATAGGGAAAAGATTAAAACGTTATATATTTTGTTAATTAGAGTTTCGTGTACAAAATAATGTAAACTTTGTTTAAAAAAATATTATGTAAAAAGATACCCCATATTATTTCGGCTAGAAATCATAGTATAAAACTTATACTGACACTTACCGATCCGTATTATTGTGTATTACATAAAATTCTGTGGAAGGATTTGTGTTTGGATGCCGTCTATTAAACATTGTACTATTTAGGGAGTACAAATTTTCAGTTTTTATTAAAGTTAAAAAGACATTTTAAACCAGAATTTACTTAATAAATTAAAGTAAATAACAGCAGCAGTGAAACATTAAACATTTGATTAAATATTTTTTTGGCTCAAAACAAATTCTTTTGCCGCCAAAAAAAAAAAAAAAAAAAAAAAAAAAAAAGTTGCTAGTTGTGGATATACCTTAATAACGCGCTTAAGAATTTTTTTAGTATCTATGAAAAATTCTCTCTTAATATTCGAAATATGCCGGTGACGTGCCACTTGTTGAAGCCTTGTAATGTAAATTAAATTATATTTTTGACGTGGATTCAACATTAGTATTCTCAAAGTCTGAACAATGGCAACTTTATGAATATTTATAAAAAACGTATAAACTATATATTTTTTCCAGGCTGATTTGATACAAGATAATTAAATATAGTGTCAAAACTGCGTGCTACCGGTTGAAAAAAATGGAGTTTTTATATGTAGACATCTAAGCATACCGCAAAATAGTAGATGTTATCATCAATCGAATGCTACCAGTATCATTTTTAGGGTTTCGTTCATCTCACGAAATCCTATTACTCCCGCTTCATTGTCCGTCCGTCACAGAGACGGTTCTCAGAAACTATGTAACTTACAGCCATGAAATTTTGTGTACTTATAGCTAAATACGTATGCAGCTCAGAATCATAAAATTAGAGAAAATCGTATTATTTTAATATATAGAGATAAAAAACCAAAAATCTAACAGCCTTTTCCTATTAAATTCAAACTTTTTTCGTTATAGCAGTTGCCAACAATTAAAAATCCACAATAAATTTATTTCGACAATAATTGATTTTTTATAGAAAGATTTGCAAGTGAAAAAGTAAATCGAATTAAAAAGTTTCACCAATTGAAAAAAGATTAATATGACGTCATATTGGTAATAAAAAGGAAATTTTCAAACATTTCTCAATAATACAAGGAGTATGAGTATGTATAAATACAGAAAGCAGCTTAATATGACGTCATTAGAGAATTAAAAAGAAAATTAATCTGACGTCTAATATTTTGAAGGTCTCTATACAAAATGTTTAATTTTGAAATTAATTTTTTTTAATATCGCATTTAATTCACATGACAGAGTATAGAAACGACGAGAAAAATAGACCGGTAAATTTTTACTTTATAAAAAACATTTTTTTTTTTTTTGAAAATAAAATTTATTTGCATTAATTAAAGGAAGGATAAAGTGTTTTGAAGGGAATATTAAGCGAAACACCCTTTGTGCGATCTTCAACCATACATTGATTTGTGGCAGAATTTTTGGGGTATATTTTTATGGGGACTGTATATAGTTTGTAATTGGATATAGATAAAATAATTTATGCGGGATTATTTTTTTCAAAAGCTTTGTATTTTCCACGAAAATAGTTTTCAGTTTTATTTAACTTTCATCTGTTTTTATATGTAGCCTTATGAATCATTCCTTCAGCATTTTAAAATATACTTCAGAACTCACATCTTTAACAAAATAAAATACGAAAACTTTACAGAACATAAATTTTCATTTCCATCTGTGTTTCATCGAAATCCTTATGGAGTGTTTCATACTAATTTTGAAACTTTACGACTTCATAAATATTTAGAATGAAAAATCAGAAGAGACTGCATTCGTATATTAAGAATTTTATTTAGAATTGCAATTTATTACTTGCTGATGGTAATGAGAGTTTTCAAATTAAAAAAAATGGAACAAATTACACTTTGTTGATAACTGTTATTGAGAAAGACGTAAGAGTGATATTGCATAGCATAACAATATATATGTCAAAGTTTATACCATATATAAAGAATTAAAGATGAGAAATTTATTTAATTTCTAGTATTTTGGTAAAAACAATTTCATAAAATGTAGTCATTATGAAAATATTTTCATTAAAAATTTAAACACTCAGTAGAATGTTTAATGGACAGTAATGAAATACATTTTTTCTTTTATTTGTACCAATTATTTTGTCTGGCATACAGGTTTTCCTTTAAATAAACTATTTAAACTACTTAAAAATTACCTTTAAATAGTCTTTAAACTAAGTATTTTAATAAATTATTGTTTATTTTAATCATCAACTAATCGTAATAAGTAGTTTAATACAAGCATATTTAATGAGGCATTGTTGTTAAACCGTGAAATTTTTTAAACAGATTCTCTGCAGACAAAAGCTTTTATGAATTCATATATTAGAAGCTTTTCAATATAAATTTCTAACTTTATTTCATATAAATACTTTAAATATTTTGTCAGCAAATCAATGAATGCGAACTAAAACATGTTTAGTATGTATTCACTACAAGATGTTTGAAAATTTATGTTTTAAAAGACCACTTTTAAGAGTTTTTAAAGTAGTTAAACAATCAGTTTTAGAAATGATATTCTCAAATAAACCACGTTGTTTCTACATTAAGCTCGTTTTATTTATCTCATGTTTTTAGTTCATAAACTAGTATATTATCTATTTAATGCATAAACTTTATATTAATGAAGATATGTTAAAATATTTTTAGTCCATATTATCTACAAGGAAATGTTAAAACTTATGTTTAACAGAACACTGTTATTAGTTTTAAAAATAGTTGAACAATCTGTTTTAATATCCATATTGTCAAATAAATCTCGATGTTTCTATATTAAGTTCGTTTAATTGTCTGTTCTATAAACTAGTAAACTATGTATTTGCATGAACTTTTAAACAATAACACTGGTCAACAACATTTTTTCTACTCGGAAAAAACATAGGTGTTCTATTCTAATTTGAGTGTGCGCATTCCAAATCTGAACTCCAAATTCTTCTATGACGTCAGGATCTATAGTTATAGAAACTGCCAATGTTAAAATTTGACATTGTGACATTTTTTTACACAACTGAAACTTGAGCAATATTATTTGTTTCAGAACAGATTAACAATATGGATATGTTATTTTAGATTTATTTTTCTTTGAAAATCTGGATATCTTTATCATGCAGAAGTAACTGCCTGGGAGGTGATTTTTCAGTTCACGCCATATCATGGGCAAAGAAAAAGACACTGCTTTTCTTTTAATTCTTAGCCATTGTGTTATCCTTGTATTTCACACAGTAACAGCATATAAATAGTGCCTACCATTTGTTCTGATCTCCAAATTCCACACCAAAGTAACGATGGTAAGCAGTTTTCACTTTTGAAATAGCAAGATGGCAATAACTTTACATCCTGGCGTGGTAGAGAAAATTGAAGTTCAGATTTGTAATCAGCCCACTCAAATTAGTCTATAACACCAACATTTGTCAAAGTAGCTGACAAAAGTATTTTTTTGTTGACCAGTGTAATTCAACGGAAGATGTATTGAGATGTTTTAGTGTATATTAGTTACATCTATACTAATAAAAGAAAGTTTCGCTCTGTGTGTGTGTCCGTGTGTGTGTGTGTGTCTGTGTGTCTGTTGGTGATGGCTAGCAAAATCTAGAAGTCTGAAAATTTAGGTGTGGATAGTCCAAGGTCTGGCCATGTGCACCTGAGCCTCAGAATTTTAATATTTTGATAATTAGCCTAGATTTTAATTAGATTCTCATTAACCATCGCTTCTAAAATGCCATATTTTTCTGAAAATGGGGCAAAAGAAATGTGAAACCGCAAAATGAGTTGTGTGTTGGGAGTGGGAAGAAAGATTTTAGGTTTACGGGAAAAAGGTTGGGCTACCACAAAGACTTTTAACTACGACTTTTCGACACATGTCAAATTAACAGAAACTATTAGGTCTTTCGACACGAAAATTTGCATATCTATATAAAC
Organism: Maratus michaelseni; assembly: GCA_963931845.1. Taxonomy (NCBI): domain Eukaryota; kingdom Metazoa; phylum Arthropoda; class Arachnida; order Araneae; family Salticidae; genus Maratus; species Maratus michaelseni. The sequence goes on along the minus strand of OZ007590.1, from coordinate 104,756,481 downwards.
AAACAATCGCAAATTCAAAAAGTCAAATTTAAAAAAAATCCATCCGCAACTTCCAGAAATATTAATTAGAAATGTTTAATTTTTCGAGCAATTTAATCTTGCAATGATCAACATGTTTTTTGATAAAAATTTGAACCGTCATAGGTGTCTCGATAATGAAACCGCAAAGAAAGAGGTACTAAGAGATTTTTTAGATGACTCAAATTAACAATTCTAATTAAGCTACGATTTTAAAATTAACACCTTTCGAATCCTCTCTGTTTCCACATTACAAGTTTGCAAAAATTAAAATTATTCGATTCTTATAACCGAAGATATTTATTATTTCGCATTAGTTTGACTGCAGAAAAAAAAATAACGTTTTTCTTTTTCTTTTTTTTTTCTACGAGCAAGCATAGCAGACAACATGTCCGTTTTCTCTTGAATAAAGAAAGATACAAAACAAGTAAATAAAAATTTGGAATGGTGCTATTAGAAGCTGTATAAAATTATTAAAAATCTTGGATTTTTTTTATTGGAAAAGGCCATGTGCACCTGAACCTCAGAATTTTAATATTTTGATAATTAGCCTAGATATTAATTAGATTCACATTAACCATCGCTTCTAAAATTTCATCTTTTAAATCAAAATGGCGAAAGAAACGGACAGGCGCATTGGATTTGCAACCGGAAATGAACGAATTCGAAATTATTTAACTAATTAGCGAATTTTAAGAAAACTAATTGAGATATCAAAGTGAAAATTTCTGAGCATATGTAAAAAAATATTCTGTATCTGACTATGTGATTTTTGAAAAAATCGGTTGGTATTTTTTTTTAATTTACGCAAATAACTGCCAATAATCTGCCGGCGCCAGTGAAAACGATCCGAGAAATTTTCAGACAGGGATCAGCTTTCATTAAAAACTGAACTACAAAAGAGATCTGTTTCTCTGGCCGATCCCTCTCATTCAGTTTGCGAAAATGAAAGGAAATAATTGCCAAATTTTACTAATGAACAAATATTTAGGTAACTAATTAAGATATAGATTTGAAATTGAGGTCGGGAAGGGGGTGTCATCTGCCGGCTATTTTAGCGTAGCGTCTTCGTTATGTTCTAATTATCAGAAAAATGTAATTCTTTTTTTTTAAATGATCGCGTTAATGTACGTGACGGTGGTTCTCTTGAACAAATTATTCATTATATTTGCGGGTATGGGGAGGGAGGGGGTTAACGACTTTCTCTGAGATTGTAATTATCTCGGGTCCGGGCAACGCCGGGCGGGTTAGCTAGTAAACATTTAAAAATATATACTTTAACACTTTAAGAGAAAACTGTTTTCTTTCTTTTTTTTTAAAGTCGTATAACAATCAGTTTTAAAATTCATATTGTCAAATAAATCACGGTGTTTCTACATTTTCTGGAAAACAAATTGAAGAACCCAGCTTGTTTAACTAGCAGAGATAGGAGGTAAAGTAGGCAGGTAGTTAATGGTTTTCGACACATGTCACCGGTTTCATTAGGCGAGCAAAGTTTTAGAGATTCCCGTTAAAACATCATTCCGTGTCAGTAGTTTTATTCCAAGAAAAATCTATATCGTTCCTATAATAGAGGGTTAGAAAAACCGTTAAGATTTTAAAAAAGAACGAAAAATCATGCGTCAAGCATAGATTATGTAGCACTTTCCAACGCTTCCAAAATAATTTTACAAAACATACCGTTTAATAAGCTAAAAGATAACATCTAAGTAAACAATTTGGAAAACGCATAACATATTTAAAAACATAATTTCAGAAATTTCCAACAGATACAATATTCGGAAAAATATCCGAATACTTTTATTCAGCCCTGTATATGATCTATAGATTTGTATATGCTAGGATGCTAAATTTTAGTTTAGTTAGGAAACGCGTAGCACAGTTTAAAATTGTCTTTCTGGAGTTTCTGTCAGTAAACGGAAATGTGTTCGCGAACTTTTGTGCTGCCCTGTATAGGATCTACAGAATTTATACACACCACGTAATAGACAAAAAGAGAGTTAAAATTAAAATCGCGTTTAGTAACTTAAAACGCACTTCCAGGAATTAGTGTTAACAGACAGTAGAGAATTCTTTTGTGTGTCCCTGTAAATGAACGATGACTGCTATACACACACTATTCTGTAGTAAGCCTCTTGTAATGCACCTTAGATATATATATATGTAAATTTCAATGCGTTTAAAATAGTGAAACATTATTTAAATAAACCGCAGACGATTTTTCTCCATAGACGTCATGTAACGGAATTCTTTTGACTGTCCCTGTAAAGCAACTATAAGTGCTATGCACACCCTATTCCATATTAAGCTTCTTCTAATGCACCTTAGTGATATATATAAATTTCAATGCGTTTAAAATAGTGAAACATTATTTAAATAAACCGCAAATGATTTTTCCCCATAGACCGCAAAGTAACGGAATTCTTTTGAGTGTCCCTGTAATAAAACTATAAGTGCTACACACTTCCGTTGAAATAGGGAACATGCTATAGATAACGACAATAACATATAAAAATTGCAGAGCAATCCGAGCATATTTACGGGAGTTAGAGTACGGACAGACGGCAGACGGCCAGACGGCAGGCGGCCAAACGGCAGACGGCAGACTGCCACACGGCCAGACAAACCGAAGTAGCACTTTTAACCGAAGTAGCACTTCAAACCGAAGTAGCACTTTTTAGCACTTTTCAACTAGGTTGGAAAGTGCTAAAAAGGATGTTTCTTTTGAAGGCTGATTCAACCGCCATCGAATTCCAGCGGCCACGCCCTGGAAAAAGCATTTGTCCTACATTTGTCTTCGACTGTAGCATCAGCGTATAAAAAGTGACCGTAGAGAAGAAAAGTTTTTCTTTAGTGGCGTGTGTCTGTAGTTTGATTAGCCAGAAATTCCAAACATCGCTCATCGGTGCAATTTATGGGTTCATGAGATCGTTGATATGCGTAATGTTGCTAATCTAGTTAAAACAACTGTGGACAGATTCTGTTTGTTTTCATTTTGTTGATGATGTATTACCATTTGAAATTTTTTTTCCGAACAAAGCTAAATCATTTTGCGGTTTATAATAACCGACGAATTCTTCTCATAAACGATTTTTAAGAGTTAAAATATAGATTTATTTTTTGTATTTACATTTAATGAGTAGATGTATGTTCCTTTAAATCAATTTAATTATTTTATTCAGTTAAGAGCGGAAAAATCGTTTAAATATTACAATATGTCATACTTTATGACAAACACTAGCTGCAAAAACGTTGCAATTGTGATTCTCTAAAATGCGATATGCAGGATATGGCCTATGTCACGTCCCACAAGTGTTTGGCTGCGGCACAGAGAAAATAATTTATTTTTATGAATATATCCATTATTTGTGGCCTGCGTCTTCATCTGTTACACTTTTACAGGATTTTTAAAGATATTAAAGCGAGTTAAATATATTTAGTCAGAGTAATAAACAAAAATAGGCTAACTTCTATTTTAATAGACATTTTTTTCTATAAAAGGGACATTGCAAATAAGAAAATTAATGAACGATAGAATAATCTACATCTACATAAGACATCATCATTGCTAAATATCGAATTGAAATTAATGCATACAAGTATAATATTATTGTGAACCCCAAAACTGCAAAATTATCACAGGCACTGTAAAATTTACAGCTGCCAATCAAATGAGGGACTTCCTCAATGGTGATATTTCAAGACCTTGTCTTGGCCGAAGTACCACAGGTAACAGATGGGTGTTGGCCAACTTTACGAAATAAACTCCAACAGGCTTAATGCTTGGGGCTATGGTTCAGATATCCATGATCATGTATTTAGAAACTGGATTCATCTTTATAAATCACTATGTATATTAATTACTTTAAAAGTTTATGTAAAAAAATTTTTAAGTAACAATTATTTTACGAACGTACTGTAATAAAGATAATAATTTTAGATTGATCGCAAGAATAATGACCAAAATTCAATGTAGTAATGATTTGTATGTATTATCATAAAGTGGTTAAGTAATTTGTAATAAATTCTTTATTAGTAATGAATGTGTAGATTTTCTAAAAAAATGCTTGCAGTTAATTTTTCTAACAAAAATTTAAAACTTTTAATCTCTGTAATTCACTTAACTTATGTTTTTTAATATAATGCACTATAACAATATTTATATTGAATTTAGCTTTCATGAACAATTCAAACAGAATGTAAATAAAAATTTGAGTCATAACCATTTGCTTTTCCGGTTTTTAAGTAAGTTTACATCGATTAAACAAATAAATCTGCTGAGAAGGTTTTTGCGAAATAGCTTGTTTATGTGTACTGATTTTCAAACAGTATTTTGTTTTACAAAGTGTACTTCAGCAAATGTTTATTTAAATTATCTTTAGTGTTTTATTACTTCCGCTATTTTAAATCACTTAAATACACGTTAAAAAGTAAAATCATTACGGATAGTTAAGTAAAGTGCATCACAGTCGAGACCTTTTGATGGAAGCTATTTCGGTAAGATAAGTTATTCTATTTATCGAAATATTACAGTAACAATTATAATTACAAATCTAGAATGTCCGAGAATTCTTGAGTAGATTACAAAATTGTGTTTAAATATTACTTTTAACTGTAAATGACCTTTTTAGCATAAATCGTAAAGCTTTTAAAATATTTGTTTTTCAGAATTGTGGTTTATAAAATCCGATAGATGGTGCTAAATGTGTCCTAATGAAGACTGTGCGAGAAATATGCAATTGTTGTGTCATCAGTAGAGGTCTAATGTGTGTTAAACCATATGGGGAAGTTCGTCATTAAAATTTAAAGAACGGTACTATTAATAATAGTTATATTTCTCTTTTAAAAATTTAACTAAGCGACGGCAGAAACGGCAGAAACGCACAGGCTTTGCGCAATATCATGATCAAGCTTGGATACTTTGCGCCAGATGAGACGCTCATGAAAGTTAGTGAAAGCTTCTGCTGAAGGCCAGGAAATTGTTCAGTAAATAAAAAGAATAAAATAAAGCAGTTAATTTCGCATTCCAAACCTGACCAATCTCGAAATATTACATCTGTAAATAAATTTCATGCTGATAAAATTAACTCTCTTTGTTTGCTAGTAATTTTCCGTTTCCCCAAAACAACTTTAATCGGGTGTAGACAAAAATATATTTAACAGAATTTAATTTTAAGATGTATGGAAAAAAGAAGATATATGAAACGTATTTTAGAAACAAATATTGCGAAAAAATTTAAATTAAAATTAATGTCGCAATTTTTTTATGAGAATGCAGGAATGCTCTCAGGCGCTCAGAGGGTTAAAATATTGAAAATGATGCATATAAATGATGACACTCTGTGAGGTAATTATTTTGCAGATATGCTGAGTTCAGTAAAAAAAAAAAAAAGTGCTTTAGTACTAATTTTTAATGATGAATCCACATTTAAATCATGGGCTAATTAATAATCACTATCATAGGGTATGAAAAATGGACGCACCTTATACTGCTATTCAACAGAGTTCCTGATCCTATGAAAATTTATGTATTGTGTGAATAAAGATATAAGCCCTTTCATCTTCCACGGAATAACATTAAATGGTGACATTTGCATTTGAGTGTTACTCTTTTTCGCATTAATCAAGTTCAAATGTTGAGATAACAGAGTTTCAAGCAATATGGCGTGCCTCTATCCTGGTTAACGTGCACCGAATGCCAAAATAAAACTAAAGCAGATAAACGTCCAGCAAAAGAATTCGTCGTGATTTTTCAATTCCGTTGCTTCCTAGCTTTTCAGATTTAAATACACTAGGGCATCCAACCCGGGCTTCCCGGGTTAGAGAATACAGATGAAAACTATTTATTTTTTTATTGAAAACTCTAATAGATTTTTTACATTTAATAATTTTTTTTTTTAGATTCAGAAGAAATATGTCAATTATATATTAAAATAAAATCTTGAAATTTATTGAAAGCGATAAATTCCCATTAGTCTCGTGCTAGAAGTTAATAGCCGAAGAAATCGCTAAACATTTCGTTATCTGCAGCATTTCTTTTTATTATTATAATTTCAGCGGTTTTAAGCGCTTTTTTCTATTGCATGTCTGTTAAATTTGTGTTTTATTTATAATATTTTATTGATTGCTTAATAAAGTTTTAATTTCGTTTTGGAACATTAGCTGGAAACAAATTCTGTACTTTTTATATTGTTTAAAGTGCAAACGGATTAACCCTTCTTTGCATGAGTTTTTCTTTTACAATTGTGTTTTTTATACATATATTAAATATTAGACACCAGAAATTTTAAGATAGATTTTTAACTTTGTTCAGCAACATAGTTCACGTGAAATTTACTGGATTAATATTTCTATATATATTTAGTGGTGGCGAAGAAGTTGATTTATTTATTAAAAGTTAAATAAACAGTGATGGAAATTTACATCACTATGCAATTAAGGGTTAAAATTTTGTAATCATCTGCAAGCGAGAAAGATAGATTTAAAAAAAATCATGCTTGAAATTTAATTTAAATGCTATAATAAATGAGTAAATTGCAATACAGTTTTCAAACAAATTGCATTTGAAAGTAGATTTTTTTTCCCTATTTAATGGTGTAAAAATTGAAAATGTGCGATGTTTAGAAATTAAAAAAAAAATGCAGTAGCAAAAATCGCAAAACCGAAATTCCATCGTCAACTGTTGCCATTCGCAAAATGACGTCAGCGTTACGCACGGACACGTTTGTCCTTTATAATATAGATAGTTCTATAATTTTTTAGATGATTGTTATTATTTGGCATGAAGTCGAATATTGCAGAACTATATTACAAGCATTTAAAGGGGCAACAACACTTGCGACGAATAAATAAAAAATGCTAATATTATCCATTCAATTTATGTTATATCGTGCGTAAGTTATAATGGCATAGCTAGTAAAAATTTACCTTTCAGTTAATCAATGACGTCAGATTGGAGAAAATGTATTTTCAAAATATCTAACATATTTTCCGATTACTGATCTTTGCTTTATTTAATCGTCAATTTCTGCGATTGAAAAAAAAAACGAAATGTTATTCTATTTGAAAAAAAAAAAAAAAAAGACAGGTAGTTTGAATACAAATTTCCTCAGATCTGGCAACACTGGAGCTAATAGTCCCCTCCTCTACCACAATTACCACCTCCAATCGGAATAGTCACCTTTTTTTGTGGAAGAAGCCCTAAGATAAATCTTGAAAAACCTTGGCGAATTATGCCATAGAAGAGGTGGAAAACACTGATTATTAAAAAAGTTTTAGAAAGCATTTAAATGTGTTATTTTTTCCTTATTAGTTACACTTTTTGTACTACGCCCTTACGATTATATATATATACATATATATTGTTGACAATTTTGTATACAAGAATATTTTGATTTTCTTAAATATTTATAGGGTTTATTTCTTAAATTAATAATTATTATTCAAACAATTACTTTTTTTCTTTTCACGTAAAATGTAAATATGCACGCTGTAAGCTGAAATGTTTGAAATTGAGACACATAAGTGTCTGAAAGCGATGGTTCCAAAAGGTGAGGCTTTATTTAAAAAAACGTCAGCCAATCCAGAAAATTTGCTATTATTTTTGTATTCAGCAGACCAAATTTATTCGAAATCAGTAGTCCAACACCGTGATATAAAATCACTGTTCTCCGGTGTCATAAATATTACAGTACTTGAAATTGATTGTATTTTGTTCATATACTTTTATGTTTTCATTACGCACTTAAATTTTTATTAAAGATTTAAAGAATTTTGTCCGAGCTAGATCACTGAATTAAAAATATTTTTTTAGGCAAAATGTTATATGAATTTTCTTATATTACAGATTTTATTCTTCTAGTCAACTCAAATTTTACGCTCCATTTTTATGTTACATTGTGATGTTAAATTTTTCATAATTTTGTATAGAAAAATAATCATGATATAACCCCAGAAAGAGAAATGTGAATATAAAAAAGGGATTTTGATAGAAAAAAGAAAATAAAATCACATCCATGCAATAGAAAATTGTAAGAAAAAAATAATTTTATGTTTTCCTCTCTAGAAGTTGAAAATACGTTGAGTGGATTTGAAAAAAAAAATGTGATCAAATAACCTGGTTTTTATCTGGTCGATGAAAGAAATTTTGGGGAGATATTCTCTAGACAAATATACGAAATATATATATATAATCAGAAAGATTTATCAAATAAAATAACCATCTTCAGAAATATATTCTTTTTTAACTGTGCTATGATATAATAGCATAAGAGGACGAATAACAAATGAAATAAACAAAAGTAGCTTTTAATGGAAAATATACTAACGTAACGGAAAAATAGAAAAAAAACCAAAAAAATTACCTTTATTACTAGAATTTGAAATTTATTTAGTAATTTTTTAAGAAAACACATTGGGTAAGGGAAACTATTTTTCATTTCTTGTATGAAAATAATAATGAGAAATTAGGCTTTTAACCTCAGATGACGTATTAGTTCAGTGAGAAATATTTTAGAAATATTGCATTAAAATTCATTTAGTTCCTCATGCTGTATTATTTTTATAAGATTAGATTCTAGGAGGCAAAGTACTAAGGTAGACATTTATTTTTATTTATCATGATTTTATACCTTGGATTAATTATTATATGGCTAAAATTAATAACGGAAACATGAAGTAGAGTTACGATATGAAAAAGAAAAATCACATCATTCTAACTGAAGGTAGTGAGAAAAAATTCATTTTATGTTACCCTTTCTTAAAGTTCAAACCATTTCAGTAGATTACTGTGCAAGTGCGTGTGATTAAAGAATCTGTTTCTTATTTGGTTGATAAAAGGGAATTGTGGAAATGTATGCTCTTAGTATAGATAAAAGATAAATATAAAGGAAATTATTCAGAAGACTAACTGGGTTTACTGTTCTAGACCGTCAATTTGGGGGTATTCAGTAAAATAATAAACGTCTTGATTTCGTTTGAATTACTCTCTAACTGTTTGCAGCAATACAAATTCGGCATTCCATCCTTTCATTATCAAAAATTAAAAGCGTAATCTTATTACGTTATGTCATGAGAAACTAAGTTAAACTCAGGAAGCACAAATAATACATTTTCATAACACGCAAGCTATGCTTTAAACAAATTTGGGTACTTACGTATTATCCGCACTCTGAAGGTACAACTGCGTCAACAATGGTACGAATAATACTGATTACAGTAACCCTTATTGTTTGACTAACATATAGTTTATTTATTACAGTTTATTTATTTATTATAGTTTATATTTCATTTTTTATTATAGTTTATAGTTTATTTTTTCTTATATTTTATAATTTATTTTTATTATAGTTTATATATTTTTTTAGTTTAAAGTTTACAGTTTTTTGTAATTTATGTATAATTTATTCATTTTGTTTTATTTTATTTTTATACACTTTACCATTTTTAACAATGCTATGTATATAATAATATTGAATGACTATTTTGTAGGAGATTGAAAAAGATAAACTAGATTGGCTATTGATAAACCTTTTTGGCGATCTTTCTTCAGGGTCCCGATAATACGTAACTACCCAAATTTGAATTAATTCTTTAAAAAGTAAATTCACGAAAAAACTTTTTTTTTAAATTTCAAAATGCTATAGTTTTCAAAAGTTGTCTTTGATCAAACTAAACACGGAAAATAAATATTAGAGTAATTGGATTATGTTTTCAGGTGCCGCAAGAAGGGTAAACTTTAGGTTTTTATTATAATTTTGACAATTTTCGCAGTTATGTAAAAATAATAATAATAATAATTTCAATATGCTATAGTTTTCAAAAGTTGCTTTTGATCAAAATAAAGACGTAAGTTAAATGTCAGCGTAATTGGATTATGTTTAGAGGTGCCGCAAGAAGGCCAAACTTTAGGTTTTTGTTAAAATTTTGACAAATTTCACAATTATGTTTAATATTTTTTTCAATGGGCTATAGTTTTCATAAGTTGTCTTTTAAGTCGGTTTTAATCAGTTTTAAATCTTTTTAATTAAACAACATGGTAAACTTACTGCGTAATACATTTTAATTACAAAAATATTGAAACATAAATAGTATACAATGAGGTAGGAACAGAACAAAGTTCAGAAGAAAACACTATACTATCCAAATTTTTTTATTGCCTCTACGTTCAGTGTCTCTGAAACCTCAAGTAATCCAAATCATAGTCAGATGCGCATGAAATTGCGATTTGTGGCTTCTACTTGCGATCGAACTTGAGTATCAGACAAAACTGCTGCAACAATTCCAAATGCCGCTCTGCGGGATTTTGGTCTGATAAGTGATGAAGAAAGAAGTATGACAGAAATGTATTGACAGAATGAAAATTAGATGAGAACAAATAAAGAACCAAAAAAGATATGTAGAAGAAACTGTAAAACTAATTACAGAAAGTATTTTTTTTTTCATGGAAGAAAAGACAAGACTATTGTGCAAGAGAATAAAGGAACTAAGTATTACAAAATAACTGTTATCAAAGAACATATATCACTTGTTCCAGAACTTGGATCAAAATTTTCAAGACACGTAAACTCGATTTCTGGCACTGGAAAAGGTATAAATAACAACATAATGACGTTTTTAAATGGAAACAACCAATACTTAAACATTACTGAAATTGGATATGATGTAACAGCCTTGAACACTGGATTGAATAATGGTGCGATTGTTTTATTGGAAAAAAATTATGAAAGCCACTGCAGTGCTTGATTTGTCTGTTTCATGGAAATGAACTACCCGTTCGTCATCGATTTTCTTTCCTAGAGGAAAAAACTAAAAATCCAAATGGATTTGGAGTGAAAAGAAGGAAACAACAGGAAAAGTGTTACGAACTTCCAATGACTGAGTTTTCACCTATTGAAAATGACTTTCCATTGCTAAACTTTAAGGATAATTTAAGTATGGACCAAATATATTTCTTAAAAATGTGTAACACAATCTCCGTTAGAAGTTGCTCTTCTGATTTGTCTATGAAGAAACCAGAAAAAAATTTGTCATTCACCATGGTTCACCTTTGCGAACAGAATAATTCGCTTGTATGTGGGAACAGAATATCCATATACTGACTGAGTACATTTTGAAAGTGTATGCAACTGTTTGGTTTAACATAAAGTTGAAACCATCTTCTATCTATGGACGAAGCACTTGTGAAAACGTGTCAGCTATTTACAATACCTCAATTACACTCCTAAAAATGTAATCGATCCAATCAGCCAATGCAATGCATACTTTGCTGCACATGAAGACATACTCCATTGTATGCTATCAGGTGATAGAAGTCATTAAAGAGTTTGCATTATCGGTTAATCTGTAAAATCTGTTTGCATTATCTGTAAAAGCAGGGGCTGGAAATAAAGTTGGCATCAGAATTTTTCTTTATTCCTGTATGTATAAACTTTGATGTCACGGATTATATTGATATGATTCATTGGCATGATGTTAAAGTAACATAACCTTCTATGACGATGTATATTGCTGACTACAAACTAAAGCAGTAAATAAAGCATGCAGAAGAACCTGATCATGAGAGTCAACTTCAATTTTTCCCTATGTCACACACAAGCAGTTAAAAGGATTGTTAAATAAGTTACCGAGTCATCCTTGTCAGTTTGCAGCACTTCTGAAAGAGATGCATTGATAAAAAGCAAAATAAATTTTCAAAAGATCATGCCAAGATGTGAAACAAAACACACACACAACAAAAATCCAATGTGTGAGTGTGATAATTATATGGACCATGTGTGATTACTATGGACATTAGAGAAAAATTAATGTTTCTTAAAAATAACATTTTGCCTTTAAAAATAATATAAAGTCAAACCTCTTCTAACGGAAATATGTACGGTCGTACGGAGTATATATACAGTCATCCCTCTCTTACGGACAAATTAAAGTTTCTCAGCGAACATTAACCTCTCGTTATAACTAACAACACATCTCCTGCAGTCACCTCATTTTTTCAGACATTTTTTTGGTCACATAGGTGTCCGTTAATCAGAGGTTTCACTCTTTTAAAGTTTTTCTAAATAAGCATGACTTGTTTTACTAAGATACGATAATTAAAGATTGCATTTCTTTCATTTCAATGTAGTACTACAAAGAATATGTTACTGTAAAATTACTAAAAATTAATATGATGAAAATCGCTAAATTCTACAAAATAATTCTTTCTGTAATGGCATCTAAAAATTCGCAATACATAGAATGTGTAAGTTTTCTGCAAAAATATCATATTTTGATTATTCTGTTTGCAAAATATATGCATATTATGTTAATAATCAAGAAAAGAACTTTTTTAAAAAAAGGGCAATTTTGACCGTTTTTTCATAGAAAAGTCCTTTTTGAAGCTCTTTGCGGCACCTGAAAATATTTTGTACAGCAACAAAATTTTATATTCTTCATTCTAATCCCAAAAGGCAACTTTTGCCAACTATAGCAAATTTCTAACTGAAAAAAATAATAATTAACCATTATTTTCGTTCCACCCTATTGTACATGCAAGAGTAAGAAAATAATGCTAATTTTAATAATAATGCTAAAGCTGTTAAATTAGTATGTTTGTCTGTTGAAAATTAAAATGTTTATTTGAGAGCTGATAGCATCCGAAAAACCAATATTTTGTTTAAAAAAAATAAGCAATGCACTGTCAAGACTACTCGGAAACGTTTGGATTTTTTTCTTCTTTTGGAACTTTTGTTTCGGGTAACCCACTATTCCGAAAGCGTTTTTACCTTCAGAAAACTGATAATCCAATTTAGTTTCATGATTTAATTAGGCCTTTATAAAACCAAAGTTTCATTTGCGCCGCTGATTTTCGGAAATGTTTTCGTGTAGTTTTTATAGTGTATTACAGTTTAATTATAAAAAATAAATATGTACAAACTACGCTCAATTATTACTCAATTATGCCTTCATTTAAGTTTTTGTGATGTAAGTGTCCTTTTCCATGGCATCCGTGGCCATGTCAGAATTAAAAAAAAAAAATCAAAATCTTGTCAAAATAAAGAAAATATGACCACGAATATAAGGTTATTTATTAAGCATAAATGAAAACATCCATGCAATGTTTAAGATTTTTTTCATACTTTTATAAAATATATTTGTTTTTTGCTATTTTGTACCTTTTTCGGGAGAACGAGCCATTAATCAGTTTTCTCAAACCGGAATATCGGTTTTTAAGATACTATCAATTCTCAATTAAACATTTTCAGCTGCATAACTGAATGTATAAATTCGAAAGTAACAAAATAATATCTTAATGTTAAAACACAATGCTGTAAATTTATCATGTTTGTATGACAAACATGTTTGTTGAACATCAAAATGTTTACATGAGAATTGATAGCATCCGAAAAACCCATATTCCGGGTTGAAAAAACTGATTAATATACGTTAATAAAAGAAAACTGCCCAGTTTAACTGAGGGTATTGAGCTCACAGGCTATTCACACTAATTGTGTATTATATTCTTACTAGATGGAACCGTCAAAATTTGACGGCAAAAAACTTGATAGTACCATAAAAATAAAATTCATAGCTGCTTTAAAATGTTTGAAACTTTTGCAGAATAATTCAAATAAATAAAAAACCCACTTTGAATTAAAGCTAGGTTGAAGAACAGCAATTGGCTAAGTTTCACTGGCACATGTACTCGCGGAATTTCTTTCATCTGACACATTTAGCGCTGTTGTGCAAGTAAATGGTAAGTGCCCCCTTGGGGAGGGGGAAATGGCGGGATGGACCAAGGAGATGCATAACATGAATAAGCAGTCAAAGACCTTTCAAACGATATGTAACATGAGGGGTGTGTGCAAAATTTTAAAAAGTACCCCCTTGGGGGGGTGAAGTAGGGGATGGACACGGAACATGCATAATATGATTAAGTGGTCACAGACCTTTCCAACGATATATAACATGAGGGTTGTGTGCAAAATTTAGAAAAGTACCTCTTTGGGGGGGGCAAAGCGGGGAGATGGACATCAGAGATATGCATATGATTAAGCAGTCACAGACCTTTCCAACGATATATGACATGAGGGTTGTCTGCAAAATTTAGAAAAGTACCCCCTTGGGGGAGGGGGGGGCAAAGTGGGGAAATGGACATTGGAGATATGCATATGATTCAGCAGTCACAGACCTTTCCAACGATATATGACATGAGGGTTGTCTGCAAAATTTAGAAAAGTACCCCCTTGGGGGAGGGGGGGGCAAAGTGGGGAGATGGACATTGGAGATGCATAATATCATTAAGCGGTCACAGACCTTTCCAACAATATATGACATGAGGGGTGTCAACAAAATTTAGAAAATTGCCCCCCTTAAGGGGGGGGGGGAGTGGCGGGATGGACCCCGGAGATGCATAACATGAATAAGCAGTCAAAGACCTTTCCAACAATACGTAACATGAAGGGATTGTGCAAAATTTACAAAAGTACCCCCTTAGGGGGGGCAAAGTGGGGGGATGGACACCGGAGATGCATAATATGATTAAGCGGTCACAGACCTTTTTAACGATATATAACATGAGTGGTATGTGCAAAATTTAGAAAAGTGCCCCAATTGGCGGGGGGGGGGGGGGGGGATGGACCACACAGATGCATAACATGAAAAGGCAGTCACAGGCCTTTCGAACGATATATCATATGAGTGGTGTCAACAAAGAAAAGTCTCCGCCCCGTGTAGGCAAAACATACTCCCCCCGCCGCCATAATTATTGATGCGGACTCATTTTTTAAATTCGTTCGCACCCCTCTTCTCCCGCAAAATGTTGTGAATTTTAAAAACTCCACTTACGAATTTTTTTATACCAAAAGCACTTATGTCCGTCGTCTGCATGCAGAGTTTTGTGCTTACAGACGCCAGACACAACAACACACACACAGACAGACGTTTACCGACATTAATAGTATAGATGATGCTCAGTGCCTACACATTTCACCCTTTATAATTCAGCCAATGAGTTGACGGTTGTTCATTTCCAGAAACGAAACAATAATTCTTTAGGATGAATTTTGTTTGTTTGATACACCGTGGCAGAATGCGTGCAATGCAGCGACAGGCGTCACAAACTTTTTAGGGCACCTGCAGACTAAAAACATATAATCAATCTTCGCGAGAAAAAAATCCTAGATTTCGTCAAATGATCACGGGAAAAACACTAATTTCATCAAAGGATCATGTAAAACGTGAATTTTGTTAAAAGGCCACAGAAAAACGCGATTTACACAAAAGATGAGCAAATTTTGTCAAAGAATCGCAAAACAGGAAATTTCACCCAAAGATAGCGCTTTCTTGCCAAACTTCGTCTAAAAATTGCGGAATAAAATGTATTTTATCAAAAAATCGCTGGAAAACGCACATTTCGTTAAAGTATCGCGAGAAAAATGCGAATTTCTTCAAAGATTGCTGAAAAAACGCGAATTTCATCGAAGGATTGCTGAAAATTCATGAATCTTATCAAAAGGCAGCAGAGAAAATGTGATTATTATCAAAGCATTGCGGAAAAAGAAAATTTCGTCTAAGGATCACAGAAAAACGCAAATTTCATAAAAGAATCGTGGAAAATAACGCAAATTTCGTGAAAAAAAAAATCGCAGAAAAAACACAAATTTCGTCAAATTATCGCTGAAAAATAAACACGAATTACGTCATAGGATAGCTGAAAAAATTATGAATCTCGACAAAAAAAAGATACAGAAAAAAATGCGAATTTCATTAAAGAATCACGAAAAAAAATGCGAATTTTGTTAAAGGATTGCGCAAAGAATGTGAATTTTTTGAAAGGTTCGTGTGAAAAATGAAACTGTCTGTATTAAAAACAGCACACACACAAACATCTATACAAACCTCAATACACACATATTATAGGCAGGGCTTGAAATTCAATTTTTCCAAAGATGGGAGTCTCCCTACCAACATTTTTAAATGGAGGGAAGTTGTAATGTTTGGGAGGGAGAAAAAAAAATCTTTAAACCCCACTATTCTTTTACGTGCTATTTAAAGAATTACATTAATGCAGACATGACAAAATACCATTGAAAAAATTAAGTCAACTGAGAATGATTATGTAAAATGTTTATTTTTATTATAAAAAAGGGAAGAAAGTTAAGTTTTATATATGCAGTGTATTTTTCAAGTTACATTAAATGTGTTAGGGACCCTTAACAATTAGGTTGTTAAATAAATTTCTGACTTTAGATTTTACTTGATTGAGATTCACCGATCGATCGTGGAAAAGACGCAAAGTTCATCAATCTGTCGCGGAAAAAACGCTAAGTTCGTCGATCTGTCACCAAAAAACGCAAAGTTCATTGATCAGTCGTGGGAAAAAAGCAAATTTCGTCGATCGATTGCAGAATAAACACAAAGTTCGTCGATCTGTCCCCAAAAAACGCAAGGTTCGTCAATCAGTCGCTTAAAAAACGCAATGTTCTTCTATCTGTCGCAGAAAAAACGCAAAGTCGAAAACGATCAGTCGCAGAAAAAAATGCAACGTTCGTAGATCTGTCGCGGAAAAAACGCAAAGTTCGTCGATCAGTTGCGGAAAAAAAGCAAATTTCGTCGATCGATTGCGGAATAAATGCAAAGTTCGTCGATCAGTCAGGGAAGAAAGAAAAATATCGTCGATCGATTGCGGAATAAACGCAAAGTTCGTCGATATGTCCCCAAAAAACGCAAGGTTCGTCGATCAGTCGCTTAAAAAACGCAATGTTCGTTGATCTGTCACGGAAAAAACCACAAAGTTCGTCGATCAGTCGCGGAAAAAACACAAAGTCCGTCAATCGGTTGCGAGGAAAAAAAATCACGAAATTTATCGTTCGGTTGCAGGTAAATTAAATAATGCAAATTTCTCCAAAAATGCTGAAATTTTTTGGGCGGGATTTCAAAAATTTTCCGCGCGAATCCCGCCCTGAAATTCAAGCCCTGATAGGTATAGTTTTAATCTGAAATAATATACTGAACTTGAACTAACTTTTGAAAAATCGGGTTAACCCAAATCCAACTTGCAGAAATCTACACTCAGTCTGAAATCGACTCGAACCATAAAGACAGTTAACCCAACTTGCAACAAAAATAATTATTTTCTGTGAATTTTCTGATTTTTTCTTTTCTCAGAAATGCTGTAGTCATTTTGTCCCCCAATTTTGCCCTTTATAATTCAGCCAATGAGTGGAGGGGGCCAAAGGAGCGCTCCTTATCACAAACGAAAGATGAGATACGTTCGTTTGATGTCGTTGTTGAAAATTTATGGATTTCTATTATTAAAGTAATTTTTTCATTTTACCGTATTTATTTTCTTTTTGTGTTGTATGTATTTTGCTACTTTGAATTTTTTTAAACTAACCCTTTTTTTTTTTTTTGGAGAGTGAGAGAGAGAGATTTAGTAATTTGGTGACACGAAGTTCAGCAAATTCTTAAAATCCACAAATCGTTTCCAATGTAAACAATGAAATTTACAATTAAGTTGCAAGTGCAAAATTTCAGTTTTTTAAAATTTTCATGTCATTCTGTACACATTTTAATATGTCATTCTGATCATTATACATATTTAGTTATGCATTATTAATTATTTACTTGACCTTTACTTTTAATATTTTAAATATTTCAAACTTACAGCTGAATGTAATTATTAAAACATTTGAAATACTGCATTCGAAAAATGAAATTTCAGCTTAGAAACTCGACAATTAAAAAATTTAAAGTAGAAAAGTACTTATGATATAAAAAGAAGAAAAAAAAATACACCAGAATTTATCTGTATTACGAAAGCGGGAGAAATGATTTTCTGTGCTATACGAAAAGATATCCAAATAACTCAATCATGAACATAGAAATAGGTATCGGTTTTTATGTTCAGGTGCACTCAATCCAAACTTGAAACTTTTAAAACGGTCATTGAATGAATGAAATTCATCTCCGCCTTTCACATCCAGAAAACTTGCTGTGTCGCCAATTATGTTTATATTTTATATATATATAAAAAAATAATAATTCAGGCACTTTTCGTGTTTAGCTATGCTTAATAACCAAAAAAGCTTGATTAATACAAAAATTATTTGGTAAAAATACTGTGATCGTCGCTGAGAAAACCTGAATTTAATCATATCACACAGAATTACATATTAAAAGTTTAAAATTAGTTTGTTTACATCGTACGCGACGATGCGACGATTACAAACGATTCGCGGAATTTCGTGCCACGAAATCTCTCTCTCTCTCAAAAAAAGGGTTAGTTATAAAAAATTCAAAGTAGTAAAATACATACGACTTAAAAAGAAAATAAATACGGTAAAATGAAAAAATACCTTAATAAAAGAAATCTATAAAGTTTCAACAACCGAACAACCAAATGGAACACATACGCTTCTAGAGAGAGGAAAAAGCCTTCACCTCATTGGCTGGAACATCGCGTCTGAAGATAGTAAAAGCCTCTAGCTGATTAGCTGAATGCTCGCGCATGCGTATAAATAGCATTTTTGCACGAAAAACTAAAAAGCAGGTTAGCTTTAAGTATATGGATTTCAAAGAATTTGAAATAAGCCCCTCGAAAAAAAAAATCCACAGTATATTAAGGGGAGGATGATCCCCCCGTTCCCCCTTATAATTAACCAATGAACCCTCAAAGCTAATCAGGGAAGCCCCTTATTACAATGAACCTATATAAATATTTGAAGAAAATCGGATAATTCTGCATGAAAAACCCATTTATCTAAATTAAGGGGGGTTAGCCTCCCGTTCCCCCCTTTATACTTAACCAATGAACCCCCAAATCTAATGAGGAAAGCGCCTTATCACACTGAACCTATATACAAATTTTGAAGACAATCGGATAATTCTGCATGAAAAACCCATTTATCTAAATAAAGGGGGGTTTAGACCCTCGTTCCTCCCTTTATACATAACCAAAAAACCCTCAAAACTACACAGGGAATTGCCTTATCACAATGAATCTATAAACAAAATTTGAAGCTAACCGGTTATTTCTATCATGAATTATCATGTTACGTATATACGTACATAGAGAACAGAACCGGCAAGCACATTAGTTCTCAGGCTTTGATAGCCTTGAGCTAAAAATTACTAGAAAATATCTGAAAATCAGCTACAGCAAAGTAAACTGCGTTTTTATAAATGCATCTTTAAATCTCGAAAATGTATTAGTTTCTGAGGTTTGTATGTATAAAAAACGTTTTTTGAAATCGCTTTTAACTCGGAAGAGATTATTGTATATTTTTGTTTGCGATTAGATTATATTTCCCTAGATTAAGAGATTTTTTTTCCCTTTATAGTGTAGTTCATTGCAGAAAAACTATTTAAAATGCTAAATGTTTTACCATTTCGCTTATCATAAAATATTTTATATATTTTTTTCTCTATGGAGAAAAAGCCCGAATTCTGCTGAAATCTTATTTTTAAAACAATCCCATGTATTTTGAATATTTATAAGATTCGATCTGGTATAGCATTGAGGTTGAAATATTTTTCTATTTTTCATAATTCCCTATCGCGAAACATTCAAAGTATAGCTAAAAAACGAGAAACGAGACCATAAAATAGGGTTACGATATAAAATGGAAAAGGAAAATATCACATCAACGTAATGGGATGTAGTAAGAATAGAAACAATTTTATACTTTGCTTCTTGGAACTTGAAATTCGTTGAGTGAATGAGATCAAAGAATCTGATTTTTGTTTGATGGATGAATGGAATTATGTGATGGTGTACTGTAATCACAGATAAAAGATAAATATGATAAGAAGGCTTTAGCAAATATGTATAAATGCGACTTTGAATCTCGAAAATATATTAGTTTCTGAGGCTTCTAAAGAAGAAAAACTAAATTTAAATTTAAAACATGTCGCGAAAAAAACTATAAACATTACTACGACCATGTTAGAAATTTAAAGTAGTTCTTTGTACTTGAACAGACCTTTCAAAATCCGGGTGAATTGACACATTTTTAAGTTTATTAGATTCTACACTGAAATAAAAATGTTTCTGGATCTAGAAAAACTTTACAAAAATATAACATAACCCCTTCAGAGCTATCCACAATTTCGAAATGCATTCTTTTATTTTCAGAAACATTTTTGAAATCATATTTAACTAGGAAGTGGTTATAGTATTTTTTGTTTGTTATTAGTGTGACATTGTTGGCTGGAATATCTGACAATATTTTAAAAAGTTTTCGTAATCGTAGAAAACTTCAAATATAGTGGAGAGATTCATGTTATTGCATTAGTCGAAAAAACCATAGGTTTCCCTCCCGTCAGGAAAAATTAGTCAGAAGAAAACTTCATTTCAAACAGACACTTCTTTCACCTGAAACATTTTTTATTAGAGAGACCTCGACAGGTTGGAAAGGAGAGAGAGTGGTCTTCTTAATATACCCACAATTTAGAACAATCTAGTTCAAAGGTTAGAAGAGATCTGTTTAAACTTTTGTACTGACAATACCGCCAACATTTTAGCCATGCTAATCTGCCAAACCGATGCAAATCCGCCAAACCATCAAATGCCTTTTTGAAAGTTACGAATAAATGTACTTTAACATTTTTGAGCGATGAACACCAATCGTCTACCAGTAGTGGCGACTTATCAATTAAGCCACTTTAGAAATATAACCCCGTAGTTATATTGGGAGAGGAGGCAGATGTTGCATGAGAGTGTATCAAAATTCTTGATATAGCATTATTATGCAGCTGAAAATTAAATGAAAATTGCACTTGATTTTAATCACAAGATACAAAGAAAAGTAAGGGCATATGTTAAATACATTTGGACAGTACATTAATTTGCAGAATAGAAACCGCATATAATTGAAAGAGAAATGTATCTAACGTTTGATAAAAAAATAACTGCGAGCATTATGACATGGGAAAAATATTGATTTTGAGGTTTAAGTCAAAAATAGATTTTGAATAAAGATAATAATTGTATGATACTATATTATAAGTGCATTATATTTTCCTGAATTAAGAGTTTTTTATTTACAATGTAGTATATATATATATATATATATATATATATATATATGGAGAAGATACGATTTATGCTGAAATCTTATTTTTAAAACAACGTCAGGTATTTTCATCATTTATAAGATTACATCTTGTATAGCATTGAGGTTAAAATAGTTTTCTATTATTCATAATTCTCTATCCAGAGACATTCATGGTATAGCTAAAAAAAGAGAAACGAGACCATAAAATAGGGTTACGATATAAAATGAAAAAGGAAAATATCACATCAAAGTAATGGAATGTAGTAAGAATAGAAACAATTTTATAATTTGCTACTCGGAACTTGAAATTCGTTGAGTGGATTTATGTGAGAAAGTGAATGAGATCAAAGAATCGGATATTTGTTTGGTCGATGAAAAAAATTTGGGATGGTGTGCTTTAATCACAGGTAAGAGATAAATGTGATAAGAAAGATTTAGCAAATATTTTAATGGTATTCAGAGAGATATTTTTATCAGTTATTCTAATATATGTTAATTAATTTTAAAATATACGATGAAATAAACAAAATTTGCTATTTACGATACACAGCGGAAGAAATGTATGGGCAACTTTTTATTTTAGATATTATTAATATTCTACAAATTGTTTTAATGTTCCAAAATACAGCTATATTTTTTCTTGATGTCTATAAATATAGCAATGCTTTAGATTGCTTCTGTTTTGTATTCGGTTAAGCTAACAATTTTTGCATACATGTATTTTGTGTTCAAGGTGCAGTCGAATTCGTCTAATACGAGCACGGCTATAAGGAGAGCACGGTTAAAACCACCATGTTATACGTTAAGAATGGTTCATCGTTTAAGGGGGTCTGGGACGCCATTTCAAAAACAGTTTTATTTATTGAATTAGAATTTTGATTTTTTTTTTGTGATGGTTAATCATATAATTTGTAAACAAAATCAAATTATAAAATTCCTTATAAAGTTTAAAAAAAATATATTATTATTATTTTTAAAGTGGGCTAATTTAAAATCGTTATAATTGGAAATATTATACGTCAAATTTCAAATATTTTTCATTTAGCTAAACAGAAATATATACTTTTTAATTCTTTTTCAGCATTTTAAAAAATATTAATTAAAAACAAATTAAGTTAAAAAAATGGAAGTAATATATATTTTTTTAATTATATTTTCAAAAGTAGTAAATGTTCTTTTTTTCCAATTTGCTCAATCAAATCAAAGTAAAATAATTGAAAAAAACATATTTCGAGTTTGAGCCATTTACATTTAACGGTTCATGACAATTTAAAGACTAGATTGATGAAAATACCTATCATTCAGAAAGACGCAAAAAAGTTTCCACGCTACTGCTACGTGATAGCTAAATTTTGAAAAAAATATATATATATTCTGTTCTAATTAAGATAGAAACAAGATTTAAACATCATTTTAAGCGGACATAAACATTGAATTTTTTAATGCAATAAAATATATATTTTTAAAATTTAAGATTTTTATGTCCCGGACCCCTTAAACTGTATTGAGATTTTCACGTTAATATCGAGGCTAATATGAAATATTACGGCTAATAAGAGCAAAACGTATGTTCATTTTAATGGGCCATACAATAGGGTAGATTTAGGAAAATAAATCCCTTTCTTGTCGAACACTATTATCTTTCAACGATAATATTTTTACATTACAACTGACTTTCAAAATGTACTCCTTCAAAGAGAACCCCACTGCATAAAATTGAAAGGAATGTCCTGAAATTTTGAAAGAGTGGTATAAAGAAGGGAGAGATAAAGACGTTGCAAATACCGCCCCTTTGTGAGATTTACAACTGATCCAAGGAAAGGGCGACGCAGAGGAAAAAAAATCTTTATTTATTTCTTTTTTTAAATATGGGCTCTGGTCCATATTAACCAGGCTTTTCGTGCCTCTTATTTTACTGTTAAACTTAAAAGGATATGTGAAATAATAACTTTAAAACTGCGTTAACTATTGCAATGTTAGCCTAGTTTTTCCGAAATAAAGGGAAGTAATCAGTTGCATTATTGTACGTCGTACTTGGTTTTTGAAATTACCAGTTATTTGGAATTTTCAGCAGTATGCTTTTGTCTAAAAATAACTTACTCTTACAAAAGTAAGACGAGGTATATATATATATTTTTTTTTTTTTTACGTTAACGATATAAAGTTATTTTTAGCACTGAGATAATCAGATCAATTTATAGTAGAAAGTTTAATGAAGTGTGTGTTTATAATATTTTTATTATCTTTAAATGTCTTACGAGTAAAGGTTAATACGAGGCCTTGTATCATTCCTTTACTTCTCGTAATAACAGAGTTCGACTTTATATGCTTTTTGTTTAATATTATTTTTGAAAAAAAGTCAAACTATTTCAATCAGTACAAGGTTCAATGTTAGATGGCACAGTAATGAGGTTGAAATATTGTTCTATATTATTCAAAAATCTTCAGCCGTAAATGTTAAAAAATAAGATAGATTAAAAATAAGATAAAAAATAAGAGAGAAAATAAAATAAGATTATGGTATAAAGAAGAAAAGGAAAGTACCCGGTCAATGTAATGGAATATAGTAAGAATAAAAACATTTTTTTCTCTCTGAAAGTTGAAATGCGTTGAATGGATTTGGCAAAAATTGAATAGAATGAAATAATCTGGATTTTATTTTTTCGATTGCCAGAATTATGAAAGGTATGCTCTATTCATAGATTAAATATAAATAAGATGAGAACGATTTAACAAATACGACAGAAATTTTCTGAAAGTTATTCCTATTAACTGTGCTATAAAGATTTAATTAAGTTGCCAAATTAGAATGAAGGTTTTAAGATAAATGTTACACAGATGTTATAATAAAATGTAGAAAAGAAATCCTGTTTTAAACCATTTAATGTTTTTATCAAAGAATTCGGAATTTAATATGTTAAAATGTTTAACGATTTTAGCACAAACTAAAGCTTTGCAAGAAAGTTTTTTTTCAATTGAAAATGTTGCATGAATTCACCTATGATGAAATATTTGAAGCTTTTATTGGCGGAAAAGATACAGTTTATGCTCAAACGTATTTTTAGCATCTAATGTCCATGGTATGATGTATGCTAGAAATTCCGAATTCATATTAGAAATTCCCAACAGTAATATTCAATTTAATTAATCAGGGAATGCCTGCCCTTAAGTACAGCAAAAAGTACTATTAGGAATTTATAATATGAGTACGGAACATTTGAATGAAACAAATACGTAAAGTTCAAAAACTTATGGTAGCTTAGTAGCTTATATGATACCATGAGCATTTGAAGGGTAAAATAACGTCAGGATATTCTAAATACTTATAAAGAAAACTCTGGCATGATTCCAAATTCCCGGGTGTCAAAGTTAAAATGATAGCATCATGAAACCATAATACATTCTTTTCATACTGAGCAACAAAACATTTATTCACATACCAAAGCGATAATATAAGGATCGCTCCTTCAATAAAAATATGCCACATGTATTATGAATAAAATCTTGTGTGGATAAATATACACGAAAAACACCAACGCTTAACACACAATATCATAGTACAATGGCTAGTACACATTGTACTATGATATTGTGTGTTAAACGTTGGTGTTTTTATTGTATATGCCACATGCACTTTAATTTTTAGCCCTAAAAGCTTTTATCACAAATTTTCAACAACATTGCATCGTTGATTTAGTCACAATGCAGAAATCATTTCACTTCACTTCGCTGGCCAGGAGTGTGAATTGGTGGCGCCACCTGGATTTTATTTCTATTTTAATCACATTTTCGTCAACTTAGAAGATTATGTTCTATGTGGTATACTAATGAAGTTTGAATGTTCATATTTCTTTATCAAGAAATATCATGGAATATCTAACAGAAGAAGGGGGGGGGGGTCGAAAATATAAAATAGGTTTCCAATGCATTTTTAAAAAAATTATTATAAAAATAAAATACTTTTACTGCTACATAACATTAAAAACAAATTATGGTGAAAATAGTCTTATATGCAAAGTCATACATACATAGTTTTGAAAGAAGGTACGTTTTACATTTTCTTATCCAGAATAATCATAAAAATAAATATAAATTTCTTGGAAACTGAAAATAAGAAATTTTCTATTCTATTACACTTTTCTATTATTTATGTTTGAATATTTGAAGTTACTTCTAGAATTATCAAAGCACAAAAATAATCATATTATGGAAATGTTTATATGAGATACATTGAACATAAATTTTTCACTAAATAAGTACTTAAAGTTCTAAGATATTTTTAAAAGCTTGAATGTATTTGTTCATATTTTTTTAATGTACAATATAAAATAAAGTATAAACATATCTCAGTAACATTCACACTAATGTTATGTTTAATCTAAACTTTTTGTTTGAAAAGTGTATATTAAATAAAAACGATGATTGTACAGATTGTTAACATACTCGCGTTTACAGGGTACGTTCTATCACCCCGTAAAGTTTTGTCCACTTTTTCAGATACACCCTGTATTTATATAAAATACATCAACTCTGCTTCCTTTATCTTTATATCTTCGTTTTTTTTTTTTCTTTTTTTTTTTTTTTTGTGGTGTGTGTGTGTGTGTGTGTTGGCAAAGGGTGTGAATCGGGGACTTCTATATGTATACACACCTTCAAACCCAGGACGCACACTCAACCCAGGACGTCCTGGGTTAGAAATTTTTTTATTTTTGCGTTTTTATTGTTAAGTGATGCATTTTTAGTATAAAGACATTAACAGGAGCAATTTTTTTGTAGGTCCTCATTTGCGGGTATTTTAGAGTAAAGTTGATAGCACAAATGTGTATCGCAGAGACGAGTGTGTATGGTCGAAAATGGTAGGTCCCCATTTGTACAGTAAAATTACATGTTACCAGATTTATGAGGGAAAGCTGTTAAACAGGTTTCGAAACGAGGGGAGGAAAATACTATTTACTACGTTCTAGTATTTTATAGTAATTTGGGCCTTTTTTTGCACGTATTTTCTCAAGTAGTTTTTAGAACACACATAGTTTGGGGCTACGTCGATTTCTTTCCTTTTTTTAGATTTATTATTTTTTGATTTTTTGCAGAGTAATCGCAACATAAAATGGTTAATTTAACTTAATGATAAGTTAATTATAATTATTTGGATAGTTTTTACGAAAACTAGGTGAAAAGAAGGAGGAGGGGAGGGGAAGGGGGGGGTCCTTTCTCTTAATTTTTCTTAAACACGTTTATTTCTCAACATAACTAATTGATTAGCTTCCAATTTTGTGGACCTATAAATTCGATAATGATGTTTCCAGAATTAAATTTCGGGCCCCATGATATAGTATGTTTCATGGATAGTTTTTATGGAAACTAGGTGAAAAGAAGGGGGAGGGGGGGGGGGGGTTCCTTCCTTTTAATTTTGCTTAAACATGTTTATTTCTCAACATTATTTACCGATTAGCTTTCAATTTTGTCTCTGCATCAATTCGATAAAGATGCTTCCAGAATTAAATTTTGGGGTCCCGCGGTATAATGCAATGGGGGAAATTTGCCCTTTTAATTTTACTTAAACACGTTTATTCATCGATATTATTAACAGATTACCTAAAAATGTTGTGCATGCATATATTGAGTAAAGAATCTGAATAGTTTATAGGGAAAATAAGTGAAAAGAAGGTGAGGAGGGGGGGGCTACCTCTTAATTTTGCTTAAACACGTTTATTTCTCAACATAACTAACCGATTAGCTTTCAATTTTGTATACGCATAAATTCAATAAGGAGGCTTCCGAATTAAATTTCGGATCCCTCGGTGTAGTGTAAGGGGGGGTGGGAAACTTGTCCCTTTTAATTTTACTTAAACATGTTTATTCAGAGATATTATTAATCGATTAGCTTCAATATGTGTACACGCATATATTGAGTAAATATTCATCGATGAATAGTTTTTAGGTAAACAAGGAAAAAAGAAGGGAGGGGCAATGATTTAGTTTATTCAAAAAAATTAAGCTGCAGTGTATATTTTAGATAAATTTTACACAGATTATCATTAAAAACAAGCTTACATATTTAAACTTAAGATTGTCTGAAAAATTAGGGATATTTTAATTGTAATAATAAAAAAAAATATTTCAATGATATAATTATTTTGAAGAGAGTCGTATTAAAAGAACGAAAGAAATGATCTCATTTTACCTTACTCTGTAGCAAACCGTATCTAAATAATGCATTTTATTATTATTTCATTTTTTATTTTTTGGTTAAAAGCTAATAAAGTTCTTTATGTTACTCTCAACGATTTTAATGGTTTATTTGATGGTGGAATTTTGTTATTTTATATATTCTAATATTACTGTCTTTTCCTTCTATATCGATTTCTGTAACTTGTGGATTGCTATTGCCATATTAAATATAAATAAAATAAAATAAAATAAAACCTTATTATAGGGATTTTTGAAGATCTTCTGCAAATAATATTATATTGGAATCTTTTAAATACAATTTAATACAGAATTTGATATAGAAAGTGATTCGGATGATTTAGAGTACCAGATTTAAAATTTTTAAATTTTCATTTCAATTAAAATTTTAAGAAAGATAAAATTAATATTTTAAACAACAATCAATTTTTAAATTTTGATTTCAATTAAAATTTTAAGAAAGATAAAATTAATATTTTAAATAACAAAGTGACTTTGAAGATAATGGATAATGAATCGAAACTTATCGATATTAAAGTTTCTGTTTGGAAACAGCTGAAATAAATGAAAATACATAAATGAAATAATTTATCTCAAGTTGACGTTAATCCTATTTAAATTCTTTATTTAAAATCAGAATAGCTGCATATCCGAACTAATATTGGTCCCGGTACCAATTTCTTGTTTCTGGAGCTTCCGATAAAACCAAAATAGTTTCTACTGAAAAATTCTTCGAAAAAGCAGGAAAGGTGAGTTCAAAGGATCCGTTTTCTTACTGCGGTTACTAAATGATCAGTCAAGCTGTCAAAGCGATCATTAAGCAGGGAGATAAGGTAGACTAGACCTTAACAAGATTTCCAACAGTTTTAAACGTTTTCCAGATTGAAGGAAATTTTATTATATTTACAAATGGCTTATCCATAGACATACTAAATTGTTGGGTAGAATACGTGAAATTTTTGTCATATCATTGAGACGCTTCGAAATATTTTAAATTGTGACATTTTCATGACTCGTTGTGCATTTAAATGCAGAACTGTATTATTCATCCTCTGCTAAAGGGAAAAAAAAAAAAAGCAAAAGAATAATTCAAAACTAGCGAGTATGCGTTTGAAAGAGATAATTTCCCATTTTTATTGAATGATGGCCCCTGCCCCTACATACAGCGTATAAATATTAATCGACCATTCTGTGCAACAGAATGAGAAAAAAAAATAGTATTTCTTTTTAGTATCATTTATTTATTGCTTGACTGAGTGTATACTTTTCTTTATCTTTCATAATATGAAATGGAATTAAAAAAAAAAAAAAAAATGAAAACTCCTAGAGAAATTTGATTCAAAACGTCAATTTTCGTAGCATTTTTTAAAAGACCACTGCCTTTGTAGAAAAATGGATAAACTATTCGATTTAGAGTTTCTGAGTAAGAGATATCACAAAAATATTACATGTTTCTGAACAAAAATTATTTCAGAAATGAGCAATGTGCTCTTTTTTTATGCCAGTTTCCAACGTTGTTCAAAAGATTATGCATTTCTACATGGCCAAGTTTCGAGGCAGCCCGCAAAGTTTGGATGTCCCAAATAGTTGCAATTTTATAATTGTTCACTTTTTCTTTTCTACTTTATTCGAAAAACATGTATATTTTAAAATACTTCATTTCACAGCTGTTAAATTTGTCTTAACTATTACGTTCCGTATTCAAACAGAAATAATAATAATAATAATAATAATAATAATAATAATAATAATAATAATAATAAATAACAATAAAAAAGTCAAACAAGATTTTGATGGTGTAATTAATCATTTTGAAAACATGATAGTAGAAAAAAACATTTATTTAAAAATATTATATATATATATATATATATATATATATATGTTAGAATAACTGTAATGAACGTTGCCTCATTTTTTTAACAGCAAAAAATTAATAAAAAAATAAATAAAAATAGAAAAATATATAGAAGATATATCTGAAAAAATTGCACAAAGTATCATAATAGCTTTTCTTTGATAGACATTCAGATATATAATTTAAAATGCGACGAATTGCACAACAACAAAAAATAAGGATTCTGAGATTAATGGATTTAAATCGTGGAAGGCGGCACAGCAACTACTTTACAAAATAAAATTACAATGGTAATGTCTGGTTTTCAACCAGACATTGTCATAAATTGATATAAAAAAT
Source organism: Maratus michaelseni (assembly GCA_963931845.1). Taxonomy (NCBI): domain Eukaryota; kingdom Metazoa; phylum Arthropoda; class Arachnida; order Araneae; family Salticidae; genus Maratus; species Maratus michaelseni. Next base: position 104,727,039 of record OZ007590.1, on the reverse strand, counting down.
ATATATTTAAATTTTTGTTTTCAACTTTTTCGCATATGGTAATAGTTTAAATTATTTTTCTAATAAATACTAAGAAAACTAGTGTTGTCAGGTGTCTCACGTAAAACGGGGCTCCAAATGCTTTTGACACCAGTATTTTAAAGTAAATTTCTTCGCTTTATATAACAGCAGATTTATCAGCAATTAAAGATAGCTAAATATTCTGTGTCCAGAGGAATTGGAGCCCCGATTTATGCGGGACACCTGGCCATAGGCGCAGAGTTTTGAAAATTATTGATGGGGCTGAACTCGAATGTAACTATTTCCCACACAAATACGTATATGTGTGTAATATAGATTGATTACCAATGTAAGACAGAAATTTTCTGACTGATGTTTGAACATAAAATCATTATACTTACAGGTTATGATTATTGACGTAACAGTTTATTAAACAGTTTTTTTTTTTTTTCGATATTTTTCCTTTTTTCGCTATCAGTTCAGGTATTCTTTTCAGAGAGCCAATTTTGACAGATTTTCTGAAAGATTGTGTGCCTTTACCAAAAAACGAAGAAACCAGCTCGATAACATAGTCTCTTAATAAGAGCAACTGCCAATTTCATACGTTTGCGAACAAAAATGAATTAAAATATTTGACAGAAAGTAGCCAATTTGGATTTGAGAACAGCCTTAATGTTGGTTCTTAATTTCCCTTTAAAAAGAAATTAAACAGATTTATACATAGTTAAATAAATCACAAGTTGAATAAAACGTTATGACAATGTAAAATTTTTAATGCATAGTTCTGTTTATAAAAAGTATATACTGGCTGCTATTCGCGAATCGTTTATAATAAAATCACAACGTAAGTTGACTTTGAATAACATCTCCTTTCGGATTCTGTTTTTTTTCCCTTCTGTGTTTTATATGGCCATTTTACTATACGAATTCAAAAGTTTAATATTTTACTTTAATATAAAAAAATATATATAACTTAAAGAGAACAACAACAACAACAAAAATCTAATGTCGTTTATCTCTGTAACAACAGAAAAAGATTATAAAAGACGCATATAAAAAGAATCCATCTTTGAAATTATTGGTGGGGCTCAAGCCCCATGACCAGGGCCTGATTACCAACGGGGCACACTTCCACCAGTAAAAAAGAATTGAAATATTTCCTTTATTCATGGTAGTAATTTTGCATCAATAGGGCGTTTTAATAAGACGAAAATTTCTATTAAATTTTACTGGTGTAAGTGTGCCCCGTCGGTAATCAGGCACTGCCCATGACCCCATTCAACTCTATTCCAATGCACCTGGCAACACTTAGAAAAACTTAGCCCGTTAAGATCTTGGTTATATTAAAATTGTTAGCGTTTAAAAGTAATCAAAATTGTTTTTATTATAAAAATAAACGAAATTATAAAACAAAAGTTTCACTTCCAAAAGTTACTTCTAGAAAGAATAAATAAATTAAAATCCCTGCCGGCTAGACCTAACATTCACAGGTAGATTTCGAAGTTATATAATAATTTCACCAATAGAAAGTAAAGCAAAATTAGAGATAAATCCAGTTTAACAATTATCTGATTGCTCTTGAAGAGTTTTTTTTTCCCCATTATACTTCATTTAAACTGTGTAATGATTGTTTCATTAAATGAGCCATACACTATATATTAATTTCTGATCTATTTATTTATTTATTTATTTTTATTTATTTATTTATTTATTTATTTATTTTTTTTGAGACACGCCGCTTTTAATAAATTAAGACGAAAATGAACAAGTTTATTGAAAGTAATAAAACCAATACGGGCCTGTTTAATAAGTGAGGCGAAGAAACATTCCTTTTTGTTGTTTATTGATTATTTTTTTATTATCTTTTAGCAACCAGCTGCACCTTCACAGAAGTGCCATCAAGTTTTATAGAGCTGTGTTTTTTGATTAAAAGGTTACTTCACTCACACGAAAACCTTCGCTCGCTAATGTTAATTCTATAGAACAATTCTTTTAAGGTGGTTCTCAAATGACCTGCTCATCAAAGCGAAACTTTCTGACACATTTTAAGACGTATATTTCAACGCAAAGGCATGAAATTGACATGCCTGCCTATTGAAGCAATTTGGAAACGAAATAAGTTTTCCATTTTTTGAAAAATAAATTACTTCTCGTTATAAGCTATTCGTGTCACGTAGCAACTCATTCTTTTCCAGGCTTGCGCAAGCGCAGCAATAACTTGGTTCAAAAGGTCGAATTTGACAGCATTTTCTACAAAATGTTCTGCCTTTAAGAAAAACTGGTAAATATTTTCCAATTACATAGTTTCTGAATAATAACACCTGCCAGTTTCATGCGTTTCCGCACAAACATGAATTAAAAAATATGTCATAAAGTAGCGAGCTTGAATTTGAGAACACCGTTAAAATATCTCGTTAGCATTTTAATATTTTGAAGCAATATTTTTCTTTGCATTTGATAATTAAGATCAATTTCTATAATCGCCGCTTTTTAATTTTTCGATTTTGTTTGCAGGTTTATTTTATGGGGATACTTCCCTTTTGGAACCATGATAGTATAGTAATCTAGGGGCAGAAAAGCTTTAGTCTATCACCCCGAAATCTGAGTTTTATTCTAATGTGGGGAACAATTTAGTTCATTTTCAGGCTCCCTCCTCCACGGATTCAAAATACTTGATACTCCACTGCTGAGTTCGAATCTTATGTGAGAAATGGGTTAAGAAGAAAGAAAGAAAAAAGGGAAATAACTGAATTTGTTTACACAATTTTTTTTTTAATTTTTTTAATGCAGAATGATGTTTATTTAATGAAAAGTTAAGCGAAAAGGTACGTAGAAAAATTACTTGCGAAACGCAAATTTTTATAAATGAATTCCTTTTTATTCATAAACACATGGAATCGGCAAGTGCTCTTATTCTTTAATTGTGAAACTGAATATTTTTTTCCATGTTTCGATAAGGAAGGGGATGTTTAAGAAAATGCTGTCAAAGTGGGCATATTGAATCAAATTTCTGTACGTGACATATATGTAGATAAACAATATTATTTGTAATAGACAAACAAAACTGAGATTATATTTTAAGTCCATTTTTTCCCTTTATTTGATTTATTTTCTTTCTTTTATTATTTCAGTATACATTAATATCATTAACATCAAACTTGAATTTAAAATCAATAAAATAATTTTCAATGAGTGTTTAAAATAAATAAATAAATAAATAAAAGAAAGGGGCGAATAAAGAAAATATTATATTAATATGTTAAGTATCCCAGTACACTATTTTATATTAAATAAATATTACCTATATAAAGTTTATATAAATTTGTTTAGTAATTTTATCTAAATTTTACATAAAATATTATTTTTTATAAATAAATAAATAAACAGAATTTCTAAGTTTTGCACCTTTATAATCATTATATATATATTTAAAATATTTGTATTGTAAATTTTTTTATGTAGAAGAATACATAACTTGTACCCCACTGAATATTTAATAGCAGACCGATTAGCTTTCAATTTCAAACTGGGAATTTTGTTACAGTTTTTGAAGATTTGTACTATGGGAAATTCATTGTTTTAGACCAATTTCAATGTATATTAATATTTCAATGTATATTAATATTTCAATGGAACACAAACTAGTTGTGTATTCGATGGAATATGTAATTGATTTATTTAGTACTTTTCTTATATGGCACTACTGACACTTGTTTCCCTTAAAAAAATGTTTGTAAAGTTCGTATTCAATCTAAACATGAAAACAGATTTCGTTTTTGTGACCGCCCCCAGAATCCCACCGCAACTCCAGTTTGAATATTAAAGATTCTGGAAACTAATCATAGAAAATTCATAAAAATGGGTAATTATGCTAATTGAAGGGTGTAGCAATAAGTAATATTTTTATTTATAACTTTATTCTTTGTTTTTGTTTCAAACAACACATTAAAAAAAAAAAAATACAGAGTTTTTACATCCAATTCATTCTAGTAGATTAGGCATACACTATTTAAATTGGGTACATTTTGCAGGTTGAAGAAGTTTTTCTACTGATAATAACCAAATATACACCATTGCGGAAATGGCAAATGAAAATGCAGCATCCCCTTTCACTATACCAGGAATAAAGTGGATAATCCAGTTTTTCTCTAAATGCTTTCCTTAAAATTCTTTAACGAATAGACTTTCAGGTTCGTGTCCAGTGGGGAGTGGGGGGAATCTGCTTCAGGCTAAAATAAGCTTAAAATTTTATCCAAGAGAGTGACATATGTAAAAAAAAATTGTTTTTTGTGTATGTGATATTGTAGATGGTTCCGTGACTTTTACTTTTTGTTATATTTTTCACAATGAGAATTTTGGATGTTTTTTTTAATTAAAAGAATAAAGTATTGAAATGGTTAAAAATTAAACAATAAAATGAATAAAACATGACACATAAATAATTACTCGCGAATAATTTAAATCCTTCTGTGTTGATTTTTCCTATGGATTGTCAAAATCAAATTCCTAAATAATTGTGAATGAAATTCACATTTATTCATGAATTTTATTTATGCAGTAATAAACAATCCTTCAATAATGAAAGCAAATGTACTGTATTAAATGTATAGTTTGCTAAATATATAACTGAGAATAAACTATACACCATTTCTTAATACTGAATGTCAGTTAAAACCTTACAAAATAATTTATTGTGTTCAATATTCAATTAGGTACTTTTCATAGTGTAGCAAGGCCCCACCAGTGGCTGAGAGGTTGTACTCTCGAAGCTGGTAGACGGGATGTGCTGGGTTCGATCCCAATCACGCCCGTCGGCCTAATCGTTCGGAGTCTTCGTGGTTTTCTTCGAGCCGTGGATTTATCCATGCGTAAATACGGGTTAGGTTGGTTCCCTTAGAAAGACCCCCACGAAGGGCACTCCCCCCAGGCCTATATCCCTAGTGTAGATAATTGGCCGTCAATAATCAACCCAACCCAACCCAACCCATAGTGTAGCAAGATGTCTCACTTTTAGTCTGAAAAAAAAAGATAATTATGTTATATGTATATATATAATGCGTGTGTGTATATATATATATATATATATATATAGAGAGAGAGAGAGAGAGAGAGATTTTGTTTGAGATGACACGGTAATGCTCAAATATATATATATATATATATATATATAATTGAGCACACTTCAAACAAAAATTATACGCATGATTTATTTAAATAAGCCGCATCATCTCAAACAAAATCTTTGCTATTAGAGTCATCGAGTTATATAAAAAACATTTATGGTTGAAATTAATATATTTTATGCATTACAGTTCAATAAAATATTAGAAATAAAAACTATTGTTGTTTACAATAATATTTTACTTTTGATTAAAAAAATATATATATTATTTAAACAGCAACAGGGGACTATATATGTTTTGAAGGAGATTTGAATTATTATAGAAATAGATTTAAATTTAATTACACTTTTAGCCTTGTAACAAAATTTAACTTTTGAGAATAAAGCAACCAGCCAAACGAAATCCTGACCACATTTAGAGAAATTTTAAATGATTAATTTTTACCAGCTCAACCACATAAAATTTCTATTATATTCATAACCTTGTTTCACATATTAAATGTATCAGGTAATAGCATTTACATACCAAAAAATCGAAAAGATTTTATACTTTTTTTACACATTTAATAAATCTTCAATTATAGCATATTGCTTGCAGATGACCATCATTTCGTAATTGTCATGTTAAAAAATTCTATTGTAAATGCAAATTTGACGATATTTTCCGAAATATTTGTTACTTTAATTACAAAATAAGAAACTAGATTTTTTTTTTTCAGTGTGGTCCATTATGGAAAATTAAGAGAAAAGTATGCTTGAAGCAAATATTGAGAAAAGTTAGTTTTGCAATGTGGAGTGCTACTCACTATATCATGCATGTATAGATACAATATTGAATTATAAGCTTTCAGTCAATTTGGTCCTTTGAGAGCCACTTTAAGCAGTTCAAAAACAGAAACGCTGTGACAAATTTTTAAATACTCAGTATATAACCTATATATTAATTAATAAATTTCACCAATAAATTAATACATATTTCTGCCTACAGACGAACTTAAAACATACTTACAATCTTTTTAAAACATAAATCAACAAATTTAAAGACTATAATAATTAGAAAAATATTAAGAATGTTCATTAAGGCTGCTTTTCTTTGATTTTTTTATTATTACCAAAATAAATAAATGAATCATAGTCCCATATTGTCGAAATTTTAAAATTGAAAATATTAGTTTAACATATTAAAAGATAGATCAGGTAATTTCAGTACTGGAATTAGATGTTATTTTAGGCATATTTAGCGCTGTATAGTGTCGTAACATTTTTCGAGCAAACAGTACTATTTCAGTTTACGTTGTGTTCTTTTCTGAGTGCACCATTCTGTTTATTCCGCTATGAGATTTTTATGTTTTGGAATTATTGCAACTATTTTAAATTTTCTGAACATTATTATTAGTAATAATAATAATAATAATAATAAACATTTACTAGTAAAATATTGCAAAAATATATTTTTCTGGTTCTTGTACTTTATATCAAAGAAATACAAGGATTCTTAAAGTCCATATAAAAAGAAAATAATAATAATGAGAGAGAGTGAGAAAATTTTTATACATAAAAGTTTAATATTTTGTTACTTTCAGTGTATTTTATTTTATTTTAGTACAATTTCTATCTATCAATAAAAATATATTAATATATATTGAGTTCTTCAAAATACAATTCTTATAAAAATGTTACTGATCTCCAAATGTTACAAACTATTTTTAACAAGAAAAATATATATTATCATTAGAAATTTAAATAAAATACTATTTTCACTATATCAAAGCAATTTTGTTAATAATAAAATATTGTGAAAATATCATGTATCATTATTTTAATAATGAATGTTTCTTTTTAAATGTGATATATTTTTGTTTTTAGCTAGGAGCGTTCGTAATTATATAAATACGTAGCACCTATAGTCGTCGTCTGGTCCGTCCGTACGTCCGTCCATTTGTCCGCATATAACAGCGCAAAAACTACCCAACCAAATAATTTGAAATTTAATATATATAATCGATGCAGAATTTTGTCGAGTCATTTCAAATTTTATGAAAATCGAATCAAAACTTAAAATGTTATTAATGAAAGTTTTCTTTATTCTGTTAAATGCTATCATATTCATATGTAATCTATATAATAAAAGAGCAAGTCATGGGGCTGAGGAAAACAAATACGGGCTAACCACTTCTTTTTTCATATGGCAAGCGGCCATTTTTATTCAAAATTATTTAATTGAATAAAATTACACAAAAGGTACATTTTTAGAAAGCTCGTTCAGAAAAATTGTTTGCTTGAGAATCAGTTACATTCAACAATGTATAGATTCTGTGATAACTTCAGTGAAAATCAGGTTAACCGAAGAGATCTCAATCCATTAGAGTAAATAAACACAGGAGATTCGTTCATTATGAGTCATAAAAATACTAAGCCATGGAGGTAATCATTCGCAAAGTAAGATCTCCATGGTGAAAAAAAAAATCGCATTTGTAAACGTGGCATACATAACAAGGAAAAAAAAAAAAAAAAGCATGCTCATTTCGCTTCTAGCAGACGACATAATTCATTTCACTGAAATAATGAGGATGATTTTTTTTTTTTACATTGTGAAACTAGTTATAAGACGAACGCACCTCATATATCACGTTTAACGCACAATTTCCAACTTTTTTAATTGTTTGACGTAAATAAATTAACGAAAAATCCATCTCCCCCCCCCCCCAATTGTGAGATAATCCTTTCCCCCTACTTCATTCTCTCTTCACTGCGAAAATATAATTTATACTTGTGGAATATTTTGTTCAATTGGTTCGCTTGCAGGGCCGAAACTATGATATTTTTTCACCCGAACAAGCATGAATTTTGGTACTCCCCCTCCCCCTCCTTTCCAAAATAAATTTATAAAAAGAAGTTTTCAATCTATTCCTTTAATTTTTCCGCTATTCACATCCATGACACCCTAAATAGTAATACCTAAATATTGCAGTTTTATATATAAAAATGTCTTTGTACATGTGTTAGAGAGATGTGAGTTACAAGTTGCAGGATAAAAAGAAAATACATGAGAATACTCTTATAACTTTTAAATGCCTGTGTGATTTGGTAAATTTTCAGACGGGATTTTCATGATCAGACTTTTCATGAATTTTCAGACGTGATTAACCAGGAAGTTGCGATGTCAATATATTATGCATTATGAAGTTATACAAGCTTAAACGTTCAACAACGGGAATTACGGGTTAATCATAACAGCCAATTTTTTACCTACTTACTTTTACAATTATTTATCTACTGATTTGGATCTCTCCCCCCCCCCCCCATCCACACACACAAACTTATGAGGTCCAGTGCCCCGTATGCCGTTGCCTTAATCTGGCTCTATGATCACTTAGGTCCAGTTCAATATCCTCTGTCGATAGAGATAAAGTATATAGATTTGGGGCCCTCCAAGTTTATGAGCCTTAGACCAGTACCCCGTGTGTCCATGTCTTAATCTGGCCCTGTGACTACTTAGGTTCGGTTTAATTGTCCTAGCAGATATTATATTAATAGGGTTAAAATTGCGACATAAAAAATTAATACTTTTTTTTCTGCTTTTATATCATGTGTTTTTTTGAAAATTACATTAAATATTTATTTCTCGATTACTATCGTCTAGAAATTCCTTAAAAGATGTAATATTTTCGAAAACTTTACTTTGTACCTGTAAAAAAGTTTCTGCCATGCTACTTTACCACAGAATGAAAGAATTTTCTGATACAATATTTAAAAAAAAAAAAAAAAAAAAAAAAAAAAAAAAAAAAAAACTGTCTTCATTTAGTAAAAGGAATGTATATTTCAGGATTTTTTTGTTTTTTTTTTTTTCATTTCCTTTCACCCGAAAAAGCGTTTTTGCTCCAATGTTACTATGTATATAAGACATTCATGTATTCTTATTCTAGTCGACATTTTTTCCAGTTTGTATATTAGATATATCTTTGTATATTGCTAACTGATGGTTATCATATTATTTTGATGGTTCGCTTGACAACTGATGTAAGAGATACTTAACAAATTTTATATGATAGATAATTATTGTTATATATAATAATAATAATAATAATAATAATAATAATAATAATGATCTTTAGTTTTATGCAATCTGAATTAAAATATCAGAAACAGTTATTGTTGTGTTTGAAAATTATTTTCTAACTGTGACACAAAGTTTAAGCGGTATCTATAAATATTCAATGCATGTATATGCAATATTGTTGATATCAGCTTAAACAAAAATAAAAAATGAAACTTTTTTTTTCTTTTAATGAGCAATTATAGTAAAATTTATATGCATTTTCTAAAAAAATAAAAATAAATAAAAGATTATGATATCTATTTTCTTTTTCTTTCTTCTTTTAAAGAAATTAAAAGAAAAAAAAATCTTTAAAAGGTATTTAAAGAATTCTTCTGTAAAGGTAAAAAAAGGAACAACACAATATCATTTTCTTCATTGGAGAACACCTTTTAACAAGCATTTATTTACTACTTGAAAATATCCCCGAATTTTAGCAGATGTTAAAGGGACGCTTTTTATTATCTAAAGCGATTTGCACGCCCTCCCAGTCCTTTGTCTAAGTTCCTGCTGACAACATCTGGCTGGTCAGTGAAATCTGGTAAAAAGGTGCGGCGGGCGCGTGAAATTCCGCTGAGGTGAATAAGAGTCTCAGTCAGTAGGACAGGTGTGTCAATACCCCAAGTTTAAAGTGCAGGGTTTTTTTTAAACATTATTAAATAATATATTTTTTATTTAATTTATTTTATTGTGCGTTGATGCATTACCGTTCCTCTTGCTTTTAATATTCCATTGCAGAATATATATTTAATTTTAGAATATTCTTTTCTCCTTTAAATATGAATCAATAAAAGTTTTAATGTTGATTTTATAACAAATAATTAAAAGTAGTCAAACTTTTCTATTAAAAATCTTAGATCATCGATTTTCACAGGAATTTAATTTTTAAATGTAATAAAAAGTATTGCAGTTAAAGAATTGTAATATTTAACCAAAATAATATTTTGATTTAAGTATGACCAGGCCATACAGAGGGGGGTAAAGCCGGTACAAATTACCATGACCCGGTTCACCTAGATGGCCCAGTTTCGGTCGTGGTTTTTAAATAAAATACCAGAAAAAGAGGTAGATTTTGTAAGAAAAACTACCTATTACATTATCCCCATGTTGGAATTTCTGAAAACTTTTTACAGATCTACGCCGATAATGACTCCTAGAACCCAAAACTAACCGCAGTTCAAAACTTTATCTATTTATCTATCTATCTATATCATTTTTTTATGGGCACAACAACTTCCATAATTTTGAACACAAAACCCTCTCCCAGTTAAAAACTTTATATATATCTGTCTAGCTATCAATATAACTTTTTTATGGACACGATTACTTTCATAATTCTCCACAAATCTCTTCCAAACTGATGCATAAAATCTCGTTCAAGTTCGTTAATGGGAAAAATCTGACCAATGAGGGGGGGGGGGGGAAATGTTTTTTTTATGAAAACAGAAAAAAAAAAAACATAACTTCTTAATTATTATACATATCGATACATATCGATTTTAAAGTTATTATTATTTCTAGGAAAAGGGCCAAAAATTTATGCATGATAAAGTTTTGATAGGAGTTTAAGGAGCGGGATAGGAGTTTAAGAAGAACAAAAGTCATAACTTCGTAAGTTCATAAGATATCAAATCAGCTTAAATTTATTACAAATATTCTTAATACTATCTACAACTTTTATACTGACAAGTATTTTATAGAATTAAAGAATTCTCAATAAACAGGTGCTATATTGTCCGCGTCTTCGAAATCTAAATGTTCCTGAAGGCCGAACCGTCAGGGATTTTTTATTTTACGTATAAATTTTAAATTAAAATAACTAATAAATTAAAAAAAATCAACTGTTAGAATTTACTAGAACGTATTTAAGGGCCGGCCTGAGGAGTCCCCACTCCAGGGCCAATACTCCCGTGTATGTGTCAAATATATAAAAGTTACGAAGCGTTTATGGCTCGTACGATAGTAATTTTAAGAATTTTCCTATCAAACCAATAAAAATAATAACAGTGAAATATTTTTGTCCCCTTTAAACAGTTAAATATTTTTTTCAAACCCTTCTTTTTACGCACTTAAAAGCACCCGCTCGCTAATGTTAATCCTATGGAGCATTATTTTTCTAATATCTCGTTTGCATTTCAATATTTTTAGAAAATTTTTTTGCATTGGATAGCAGAGATCAATCTCTATTTCCGACGTTGATTACTTTTTCGATTTTCTTTCTAGATTTTTTTTTTTTACGAAGATACTTTCACTTTCGGAACCGGTTTCAAAAGTGAAAGTATCTTCGTAAAAAAAAAAATGCAACGAAAATCGAAAAAGTAATCAACGGCGGAAATTGAGATTGATCTCTGCTATCCAATGCAAAAAAATTGTTTAAAAATATTGAAATGCAAACGATATATTAGAAAAATAATGCTCCATAGGATTAACATTAGCGAGCGGGTGTTTTCAAGTGCGTGAAGAGGACCCTTAACCATTTTGGGTTATTATGTTATTAGATATTTAGAGAAATAGTGTTTTATTAAAATGACCTGTTATTAAAAACAATTCTCATACCCTTTCAATAATATAAAATAAATATTCTTAAAAATTAGACACTTTAAAAACTTGAAACGAGCATAATTTTATTAATATTAGCATAAGTATCAATATTATATGTTATTTCGGATATGTATACATTTGCTTTAAAAACGTTGAAATTTCACGAAAATTTAGTTCCATTTTCATGAAATCGTGTGCGTAATTCGCAAAATAACTGTTTTGAATAAAATGACTTTAAAAAGGAATATTCCTTATGCCGTATAAAGTTTATTTTATCAATTTCTATTCTTACACAGAGTTCTAAATTTAGCTTTGATTAAAATATTCAAACCAAATAACTTTTTAATATGAGTGAATAAAACAGTTTTCAATTTTTCCTTATAGGTATATCCTTAAATAGGCCTTAAATGTTAATGTAACCTGAACTTTATTTTAAGATTAAAATTCAATTATTATACAAAATGTTTTTTCAATCATTTTAGATACCTGTTTATAACATTTAAGTAATTTAATGGGTAACACCATTAGGAATGGCACTCACATGCCTTGGAATTTAAGGTTGTTTCGGAAATTGTTTTAAAAGAAATATGAATTATTTATCAAAATTCATTTACAATAATTTATTATACTACATAATATTAAAGTAGAAATATATATATATTTTTAATTTTATATATTAAAAAATGGCGACTTGACTGATGATGGGAGGGACCGTTTTGAAAAAAGAAGGGCTAGTGGGGGACAGGATTAATCATCGTACACTTGATCTAGAACAACATAAAAAAAAGTCCAAAAGCAAGTGAAACACATAACCATTTTTAAATATGTACTAGATAGTACCCGTCAAGATTTGACGGTAAAAAACTTGAAAGCTCCTTTAGAAATATGCTTGTATTTTTAATTAGCTGCTTTTAAATTAATTAGGTATTGAAAATTTTATGAATTGTTATATTGTGTAAGCGATTCCTATATATAACGATAGATTTTGTTGTCAGTCCAGCCTACTCAACTTATGTAGTTAAATATTTTAAGCTTCTAATTTACATTCTATTATACTCGAATAAATTTAGCACGAATTTAACTAAAAATATTAATTGAATGATTTATTTATACTTATTACAGTCTCAAAATTAAGAAAACTATATCAATATTTAGTACTTTCTACTTTTTTTTTTTTTTTTAATTACACGACTTTTAAAATTTGTCATTAATTTTATTCTTATCAGCCTAACTTTAAAATCCAGATAAATCATGGATATCAAGTTGATTTCTTTTATAATTCTTATATGAATATTTTTGTTTCTTTCCTTTTCCTTTTCTCTTTTTTTTTTTTTTTTGTAAGGAGAATAATCATATACATATCTTAGTTTTACAAATATGTCTTATTGATAATGGTCATACAAAATATAGATAACATTTTAGATCTCTTTATTTAATCGATAACTACATGCAAATTTTTTTAATTTAAATATTTTTATATATATTTTTATAATATAAAATAAGTAATTAAAAAAATATTGGCGGTTGTTAAATTTTATTTACCACAGTCCCAATGTTTTGAAAAAATAACAATATTTAGTATTTCTTTTTTTTTCTTTTTTTAACTACACGAGCTTTAAAATTTTTCATTAAATTAATTTTTATTAGTCTGATTCTAAAACCTAGAATTTAAAATTTGCTGTTTGCACCTAACGATTACGATACATGTTTTTTAATTACTTGAATTTACATTTTCTATTTTCATACATTGTTCAATGGTTAGATCATGGATATCAAGATAATTTAGAGTTCCTGTATGAATATTTTCCCTTCTTTTTTTCTTCTCTCCTTTTATTTTTCCCTTTTTTACGAAAAATAATTACATGCTTATCTTTTTATATATATGACATCTTGATAATAGTCATACGAAATATAATAAAAACTGTAGACCTGTTCAATTTATTTAATCGATAATTAAATGCACGATCTTTTAATTTAAATACTTTTAATATAAATTTAGTAATTAAAATAAAATATTCTTGGGTGTTAAATTTTAATTATAAAGCATTCGAATAAAAAAAAAAATACAAATTATGTAACTTTTCCTCCTGAATTAAATATGGCATTATTAAAATGAATTATTGCCAATAAAATAAGAAAAATCAAGCCGTCCGTAGCGGGGATCGAACCGACATGATGATCAGAACAGAGAAAAAACCCGCCTGACACCACTCGGCCATCCTTTTCTCATTCGAGTGTACTCTAAAACTGGTTAGCTTCTACATTTAAGTTTACGTATGCTCAAATAGGGTAAATACGTGTGAAAAGTGAATTTGACGGAAACCCCTTTTCGTTTTAATATATAAGATATATATATGCATTTTTGGTGAATTGGCATTAATTCGAAGTAAAATGTAAAATTTCAACCAAAACTTCTGTTGCATTACAGTTATAAAAAAAAGTGAGCAATCGGTATTAAATATATCGAATAATATAATCGAATAATATTATCGAATAATATGGAATTATAGTTATAATATTATAACTATAATATACAATATCTGTATAATATAATATCTCTTAATAAATCGTCACATCCAAAGTATTTCCCTAGAAAAATACTTCAAGATTAATTTCCAAAAAGATAAAGTTTGTTGATTGAAAATTGGCGGAGATAGAGTGTCCACTGATTTTGAAAATTGCCGTTATGGAGAGGGAAAAAAGTAAAGTTTTTATTACTGTTCACTTGCTGCGGCACTCTCTACTTCTATAACACTAAAATTACCCTTTCACTTTCTATAGAAATTTATAGCCAATAAAATAAGATTTCTATGTGTATAAAAAGTACTTTAAAAAACAAAAAAGTGGTTTTGAAATTTTGGACAGGTTAAAGCGGTGTTACTCCTTAATTTGTTTTATTACTTAAGTTTACACTTATTTTTTTATGGTTTTTCTATCATATAGAAACCTACAGATATTTTTTATTATTATTACTTTCCACTGATAATATTTATATACGAGTTACAGGTTACGTACAGTTCTACCAAAATTTTTGTATAGAATTTTTCACCTTATTTAATAGCAGAAAAATATTACAATTTATGTGATAATTTGCAGAAAGTTTTTTAATTAAAAAAAAATATTTTAGGCAAAGATTTCTTGTTTAAATTAATGGTGCCATACTCCTTGGAAATTATATGAGGTGGATCCACTTTGAGTTTGTCTTTTATGTATTAGTAATAATTAAAATTAAAAAATAAATTAAATTTAACCACTTACTTTAATTTGTGTTTAAGATGTAAATTTGTAGGACATATTTATAAATAAAAAAATAAATAAATAGCTGTGTTTTCGATAAATAGGGGAAGAAAAGCATTTAATGACAGCTTTTAACATTATTTTGCAAGACTATTTTCCCTCTATAATCATACTGATTTATCAAAAATAAGTTTGAATTTTAGGCTAATTCACCCTTTAAAATGTTTATCGAAAAACTCAATTATTCATGATTTTTTATGTTGTTAACTTGTGCGGCTAATTTATTATTTAGGAAAATATATTAGAGTAGTTTTTATAAACAACAATAGAAAGTTTAATGATGAAATGGTTGCAATTAATATTTTTATGCAAGAATATTTTCATAATTAAAGTTAGGTCAGAGACAGACAGACAGACAAATCGAAGTCATAAACACTTTTCAACTATATTATTAAAAAAAAAAAAAAAAAAAAAAAAAAAAAAAATTACACTATTTATATACATTTTAGCTTTAGTAAATGAAAAGTAGAGGGCCAAATATGTGTTGAGGTTCGAGCTTAGTTATAATATTATTTGGGAGGCCTCCAAAATAATACTGTGCATAGGGCCTTAAGCTATGACAGAATTGAGAATTTATCTGTTTGATTATAACATGTCAAACAGATGACACGTGACACAGGACAAATATTAAGTCATTTGACATTTTTATTTCACTTTGTTAACAGATTAAACGCTAAGCATTATTTCAAGGGCTTGTTGAAAAAATTGTATTAACGAATACTGCGATAACACGGTATTCGTGAAAAGTTATTAGAAATCATTAGTCTTCCTGTCCCCGTCCCCACCCCACATATGGTCAAATCAGGCCGCTCCAAAAACATCTTTGATAAAAAGAAGAAAGTGAAAACAAACACATTGCTTCGAGCATGTCTGCTTACAAGCAGTTTAAATAAGCTTCCTTATCTAAGTGTGAAAAAATATATCACACGTCTTGGATTTTGTTTGAAATATGATTTGCGAAAAGAAAAACATGAACATATTTCAATTTATAACAAGATATTCATAAGATTCTTGGTTTACAATATCCCAATGAGGATATACCTAAAAATCAATTCTGGGAAATTTCAAAATTCCTCACCAAAGAGGAGGGGAGGGGGGGGTAGGTTTGGCGATTATCAAATTACAATTAATAGTTCAATTTAAATCGAAATTTCAATCATTTTTGCTTGAAAGTATTACAAACACAAATATTTGAAAACCAATTTCTGTAATTTTCAAATTTCTTTCCCCAGAAGAGGGACTGGGGACGAAAACGCGATTTTCATGTATCGTTTCGTATTTCAAACAAAAAGTAGAATTCACAAGCTTCTTGCTTTAAATTATTACGAACACAAATACCAAAGCACTAATTTCTGGAAATTCCAAAATTCGCACTCCAACGAAGGAGGGCGGGGAGGAGGGGGAGGGGGGGGAATACAGCTTCTTACATTTTTTCTTTATATTTGAATTAAAAAATGATATTCATAAATTTCTTGGTTTAAAATATAGCAAGGTGGAATACCTAAAAATCAATTCCTAGAATTTTCAATATTCCCCCTCCAAGGGAAGTGGGACAGAAAGAAGATTTTCACATATATTTTCCTATTTTAAAGGAAAAAGAGATGCATAAAACTCTTTCCTTAAATTATTACAAACATGGATAGCTAAAAACCAATTTCTGGAATTTTGGAATTTTGCCCCACCCCCGCGAAGTGGGGAAGGGAACAAAAACAAGATTTTCATATATCGTTTTTTATTTGAAAGAAAATATAATTATTCAGAAGATTCTTGCTTTATTTTGAAGAATTAATTTTTCATAACAGTTAAAATTGTGGAAGAGTTGTGTATTTCGTCTTCGCTCTCCGGTGTGTATTACGTCCTGACTTGCTGGCGTGTATTACGTCCTGGATTGCCGATGTGTATTACGTCTTCGATTGTCGGTGTGTATTACGTCTCTGTTTGCCGGTGTGCGTTTTCTCTGACTTTTCGGTGTGATATATGTCCTCGCTTGTCGGTGTGTATTACGCTCTGACTTGCTAATCTGCATTAGGCCGTCGATTGACGGTGTTTAATACGTCTTTCATTCCCGGTGCGTATACCGTTTTCGCTTGCTGCGTGAATTACGTCCTTGCTTACATGTATTTGCTAGTTTCTCACTTTGCGAATTGCAAAGCGTCCTCATTTACTCATGTTTAACGTATTACAGATACAAATATCGAAAAACTAATTTCTGAAAATTTTAAAAATTGCCCCTCCAGAAGGGGGGAAGGGTGCAATACTATTGTTTCTATTTTATAAAAATATATTCATAAGATTCTTGGTTTACAATATCACAAGGAGGAATACATAAAAATCAATTTTTAGAATTTTCAAAATTCCTCCCCGAAGGGAGAGAAAGAGGGGGGGGGGGTAGCAAAATCGTAATTTTCAAATCACTCTTAATACTTCTGTATATTACAATTTAAATTGAAATTTCAATCATTTTTGCGTTAAAATATTCCGAACACAAATATCTAGAAACCAATTTCTGGAATTTTCAAATTTCTTTCCCCAAAGGAGGGGCTGGGGACAAAAACGCGATGTTCATGTGTCCTTTCGTATTTAAAACAAAAGATAGAATTCATAAGTAAATTATTACGCAGACAAATATTAAAAAACAAATTTCTGAAAATTTCAAAATTCGCACTCCAACGAGGGAGGGATACAGCTTTTTACATTTTTCATTATATTTTAATTAAGAAATTATATTCATAAATTTCTTGGTTTAAAACACCGCAAGAAGGAATACCTAAAGATCAATTGGTAGAATTTTCAATATCTCCCCTCCAAAGGAACATGTGGAGAAACAAGATTTTCACATATATTTTCGTATTTTAAAAAAGTAGACATTCACAAGACTCTTCCCTTAAATTATTACAAACATGGAAAGCTAAAAACCAATTTCAGGATTTTTAGAATTTTGAATCACCCCCCCCCCCCCTTCACGAAGTGAGGAAATTGACAAAAATAAGATTTTCATGTATCGTTTTTTATTTGAAAGGAAATATAATTATTCATAAGATTCTTGCTTTATTTTGAAGAATTAATTGTTCATAAAAGTTAAAATTGTGATAGAGTTGTGTATTTCGTCCTCGCTTGTCGGTGTGTTTTAGTCCTGACTTGCCGGAATGTATTACGTCCTGGATTGCCGATGTGTATTACGTCTTCGATTGTCGGTGTGTATTACGTCTCTGTTTGCCGGTGATCGTTTGTTCTTACTATTCGGTCTGTAATATGTCCTCGCTTGTCGATGTGTATTAAGACTTGGCTTGCTAATCTGCATTAGGTCATCGATTGACGGTGTTTATTACGTCTTTCGTTGCCGGCGCGTATACCGTTTTCGCTTGCTGCGTGAATTACGTCCTTGCTTACCAGTATTTGTTACTTTCTCACTTTGCGAAATACAAAGCGTCATCATTTACTGATGTTTAACGTATTACAGATACAAATACCGAAAAACTAATTTCTGAAATTTTTAAAATTGCCCCTCCACAAGGGGCGGATGGGTCAATACTATTGTTTCTATTTTATAAAAAGATATTCATAAGATTCTTGGTTTACAATATCACAAGGAGGATTACATAAAAATCATTTCTTGGAATTTTCAAAACTCCTCCCCAAAGGAGAGGGGGGGGGGAATCGCAATTTTTAAATTACTCTTAATATTTCTATATATTACAATTTAAATTGAAATTTCAATTATTTTTGCTTTAAAGTATTCCAAACACGAATATCTAAAAACCAATTTCTGGAATTTTTAAATTTCTTTCCCGAAAAGAGGGGCTGGAGACGAAAACGCGATTTTTATGTATCATTTCGTATTTCAAACAAAAAATAGAATTCATAAGCTTCTTACTTATATTATTATTACGGAGACAGATACCAAAAAACTAATTTCTGAAAATTTCAAAATTTGTGCTCCAACGAGGATGGGGGCCGGGGGGTACAGATTTTTCCATTTTTCATTATATTTCAATTAAGAAATCATATTCATAATTTTTTTGGTTTAAAATATCGCAAGGAGGAATATTTAAAAATCAATTCCTAGAATTTTCAGTATCCCTCCTCCAAAGGGAGGGGAGGGGGCAGAAACAAGATTTTTTAATATCTTTTCGTATTTTAAAGAAAGTAGAGATTCATAAGACTCTTTTCTTAAATTATTATAAACATGGATAGCTAAAAACCAATTTCAGAAATTCTCGAATTTTGCATCCCACCCCCCTTCCTTCTGGAAGTGAGGAAGGGGGCAAAAATAAGATTTTCATATATCGTTTTTTATTTGAAAAAAAAAATATTCATAAGATTCTTTTTTTTTAAGAATTAATTGTTCATAAAAGTTAAATTTGTGTATTTCGTCCTCGCTTGCCGGTGTGTTTTACGTCCTGGATTGCCGGTATGTATTACGTCCTCGTTCTCCGGTGTGTATTATGTCCTGGCTTGCCGGCGTGTATTACGTCCTAGATTGCCAGGATATTAGAAACAAGATTTTTTAATATCTTTACGTATTTTAAAGAAAGTAGAGATTCATAAGACTCTTTTATTAAATTATTACAAACATGGATAGCTAAAAACCAATTTCACGAATTTTCGAACTTTGCATCCCCCTCCCTCTGGAAAAGTGAGGAAGGGGACAAAAATAAGATTTTCATATATCGTTTTTTATTTGAAAAAAATATATATTCAAAAGTTTTTTTTTTTTTTTTGTTAAAGTATTAATTGTTCATAAAAGTTAAATTTGTGTATTTCGTCCTCGCTTGCCGGTGTGTTTTACGTCCTGGCTTGCCGGTATGTATTACGTCCTCGCTCTCCGGTGTGTGTTATATCCTGGATTGCCGGCGTGTATTACGTCCTAGATTGCCGATGTGTATTACGTCTTCGATTGTCGGTGTGTATTACATCTCTGTTTGCAGGTGTGTGTGTTTGTTCTTACTGTTCGGTGTGTAATATGTCCTCGCTTGTCGGTGTGTATTCTACATTAGGCCATCGATTGACAAAGTTTATTACGTCTTTCGTTGCTGGTGCGAATACCGCTTTCGCTTGCTGCGTGAATTATGTCCTTGCCCACCCGCATTTGTTATTTTCTCACTTTGCGAATTGCAAAGCGTCCTCATTTACGTCCTCATTTTTGTTTAACGTATTACAGATACAAATACCGAAAAACTAATTTTGTTATGTTAGTCTAATAAATAATACTAAACAAACAAAAACTTATGCGTCCGTAATTTTTTTTTTTTTTTCGAACTTTCGAAAGTAAAGAAAAAAAAAAAAAGATTTCATTCACGTAATTAGAAACAAAACATTTTTATAGTACAAAAAAATTATTTTAATATATATTTTTGTCATTTAAAAAAATAATAATAATGCTTTTTTTTTAATTTAAAGTGTAAAGTACTATTTTCTCATTTTAAAATAATTTTTATAAACATTTTTTTAATGTTATTCATGACAGTTATGTATTAATTTAAAGAATTAGATGCATTCCTTATTCAATCTAGTATGTTATGGCTATAACAATATTTTTCTCTATATCTATCTAATATATTAATTTAGAAACATATTTGAGAGCACCTCCTTTTGAGTATACATAATCTGATACATACATAAAAAAATGAATGAGCTTACTTTCTTATGATAAATAATTCGTTTATTAAATTTCATGTAATTTCTCCAAATAGATGTCGAGATGTGTGCATCTCAGTAATTATGAAAAAACAGTGCAGAATTATAAGGATATATATAAACACGAATGTCATTTCTTATAATGAGCATTTCGTATGTTATTTTTTGTGTAATTCCATGCAATGTAATTCCAAGCCTTGATTTGACTATCGCAAAAATGTTAGAAAAAAAACAGTGTAGCAGCACCCCTAGTAACTTATGCGCATAAAAATTGCAGCAATGTTTTTTTTTAATTGTAAGTACCTTGTATGCAAAATATTGTGCAATTCCATACAATAGAAACCGAGATCTGCCAATCCCAAAAATTCTGGAAAAAGTGGAACAACAGCGCCACCTGTTCAGCGATAGTCACCAAAATCTAATCAGCTACAATTTATATTAAGTTGCAACTAAATATAAAATTTCCTGAAATTCTGTCCATTAGTTTTTGTACTAGCGATGCTGCAAATATTTCTGTCACACACAGACACACACAGAGACCCACAAATCTACAGCAGACAGACAGAAAATTTTCCAAAAATAGTTAAATTGTGTTAAGGATATACCAAAACGTATAAATCCGTCAAAAACCGGAAGTCGAAAATTTTCGTGTTTCCAATACTTTCTTCTTATGTACATTAAAAAAAAGTAAAAAAAAAAAAAAAAAAAAATGAATTTAATGATTAAATGCTGAAATATATTTTTAAACTTATAAATTAACAACGTGTAATACAGTAACGAACAACGTATTATACAGTAGCATAAAACTTTTTCAGAATGTCCGGTGTAGATTGTGTGTATCATAACAGTAAATGTCCTCAATTGAATGTAAAATAATGAAGTCCTGAATTGATTGTGTGTATCGAGTTCACTGTGTATGTAGATATGTATCAATGTCCCCATTTACATTAAGAAAATACATTTTGTGAAATTTTTAAATTTTCTAAAAAATTAAAGTTGATTCAGATTTAATGGAGTATAAATAATAGTTATTCACCGAAAATAAACACCGGAAGTAGAAAATTTTCGTGATTCCAATATATTTTTCTTATGTACATAAAATAAGATAAAAAACATTAAAATTAATTTAAAGATTAAATGTTGAAATATATTTTTTTACACTCATAAATGAGCAACGTGTAAATAATGCAGTAGCATAAAACTTTTTCAGAATGTCCGGGGTTGATTGTGTGTATCATAACAGTAAATGTCCTCAATTGATTGTAAAATATGAAGTCCTGAATTCATTGTGTGTATCGAGTTCAGTGTGTATATAGGTGTGTATCAATGTCCCCATTTACATTGCAAAAATACATATTGGGAAATTTTGAAATTTTAACAAAAATCAAAGTTGATTCAGATTTAATGGAGTATAAGTAATAGTTATTCACCGAAAATAAACTTTTAAGTCTGTTATTTTTGAAGTCCTTAATTGGCGGTGTACACACAAAGTCCTGAGTTTGCACGTCTTGCCAACCTGTGTGTGTGTGTGTGTGTGTGTGTGTGTGTGTGTGTGTGTGTGTGTGTGTGTGTGTGTGTGTGTGTGTGTGTGTGTGTTATTTTTCTGCCTGTCAAATATCCTGATTTGTTTAGTTTTATATGTTTCTACTAATATCAATGATTTTCATATAAAGCATTTTATTTAAAATGCATACTTGACATTAATGACTTTTCGAAAGATTTTTGAAAATTTTGAACTTTATTCATTATCTCTTTGGGAGTTTGATATTCCAAAGTATGGAGATGCTGAATAATTTTCCTGAAAATCGTAACTCATTAATTTGCGATTCAAGCATAACTAGAATCATTATTAAATATAGCAGAAACTGATTCAATCCAGTAAAGATTTGAGAGAATCATCATACATTGATTGTAATGCATAGGTCTTTTGTCACTTTTCCAGTTTAGAGGCCTTCACGAAACAGAGAAAATAACTATGGCGAGAGAAGAAAAATTTACAACATATTTTCTGGCAACCCACCAACTGTTTCATATACACAAGTAATTATTTCAACACTTATACAATTTATTTAGTATAACGAAGCCATTTATATTTTTTTATATACAAACAGAAGTCAGTTGTATATAAAAAAGAATAATGATACACACACACACATATACTATATATATATAATGTTTATATACATACATAAATACATATATAAACAAGCATAAAAGTTCACCAGGTTTCTTTTGAAAGCTGTTTATATAATTTAGCAACAAATCTCACTTTCTGAAGCCCGAATTGCGCAAAGCTTTTTTTTTCAGGGAAATGTAACAAAATTGTATTTTTTTAAACAAATAATAGTGAGTAAATTATGAAAAATTAATGATTTAACTTTATAACATTTTGATTTTTATAATTTTACTAGCAGACACTGACCGGTTCGAGTTTGCCGAGAAAATTCAGTCTAATAAGGTTGGTTGATATTCTCTTTTTGCTGGCTATGTGTCATAAAAAAAGAAACCTTTATAAAAATAAACATCTACAATTGTGGAAGAAAAAAGAGGGAGATAACTTGAAAATTAGGACCATTGTAAGGTCACATGACGATATCACTTATCTCTCGCTCACGGATGAACTCCGTCGTAACAACAGCGAGTATTTTGGTGATAAAAGTTTACTATAGCAAAATAACGTGAAAAAATGCCTTCTTGGAACTTCATTCTAATCTTCAGAAATTTCTCATTTTTTTATTGGCTTTACAAAACCGTATAAATTCAATCTGTTAATGTTTTTTGATTTTTTTTAATGATTTCGGATTTTATCCATACTTTGATAAAACATATAACATCAGAGGACTAAGGTATCAAAGAGAAATCTGTTTATGGTAAATGAAATAACAATTTTCGACAGAATGGGACTTTTTATTAATTAGCGTAAAATTAATTACAGGCTGTACGAATTTCGAATAAATTTAATTGAAAAAAAAGACAAAATTTACTATATTGTTTTAAAAGACTGAATTTAGATTACTTTTATTAGTGGCTCAAAATTTTCGGAGAACTAAGAAAGTCGGGTAAATATACGAATTTTTCTGTTCAATACAAAGCAACAAAAAATCAAATAATAAAATCGTAAATCTGAGAGCCAGGGGCCTATCTTCGCCTATCCAGAAACATAGTTTACAGATCTCTACGTGCGATAAATGTTCTCCTCCATGGGACGCAGTCATATACACACATACAGAGAGAGAGAAACATATTTTTATTAATATAAACAATAAGTAACTTTATGCTCAAAAAACATATAAGATAATTTTTATCATATATATTTCTATGCATAGAAAATTTCAAGTTGATTTTTCCTTATAGTCCCAATCAGAACGCGGATAAGTCGGAAACGTCCAATTTAAACTAATTTCGTTGTTTCGGCCGAGTAAATGGGCAATAAGTTTTTAATTTATTTGCTGTCTTACGCGGAAATGCACAGCATTAATTAAGCGATTGGGCCAAAAAACAAGTTCATAATACGGCTATGTGATAAAATATTAAAGCAAAAGTAATGAATTCCGCTTTCCAAATCTTATATTTTCCAGTCTGCAACTCATTTGAAAAGGAATAAAGTCAGGATCTTTAACAACAGTTTCTAGCAGTCAGAAAAGAGATATTTCAGCTAATTTGAAGAAAGTATCTGCTTGCAAAATTGAACACGGAAGCATTTCTTTTCGGTCAAACCTTGAAATTTGCCTCTACTGTATAAAATAGATGAGAATTGTAACTGTGTTCAAGTTATTAACACATATAGTCTCTTTTCCAACTTGTTTTTAAATTGTTTATAAACGTTCAAAGATCGCTAATTTTGCGATATCCAAGTAGAGATGATCCCTTTCACAACACCGGGAAAAAATCTAAACATACGAAGTAGAAACAAACGAAGTAGACAACAAATGAAGTAGAAAATCTGTGACTTTTGCTTATTATGACTTTTATAACTTTTCAGGATCAACCGTAGTGATAGAAAACATTAATGTGCATTTCATGGGATGCATTCTTTATTTAGAGTTTAAGCATTTCCCCAAAATGTTTTTGAGAGGATTACGTATTAATAAATCATTTTATTTCGGACTTCCAGAGAGCGAAGTCATAATTATGTTCGTCCGGCACATATATGCGACAGCTGGTCAAACCTTTATTGGTGCATTTGATGTGGCCATTCTTTTGTGTCTTGACAAAAAAATACGATCGTTGTAGATGAGGGTCCCTGGCATGTTTCTCCCCTCTACTGGGGAGATATTTTAAAATTGATTTTATGCGTTTTGAGTCGAAGCATCTAAAAAGCAATGAAAAAAGACAAAGCTGACCATCGAATCTTTGGAAAAGAAATCCCACAGGATGTTTTATGCTCTTTACTTTGAATTTGGTCTATGGGCAGCATATAATTATGTCTCACTATCTTTAAATAATAAACTGAAGATAATTGAAACGAAATAAAAAAATAAATTGGACGCGATAAAGGGCGGAAATGCACGATATAAGACATCATAAAAATAAAAATACAGCAAAAATGTAATATGGTGCAGTGTATCACTAATAATGTGGTGACAGATAAACATACAGAATTTTACTACGGGCATAACCACAAAAATGTGGTCATCGAGAATCTTCTGTCATAGATACGGTATGTGCTAAAATATCTATAATTTTCTGGTATTTCAATTACATTAATGTTATAAATTATTATAATATATTATAATGTAAGAAAACTAATTTCTTCAGACTTTTATTACGTTTTGTAAATCATTTTGTAGGATGCGAAAATATGCCCGATTCAGAAAAATATTTCGGCCTCTTGCGGTTCCGCTTTGAGAAAGTTTTACTGCATTAAAAATATATAACTTCATTAATTCCATTATGTAATTACTTAATTCTTAAATATTTTAATTTTGTAATTCTGTCTATTTCTTATAATTTGAGAAATACTGTCTTTGAATCTTCGGGTTTCTGCCAATTTGTCATAGGTAGCAAGCACATTTAAAACCACACTCTACAAATGTAACTTAAATTAGGATTTCAACCAAAGTTTTAGGATTTTAACGTAATAACTGACTACAAACGTACAATGGAGACCAGGGCTTTAGAAATTTGATAAAATCTGATAGTCAACTACAAATTCTAGTCGCCACTAAAATGTATTTACTATCATCACCTCCCCCGTCACTGGTTATGAAAAAACATTATATATATATATATATATGAATTAATTGAGGAAAAATAATAACAAGAATAGTTTAGAATTATTACTTACATAGTACTACTTAATTTACAAAGATAATATCTAAGTTTTCTAATGAAACTTATGAAAATGATACATGTTTGGGAAAAAAAAGAAAGAAAATAAATATTCTAAGTTAATTAGCTGACAGTTCTGAAAATACTGATTGTCGAATGCGTTAAATGTCCCGATAGTCACACGCAGATGAGTGCTACAAAATGCATATCTCATGAGGGGGGAGGGGGCACCTATAAAACAGCAAAGTAGGAAAACAATTTTTGTGCCTATTTTCAAGTCAAAAGCAGTCTATTTATTCTAATTTTAATATTTTAAATTTTGCGGTTGATGATTTTATTTTTGCCAAATTAAAGTAAAAGTTAAGAATATTTTCTGTTTGAATATAGTTTCCAAGTTTATTTTTTATTTTGGGAGATAAGGAAAATTGCCGCTTCTCTTCATTTCTTAAGTCGACTTATACAAATTAGCAATATCAACTCACCACATATTTTAAATATGTCATTATGGTATGCAATACTGCATTACGATTTAAAAACAGCCATCGCATCATTCTAATATGTTTTAAAGTGAATCTATATTGAAAAGCAAAAACTTGCCGTGAGTAACACTGATGTCGTATTGATGGTAGCAACACATGGCCGATACATTTCGCATTTACCTCAAATTTTTAACTTCTAACCATCGCAAAATTAAAATATTTATACCGTCGATTATATTATTTATATATTTTCAAATGCAATTTGTTTGAAAATTGTTTCTCAATTTACGGATTTTTTTTAATGATTTTCAATCATGAATATTTTTAAATCTGCATGTAACTCAATTAAATTCCCCTTCTTTTACTTTTTGTCCATCACGTACGAAATTATTACGAAAGATTTTCCGTTTGCGCATAAAACAGTATAAATAATCTAGTATCAGTCTGCAGTTAATATTCCATAAAGAAATCTAAACTTAACACTAAAACAAACAAATAATAACCTAATATACAGAAAAAATTATAATACACATAAAATTATGGTAGCGTTTAGATCAACCGCGATCGAATATAACGGACGCAGGGGGCCAGGAACGGCTTAGAGGCAAGCGAAAAAGACAGGCTGCCCAACTACGTATCGCGTTCGTCTCCCTTCGGACTTCTAGAGTCACGTGATGCTATTTTCTTGCACCTGCATCCGTACTTTTCCAGCGTCTGCGTCACAAAAAGAGCATCACGTGACTGAATCGGTCCACGTGTAGCAAGGTGTGGCATCCTGTAGTTTTGGTCAGCTTCGAACGACTTCAAGTAACGCCGTTTATGTCATCTCCTTCTATTATACTTTCCTAGATCTATTGCTTATAACATGTCATTTGTTATTCGGAGTATTGTGCTTGTAAATATACCTTCCATTTTGCAGGTATGGAAGAAATTATTGATATGTTTGGGACGAAATATGCAGAGTTTCAGAAATAAATAAATAAATAAAACTGACATTTAAGATGTATTCACTTTTTAAGTGTAATACGGCAGCTAAGGCCGCTCGAAATATTCCTGCCGTCTATCGAGAAAACATGGCATAAAAATAATTCCGTCATTTCAAAGATGGCCGCATTGACGTTAGCGATCTGTCACGTTCAGGAAGACTAGCACGTTATGGCAAAAACACGTGTTATAGTAGATAGTAACAAGAATCGAATAAAGTTTACACGATATTTTCTGAAATATTATTTTGCTTATAGCAGTTGAAACCACATATTATACAATTTAAAGCAATACAAATATTGCTAGATAACTTTAGAAAAAGATGTTTAAAATAGTAAAACAGAAAATAGGCAGATAAATAATCTTATTTTTCCAACAAATCAATTTTTCGCAATTGCACTTCCTTAATTCGTTTTATAAAATTATTAAGACAAAAGAATAACATTTATTGGATTGTGAACGAAAAAGGAATAAAAAATACAACAATAAAAAATCTTCAAAGACAATATAATCTGGATTATTAAAGAAACGCGAATTTGATAGCAAACGTTATAGGCACGTATTTTCTTTAATCACTGGAGCTCTAAAATCAGCTCAAACAGTCACTCACGTAGTCATGTAATGGATTTTTCTTTTCGATAATCATTTTAAAATATTGAAGAAACCTTAGAAATGAGAAATATTGAAAAATATTTCTCTGAAATCGAATTAATAGTTTTATAGAATGAACTATTATTAAGGACGTCATTATAAAAAAATTGTAAAAATATGTGACTTGTAAATAATGTGTCATTTGCAAAAAAAAAAAAAAAAAAAAAAAAAAAAAAATTAAAAATAAAGTAAACAAAAAACTGTTTAAGCTAAACGTTTATTTACAAAATGAAATATTCATTATATTTCACATGAGAAGCTGACCTATTGTGTATTGCAAATAATGTATAGTTTTACAGTAATGTGCAGCTTTAACCTTAAAGAATGTATAGATTTATGTTCAAATTTTAAAATTAAATTCATTTAGATGATTATAATCAGATTACATCATTTATAACATAATTAGTAGGCAAAAATACTACTTAATAAGAAACCCCTGGGATTTGTTTTTTCTCAGATTTTGATAAACAATTCAACGTATGTTCAGTTTAAAAAATATGTTATGAAATAGATTTGTGTATGTAAAATGGAAAATAAATATTAAAATACAAATCAGATTACATCTTTTAAAATATAATTAGTAGGCAAAATTAACGCTTACAGGGATGAGAGCGCTCCGACACGAATGCCGGATTGTCACCACTTAATTTTAATAGTATTTGTCACCTTATTTAAGGACAGAATTTCTGAAATTCAATACTGTGGAAAATACTATTAAAATTTTTTGGTAAAAATCGGACATTCGGTCGAAGTGCTCTCATCTCTGTGCTTAATAAGAAATCGCTGGAGTTTTTTCTCAGATTTTGATAAACAATTCAACGTATATTCAGTTTAAAAAATAAATGTGTTAAGTATGAAATAGATTTGTGTATGTAAAATGGAAAATAAATATTAAAATAAACAAAAATATGCTTTTCTGTTCTTTGAAAAATGCCTAACAAACGGTTTCTCATTATGAGGGAAAAATTCCAAAAGCATTGGAATCTGCGACGTTGCACTAATTTTTCGTAAATATTTCTTTTACATTATGCTGTTATATTTGACAATTGTTTATAGTACTCATAGAATACGAAAATTTCTTTGTTATATTAAGCTAAATATTAGCTAGATATTATCTTGCTATGGGCAAAAACGTTAAGTAAAATCGTAGTAACTTCGTAGTTACTAATGATGCTGAAGACTTTTCCGCCTCCTCCCCATTAACTTAAAAACAATGTTTTTGTTGTAGCAGAAACTTTTACTAACGTGCAATTTAGCTTAATATATACCAAAGTTTCAGAAAATGTTTCCGTCCCTCGGCACACATTTCCTTCCAGACACTGCTTTCATGAGGAACAATTTTAAATATCATCATGGAGCATATTCAAATGTTACCTTTGCTTTTTCTTAAAAGTTATATCTTTGGAAAGGTTTTGCATGGGGATAAAAATATACACGAACTAGTCTTCCGAATGCAACCATTCAGGAGATACGGGCCAATTTCTTCCTTGACGTCATACATAAAGAAAAGAAAAGAGCTCCGATTTCAGCAAAGTTCGGCAGTACTTTGGAGAGGTCTTGCCAGAAGATTCAAAGAAACTGTATGAACTACCCTTCTGAATCCAACCGTTCAGGAGATATGAGCAATTTCTTCAGCGACGTTGTATTTAAAGAAAAATAAAGAAATCTACTTTCGTCAAAAGTGATATCGTTGGAAAGCTCTAGCTATGTGTGGTAAGTAATGATTAATCATTTAATGAACCCTAGTTTACATTACTTTAACACGATAAAAATGAGACTGCTACCCATGATGGAGTCATCTGCTTTCTATTTTCTTTCTTTATATATGACGTCACGGAAGAAACTTGACCGTATCTCGTGAATGTTGAATTTGGGCATGTTGTTCTTATATTTGTCTTGACGCGCATGGATGGACATTTCCAACGATTTTACTCTTGATGAAATTCAGAACTAAAAGTTTAATATGTTCCTTAGTAAGAACAGTAGATTTCTGAGGTTTTTAGTGTAAATTTGTGTAATACAAGGATGCATTTACTGCCATTTTGCTTTGGAAAGACATTTTCTGTTAACTTGAAAAACCTATTAGTATGATTAATTGTAATTCTAAAGGTTTCAGCACATATATGAAATGTCCCCAAAATTATGGAAGTACAAAAGACATTCAGGTAATACGTTAATACGTTCTGTTTGCAAATATGCCGCAGCAGCGTTGCAGCCCCAAGTAAACATCGAAGTCACACCCATCTGTGAATAAACACGCCAGTGTTTGAGAAGAAAGCGTTACAGACTCTAGGTAATGGGTTGCGATATTGCTCAAGAAAATCCACATGACACATCTGCGTTTAAAATGCGCTTATTCATGTGATTTTTTAACGCAAGGAATCTGTCAGCAGCTAATATTCATCTTCCGATTTGTAAAGTGTCTGTTAAACAGATCACGAGTGCGTAAATAAGACGAAGATGACTACGTCAGTTCAACAAAGGACGGAACAATGTACATTGTGAGAACAGAGTATAAAATCTTCTCTAATGACAGACGAATTTGTTCATTCTGTAGAAGAAAATATTAAGTAGAAAAGCTTTTCTTTCTGGCAAGAGATTTCAGGATGACGCTTTTGTCAAACAAGAAGTTTGCTATCATTAAATGCGACATCGTTCTTTAATAAGGGGAGGGATAGAAAATGTGGTATATTCTTATAAAATTGTCTCATAACATATGGAATGTATGTTAAAACAAAGCCCAAATCCCGTACAGGAATTTACAATAAAATGTTTTGTTTCTGTGCATTTTGCTTTTTCTTTAATTGTTCTGTGCATATAAATTTCTGCACAGATCTTGAATTAAAATGCACTGAATTTTTGTAAATTCATGTTGTATGCTGAGTTGATAGGAATACAGTACAATTGGGTTTTGAATTCAATACGTATGATAGGCATAAGATAAGAGAGATATTAGGTATGTCCTAAATACGATAGGTAGAAGGTAAGCCTAAAATAACGAAAAAAATATTTAATATAGTATTAAATGCTTTGTGCATAAAAGGAACTAAAGAAAATGCAATTCGCCCATTTACGATGTTTTCCAAATGCATTTAATGTAATAAAATAAAATTTACGATATGTATCTCAATAAATTCATAAATGGCTAATTTAAGAATTTTCTCTTTGCGAACATGCAACACAGTGCTGTATATGAATTTATTCTCAATTTCAGTTTACGTTTTTCACAAAAAGATCTTATCAAATCATGGCAGATTCAATAAAGTGAAGAATATTTACCTATCAAACAAATCAATATATCTTTTATAAGAAGAATAATTAATGAAATATATTTTGTATGGACATTTAATAATATTTAAACATCTTGAGTATGTAGAAGTTGACGAAGAAAATGATTTTAAGAAATAGCATTTTATTTAAAATGTTTGTACACATGAAATGATTTCGTTTATTTGTTAATTTTCTAAATAAACATATAATAATAAAGATTTTCTAGTTAACTGTAGTTTTATATAAATTAAAAATATGAAGTTAGTCAAAGAATTACATAAACAATTAATTCTTGATATTGAGGTAGGGGAAAATAAAAAATAGAATAACAAAGGAAAACAAAAATAAATTTCAGAATTTGTTTTTAAATCAAGTTCATTTTTAATAATAAAATACATAATAATTAAATTAGTAAAAAATGTACAATCGTAAAATTAATAAAAGATTGTGTAATGTTAAAACTAGATTAAACTAATTACATTTAATTGTATTACAAATTAAACTTAAATTAACTATTTAAAAATTTAAAAGTAGATAATTTTAAATATTTGTATATACTTTTACGTACAATCTTTTAGTAAGTTAATGTTCAGTGACTTGATTACAACACACTTATTAAATTAAGTTCATTATCGAGCATTCGGAAAAATTTTTGTTTGAGCATATTCAAATATGTCATCCTACTTTACAAAAAAAGAAAAAAAAAATCAGACTGTAAAATTATAAATAAAATAAAAAAGAAAACTGCCCAGTTAAACTGAGGGCATTGAGCTCACAGGCTATTCACACTCATTGTATATTATACTCTTGTTTCAAAGAATTTGAAATAATACCCTCGAAAAATAAAGAAATCGACAATATATTAAGGGGGGATCATCCCCCGGTCCCCCACCCCCTTATAGTTAACAATTGAACACCCAAAACTATTACAATGACCATATATAGTAAATTCGAAACAAATCAGGTAAATCTGCATGAAAAACCCATTTATCTAAATTAAGGGGGATTACCCGCCGTATCCCCCTTCATACTTAACCAATGAATCCCAAATCTAACTAGGGAAGCTCCTTACCACAATGAGCCTATATACAAAATTTGAAGAAAATCGGATAATTCTTCTTGAGAAACACATTCATCTAAATTAAGGGGGGAGGATAAGCCCCCCCCCCTTTACCCTATTTATACTTAACCAAAGAACCCCCTAAACTAATTAGGAAAGTGCCTTATCACAATGAACCTATATACAAAATTTGAAGAAAATCCCATAATGCTGCATGAAAATCGCATTTATCTAAATTAAAGAGGGGGGGGGCTGCCCCCCGTTACCCCCTTTGTACTTAAACAATGAATCCCAAAACCAATCAGGAACGCGCCTTATCACCATTAAACTATATACAAAATTTGAAGAAAATCGGATAATTCTGAATGAAAAATCCATTTATCTGAATTAACGGGGGAGATTAGCCCCTTTTCCCCTTTATACTTAACCAAGGAACTCCCAAACCTAATCAGGGAAGCGCCTTATCATAAGGAACCTATATACAAAATTTGAAGCAAAACGCTTATTTCTATCAAGAGTTATCGCGTTACGTACATACATACGTACATACATACATACATACATACAGAACGGACGGGCACATTAGCTCTCAGGCTTTGATAGCCTGTGAGCTAAAAATAATTCCCATGAATTTATGCCACAATATATTAACTCATTTCTGCGTGCATGGTTTGGGTACACAAAACAACCACGTACAGGTTTACAGCCTACTAATATTTTGATAATCATCTATTCTTTATACTTTGTATTGTTAAAATACCACATGGGTATGACGTCATTTCCACTGCAGTTATCCATACACTGTAACATTTTTGCCTTAAATGTAATTGTAATGAGGTATTCTTTTCAACTACAGTCCATTAATTCTTCAGTAGCTAAACAGGGGAACTCTTTCCTGCTTTTAACAAACACTACTACATGAAAAATTCATCTTCTTCCTTTTATTTCCTTATTTTATATCTCAATAGAATATATTTAGTGAATAGAAAAACTGTATAAGCAGGCTTTAAACACAAGAAAATGTGTTTAAATCTAGATTAGGGGGCTTTCAGTATAGCTTTCGTAAAACAAATTATTTTTTCTACAATTACGTTTACACACTCAGCAAAGTTTCCTTTTCTCGTCATGTGTGTTTTAAAGAAAGCAAAAGTATGACAAGTACAGGGTGTTCCAAAAGTCTCCGTGCAACTTCAAAAATTTATTACAAAAAAAATTATAGGCCTACAGCAAAAATAATTACAACAGTGCATAGAGTAACTTACAAAGTTTTTTTCTACTGCCTGAGTAAACTTCAACATGAGATCCTTTCGTAGCACGAAGAATATCAAGACGATATTCGAATTCAATCCACGAACGTTTTTCATGCTAATATCAACAGTAGCTACTGCTGTTTGGATCTTTTGTTTCAATTCCATGAGACTATTAACTTTTGTTCAGATTTCATCAAACAGCTTTAACTATTGTTGATGTTAGCATGCTGAAACGCACGTGGATGGAATTGGAATATCGACTTGATATTCTTCGTGCAACGAAAGGATCTCATGTACAAGTATACTAAGGCAGTAGAAAAAAACTTTTTAAGTTACTCTATGTACTGTTGTAATTACATTTGCTGTAATCCTATTATAATTTTTTGTAATAAATTTTTGAAGTTGTACGGAGACTTTTGTGACACCCTGTATTTTTAAGAGAAAGATTAAATCAACTACAAGGGTTTCTTTTTTAACTTTGTGTTTTGTCGCAACCCTTTATTTTTATCAACATTCAGTCTTGCTTAAGTCGTGCTGTAGCCATCTCCAGGCAGAAAATTCTACTTAATTTCAAACGGAAACCCACCTCTTGGGTATCCCAAATCCCGAGACGATGTAAGATTCTAATCCTTATTATCCCGTTATTTCACATATTGTACACATTGATAGCATAGTAGGCAATGATATATTTATATATTGGATGTTTCCCTGTAAAAACAAAACTATACACAATACACAATATATTGTTGTAAATAAAGTAAAATAGTACTATTTACCTTAAAACCATAGCCCCAATTTGCGACTATTGGCAATTTTTTTTTGAAAATTATATCCTGTTATACACTGCTCAAAACAATTAAAGGATATTGCAGTTTTAGGTGTATTTTGTATCTGGGAAACTTTTTAGCTGATTGATACATGGTCGACAGACATAGTAGGTTATATGAGAATAAATTACACATGTTTGGCAGAAAAAAATGCATTTTATTGCGCATTTGTGTGCAAAAGGAAAAAAACACAATTTGTGCATATGAGAAAAAAAGAATAAGAAAAGGTGTTTTCTTCAAAGAAAATCATTTTCAGTAGGGGGTATGGTTTCCACGGGCGGCCAGCAACGTTGAACACCTTTGAGGCATGGACTCAATGAGGCTATTAATGACGAGTTGGGGTATTCTGCCCCACTCTTCCAGAAGAGCTCTTTCCAGTTCTTGGAGAGTTTGTGGGGGTTGTTGGCGGCCAGAAACTCGTCTTCCTAGAGCGTCCCAAACGTGCTCGATTGGATTCATGTCTGTAGAACACGCTGGCCATTCCATTCGAACGATTCCTTCCCCGAAAAGGAAATCCTCCACCAGGTTTGCACGATGTGGCCTGCAGTTATCGTCCATTAAAATGAAGTTATCTCCGATTGCTGCAGCGTAAGGGACTACAATAGGTCTGAGGATCTCATCCCTATATCGGCGACCAGTCAGAGCTCCATCTCGAATGATGTAGAGGTCAGTGCGCACGTCAATGGAGATGCCACCATACACCAACACTCCTCCACCGCCAAATCTGACACTTTCGTGCACGAACGCAGGATTATTCCTACTGCCACGGTCCCTCCAGATGAAAATACGCCTATTATCCGGATGCACAGAAAAACGGGACTCGTCAGAAAACAGAATATTGCTCCATTCATTTCTCCTCCAGTTGACATGCACGGTTGCCCACTCCCTGCGGTTGCGACGATGCCTTGATGTTAATCTAATACATACCATCGGTCGGCGAACATACAGACCTACAGCATGGAGCCGGTTTCGGACAGTCTGAGTTGAAATCGTGGTGCCTGTAGCCGAGCGAAGGTGTTGTTGGAGAAGAGTAGCGTTCATGTTTCGGTGTCTCCGAGCTGTTAACGCTAAATACTGATCTTCATTGGGCGTTGTTGCCCGTCTACGACCTTGCCCTGGTCTTCGGCCTGCACATCCACTCTCCAAAAAACGGTTCCAGATCCTGGAAATGACACTTTGTGACACTCCAATGGCTTGCGCTACTTCGGCTTGAGTTTGGCCCCCTTCTAACCTACCAACAATTCTCCAAGCTTCTGAATCTGTCAAATGACTTCGCTGAGACATCGTACTCATCGAAACAAAGCAATCACTGAATGCCGATCATCCTTGTCTTCATTCTCTTTTATCCAGTTGAAAGTCAAATTTCATTCGATGCCGCTGAAGCGACGTTTTTGACGTCGAACTCAAAATTTGCATACTCCACAGTTTGAAAACCAGAAAAATTTGCATTTGTGATTCTCTTCTTCTATTTTCGGCAAAAAAAAAATTCGTTTATATCTTTATTTTATATAAAACTTCAAATATCCTTTAATTGTTTTGAGCAGTGTATAAAAAAAAAGCATTCAGACAGACAGACAAATATTTTATATTCAGATCCTAAATAAATTGAAACGGAACTACCAGTAGATGAGGACCTTTCCAATAAATTAAAATAAAATAAAATAAAATAGAGAGTGGAGTATTTGATCAAGAGTTATGTGTGAACTTAAAAACAAATTGTATAACCTCCTTCGTTGGAAGACAGTTAAAAAGTTAATAACTAATTCACACATGTAAACAAAATCACGCATTGAATTTAGAGAATTAACAAATGGAAGAACAAATGAAGAAACAATCAAAGGGACATTTTTACAAAAAAAATGCATATTCCTCACTTCCTTTTTATTTTATGTCTCAACAAAGAGTATTCAGTGAGAAGAAAAACTGCATAAACAGTTTTAATGGTGGAAAATGTGCTTATATGTGTCTCAAGAGGGTTTTAAATTTATCTTTTCTGAAACAAATTATTTTTTCTAAAAGTATTTTGCTCTATCCAGCAACGTTTCGTTTATTCGTTATGCGTCTTTTAAGAAAACAAAAGTGAATAAAAAAGTACGTACTTATGCAAATTTAATCACACGTTCAATTTAACGAGGAGAGAATTGGAACAAGTTAACAAATTTTATAAAAGAAAATAATTTACGAACATTGATCCATGAAAATATTATATTTCTTTTTTTTTTAAACTTTCTAATTTATATGCCAACAAAGGGTATTTAGTGAACAGGGAAATTATATAAGTTGCTTTAATGTAATGCAAAATATATATGTCTGAGGAGTTATTTATGATTAATTTTCGATTTTTTCTGTATGGAGTAATTTTTTCAGGGAAATATTGCAATGAAATTAAGAAATTCAATTTGTATCATGCATTTTTTTAAAGTGAATTACGTATTGGATAGCTATATACAAATATACCATAGTGCAAATAAAATGAGCCAGTGGACCAGTGCGAAGATTTCACACTCCAGTCTAATATTTTTTAGATGCAGGTTTAAACTTCCAAAAA
This sequence comes from Maratus michaelseni, assembly GCA_963931845.1. Taxonomy (NCBI): domain Eukaryota; kingdom Metazoa; phylum Arthropoda; class Arachnida; order Araneae; family Salticidae; genus Maratus; species Maratus michaelseni. The sequence goes on along the minus strand of OZ007590.1, from coordinate 104,690,006 downwards.
AGAATGAAGGATAAAAATAATCTGCAAACAATATTAGTCAAGCCAAAATATCATCTTTTTATTCCATCAAAGCTACAGCAAAAACTGATCGAAGATAGTAATAGGCACGCGCGAAAAAAAAAATTACAATCGTATTTTAACTGCATTAGAGGATAACGTCAGACACATCAGGAAAAGTATAAATAAATTGAATTTACATAAAATACAATTTAATTTAATAGAACAAAGTATACATTTTAGGCTACACGTGAAATACCGCTGATTCGATTTATCGATGGTGTTTTGTTCTTCTAAATATTTGAATTTTAATTCTGTTTTTTAATCATAAATATAAAATAAACCCATATGGAGAACTGGTACTTTATTTAAATTGTATCTGTTTTTTCATAATCGTTGTTGAGCACGATATAATATGGTTTTTTTTTTCTGGTAACATTGATTTCGGCAAAACCTTTCATTTTTCTTCTGAAAACAACGCTTATTTAATTTTTAATTAACTGCAATTTTTAATCTAAAAACATGTTTTAACGATATGTCAGAAGTCGGCTCTAAAACCTTCCGAGTGATACCTCATTCATCGTTTTGTAAATGCATATAAAAAGGGACGTTGACAACATAAATAATATGTATATAATTCTAGTCTGGTAAATATATTTTTGGGATAAATAAAATACAATTCCTGTAATTGCATGACATAATGCATTGTTTCGTTTCTTCTGAACAATATTAGGTACATAAAATCACCACGTACAACTTAGAAATCTATAAACCTATCAAATATTATTTATACTTTATTCTTCATAGTATGAAAAGTACATGGCTATGGCATCATTTCCCCTGCATTTATTTTACATCCAAACACTGCTTCATTTTAGTCATGAAAGCAAATCCAAAGACGGATTGACCTCAACTACAGTCCGTTAATTTCTGTGTAGCTAGACAGGGGAATCATTTCCTGCTTTTAGCAAACGCTGCTGCATGAAAAATTCATACTATTCCTGTTTTTCTCTTATCTTATGACTCAACAAAGTATATTTAGTTAATAAAAAACTGTAAAAGCAATTTTAACGCAAGAAAATGTCCTTAGCAGGGCTTTATGTCTGCCTTTCGTAAAATAAATTATTTTTTCTAAAGTTACATTTACCCATTCAGCAAACTTTCGTTTACACATGAATGTTTCAAAGAAAGGAAAAGTAAAACAAGCAATGTTTAAGAAATATATTAAATTCTTCGAGGGAATTTTAGGGTGCGTTCGTAATTATATAAATACGTAGCACCTATAGTCGTCGTCTGGTCCATCTGTCTCCGTCTGTCTGTCCTCATATAATAGTGCAAAAACTACCCAACCGAATGGTTTGAAGTTTGATATATATTATCGTTGTAGAATTTTGCCGAGTCATTTCAATTTTTATGGAAATCGAATCGAAACTTAAAAAGATAGTAATAAAAGTTTTCTTTATTCGATTAAATCCTATCGTACGTCATCTATATAATAAAAGCGCAAGTCATGTGACTGAGGAAAAGAAATACAGGCAAACCGCTTCTTTTTTCATATGCCAGGCGCCAATTTTTATTAAAAAAATTTTTTTGAATAAAATTGCTTAAAAGTTACATTTTTAGGAAGATTGTTAAAAAAATGTTTGTGTGAGAGATGAGTTACATTAAAAAATGCATAGATTCTGAGATAACTTCAGTGGAAATTACGTTAACAGCCGTAGTATATAAACACGGGAGATTCTTTCATTATGTGTCATAAAATATTAAACCATGGACGTAATCATTCGCAAAGGAAGTTCTCCATTGTGAACTTTACAGTGCTGTCTGGTGTAGAAAAAAACATTCGCATTTGTAAACGTGGCATAAGTAAAAAGAAAAGCCATATCCATTTCGATCATAGCAGACGTTATAATGCATTTCACTGAAATAACAAGGATGATTTTTTTACATTGTGAAACTAGTTATAAAGCGAACGTTTGTCAACGTTTGTCACGAACCTATGTCACGTTTAACGTACAATTTCCAACTTGTTTTTCTTGTCATAGTGTTTTTGTGTCAACCCTTTCTTGTTACTCACATTAGAGCCATGAATAGTACCGGTTACACGCATCCCGAAATCAAAAATGCTAATGAAAGTCTACCTGAAACGCAAATATCAGTTGACCCGAATCTTGACCCGATGCAAGACTCTAATCCAATTTCATTTTAAATTATATAATTCAGTTACATGAGCAGTAGACGATGATATAATGAAATATTTGGCATGTCTCTGTAAAAAATCTACACATACGAAGATTATTGTACAAAAGTATAAAAATATTTTTCATCTTAAAATCATTTACAAAATCCATGACGATTTGACAGTTTTTTCTTTCCGAATGATAAAGCTTATAATATCAAAAAAAAAAAAAAAAAAAAGGAAACAAGCTGGAAATTGTACGTCAAACATGACCATTGAAGTGTGTTCGAGTCTTATTATTTCAGGGAAATGAATTATATCGTCTGTTATTATGGTATGATTGATTTCCGTAATAAAATAAGTACATTTCAAGTTGGCAACATTTTACGTTTACCGAAAATTCCAATGGGAAACATAAGCCTAGCATTGGAAATTTCAGAATTTGAAATCCATATTTAGCCTCTTTTTAAATTTAATATCTATTTCTCCGGAAACGTCTATCCAGAAAAAACTGCCGCTAGATTATAGGATTGCGGTGCATTTCAGTACACAAATTCGGTTTTTAAATACGTAAATAAGAGGACTACATCTTAAATAACACGTAACCACCATGGAAACCTAGAAACATTACATACCATGAGGAATCATTGAATTAATTACGCATGATAGGATTTAATAGAATAAAGAATGTGACTTTGTCATATAGGTTATAAAATGTCATATATGTCGTATATGACTATAACGACATACTTGTCAGATAAATTGGCGCTACATCTCGGTCGCTTGACGATTAATCCTTAGAAGCTTCTATAACAAGGAAGTACCGATTTTTTAAAGAAATCAAATTTCTTAAAAAATATTTGTATTAATATTTTTTTAAGTTTTGATTAGATTTTTATAAAATTTGAAATGACACGACAAAATTGTGCAACGATTATATATATTAATTTTCAAACCATTTGATTGGGTAGTTTTTGCGCTGTTATATGCGGACAGACGGACAGACGGACGGAACAGACCACGAGTATAGATACTACGTATTTATGTAATTACGAACGCACCTAAAAAGAGGATTACAGACAAACATATCATTTTTAGACATTAAAGAAATTTAAATGGAACCACAAGCAGGTCAAAAGCATCCAATAACGCAAAAATAAAAATTGGAGCAACCGTTCAAGAGTTATGCGTGAATATGCATAACAAATAAACAAACTAATGTTATAACCTACATCGTTTGAAGTTCGTTAAAAACATTCTAATGTAAACTAAATCAAACATTTAACATAACTTCTTAACAATGTAAAGTCGTTAACCGAATAACGTGATCTATTCATTCCTTTAAAGGGGGTAAAAATAAAGGGTTGCCGCAAAAACACAAAGGTTAAGAAATAATTGTTTGAAGTCGATTTAATATATATTTAAAATTCACTTGATTTTTTTTCTTTTGCTTCTTTTGCTACATTCTGCATCGTTATCATTTTCAGACCATAAAGTAAAAGTGAACAACAAAACCAATAGCTTTACAGCAATAACAAAAATAAAAAAAGAACCTTCAAAAATTATGCGTGGACATATATAAATTGTATAACTTTTTTAGTTGGAAGTTCGTTAAAATGGTACTATTGTAAACTAAATCACACTGAACTTAACGAATTAACAAATTATGTAAAAGATTTAGTCAAGAAAAATATTACTCATGAAAAACCCATATTGTTTCTTTTTCATTTTATGTCTCATCAGAGATAATTAAGTGAGAAGAAAAACTGTATAAGCAGTTTTAATAGCTGTAAATTTGCTTACATATGTGTCAGGAGGGTTTCTAATTTATCTTTCGTGAAACAAATTATTTTTTTCTAAATCGGAAAGCTCCATTCAGCAAAGTTTCGTTTAATCGTCATGCATTAAAAAAATTACTAAAATGAGTAAAAATATACTTACTTATGCAAATTTAATATCATATTAAAAAAAGGCAGAGAGGTTATTTAGGTAATATAAAAACGATTTAAGGAATCTTGAAAAAAGAAAAAATTATGTTCCTGGAGGGCTTTAATTTTATCTTCCGTGTAACAAATTATTTTTCGACTATTAATTTCCTATTCAGCAACGCTTCGTTTATTCGAGATGTATTCTTGAAAGAAAACAAAAATAATATATTATTATAATTTAAATTAGAAGTCAAATTTAACGAGTTAACAAATTATGTTTAAGAAATAATCAAAAAACAGTTCTGCTTCAAAAATGTACATGTCTCCTTATTTTTTATATTATCTTTCAACAGGCGCTATACAGAGAAAAACATCTCTATGAGAAGTTTTAATTTGGGAAAATACGCTGATATATATATCTAAAAGGGTATTTAAATTCACCTCTCGTAAAAAAAAAAGAATTTCTAGAATTACTTTCCTCTATTCAACAAATTTTCGTATATTCGTCATGTATGCTTGAAAGAAAAGAACATTAAAAATGATATTAATATAAATTAATCAAACGTTGAATTTAACGAATGAACAAATTTTGTTCAAGAATTAATCCAGAAACATTTCTACTTGAATAATGCATATATATATCCTTTTATTCCTATTTTATATCTCAGTAGAGAATGTACAGAGCTGAAAAACCCTCTAAGCAATTTTAATTCAGGAAAATGCTGTTATATATGTCTAAAAAGAGTTTTATATTCACCTCTCGTGAATACATTTTTTTCTCGAAGTAATTTGATTTATTCAGCAAAGTTTCGTTTATTTGTCACGTATGTTTGAACGGAAATGAAAGTAAAATTGATATTAATGTAAACTAAATCACACAAGTTCAGTTTAACGAATTAACAAATTATGTTAAAGAATTATTCAAAAGAAATGTATTTTTGAAAAAGTATATGCCTCCCTTTATTCCTATTTTATATCTCAGCAGAAGGTATATGGAGTAGAAAACTCTATAACATTTTTAATACGGGAAAATGCGCTTATTATAAGTATAAAAATAGTTTAAAATTTCCCTCTACTGAAAAAAAACAGATTTATTTTACTCTATTTAGGAAAGTTTCGTTTACTCGTCATAGAAAAAAAAAAAAATAAATATAAACTGAGTAAAAAGGGTACTTTTTTATGTAAATATAAATACACGTAAACAATTGGGAAGATGCTATTTAAGGAATGTAAAAACTGTATAAGCAGTCTTGAAGTGGGAAAATGTAAGTAGGAAGAGAACTTCATCTTTCGAGAAACAAACTATTTTTCTACAATTACTTTTCCCATTCAGTAAAATTTTGTTTACATGTTCTGTGTAATTTATAGAAAACAAAAGTAAAATGTAAAGTAAATCCTACATGAAATTTAAACGAATTAACAATGTCTATTAAAGAACTAACAGATTAACAATTATTCTCGAAGAATGTATTGTGTTTGTAACAATATTTAAATTCTAATTCTTCAAAATTAAAATTACACCGTGTTATATATAATTTCTAAGTATTCTTATTTCTTACACTATTTCATATTCACCTTCTAAAAAATTGGTAAAGATAAAACAGTCTACCAATATCTCGAAAAGGATCCCAGCGGACATATTGGCGTCTTTCTTCCTAATAATCCAGTGAAAAAATAACTAATAGAGACATTAAAGAAGTGCTGAGCTGATAAGAAATTCTTGTGATAAACATAACATTTACACAGAGGCGTTTAACATACACACACTTTGACGAACGCAAATATTTACAGTTAAGAAAAGTATTACATTTAATGTCTTCTGAAACTATTTCTCACTGAATATATTTAAAGTTCTATATTAATATAATCTATTGAGGAAGATCCTAAATGAGAAACGTTTCAAAAATTCCAAGTAACGTTTTTCTTTAAAATCCAGTTTATTCAGGTTCCAGGCACAAACTGTCTCTACTTGCTGGGCAGACCAGTCGAAGGCGCTTTAACGCAGCCCGGTTTCGCAATATAGAGCATGAAAAAAGCATATTTTTCTTTTTTATACTTTCCAGCTTGGTTGAAAAGTTTTTATGAATTCGGTTTGTGTGTTTGTTCAACTGTCTAGCTGTACTCTAACTCTCGCAAATATACTCAGATTTCTATGTATTTTTCATATGTTATTGACGTTTACTATAGAATGCTCATTATTGAAAATAAGGTTTGTTGCATTTATAGGTCATTTAAAGGGATACACGAAGGATTTCTGTTACATTATGATGTATGGGGACAAATTGTTTGCGATGCATTTTATTGACGTTACGATATTTCATACATAATGAGATTTATATACATTGCTAAAGTTGGCTACAACATGCTTTCTCAAGATTATAGAATTAGTAGCATTTATAGTTTAATGATATTTTAAAACAATATTTCATTAATGTTGGAAAGTGATTCATAATCTATGCTTCATGAATGACTTTTCGTTCTTGTTCTTTTTATCTTACGCATTAACAGAAAATATTTAGTGAATAAAAAAACTGTAATATCAGTTTTTACGGAGAAAAATGTGTACTATGGTTTTGGAGGACTTTAAGTTTATCTTCCGAGAAACATATATTTTCTACAATTGCTTTTTCTCATTTTTGACTAATTCTCGAATGAAACGTAGATTTGTTATTATTTTGGAATAATGCAATTACGGAACAGTAAAAAATGAATTACTTTTCAAATACTTCCAAGAAAGTGTTTATTATTAAATAGATTTTTTCTTTAACTTTTGAGCAAATAGTGTATAAGAAATAAATTCCCAAATTTTTGTTACATAAGTCACGTCTCAAATTTCTGTGTTTAATCCTCGGACTGCTTAATTTGTTTTCGACTAATCTGTATTTCTGTTTTTATATATTTCAAATCATTATGCATTTGTAATATGTAGTATATTTATCATTCACATTATTACCCTTTTACTGTGGATTTTTTAAAACAAAATTGCTTAAAAAATTGTGTATTATATATTTTTTTCTTCAAATGTATTGCCTGTGGAAATCACATGATAAGCAGCCAGAGGGTTTTAACGGTGCGGTGGTAAACTACTGCATTCGAATTTCTCTTTTTATGCTTAACTATTTTTTTAATTGACTACTCTTGTACGAAACTTAGATTTGTTATTATTATATTGCGATTGCTCTCGTGAAATACTCAGCATAATTCTATTATGAAACCAAAAAATGAATTGCTTTTTAAAAACTTCCTAGAATGATTTTATTATCAAGTTAATTTTTTTTTTGTAACTGGAAACAAATAATACATAAGAAAAAGCCTTTAAAATTCTTGTTATATAAAAAGTCACCTTTCACATTCTTGTTTTTAATTTATTCCTTTCGAAATCATGTTATTTCTTTTCTAATTTTTTGTTTAGAAAAATACTTAGAAATTGTAAATAAAGGGGTTTTATTTGTTGTTGTTGTTTAGTGGTGTATTTAGTACTTCAAAATTTCCGTAAATCCCCTCTATTTTAAATACAAATAAAAAGGCACGACACGACAAGTGGTATGGTCTTTCAATAATTCAGAGAAAAGTACAAAGAACTCACTGCCTTCCGGTCTTAAATAAAGCGAAGGAGGGATCGATTAATTACTAAAATTTGTATAAGGGATATTTACATACTTTTAGAACGATTTCAGGGCCATTTTGCTTATCTTTAAACAGTAAAGCTTAATTTTTTAAGTGTTCGATCTAATACATAATTTTATTTCTGGAACTTTAGTCTGAATCGTTCTTTCCAAAACGGAAAGGTTTATTGTATAATTTCTAAGGTATTGCTTGTCATTCGTCAAATCATTGCTTTCCAGAATATATCAACCGTGGTGGATTTGCTGTTAGAAGGATGTATTTTAAGCAGGCCAGAGGCACAACAGTCCATAGGACAAACGTGTAAGGGACTTCACGTTAATATGTCGAAAAGGTATATATGCAATACTTGTCTCAATTCTCAGTTTTTTAAGGAATGCATTAATAGTTTTAGATATATGACTGGTGACTTTCTTTTGGAGCAGTTTCCCTCTCTGAATGTCAAGAATGGGAGAATAAAAAATAGGAAAAAAAATTGAATTTATTTTGTAAATATCGAACGTAAAACACTCTCTTGATATTATGATGAGTTTGTTTTTAAAATTTTCCCTGTCTTCATATTTTTAATTATTCTCTGCTTATTTTTAATTATTTAATGAATTTATTCGAAACCACGTTTGGACATCTATGTCTAAATGTTTAAGATAGTAAACAGACTCTTTTTAACACTTTCCAACCTAGTTGAAAAGTGTTTATGATTTCGGTTTGTCTGGCCGTCTGTCCGTCTGTCCGTGCTCTAACTCCCGTAAATATGCTCGGATTGCCCTGCAATTTTATATGTTATTGTTGTTATCTATAGCATGTTCCCTATTTCAACTGAAGTGTGTAGCACTTATAGTTTTTTTACAGGGACACTCAAAAGAATTGCGTTACATTATGGTCTATAGGGAAAAATCATTTGCAGTTTATTTTAATGATGTTACACAATTTCAAATACATTGTAATTGATATACATCACTAAGGTGCATTACAAGAAGCTTAATATGGAATAGGGTGTGCATAGCACTTATAGTTTTTTTTTTTTTTACAGGGACACTCAAACGAATTCCGTTACATTACGTCTATGGAGAAAAATCGTCTGCGGTTTAATTAAATAAATAATGTTTCACTATTTTAAACGATTTGAAATTTATATATATCACTAAGGTGCATTACAGGAGGCTTACTACAGAATATTCTGCATATAGCAGTCATCGTTCATTTACAGGGACACACAGAAGAATTCTCTACTGTTTGTTAACAATAATTCCTGGAAGTGCGTTTTAAATTGCTGAACGCGATTTTAAATTTAACTCTCTTTTTTTTATTACCTGGTGTGTATAAATTTTTTATTTATATACAGGGTAGCACAAAAGTTCGCGAACACATTTCCGTTTATTGAAAGAAACTCCAGAAGGAGAATTTTAAACAGTGCTACGCATTTCCTAACTAAACTAAAATTTAGCATCCTATGTAGTATATATACAAATCTATAGATCTTATACAGGGCTGAATAAAAGTATTCGGATATTTTACCGAATATTGTATATGTTGGAAATATATGTTGGAAATTCCTGAAATTACGTTTTTAAATATGTTATGCGTTTTCAAAATTGTTTACTTAGATGTTGTCTTTCAGCTTATCAAACGGTAATGATTTGTAAAATTATTTTAGAAGCGTTGAAAAGTGTTACATAATCTATGCTTGACGCTTGATTTTTCGTTCTTGTTTTTTATTATAGCCATTTAGCTAAATCCCTGTTTTATCAAGAACAGCAATGAGTTTCAATTTATCTCATGCTAAATTGTTTTCAGACAGGGCTCTGCAAAATGCCTTGCGTTGAGTCACATGTCTCGGCAAAAGACGGTGAACATTTTGTGTTTTAGCATTTTATAGCTATAAATCTCGGTTTACTATTCCGTATATTATGACTGTAGCTATATTTAAAGACTTTGTAATTGTTTTCTGCGTCGGTGTATTATCTTTTGTTTGTCGATAATTTTAAATTGAAATAATAAGCTGCTACCAGCATTTTTTGCTCAAACATATTTGTATTTTTTAGACATTTATCTCGATTGTTCTAAAAATATGTAACCAATCTCTATTTGCCTAAGATTCGATCAGCAAGCTAAGAAACACTACTTTAAATACCGCCCATATTTTTTCTCTTTGTGTGTTTATGTGCACTAGATGGAACCCGTCAAAATTTGACGGAAAAAATTAACTAGAAAAATATCAATAAAATTAGCTACTTTATTATTTAAGAGGGGGAGAGTATTAAACAGTGTTTCAAAAACTTTATTTTAAAAGCTTTTTCCCCTGATGAAACAGAACTATTTTCACTGCAAACTACAAACAAACAATCCATAAACAACTGTAATGAAAATCAGTTCGACATTACTGCAATACTTTCCAATGCAAGAAATAAAATTTCGTGGACCTATGAAGTATATAAATAGTATATTCTTACGTCATATCATATTCTGTAAATAAAACACACATCTCTTTCCCTGTGATAATGTAACCGAGTGAGTTCCTATGCGCATGTGCATTGTATCTGCCTAAAGACACCGTCGATATTAAACGTTAAAAAAGATTTTTAAAATGTTTACATAAAAACTTTTAAAATGGCCTCCTTAATCATTCTTCGTTTCAAATCCATACCTTCAAAAACGTTAAATATCTTCTTCCATTGTTTTAAGCTAATCAATTTTTATATAAATATGAAGAAATTTTTTAACAAGAATAATATACAATCTGCAGATGAGGCATATTTTTAATGTTTTTAATTGTATGGTATGGTGTTTATTTGTATGGTTTCGCGGTCCCTTTCCATAATCAGGATGATTATCCCTTTTCCACAATTGAGAATATTTTCTATCTTATACAGTGAAATACCCAATGAATCTTTAAAAAATAATAAAATACAGTTCCTAGCATATTCTGATGCAGCACATCAATGAATTCAAAAGTATATTAATTTTATATTCAACATAAACGGAAAATCGTTTTTTTGTTGACTATCAGTTTAGCACTAAAATGTTCTATCTTATGGAAAATCTGATTTTATGATATATCAGGGTTTTTTTTATAATTATATATTTTTTCACTTTTTATGTTGATCAGAGTTGGTTAAGTTGCCTCAATTTGAAATTGCGTCAACTTTCCCAGGGGCTATTTTACATTATTGAGATAGATTTGAAAAATAATTCATGCTTGAAAATTATTTAAAAGACGTTAAATTAAGCGACAGTTTTAAAATAAAATTCATTCAAAAGTTAACTTTTTTCTAATTGATGATGTAAGAATTGAAATTGCACGGCCTTTAGAAGTGATGTAAGCACGATAAATGCAAAAGCGCTGTTTGTTGTTGCAATCGTTACACATTTCTAAAAATTGCCACTAGGTTTTGGCTGGCGTCTAAAAGTAGACTACCATTTTTTGACGTCCACAGAGAAATCCACAGTGACAGAAATAGGACTTTGTCCCAAATAAGGAACTGTGAGATGAACTTATAATAAACCTACAAAAATAATTCCTATAAAACTTTACATTACATTGTTTATTCTGACTTAAAAAATAATTATTATTTAATGATTTCGTTTTTTTTTACCTTAACTTTATTTTAATACAAATTTTAAATTTCCTGAAATCTTTGTGAATTTTTTAATTAAAAAAATGAAATCTCTTAACCGATAATTAAAAAAAAGTAATTTGTAACATGTAATCAATGTGTGCAATCAAGATGGAGCAATTGATAAAGGCTCCAATTCTAATCTTTATAATTAAGAATTTAAAAATCAGTTCAAAATACGCCATGTTAGCACAATCATAAAATCATTTCTCTTTAGTTTTATCAATGTAAAAAGGCATTTCATGCTAAGCATAATGTCAATTTTACCGGCGCAAACTTTTCATACACATTTTACACAGAAAATGAACTATAACTTTAAGTTGTTTCTGTAGTTTTCTCTCACGGACTATCGAAATAATCGGTATTGCGTTTTAGTAGGGAAACTAGGGGATGAATGAAACAAGGGATGGATGGGACGTTCTCAAAATTTCAGGCAATAAACTTTTTTTAAGTTGCTTCCTATCCTCATAGATTTCAGTACCATAGTGTGCTTCAGAATCAAAAGCAAGACCACATGGCGGTTTTCTCTGTTTCCTTCAAAGTTGCATTTCCTGAAAACTCTACTTAATTTTTTTTTAACATTTGAAGCTACTTAAATATCTTATGCAGTATAAACAATTAAGATATATTGTAGTTGTTTATTTCAAGGCTCAATATTGATAATTAAAATGAATGAATATTAACTATTGTGACAAAATAATTTCTGAGTCAAAATGGCTGACAATTGAATATATACATCATGGGGATGATTGGGACATTTCAAATGGGGATGAATGGACTGTCTCATTCATCCCTAGAGGATGTTGAAAAACATATTTATTAACTAAATAATATTATATAGGTTGATAAATGAATAATTTATGATAATTATTCTTTTAACATCTCCTCCTCATTGTAGTCCCCTTCTCCAGCCATTGAATGTTTCTGTTTATGGGCATTTTAATGCAAAGCTGAGAGCAGTCCAAGGTGATTGGCTGAGAAATAATTCTGAAGAGCATATCACAATTTATAACATCTCAGCTTTTGTCAAGGAGACATTTTTGTCAGCTTTTAGTACTAGCAACATAAACATAACCAGTGGTTATAGGAAAACTGCCATGTTCCCTTTTAACAGCAATACATTCATTGAAAGTGATTTTATGTCAGCTTATGAAACTGACACACCACATTTAGAAGAACCAACAACTGAAAGTTCTAAAAATATAATTCATTAAAATATGTTCACAGTTAAAATATATAATATAAATCACAGTTTTTTCGTGCATAATTAACTATGTTTTTACTTTTTAGATTACCAACACTGATATATAACACCCATATAAGATTATATATTACAAATATAATTACATATAAGTTTATAATTATAAATTTTAATTTGGTGACATTGAATACAGGGAGGAAAATACTTGTGTCCCATCCATCCCTGCTGTGGAGATGATTGGGACACAGGCGAACTTTTTTTAAATTTCATAATATATTTCTGTAAAATAATAATCTTGAATAAATACTGTGCATAAGATGTAGTCAAACACCTAATGTATGAAATGTGATACATAATATTGATAATAACTTAAATAAAATATTTAAAATAAATATTTTTCTGAAAATGTCCCATTCATCTCCCATCTCCCCTATGCTTAACCACCATGTATACAAATAAAAATACATTTTGTATTTAATTCTAAAGAAAAAATGGCATAAATAAAGTTAAAATGCATAAAGATAAAATAAACCCAATGGACTCTATTCCCGTGACGTCACAATAAATATGCATTTTTATTTTCTTATAAAAATAACATGCACGTGCATACATATTCATACCGAAATTTAACTTGCAAATTAAAATATTCGGCCAAAAAGCCACCTTTCTGCATATCGCCTCGCAACAATGGAAGTAATCCCATTGCCACCATTTTGAATAAATAAAAAAAACATTTAAAATTAAAATTACTGCTAATTAATATCAGTATTGAACAATAGAATGCACGATAACAAATCTGTGGCCAAATATCTTTCATTTACAATAAGAATCGTGAAATTTGATAAATTAGTTTTTCTCTCACGAGCTATTGAAAGAAAACGCTTATCGTTTTAAATATATATATGTTTTAAATATGTATATATATTTCGTATATATTAGTGAGTTTTCATATTTATATACATTAAAAACACTTTAAATCTATCGCTAACATTTTTATTTACCGTTTAAAATATTTTACTGTTATACATTTAAAACAAAATACATTTCAATGCCTAATAACCTTTTATACTTGAACATTCATTCACGTGTATATTAACTATGTAATACTCGTATCTATTGCATTTGAATTTTACTGACTTACGTATATATAAAAAAAAAACACTTTAAACAAATTACTATTTTTCTAAGTAAAATTTTATATAATGCAAACGCGCGCGCGTATTCAAGAGAAGGTCTTGTAATTTTACTAACCATTCAGAAAGTAAAATTATCATTTAAAAAAATTAATGTTTCACTAAAATTATTAGATTTTTTCTTGAATACTTATATGATATAGGACACGAATATCACGAGTATAATGTGTAAAACACTTAATTTCCTTTTTCATAATTTTTAGAAAGAAGCATTTCAGAAATTTAAGATTACACACAAAGCATATGCATGAGTGCAGGTTCTACATTGATAGTATTCCATTAATTTTATCTGTTCAAATCATTTATATTCTATATTTTATTTTATTTAAAAAATGGTTTATGTAAAAAATGTTTACGCGTTTGAGTTTTTTCTTATGAAAAACTATTTTAATAACTTGTGGTACAATATGTACATTGCGTTTTCAAATAAATAATTTCCTACGTGACGTAATGAAATTTTAAGTGTTTAATAATTCTGAGTAATTATTGATATGTTTAGGTACATTTTTGCAGTAAACGGGTAAAAATTACAGAAACAGAAATCCTTAAAATAAAATGTATTTTAAAGTATATATTTTAATAACAAGTGCAAAGCTCCATTAAATTTTTCATTTTAAAAGACAAAAATATATATATATATATTATGCGAGTAATCTCTTTATAGGAGATAAATTCTGGAAAATTTTAAATATTACAGATTCGCTTTACAAAGAATTTCTCCTTCTGGAAATATATACCTATATTTATGTCCACAAGCGGCAATTATATTGATGGTTAGGTCAAAATGACCTGATCGTGAAAACAATCACTTAGCGGAAACAATCTTATTATAAATTAGTATAGGTATGTATTTTTACTAATGTTTTTCACAATGCATTGTACCCTTGTAAGAAAAGTTAATGTAAATTGTTTCCTTTTCACAATAAAAGTAACTTCTAATATGAAATTTAACATTTTAATACAAAAAACGTGTCATACAAAAAAATTATCTTACTTTTCAATAAAATAAAAGAAAAATTACTATTAAAAATCTGGTAAAAGTTCTAAATAATTTGTAAGGAACTATGTACAAAAAATGTATACGAGGTGTGACAATTAAGTACCGAGACTGGTGTGATAAATAGTATTTATTCCAAATAAATTTATATTTAACTCTTATCCCCTTGAACATACATTCCTCCGCTATCTATACACAGCTGCATAAGTGTCTTCCATTTTTCAAAACAATGCTGCATCTCATCAGTTTTCAACTTCTTCAACAACTCTGCCGTTTTAGCTTTTGCTTGTAGAAAAGACTGAAATCGAAATGTTCAAAAATAGCCAATGGAAAGTTTACAAGTGTTAAAGGAGTATTCGGTGATAATGTTATGTCACGTGCGTGAGTTCTCGAATGACACAAACGATTTTCTGAAGGTCGGGAAGAGGTCGAAGATGCTGAATATCCCGGTCGTCCTGTAACTGCAAGTACTGAAGGAAACGTTCAGAAAATCAATGAAATTGTGCGGCAAGACCGACATCTAAACTTACGGATGATCGTGACAAAGATTCCTACAAGGATTCCTAATTAAACTGAGAGAAAGAGTAAGAAAGAAAATACCAATATCCAATCAATCCCCTCACCCAACACAATGTCCAATCTTTGAAGCAGTGTTAAACCGATAAACGAGTTCCTGTGCTTCAGCATCTTCTGTATTCGCCAGATCTCGCATCGTATGACTTCTACCTGTTTCCAAAATTGAAAAGTGCATTGAAGGAAACACATTTTCAGTCTGTTGAATAAGTAAAAGCAGAAAACGGCAGAGTTGTTGAAGAGGTTGAAAACTGATGAGCTACAGCATTGTTTGGAACAATGAAAGACACTTATGCACCCGTGTATAGATATCAGAGGAATGTATGTTGAAGTAGAAAACAGTTAAATATAAATTTATTTGGAATAAATATCATTTTTCACACCAGTCTCGTTTTTTAATTGCTACACATCGTATTATATACAGGTTTTGACTATTTAAGAAAATACGTCAAAAATAATTATTAAAAGAATAAAGTACTTATAAAAATTATGTGCATTTGTTTCAAGAAAGAAAAATAATAGCTTTTAATGCGCAAATTAAAAAAAAAAACATGTTGTGCAATGGCATTTATTAAACATTATTTTTCATATTTTACCAAACATATTCAGTAATAAATTGCTCGGTGTTGTTCCAGATGTTTTAGTTTATCATTTCTCTATTTTCGATTCCAGTAGTGATTCTTTTTCATAGCTATAAAAAAAGAACTACATCATAAGCGGGATATGAAAAAGGTATGTGAGAGATAAAACACAATATTGTAATAAAAAACGAATCATGATTTGTTTTACTATGTTCTGTTATTGCAGCTGCAGATTGGAAAAATGAAAACTTAGAGAGAAAGAATATAAAACGTTCTTTTTGTATTTTTTTCACTAAGAATTTTTTTTTTCATTTCAGAAAGTAATAATTTTTTTTTCAATAAATAATTCAATATTATTCAATAAATCATTTTAAGTTCAATAAATGAGCATATATATGAAAAAGAATATTAGAAAAATATTCAAGAAAAAATCTTTCAAGTTTAAGATACCTATAAAAATATATACTTAATTACATTATTAAGTTTTGAGTTAAAAAAGATTAATATTACAAATCTGTATACAATGCCAATTACCAAACGTATATGACAATATCTTCTTTTTTTTCGCAAACGTATCTTTTACAATCATAAACAAAATTGTTAGCAATTATTTGCAAATTTCCATTAAAGATTTCCTACACACATACAGGTGCGAATGTTCTAAAATAAAGAAAAATAATTGTAAACTGACAACAAAATATAGTGTTTCTATCTTTTGGTAACTGTACGCTGTATAGAGATAGATGTTAGCTGAATTTTAATATTTCTCTTCCACTATTTTTAAACAATAATTTTCGTGTTATGTGTCTGTTTCACATGTTAAAAGAAACTACCACTACGATTATTGTTTGGAAATATTGGTACAGTAAAAGAAGTTGGTGGGAAGCTATATAATGTGCCTACATGTCTGTTTCTCCATTAACATTAGATATCATATCCCCTATATGCCAACATACCGATTCATTCCGTAGTATTTGTGTTCATTTAATCTTGGTTATCTAAACATGTTTCAAACCGGAAATTTAACTTTATAACAAACGTATATGACAATATCTACTTTTTTTTTCGCAAACGTATCTTTTAAAATTATAAACAAAATGTTTAGTAATTATTTGCAAATTTCCTTTAAAGATTTCCTACACGCATACAGGCGCACATTTTCTAAAATTAAGAAAAATAATTGTAAACTGACAATAAAAAATAGTGTTTCTATCTTTTGGTAACTGTACGCTGTATAGAGATAGATGTTAGCTGAATTCTAATATTACTCTTTCGCTATTTTTAAACAATAATTTCCGTGTTAGGTGTTGTTTAGAAGTTGGTGGGAAGCTATATAATGTGCCCACATGTATGTTTCTCCATTAACATTAGATATCATATCGGCTATATGCCAACATACCGATACATTCCGTAGCATTTGTGTTCATTTCATCTTGGTTATCTAAACATGTTTCAAACCGGAAATTGAATTTTATAAAAATTAATAAAAATCACAAAGAAATGTTACAGGAATATATATATAATTAATAGCATTAATTTTTCTAGTTCAAAACGCGTTTATTTGCTGCCGAAGATATCGGTACAGCACTATGGTAAATATCGGTAAGTTGACAGCTATGTATAACCCTGCTATAACCTTGTGAAAAAGATACGATATAATTTTAAACTTATTAATAGATGAACTACATATGGATGGTGTAAAATATGTATTATTTATTTTGATTATTTTTTAATTTTTCATATCTATATTGGTCAATTATGAAACTAGCTAGAAATTGGAAATGAAAGAAAAAAAATAATTTATTATTCAAATATACTTATTTACAGAAACGGTTTCTAACATGTGCTAAATGTATTTTTAAAGAGTCCAAATATACTTTTTTGGCTGTTCCAAAACAGTGGAAATTAATAAATTATATTTCTAATCTTAGATTAATAATTAAATTAAAAACAAAATTCCATCCGGAACAGTTGATATTAATTGTTTATGCGATATTTAAAAAAAAAAACATATTTCTGCTTTCACCAACAATATAAAAGTTATTGTAAAAGAAAGATTTTCATTTGGGGAACTTATATGTATGAAACGCACCTCAATTGTCACGCTTGACGTGCAATTTCCAACTTGTTTATTTATAAGATTTGCTGAAACAACAATAAGTTTATTTTTGATGATATTTTGTATTTAGCATGTTGTTTCTTTTTTCATTTTTTCTAATATACTTTTTTTGTTTTAAAATAAAAAAAATATAATCTGATTTCTAGGGCAAAATGACTCAATTATGCTTAAAGATAAGTGTAATAATAAAAAAGTAATCGCAGAAAATGTTAAAAGCAAACATTCAGAAATATTTCTGTCACTGGGGAATTTTAATTAATTTCATAAATGAATTATGTTCATGACAAAAAAAAATAATAAACCATTACTTTTTGAAGCAATGAAATAGTGGCAAACGATAAAACATATTTAAATTATATTTATCAACTACTTCAGAGATGTCGTGCTTAAATCTTTATTTCATTTAATATTTCAACTGGCGAAGTTAAAACAAACTTTGGAAGTCTTCTAATAAAACAAATAATACCTTTCCGCTTAAAAAAAATCTATAAAAGTAAAGATATATATTACAAATAAATAAACTAAAATAGAATACGAGCATATTTTGATGAAACGCATATTTTAACCACTTATATTCAATTTGATATTATTTTTATGCTCAACATAAAATAAAAATCTGCTTTTTATTTGGCAAATTTTAGTATAGCGAAACAATGTGGTGTCTTATGATTAATCTTCTATCATCATATCCACAATCTATGACGCATTTGAAGCATTTAATCTCTAAATGTTCACCGTTACATTCACTTTTTCATTTATTGACGACGGCTCATAAACTTGAGTGTCACCGTGAAATGAATCACATGAGTCGGAATGTATTCGTTGTATCGAGTCGAACGCAGCATTTTTGGATTTTGGCAATCGTTTTAAAAATGAAGTACACTTTTCTGATGACGACAGAGAAATCCACAATGAATAAAATAGGACCATTTCGCTAAACTAAAACATTTTATATGAAATTTTGACCTCATTATTAAGAAAATTTTGTAAATTCTTGCATTATTTAAATAAAAAGAGCACTCTTAAATTGGATTAAAGATTTTTGTTTTATATCAAAGTTGACAACTTTAAGTGTTTCTTTAAAAAATTTTCCTTTTAAAATAAGTGATTACAGATCTTAAAAAATTGCTTTTCATTAAATCAATACTTTCTGTTTTAATTTCAAACTTTGAATTTTTTTTAAAATATTTTGCGGAAACAAGTATGTGACGTGCGATATGATGCGTTTAGCTTATTTAGATTCGTTTTGCAGGTATACAAAAACATTTCAAAAGTTGTTTATTATCACGTAAAATGGTATTTAAACAAGATTAGTTATTTTTCTTACGTCTACGAAATAAATACGTTAAAATTGGCACGTTCCCTGGGCAGTATAAATTATTTTAAACATCTGCTAGTTGACCCGTCCGGCGTAGCCCGGACCCGTGATAAACCTCAAGTGAACTTCAAGTAAAAAATACTGATA
The DNA here is from genome assembly GCA_963931845.1 of Maratus michaelseni. Lineage (NCBI taxonomy): Eukaryota > Metazoa > Arthropoda > Arachnida > Araneae > Salticidae > Maratus > Maratus michaelseni. The sequence goes on along the minus strand of OZ007590.1, from coordinate 104,670,535 downwards.
ATTAGTGATAAAAGTGCTCGTAAGAAAATATTGAAAAAAGCTTTTCTTGTTCACAGCCTTTGAAATTTTTAATGGTTATAAATATAAAGGTTTTACAGCCCGTGTTAAACTTACGTCAGAAATATAGATATCTGGTTGTAAAATAAATATGTTTTCTTCCCAGGAAAAGCACCTTTTTCAAATTTTATAGAAGTGGAACTCCCCCTGCCATTTCCCTTTCCATTCCTGCATTCAAACAAAATTAAAAGCGCTTTCCTTCATTTTCAACTCATTTCTTCCCTTGCAATCCCCATTTCGCTTTTGTTCACCCCTCTCTCAAACAAAGCAGGTGGAAGAATGGATGTTCCCCCCAGGAAGGGGAAATAAGAATAGAATTAAGAAGAATTTAGAATTAGTTTTTCCTAGTGGTAGGATTGCTAGCAGTGCAGGCCAATAGGCGAGCTATTCTTTCCCCAGCGCTCTTGATTCTTCTTAATTCATTTTCCTTTTTTATTCACCGTTCAAAAATGTTGAGGCACGAGCATTAAGTTCGAATTTTCACTGCAAAATTAAGACGTTTGCTTCTCGTTTTAATATATAAGATGCTCTACCATATAAACCGATTTCAGAATTTTCCCTTTCCATAATTTTCTGTCCAATGTTACATTTTCCAGCATCGTATTTTCAGTCAATATCTGTTCTAATCTTGATTCAATATTTCTTTTTACAACACTTTAAAAATCATCAAAATTTGGTTAGATGAAAAAAAAGCACTCTAATAAATATGATAATTCTTAAAATTATTTATTCGTACCTGTAGAAAGAAAGCTCATAATGCTTTTCAGTAAATGCTATATGAACTTAAAATACAGAGTGCTCATAAATTATTCACTCGATAAAATATTTTTGTAAAACTTGTGGAATAAATGATTGAAAATATCGCCTTGGGTTTTTATTAGCAATTAGCCAAAGACATAACAACAAGTTCATAGCACATTTCATGTTCCAAAATAATTCATATATTTTTTTTGGAACATTCAGTTGATGTGTAAACATTTTTCAATATTTATGTTTCGCATTAATGAATACTTCTTGCAATGCATTTAGTAAACATATATGTGCTTAACAATTTTCATTTTCGTAATTTTAAAGCGCTCGTTTATATTTAACAAAGAATAAAATAAAAGAAAAATGTAAAAGTTAAAATAATTATCCATACTTCTTCACAATGGAAATCATAAATTTTTAATAGAATAATCCATAAAATATGCATATTAAGATGAAAAATACTTTAACATAAAATAATGAAATAATTGACGTAAATATATTTAATAAAATGGCAAGATATATTTCATATCATAACAATAGTGAAACCTTTATTTAGTTGCAAAGCCTTAAAAAAAGAGATTATTTTATTTCAGAAATAATTTATTCATGTGTCCCAATTTTATAATTTTATAATAAATAAAATTTACTAAAATTTTTTATTTAAATTAAAAAATTCTCCCTTAAATATAATCGGAAGTAACATTATATCACTTCAATTAATTAACAGTAAATTTTATGCGATTTTAAATATGAAACTTTAATGTGAAAATTATGAATGTTCATTAATTTGGGTAAAAAGGATTATTTTATGATTATATTCATAAAAATCTTGAGTTCTGATAAAATTAATATTAATTAATTAACATTTAGGTTATATAGATAAAAAGATTTAAAAAAATTATTCCATTAAACTTGAAAAATACAAAATACGAAATAGATAAAATTTTAAAATTGTAATGAAATATTTCCTGCGAAATCATATTGGATGTCTGACAACATATATTAAAATTATTATATAATAAATTATCTAAGCAAAATTTAATAATAAATCTGAAATCAATTCATAATTTCATTTCAAAACTGTTTGCATTAAAATTTTATGATTTTTTATATTTCTAAGTAAATTGTGTTGTCTTGAATTTGATGATTAGAATATTTGATTTCTCAAGATTCATTTATTTAAAATAAACATTTGTACTTCTCTGTAAAAGTCACGAAAAACATATGCTGAAATATGTGTTGGGATTCCGTCAATAATTGAAAATTTTTAAGATTGAAGGGAATTGCTGTTATAACTATTAAAATAAGGATATAACCATTATTTTGTATTAATACTATCGTTTTCTACTCGGAAATTAATAAATACAACTCTGTTAATTTTCTATAGGTGAATTATGTTTTTTTAATCGATGAAAGAATAGTAACTATTTAGTATCTAATAGCTGGATTAGAGTTTATAACTCTAACAGTACAGAAGATATTTTTATGATATGATAAATAGATGTATCCTGCCTTGTGAGAAACACTATTCCATCAGAAAAAGTACTGAAAGTGGACACCATCCATGTAAAAATAGCACTAAGCTTGCACGTTCCGTATTTTGTATTGTAGTTGACATTACAGATGTTGTAACTAAAAGAAATACTCGGCAATTCCTGGAATTTTCGTGATGTTATTTTAGTGAACACTAATAGGGAATCCTGTTAAAAATATCCTTAAAATGTCTTTAATACTGTGAAAGATATGAAAAAAAAATCATGTTCGATTTGGATTAACCAACCGTTAAATTATGACAGGATAAAGGAATTTTGACCCTAAATTCCTATACCAAATATTACTTGTTGAAATGTACACCATCTTATGTTTGAAACAGCCTGTAAATTTATATGGTACGGAGTTACATTAATGTAGTCAGTAGAAATGCATTACAAAATAAATTATTTTATAATACTTACATACAAGAAAATTATTGGAACATGATTGGGAAAATAAATTACATCGCTGGATTTTTTTTTTGTTCAGCGTAATTACAGAAGTGTTATGAATTATTGTATCACATGTAAATTCTACAAAAGTAATGGGCTCCATTGTATGAGAGAAACAAACAGATCACCCACAATATTAGATAAATTTGTTTATTGCTCTTGGATAGTGGTGGTAACTAAAATTTCTGTAAATGCCATAATCTGATCGACAAATGAACTCGAGGGTCGCACTTATGTTTTGGCAGTCATTATGTATTTATATTATAATGACACATTATTATATAGTAATTATTAGTATATTAATATTAATTTCAACCAATGTTAACAACTTAAATCAACTGAATGATTGATAAAGTCCATTAGAAAACAGGGGAGATTCATAAAAGTAAATGAAACTGTATAGATCAGACATGCAATATTCGATTTTAGTATTAGAGTTATTAATTGAAAGAAAAATAAAGTATCATGTTTTTTTCATTATATTATAATTCAAAAATCATTCGCGAGGTCTTTAAATATACATTTTACAAATTACATATGTACTATGTAAGTATGTATATCCTATAATTATGTACCCAATTTTGGAGCCATTTGATATGACCTCGAGGACGTCATGGGGGTCGCTTTCCGCTTAGTGATTACTACTGCTGTTAGAGATGCACGTGGTCGACATTTTAAGACTGATTTTGGTATAAGAATTACAGAATTAATCTTCAATAAATGCAAAATGTTTGTTACGTTGTACTAAGAAATAGTTATAAGTAGACATTTTGCGCACATAGATTTATTTAATTAGTTGTCAATAATGTAGTGATTGAAAAACTATGTAAATGTGAATCCTGGTTTAATAAAGATTGATTTATTCCTAAGAAATAACTTTCAATCCACTAAACTTGATAGGGACCACCCTTTTGCCGTTTTTGAAGGTTTCCACGGCCTTTAGAATCCGATAGTGGTGTCTATCATAATTTGCCGTTTTTCTCTAATATTTGTTGTTTTTTGTTTTTGTTTTTGTGTGTTGTTTTGCATGTCATGTGTTTCCAAATGGCTCTCTATTGAGTCGACCGCATCGTCGTTCTGTCGGCGGTGGTGGAAGTCGGAGGGAAATCTCTCGGTGGTCACGCGGAAACAACCTAAGACAGGACGTGTCTATGCGTTCAGGGATACCTTTCCTCGACATCTCGGGCTGGAGAGAGCCTCCTGCTCCTAACCGCAGCCGATGAGACGCGTCGTAGCTTCCATAGGCGCTCGATTATCGGAACCTGCTGCAAAGCAAGAGTCGTTGGGGAAGCATGGCATACGGCCTAGGGCCCGATTTCCTCTTTTGGTTTCCTACTATGAAGCAGCCGTGGGACTCCAGCGTCTCCCCAAGTCTAGAGTGGTGGTGACATAAGAAGCTAGGCACCTCTGCTAATCCCAACGAACTTTGTCGTCAACAACTACTTGGGAGAATGGGAGTAGGCAGCAGGTGGCTGAGCTACCACCGGCCGTAGAGCATACAGGAACTCTCCTTGTCGTGCTCGCTAAATGTTTCTATGGCACGACGGTTGACGTGCCTGAAAGGCGACTGGCAGCGCAGCTCAGTTTTATATCAGACGTTGGAGCAGAAATAGTCACCAGCATTTTGCCACCAGTATTTTTGAAATTGGTTCGGTAGTTCCAGAGATTATCCCCTTCGAACAAACAAACACACAAAAGTCACTGCTTTATAACATTAGTATAGATAAAATAAGAAAACAGTTTTAACATTGAGTCTGAACCCACTCGAGTCCGAGCCCGTACCGCGCCCAGGCACAGCATCGGCCTCGGGCTTAGGCTGATGGGCTCGGGTTGAGACCGTTTCAGTTCTTGTGTTTGTCACCATAAGACTTGCCAAACGGCCAGGGTTTCTGTAGCAAAAAATAGTTCAAACAAAATTTGTACTATTTTTGTTTCTTTTGCGATAAACCAATCTTATACTATGTCAAATCTTATGTGTAATCTGCATTCCTAGTCGGATTTTTTTTTTTTTGTTATAACGAACGTTTTACAAAATCGGCATATAAAATATTTTATGATTTGAGAATTCTGTTGGTTTTGGTTTTTAAAAGGTTTCAGCGAATTTGCGATACATTTCATGCTTATAAAAATATATATAATTGCCAATTTACTTTTTTAGAAATATTTTACTGTAATTTCAAAGTGTACAGTTTAAATATTGCAATATTTATAAGTCCTTAACCCTTTATATGGCGGTGGTAAGTATTTTACCACTTAATTTTAATCCCAAAATTCCAAATTTATACCAGTTTTTTTTTATGAAATTGTGCATATATATTTTACGGGACGAAATCTATTTAAAATCTTTAAATTAATTTGTTCTTAAATTCTGGTGGCAATCCATTATTTCACCATCCTATCAACATAAATAATTTGCTTTATAAAGGGTTAAAAAATTATATTTAATTAAATAAACTTTTTCAAAATAATGTCAAGCTCTATCTTTACCGAAGAAAAAGTTGAAATAAATAAAAGTTCACGTCTTATTTACAACACTATTTAAAGTTTTTTCTCACAAAAACAAAACAAGGAAAGATCCGAAACATAAAAAAATGTTGTGTATTTTTAGGGTAGTGATTTAAACGTACACAATTCGAAACAGATATTTTAGGTGTCTAAAATAGTTCGGTTAGTTGACGTTTCTGCTTGTTTGGCTTTTCTAGAGAAAAGTTGAATTGTAACATAGAAGGATATTTTATTCCAGATAAAAATGCATTTGATGGAAAGATATGTTTATATTGCAACATTAGGTGCTGAAATTTATTAAAAATAAGCTGTAAAATAATCAAATAATAAACATTTTCTGTTAATCTGTCTAGTAGTAGTTTTGGGGTATCCGATTAAAAACAGATTTTAGGCATCTAAAATATTTTGTGGTATCAGCATTCTACTGTTAGGTGTTTTTTTTTTCAAGTTTCAAAGCACGTGCTGCTTATTAGATGACAATAAAACAAAAGAAGTAAATTAATTATATATTTTGAATAATTTCCATAATTCATAACATGTTTTCTAAAACTACCATGGTATTTAAATGTTATTTTTGCAAGCATTTCGAAGAGTGGGCGTACCATTGTCAAGTTCACATATTTTACTGTTACGAAATACAACTAAATAAGTGTTCGTTCCGTTACTGTATGAAAATTATTTTCACAACAACAGTACGAAAAAACAGCCTAAGCATAAAAATACGTTGTGGATTTTTTAGTTATTGACATTAAAGTAAACAATTCAAATCAAAAATTTTAGGTGTCTAAAATGGTTTGTCAGTTGAATGTTCTGCTTTATTTGGCTTTTCGAAAGACAGCTCGAATTCGTATATAGTTTCTTTGTTGAGTACAAATGACTACACACAAATGCTTTATAAGTTCACTACACATGACTACATACAAATGTTTTGTGAGATGACTACAAATGACTACATATAAAAGTTTTGTGATACAAACATTTTGGTGGTTTGTGTTTATTAAATGTTTCCGAGAAGGAGCGCAACATTACATATTAATTGATTAAAAAAATAAATTCATAAAATATTTAAAAATATTTTACTATATCTCCAAAATGTATTCTAAAAGTGTCATGTTATTAAATGTCATTTTCGAAAACTATTTAGATAACGTAGACACTTCAAAATGTTGTCAAATGCATATATTTTTCCTCATACGAATGTTAACTGAGTAATAGTTTGTTCCTTTAATATACTGTATAAAAAGTCTTGTGACAAAAGCAATACAAAAGAATATCCATGGTGCATACAGGGTGGTTCAGAACTATATGTCAAAAATGTAAAAGCAGGTAGAGGAGACCTAAATAAACAGATTTCGTATAGGAATGTGGGTGCGGAAGTTGATCGTTGGGGCAGTAGAAGGTGCTGTTGAGTTCGGCGGATGAAAGCGTATCGCTAGCTTGAATCTTCAATCCCCGCACAGATTTCAAGCAACATGCATCGTTACACGAATGCGGAACTTGTCGACATGCATTTCATGTATGGGGCTGCGCAAGGAAATGGAGCGGCTGTTCAAAGGATGCGCACGTTCAACGGCTCTCAAGCTTGTCAAAGGACTATCCTCATATTTTGCGGAATACTTCTTTTTCTACTGTTGGAACTCTGCGATTCTGTTGGATTTCTTCCAGTGCCCGTATCTCGCCTGGAAGCATAACGACCCAATCGCGCACAACTCCCGATGAAGACGTTCAAATGTTTGGCGACCCGGGAGATTCATACCCAGGAATCTTTCCATGGACATCCTTTGAGCAGACGCTTCATTTCCTTGCACATCCCCTTAAATGAAATGCATGTCCACAAGTTTTACATTGATTTAACGATGCATGTTGCTCGAAATTCATGCGAGGAATGGTGATTCAAGCCAGCGAAACAATTTCACCCGCCTTATACAACAGCGCCCTCTACTGCCTAGACACTGCAATTACGCACCCACATTCCTCCACAAAATCTGCTTAATTAGGCCCCTCTACCTGCCTTTACATTTTTGACACATAGTTCTTAACCACCCTGTATAAACTGATTTGACAAAATAAAACCTTATTCCAGGCAACTTTTCTTACAGTTCCCTTTTTCTCCATTTGATTATTCCCTAACCAGAAATTGATTGAATAATAATTAATTACAGCTATTAATAATAAAAATAAAAATAATTGCTTTTGAAATATAGCTTTAGTTTCGATCGAAATAAGTTGCAGTTTTTAGCTACTCTGCGAAATTTTACTTGAAATAGTAACTTAATACGTTTACTTTAACAATTACAGTGAAACCTGTAAAGTTGACCACCTGTCTATGTTGACCTCTGTTGTCGAGAACCAAATTTATCCTATACAAAACTATAAGACAAACCCTTTGTAACCTGACCACCTGTCTGTCTTGTATCTTCACTACTGAATTATTGTAAAATACCCATCAAAACCCTTTATAACTTGACCACCCATAAAGCTAACAAATTATGAATTTTAAAAAAAAGTAACTCTGCAAGTATTTTCTATTTTTTTTCTTTTTAACTAGAATTTCTAATAGGGTGAAATAGTATTAACCTGGAAAATGCTTTTAGTAATGATAGGTGTAGGGAAATAATTCAAGGCTTATCTATTCTTACATTGTTACTCTTGTGGATTTGTCTTTTCAACCCTCCCCCTACATTCTTTGTTTCTAGATTTATTTCTTCTATTCCCCATTCTCTTATTATTCCGTCGCTTCTTTCAATAACCGCAGGTGTTAGTTGGTTAGCAGAAATATTTCCACCAGTTGCAATAGTTTGTGGCAATTGTAACAACCCAGTTAAGAAAATTATTTGTGATGAGTTACACTAGAACTGTGTTGTGGTACAGAAGGATTATTATTTTCATCCAGTAAACTTGTTGTAGAGGTAGTATAAGGCATTTATATTTTGTAATTGCTTTTTAACAAGGAAGATTTTGTTAACATAAAATGGCTGCAAAAAGAAAATTAGTTGAACTTTCAAATGATAAAAAATATGAAATATTAAATTTAATTGGAGAAAGCCAGAGAAAATTAGCTGATAGATATGGAATTTCCAAAACTACAGTGTCTAACATTTCAAAGAATGGGGAAGAAATAACTAAATTGTGGTTAGAGAACTGTAGTGGTGATAGAAAAAGAAAATTGAGAAAAACATCAAATGAAGAAATTAATCTGGCAGTTTGGGGAGTTTTTTAAGCTATGTAGTTCCAAAAATATTCCAGATTCAGGACCTATGCAACAAGCTAAAGCTAAAGATATTGCAAATGAATTGGGAATTTCGGAATTTAAGACAAATAATGGATGGTTAGAATCCTTCAGATCAAGAAACAATATAATTTTTTTACTCTTTGTGGTGAATCTGCTTCAGCAGATTGTAATACTGCAGAAGACTGGAAAGCAAAATTAACTGAAATTGTGAAAGGTTATCCTCCTGAAAACCAATTCAATGCAGATGAAACAGGGCTGTTTTTCCGTCAATTACCAACAAAATCCCTTGTATCAAAAAATTAAAAATGTTTTGGAGGAAAAATGCCGAAAGAAAGACTAACTGTTTTATTTTGCTGTAGTGTCAAAGGGGAAAAATTGAAACCCGTTGTAATTGGAAACGCTGCTAACCCTCGTGCTTTTAAAAGAAATGGTGTTAAAGTTGAGATTCTAACTGGGACATGGAAATATAATAAAAAAGCCTGGATGAATTCATCCATTTTTGAAGAATGGCTTCGCGATATTAATTCCCAAATGAAAAAACAGGGTAGGATAATTTTATTTATTGACAATGTATCCAGTCATAAAATTTCCAAATCTTTCATCAATATTGAAATAGTATTTTTGCCTCCAAATTTAACGTCACTCGTGCAACCTCTAGATCAAGGCATTATTTGTGCAGTTAAGTTGCATTATCGTAAACTAATGTTGAAGTGCCTCATGACAAAAATTGAACACTGCAATGATGTTTCAGACTGTACTAAATCAGTAAATGTTTTGGACGCAATTCGTTGGCTTAATGATTATTGGAAAAACTTATCTTCTTTAACTATTTCCAAATCGTTTTATAAAGCAGGATTTAAAAGGGTGGATGAAATATTGAACGAAGAAGAGACTGAATTTTGTTCGAAGAGTGATATTCAAACTTTGCCAGTAAGTATTCAGCAAGAGCTGGTTGACGAAAAATCGTTTCTCTCATTTGACAATGACATCATGGGCACGAAGAAGTTGAAGAGAATGTAGAGGACATAGCTGCTAATATCTTATCAAAGATTGAAAATCCACTAGAAATAGAAGATAATCAAGAAGAAGACAGTGAAGAGAAGATCGTTAAGGAAAACACAAAGGAAGACTCCTTTAACTTTTTCAGAAGTTTTAGACTGTGTACAAAATTTAATGTGCTATGCTTCAGATAAGCAGCCTGATATTTCTGAATAGATAATGGATCTGCATGTTTGCATTGAAAAACATTGGGCTGATCTAAAGTCCAGAAACCAGCATCAAACTACAATAACAGAGTTTTTCTTGGACAAATAAGTAATGTAAATGACAAACTTAAATTTTAAAATTTTAGAATGTGTATGTGTCTTAACATGCGAAAAAAAAACAAGTGTTGTTTTTAAATGTTTTTTTTTTGTAAATCATGTGTAATAACTAGTATAGTTTGAAGAATCACTAATTGGCTATATATTGATTGATTGTTTAAAAAAATAAATAGTAGTATATTAATTGATTTTAAAATTGATACAAAACTATTAATTCATTCTTGTAAAAATCTTTTCTTTTATAAGGTGTTAGAAATACGCATGGTAATACAATAATATTTTAAAGCTCTGTCAATAAATGAAATTTTTGTGGTAAAGAATGATATGGTATGAATATTACGTTAAAAAAGTAAATTTATCATCACTCTTTATAAGTTGACCACCTCTCTAAGTTGACCACTGAAGTTTGGCACCGCAAGTGGTCAACTTACACAGGTTTTACTATATTACATTACATGTCGTTGATACTAAATAATTTATCAAATTAAAAAAAATCAAATTTGAATACATTGTTTAAAAAGTATTCACATTTTGTAAAATATTAAATGTAAAGTATGTTGATCCATATTTTGTAATTCCAGGATTTTATTTTGCGTCCATATTTTGTGAATACATAAATAGATAAGTAATAATTCCACACTACATTGGATTTCTCTCTTTTTTCGACACTTTTCTTCCATAATGTAAACAAACTATGTCATGACGCAAGACTAAAGAGTACATGTGACTTTTTAAACAAATAAGCGTACTTTATACAGCCATTGTCGAGGAACATAAGATGGGAAACTTTTCATCCGAAAGCTAAAGGTGACAACCAGTTTTCGACTCCCGAATGAAAGCCGCCACCTGACGTTTCTTGACCCGTATGGTTCAACTGTCGTTTGAATGTATTCTTGAATACGTTCATAAAATGTTTTGTGAGTTGCAATTTCTGCTTTTTAACACTTTCCAAACTAGTTGAAAAGTGTTTATGACTTTGGTTTGTCTGGCCGTCTGGCTGTGATCTAACTCTCGTAAATATACTCAGACCGCCCTGAAATTTTTGTATGTTATTGTCATTTACTATAGCATGTTTCCTATTTCAACTGAAGTGTTTAGCACTTATAGTTTTTTTACAGCGATAGTCAAAAATATTCCGTTACATTACAGTCAATGAAAATAATCGTTTAAAGTTCATTTTGGTAATTTCTGCGAATGAGTTTTAAGTTGCCTTTTAGCTTAATATGTGGTGTGTACTAAAGTTTTCATATAATATATAGGGCTGTACAAAGGATTTTGAGTGCATTTCCATTGATCGGAGAAAATTGCTAAATATGAATATTCTAACTAAACTGAATTTTATCATGCTATATATCCGTAACTTTGATCATATACAGGGCTGCACAAAATAATTTGACTATTTTTTTGACCTTGGAAGGTAATTTCGAAAACTGTATTTTTAATGTGGTATATGTTTTTTAAACTGTTTGCTTTCATATCATCTTTCGCCTTATTTAACGGTGAGGTTTCGTTACAGTTTTCTGGAAATGTTGGAAATTGTTTCATAATCTATGCTTGACGCATGATTTTTCGTTCATGTTTCGCTTTTCTAGAGAAAAGTAGATTTCATAAATAAGTTTCTAAGTTGACTACAGATGACTACATACAAATGTTTTGCAAGGTGAACATTCTGCTATTTTGTGTTTATTACAGGTTTCAGAGAACGAATGGCTCATTACATGTTAATACAATAAACAAAAATCCGGAGCGACTTCAATCCTCTTTCTGAACATTGATGTACCCTTCCAGAAAGTAAAAAAAGGTAAATTTTATAAATTTCTGACACAATAAAATTGGCTGGATTTAAATATTGGATCTTTTGCTAGGTTACAGGAGGAATTTTATGTGGTACTAATGCTTGATTAGAACAGCGCAAAATTCATCACTTACACTCTGTTAAATTTACTTGGTGTGATTTTCACTATACAGTTGGTCGCAGAAGGGTTGAATAATGAATTAAATACATCATTCGTCGTCCGATTTTTTATAAACTCTATACACTTTTAGTGACAGTAGTTTATAATATATAATCCCCTGACGAAAGCACAATCAGAAGTACCGTTTGTAAGTTATCATTTTTACTCTCTCTCTCACACGCACACATACACGTAAATTATGATTACAATACGTTATGTTCGGAAAGCAATAAAATCCTTATATATATTTATATATTTTACTATATCTTCAAAATATATAGTAAAACATGGATGTTATTTAAAGGTTAATTTTTTTAAGTTATTACGATCATTCTACATTTCCTTAATGATTTTTCCTATAGTGTCAGCAAAAAAGTTGAATAATGGATTAAGTACGTAATTAATTCGTTGGCTGATGTTTCGAAAATCTATACAGTTTTTGCGACAGTAGCTCAATTAGAAGTACCGGTTGTAAGTTATCGCGTTTACTCCCACACACAAATATACGCAAATGATGACTACAATACGTTCCATACACTATTTGTTCGGAATAAAATCCTTATATTTTTTTATATATTTTACTATATCCTCAAAATATATGGTAAAACATGGATGGTATTTAAATGTGATTTTTAAAAGCTATTATGATCACTCTACATTTCTTTAGTGATTTTCCCTATAGTGTCAGTAAAAAAGTTGAATAATGGATTAAATACGTAATTAATTCGTTGGCCAATTTTTCGAAAATCTATACAGTTTTTCCGACAGTAGCTCAATTAGAAGTACTGGTTGTAAGTTATCGCGTTTACTCCCACACACATATATACGCAAATGATGATTGCAATACGTTCCTTACACTATGTGTTCGGAATAAAATCCTTATATTTTTTATATATTTTACTATATCCTCAAAATATATTATAAAACATGGATGGTATTTAAATGTGATTTTTAAAAGCTATTATGATCACTCTACATTTCTTTAGTGATTTTCCCTATAGTGTCAGTAAAAAAGTTGAATAATGGATTAAATACGTAATTAATTCGTTGGCCAATTTTTCGAAAATCTATACAGTTTTTCCGACAGTAGCTCAATTAGAAGTACTGATTGTAAGTTATCGCGTTTACTCCCACACACATATATACGCAAATGATGATTACAATACGTTCCTTACACTATGTGTTCGGAATAAAATCCTTATATTTTTTTATATATTTTACTATATCCTCAAAATATATGCTAAAACATGCATGGTATTTAAAAGTTATTTTTAAAAAATATTATGATCATTCTACATTTCCTTAGTGATTTTTCCTATAGTGTCAGCAAAAAAGTTGAATAATGGATTAAATACGTAATTGATTCGTCGGCCGATTTTCGAAAATTTATACAGTTTTTGCGACAGTAGCTCAATTAGATGTACCGGTTGTAAGTTATCGTGTTTACTCCCACACACATATATACGCAAATGATGATTACAATACGTTCCTTACACTATGTGTTCGGAATAAAATCCTTATATTTTTTATATATTTTACTATATCCTCAAAATATATTATAAAACATGGATGGTATTTAAATGTGATTTTTAAAAGCCATTATGATCACTCTACATTTCTTTAGTGATTTTCCCTATAGTGTCAGTAAAAAAGTTGAATAATGGATTTAAATACGTAATTAATTCGTCGGCCGATTTTTCGAAAATCTATGCAGTTTTTGCGACAGTAGCTCAATTAGAAGTACCGGTTGTAAGTTATCATGTTTACTCCCACACACACATATACGCAGATGATGATTACTACAAGTTCCTTACACTATGTGCTCGGAATAAAATCCTTATATTTTTTATATATTTTACTATATCCTCAAAATATATGGTAAAACATGGAGGGTATTTAAAGGTGAATTTTAAAAACTATTAACATCACCTGGACTTCTACAAAGTATTTTAAAATACATATTTTTTTCCATATAAAAATACAACTTAGTAACAGCGTTTTCCCTTACCGCACTGTATGGAATTTTCTTTTTACAAACACAATGGATAGAAAGATCCGAAAAATATAAACTTTTGCATATTTTAACGTTATCTATTTTGACGTTCAAAATTCGAATTTAGGTGCCTAAAAATGTTTTGTGTGTTAAAGTTTCTGCTTGTTTGGAATATAGACAGAATAGTTGAATTGGGACATGGAATAAAATCCTATTACAGATAATAAATATATTTGAGAGAATAATGCTTCCTTTTTTATGCTATATTATATGCTGATTTATTTAAAAAGCGGTGAATAAGAGACACGAAATATTTTATCTCAGTACTGTTTTATATGTTTTATATTTAAATTTATCTTGTATGTGTTTTGGCAGAAATAATACTTTGGTACAAAAGAACCGTTCAAATGTTATTCTATGTAGAAAGTGCAATTGGAGGAATGTTGTTTTTTAATGTTGCATTTTGCGATTTTTTTTTCAGAGAAATATTTTGTGGAAACAACTAAATCATATTTTTTCGTGATTTCTTAATCTTCTGCTTTCTGAGTACGAAAGTAAAATATAGAATTTACAAGTGCTAAAATATTTGATTTTGTGAATAATTTTCAAGATTACGTCATTTTGACATCCGAATATGTGCATTAATAGAATATATAAGACTTTATCTAATAATGGGCAAAACAACAGCTATTCAATCTGAAAATTGTAACAAGGTAATCTATTAAAAAATGAATGCGTTTATACGGCTTCCAAAGTGCATATGTAACTGTACACAGGTTTATTTTCAGCTGCCCAATATAATTGAGAGTGATTAATTGGGAGAAAAATCATTATGTTTTTTCTGTAATTTATAATTGTAGTATTATGATCAATAGACAAAATTTGCTTGAAGTACATGTTGATGTTACACTACTTCAAACCTTACAAAATATATATTCAAACGCTACTAAAACAGCCTTTGTCACATTCAAGGTACTTTTTTATGTAAATAAAACGATATTATCAATTATTGAAAACAAAAAACAATTCCGTCGCTGAAAAATTGAAATTTTCTAAAACACAACTTTCAACTACTCATTTTCTGTTTTTAAGGGATTAATATTCAAAAGTATTTCACAAATTTATTCCAAATTTTTAATCGTTGTTATTCCTATTCACTTAATGAGAATGAATCTACTCGCGAAACATTCTCATTAACATTAATGCTCATGGCTAAAACAAGCCCATTTGACAAAGAAAGGATACTTATTATTTTGTCAAACCCTACACATTTCTAGCATTAAAATATTAACTCATATTCATTCAACAAATGGAGGGAAACAATGAAGTTGAGATATAATAAGATGCGTTTGATAAATGACAGCACATTGCGTCATAATATAATGATGTATTCAGTTACTCAATTCTGATGTAAATAAGTGAGCAACAACTTCATTTAACAGGAGAAACATGTTCTAAACATAGATAATGTTTCAACGTATGATTAGATATTCTACGATTAAATGAACCGTACTTGGAGAAGTTTGAAAATGTATCGTAGCTGTAACAGTTGATAAATTATATTTAGGTTCAAGCATCATAAGTATTCCTTAATACAAATTTCTTTATTATTGGTATTATTTGAGTTTGCGTTTACCTGTATGTTTGTGATAACTAGATAATTTTATACCTTTAACTATTTATTATGCTCATAGAATAATCCGATCTTTAATATATTCAGTCCTATTTTTATATTAATTTTCAGATTTATAACATTTTAGTTACGAAAAATTGCGATATCTTTTTTTTTAATTTAAAAAATAATACAAAGCATGTCTTTTTGAAATTATTATGTTCCCATATAAGTTGACCGGTTTCGAAAATGAAATAAAATAAATTGACAAAATTTCTTCTCTTAGAAAAAAGAAATTTTTAAAATAAATATTGAAACTTCCACTCTGTTTTTAATATCCAAGCATATTTAGTAAAATAATTCATATGACATCTTATACTAATTTTATTTTTGTAAAGATAGCCTTCTTCTCATAAAGATGTGGTGAAACTCAAAATGGTATGGAAATAAAAACCAAAAGGTGCTCAAAGTTCTTAAAAAATACTATATTAGAAAGAGGAATGACGGTAGGCTGAGTCCACAAATACGCCATTGAACATGATGTTGATTAATGGATATGAAAATAAGGCTGGAGCAGTAGCAGTGTGGAAGAATGTTTTGCAAGCTAATGTTCGATGTTATATAGCGGAACTTTCAGTTTACCATCTACAAAAAGTCGTAAGATAAGACAAAAGTTGCAAATAACAAAGGTAATCCTTTAATTACTCTGTGGAGTACTGATATATATTTTTAAAAATCCTGGTTATTTTAAATATATATCTTAAACTAAAAACAAAGAATAATATTTTATTAGAGATCCTAGAGTTCATCCCTGTTCCTTAAACTCTCAAGACTTAAGTTTCATTAGACAATTATGGAGTAGCGTTTAAATTGGCTTAGATAAATCCTGGGGTTTTACTTGGACCCACAAAAGGGTTTAAATTAGCCCTGGGTATACAATGTTGAAACTATTGACGTGATTCAAAAATATTTTAACAGTTAATAGCCGTAGCTTGCACCTGACGCACTCAACTACGTTCCAATTTCTCTCGTCTTTTGAGATACGTTGCTTTGTGATAAAAGCACGAAATTGTTTGACCTGATAACTTTTGCCTGAATACATTTGCACATTTCTGTTACACACAAGATAAAAAAAATGTGCATTTCATATTCAGTCCGTAAGAATACCTTTGCGCACTTCTGTTACACACAAGATAAAAATAAATGTGCATTTAATATTCAGTCGTTAAGAATACCTTTGCACACTTCAGTTACATACAAGATAAAAATAAATGTGCATTTCATATTCAGTCGTTAAGAATACCTTTGCACACTTCTGTTACACACAAGATAAAAATAAATGTGCATTTCATATTCAGTCGTTAAGAATACCTTTGCGCACTTCTGTTAGACACAAGATAAAAATAAGTGTTCATTTCATATTCAGTCGTTAAGAATACCTTTGCGCACTTCTGTTACACACAAGATAAAAATAAATGTGCATTTCATATTCAGTCGTTGAGAATACCTTTGCGCACTTCTGTTACACACAAGATAAAAATAAATGTGCATTTCATATTCAGTTGTTCAGAATACCTTTGCGCACTTCTGTTACACACAAGATAAAAATAAATGTGCATTTCATATTCAGTCGTTAAGAATACCTTTGCACACTTCTGTTACACACAAGTTAAAAATAAATGTGCATTTCATATTCAGTCCTTCAGAAAGAAAAATGCAACAATGTAAACATTATGAGTCATGAATAATGTGCTGATAACTTAAAAAGAGGGTTACTTGAAGTCCAGAAACCCCCTACAAGCCTTTTGTATTCTATATACATTAAGTTTTCTGTAGAAGTAGCTTTTAATCATTACTTTTTGTTGTCCTCAATTCATTAAATCGTTTAGTCACTTTTCACGTAAATTCATTTGCAAATCCGAAACGAAAAAAAAATTCCCTAATAATACAAAATATCGCATTGAAGCTGAAAGTACGCAAAATTTATGGCTTACAATTTACAAAAATGTTTAAATGATATAAGATCAGAAGAAATGTAACAGAGACACATCAACATTTTTTTAAATAAATAAGTTTATGGGTATTTTGCACCCTCAGTAGTGTAATGTGTTTATTAAAAAAAAACCTTCATAAACTTACATGTACAAAAATGTATTTCAATTAGAACTCGCTTGTTATGACTAGTTAGTAAGGCATAAGGAGCGGATAAAATATCTCAAATCCGCACCCTTACATAATCATCACATAATTTTTTATGTATTTTCGATGCATTTTCCAATTTAATTTCCCATTTTAATAATCATTCTTCTAAATTAAACTGACTCTACGTATGTTATTTACGGATCAAATATCCTGTTTGAACACTTTGCCTATTTATTAGCTTAATTTATGAAATAAAATCGTCTGCCTGAGTAACTTCAACTTGAAAGTTTCTTCAAAACAAATTTCAATAATTTATTACCTATATCAGAAAATAAGCTGTTTGAAACAGGGTTGTCACTTTGGCCTTCTTTTTTATTTAGAGATACTGAGTTCAAACCGTATTTTTTTTTTTTTTTTTAATTTTAAGTAATCACGAAATCATTAAATAAAGCAAAACTTTCTATTTGAAATTTCCTTTACGGAATTGAAACTTATGAATAAAAAGAAGGCCAAACTGGCAAACCTGGTTTGAAGTAGGCCGAAAGTGTATCTTAAAAACATATTTTTTGTGATATTTTTCTATCGCAAATGTATGATTTATATTGGAAAAATATAAAGGAAAACATGTTTTTTCGTATATATAAGTATATATTAATTAATAAAGAAAAGACAAATTATGAATTTTTATATATTTATGGATTCAATTAAAAGTAAAAAAAGTCCTTCCGGCCTGTACCGGGAGGAAAAGGTAGCTTTCCTATATCTTCGTTTTAAAATTTTAGCTAATGTTACTCGAAAACAGCAAGCTAAAATACAAAGAAACTCTTTACAAAAGATTCGTTAATACTGATTTTGAATAAGAAATTCGCCAAATTACTGAGCTATAGCCAAGTTCGCTCCATTTATGAAAACTTATTTTGGTCGCCAAATTTGGTGATATTTCGCCAATTATCGTCAGGTTTGACGAGAATTTGGCGCTAACGGATATGAATACATACTTTTATGCGTATGATTGAGAAAATGAATACAACAATGAAAGAAAATAATTTGCGAGAAATCGCGTTCACTAAAACTCATAAATTAATCGTTGGTTTTTTGTACTGTCTTGTTTCAAAAAGTCCTTCCGGCCTGTACCGGAAGGAAAAGGTAGCTTTCCTATATCTTCGTGTTAAAATTTTAGCTAATGTTACACGAAAACAGCAAGTTAAAATGCAAAGAAACGTTTACAAAAGATTCGTTAATACTGAATTTCAATAAGAAATTCGCCAAATTATTGAGCAATAGCAAAATTGGCTTCATTTATGAAGACTTATTTTGGTCGCCAAATTTGGCGATATTTCTCCAAATGTCGCCATTTTTGGCGCTAACGGATATGAATATATAGTTTTTATGCCTATGATTGGGAAAATTATTACAACAATGAAAGAAAATAATTTGCGAGTAATCGAGTTAATGTGCTGTTTTGTTTCAAAATGTTAGCCACCCTAGAATTTCAAACTGCTCTATCTCAGCCATTTTTAAAGATAGAGGTAAACCAAAAAATGCTCTGGAATCCTTGTATCAAGGCCTAAAACGTAATTAAAAAATAAATTTGAATTTTTAATTTTTTGTATATTTATTTTAGTTTTCAATTTTTAAATGGCCGCCATCTTGAAAAAAAAATGGCGGACCAAGCTGGCCAACGAACTCGGTCGAGACATTGGTTAGCTTAATACACACAATTAGTTTTATCAAAATTAATTTATAAATACGAGCGTTATCGTATGACATAGGTCAGATATATATATATATATATATATATATATATATATATATAAATCAACATTTGAACGGAGGGGTGGTTTTGGGGTCTGGGGGTCATGATCGGTGAAAATATATCGAAATTTTCCGGAACTGCTATCCTCCGAACGGCTGCAATAGGTAGCTTTATTTTTTTTGTATTGAAAGCTACGTAAAAATGTCAGTCACCCTAGAATTTCAAACTGCTCTATCTCAGTCATTTTTTAAAATAGAGGTAAAACAAAAAATGCTCTGGAATCCTTGTATCAAGGCCTATCACTTAATTAAAATATAAATTTGAATTTTTAACTTTTTTGAATATTTATTTTAGTTTTAAAATTTTGAGTAGCCGCCATCTTGAAACAAGATGGCGGACCAAGCTGGCCAACGAACTCGGTCTCGGCATTGGTGAGCTTTATACACACAATTAGTTTCATCAAAATTAATATATATATATATATATCACCTATATATACATATATATATATATATATCATCAAGTTCTTCTCTTATAATTAAGGGTAAGGTTTCTCTCTTTTTATGTATTGTATTAGTTTTGTATTTGTTTTATGAATTTTAAGTCTTTTTTTCACTAGAAGGTTATTGTCATTGAGTGGTCGTCCCAAATTCATATTCTTAGCAATTTTAATGCTAATATGAAGATGAAACCACTCATTTTATTTGTGGAATTTATGCATTTGGGACTTGATAATTCTGTATAAATTCCACAAATTTCATTTCATTCATTCTATTTATTTCATTCAATTATTAATTTAATTTCTACTTCTATTATATATTATATTATATATTATATTCTATTATATATTATATATAGTATTTAATATCTATATTCATTGCGCTGGGGTTACAATTTCGTTGTCAATAAATTATTACTTCCTAAATCATAATTTCAAGTTTCAGTTGGTGTTTTGGTAATGTTTCATTAATGGTTATATATATATATATATATATATCAACATTTGAACGGAGGGTGATTTTGAGGTCTAGGGGGTCATGATCGGTGAAAATATATGGAAATTTTCCGGAACTGCTTTCCTCCGAACGGCTGCAATAGGTAGCTTTATACTTTTTTGTATTGAAAGCTACCTAATAAAACATTATACTTAATTTGCTGATTCGAAAACATTTTTCATTAATTTACAATTGTTTATAGTTTTTTTTCACGAATAATCTCTTATTTTTCTTCCATATCGATTAAAATACGGCTCAGAAAACTAAAGCATAATTTTTTTTCATTTCGCTCCTGATTCTAAAAGTAAATCTATTAATATAATTGTAAAAATGAGATTCCGCGATTAAAAAACGGCTTTCAATTTTTTTCATTCAAAATGTAAAAAATATTTTTTTGTAATTATTAGAGCAATGGGGAAATGTAATGAAAAATAGCAAAGTTTAATTTAAAGTGCAGTATATTAATCCTTTTAGCACAAAAAAATAGTATTGTATTAATGTGAAAAAACTAAAATAAATTAAATAAAAGGACATTTTTTCAGCTGAACAAATACCAACTCAGGACATTTTTTGTTTTTACTTTTCAAGAAATCAATAAAAATGAAAAATTTCTCAATTTAAACCCCATTTCTGTTAATAGACAAATATTATATATAATATATGTACACAAAAAACATGCTTTTATTTATATTTGAATCAAATTTAAATAATCATACCTATTATTTGTGTTTTCAACATACATATATATATATAGATTTTTTTTACACATACAAAACACACAACGATAAACAGAGTATCATTCGAAAAGATTTTTGACAGACTTTTGGCACAGTATGCTCACATGTTGTAAAACACATTGCTTCCCCCAAAAATGCAGATATAACATATTATTTTGAATCCGGAGTGGAAACTATTTTAGTTACAAATAAAACTTGATAACGTCTTCATAGACTAATAAATTTAATATTTACAACATATTTACATGTTACTATTTACAAAATAACTCATTTAATTTAATATTACGGCTTAGCTCAGATGCCTTGTCGGCAAAAACTCTGTAAACATTCTTCTCTTCTGGTAAAGTCTAAATTACTCAGCTTGTCAATTCTTTTGAAAGTAAAAAAAAAGAAAAGGAGAGAAAATATGATGGAGTGAGTATAGTTCGAGCGTTACACAGATACTTAAAAATTCTTATAAATAAAACTAAAAAGAAAAAAAAAGAATGTGTTGAGGCACAGTCATTAGCATCGATTTGCTCAAATTACGTTGATTTCCATGATCAACCATAGTCATCTAAACGACTAAATTAATTTTTAATTGCGTTTGTAATTATATAAATACGTAGCACCTATAGTCGTCGTCTGGAACGTCCGTCTGTCCGTATGTCCGCATATAACAGCGCAAAAATTACCCAAAAGAATGGTTTGAAATTTAATATATATATAATCGTTACAGAATTTTGTCGACTTATTTCAAATTTTATGAAAATCGAGCGAAAACTTAAAAAGTCCTTCCGGCCTGTACCGGGAGGAAAAGGTAGCTTTCCTATATCTTCGTTTTAAAATTTTAGCTAATGTTACACGAAAACAGCAAGCTAAAATGCAAAGAAACGTTTACAAAAGATTCGTTAATACTGAATTTGAATAAGAAATTCGCCAAATTATTGAGCAATAGCCAAATTGGCTTCATTTATGAAGACTTATTTTGATCGCCAAATTTGGCGATATTTCGCCAAATGTCGCCCAATTTTGCCAATTTTATCGCCAATGTCGCCAATTTTGGTGTTAACGGATATGAATACAGTAAAACCTCCGAATAACGGACACTGCGGGAACGCTAAATTAGTCCGTTATTTGGAGGTGTCCGCTATTCAGAGGTAAAACTATGCAAACAATATTTGTGTTGGGGATTGAAAAAGTGTCCGCTAAATAGAGGTGTCCGCTATTCGGGAGTGTCCGTTATGGAGGTTTTACTGTATATAGTTTTATGCGTATGATTGGGAAAATTATTACAACAATGAAAGAAAATAATTTGTTAGTAATCGCGTTAATGTGCTGTTTTGTTTCAAAATGTCAGCCACCCTAGAATTTCAAACTGCTCTATCTCAGCCATTTTTTAAGATAGAGGTAAACCAAAAAAAGCTCTGGAATCCTTGTATCAAGGCCTAACACGTAATTAAAAAATAAATTTGAATTTTTAAATTTTTTGTATATTTATTTTAGATTTTATGTTATTTTACATATTTAAATGGCCGCCATCTTGAAACAAGATGGCGGACCAAGCTGGCCAACGAACTCGGTCGAGACATTAGTGACCTTAATACACACAATTAGTTTCATCAAAATCGATTCAAAATTACGGGCGTTATCGTATGACATAGGTCAGATATATATATATATATATATATATATGGATATATCTATATATATAAATCAACATTTGGACGGAGGGTGGTTTTGGGGTCTGGGGGTCATGATCGGTGAAAATATATCGAAATTTTCCAGAACTGCTTTCCTCCGAACGGCTGCAATAGGTAGCTTTATACTTTTTTGTATTGAAAGCTACCTAAAAGATATTAATAAAAGAGTTTTCTTCATTCTATTAAATACTGTTATACGGAATTAATTCAATGATCGCCCATGTTAGGTAATGATTCTAGGTTGCCCTGATGATTACGTCATATTTAAGATGGAGTCCGTATTACTGAATTTAAAACAGAATTTATATACAGTCAAACCTCGTTAACATGAACACGCTTAACGTGAACTACTTTTAGCACGAACTGTTTCCGATTGCCCCGTCCAGTTGTATGTAATGTTCGGATAACATGAACTACTTTTAACATGAACAAAAATAGTTTCCCCTTGAGTGTTCGCGTTAACGAGGTTCGACTGTACTAAAATTGTTTAATTATAGCAACCCTATAAGCTACCGACATTTTTTTTATAGATGTTTTCGGAGAAATAGATATTAAATGGAAAAAGACACTAAATATGTATTTCAAGTTCTGAAGTTTTCAAACCAATGCTTAAGTTTCTCATTTGAATTTTCAGTAAATGTCAACAAAGGTAAAATGCTGTCAACTTAAAAAGTATTTATTTTATTACGGGAATTAATCATATCATAACAACAGACGATATAATTTATTTCACTGAAGTAATACCAGCACCTAATTTGTCATGTTTGACGTAGAATTTCCAACTTGTTTTTGTTAAATTTCTGTATAAATGGATTATCCAAAAAAAAATGGAACAGGTTGTTTTTTATCCCATTTAAGGGCGTCTGTATGTATTAATTTCAAAATTTCGATATTTAAATGCAGAAAATATGTTTGTTTGTATGTGTGCGTGTGTGTTGGACATTTTTAGGAAAATTTATTTCTTTTAGTGGTCTGACAATGTTGTTTCGAATACATGAAGATTGCTCAAAATGTACGCGAGTCTCAGATTTAAAATTTTTACATTACATATTTTAGTTATTTTATGCTCAACGGGAAAATAAGCGTATTTCCCCGATCTTCCAAATTCGCAGGCGATTTTGACCCACTCATACAAATTCAATCTTTTGTACCCATATAGTGAATTTTATCTTCTTTAAAATAAAGTTTATTCGGAAATCGTAAAGTGATTTTTTAATTTTTCGCGATTTTGTTTAAAAAGTCTTCATTTTGCCGAAAACGATAGGTATGTTTTTCATTAATCGATATCTATTTGATACTTCATCCGTCTGATCTTACATTTTATACCTCTGTATGGATAAGACTTTCATGCATCAGTAAAAATTACAATAATATGAAAGTTTATTTCCTTAAATATTATACTACGGCCTTCGATGTTCTTCCGTGTAACGTGAAGAAGAAACAGATAACGATGAATGAAGAATCATTTGTAATGTTTTTTAATAGTCTTTTGACAAAGAATACACACATTTCGTGAAAACACGTTGTTTGGTTTAAAATTGCAGGTAATTAAAAATTAAATAAGTAAAGTTACAGCTAATAATATGAAAGATTGTTATGGGAAAGCTTCTTACAGGTCTACTGCTTATGTGTGTATTTTTATTTGTAGTTCGAATATAATTCATCATTGTTTTGTCTAGAAACTATAGTTTGGTCGGATACTGGATTCACACCGAAAAAAGTGTCTCTAATTTTAGTGTCTGGTGTGCTACCAACGGAAAAACACAGCCGGTTATAAAATATGTTAATTTATCCAATTATATGTATTACCAAAAATGGTGCTCAAACTTTGGGGCTTATTTCTTCAACACTTCCCTGGACAGTGCACGTTATGGCTCATATGTGTTTGTCTATTATCTGTACTCTATCAATACACAATTGGTCTCCGCATTATCTTTTTACGACCTGAGAACTTTCCTTTGTTAGTAAAAAATCACAAAAGTATAAACATTCGACTATCAGAACTATTAAAGTTTTATTCTTTCATTTGGTAAGAAATGTACAATGATTGTCACTTTTTAGATCGTAGTAACCCGATATCAGTGTATCGGTAAAGGAATACTTTATAAACAGGATCAAAGAAGATTTATGAATTTGGAAACGCATTGTTTAGTATTTATGAACAATATATCTCATAACAGTTTGGAGTCAAAATTCATTGATATGTCAAGAAGATTATAGGGGTGTATCGCCAAAATAGGGAAAAGATTAAAACGTTATATATTTTGTTAATTAGAGTTTCGTGTACAAAATAATGTAAACTTTGTTTAAAAAAATATTATGTAAAAAGATACCCCATATTATTTCTGCTAGAAATCATAGTATAAAACTTATACTGCCACTTACCGATCCGTATTATTGTGTATTACATAAAATTCTGTGGAAGGATTTGTGTTTGGATAACGTCTATTAAACATTGTACTATTTAGGGAGTACAAATTTTCAGTTTTTATTAAAGTTAAAAAGACATTTTAAACCAGAATTTACTTAATAAATTAAAGTAAATAACAGCCGCAGTGAAACATTAAACATTTGATTAAATATTTTTTTGGCTCAAAACAAATTCTTTTGCCGCCAAAAAAAAAAAAAAAAAAAAAAAAAAAAAAAAAAAAAAAAAGTTGTTAGTTGTGGATATACCTTAATAACGCGCTTAAGAATTTTTTTAGTATCTATGAAAAATTCTCTCTTAATATTCGAAATATGCCGGTGACGTGCCACTTGTTGAAGCCTTGTAATGTAAATTAAATTATATTTTTGACGTGGATTCAACATTAGTATTCTCAAAGTCTGAACAATGGCAACTTTATGAATATTTATAAAAAACGTATAAACTATATATTTTTTCCAGGCTGATTTGATACAAGATAATTAAATATAGTGTCAAAACTGCGTGCTACCGGTTCAAAAAAATGGAGATTTTATATGTAGACATCTATGCATACTGCAAAATAGTAGATGTTATGATCAATCGATTGCTACCAGTATCATTTTTAGGGTTTCGTTCATTTCACGAAATCCTATTACTCCCGCTTCATTGTCTGTCCGTCACAGAGACGGTTCTCAGAAACTATGTAACTTACTGTCATGAAATTTTGTGTACTTATAGCTAAATACATATTATGCAGCTCAAAATCATAAAATTAGAAAAAATCGTATTATTTTAATATACAGAGATAAAAAACCAAAAATCTAACAGCCTTTCCCTATTCAATTTAAACTTTTTTCGTTATAGCAGTTGCCAACAGTTAAAAATCCACAATAAATTTATTTCGACAATAATTGATTTTTTATAGAAAGATTTGCACGTGAAAAAGGAAGTCGAATTAAAAAGTTTCACGAATTGAAAAAGGATTAATATGACGTCATATTGGTAATAAAACGGAAATTTTCAAACATTTCTCAATAATATAAGGAGTATGAGTATGTATAAATACAGAAAGCAGCTTAATATGACGTCATTAAAGAATTAAAAAGAAAATTAATCTGACGTCTAATATTTTGAAGGTCTCTGTACAACATGTTTAATTTTGAAATTATTTTTTTTAATATCACATTTAGTCCACATGACAGAGTGTAGAAACGACGAGAAAAATAGACCGGTAAATTTTTACTTTATAAAAAACATTTTTTTTTTTTTTTTTTTTTTTTTTTTTTTGGAAAATAAAATTTATTTGGATTAATTAAAGGACGGATAAAGTGTTTTGAAGGTAATATTAAGCGAAACACCCGTTGTGCGATCTTCAATCATACATTGATTTGTGGCAGAATTTTTGGGTATATTTTTATGGGGACTGTATATATTTTGCAATTGGATATACATAAAATAATTTAAGCGGGATTATGTTTATTCAAAAGCTTTGTATTTTCCACGAAAATAGTTTTCAGTTTTATTTTCCTTTCATCTGTTTTTATAATTAGCCTTATGAATCATTCCTTCAGCATTTTAAAATATACTTCAGAACTCACATCTTTAACAAAATAAAATACGAAAACTTTACAGAACATAAATTTTCATTTCCATCTGTGTTTCATCGAAATCCTTATGGAGTGTTTCATACTAATTTTGAAACTTTACGATTTCATAAATATTTAGAATGAAAAATCAGAACAGACTGCATTCGTATATTAAGAATTTTATTTAGAATTGCAATTTATTACTTGCTGATGGTAATGAGAGTTTTCAAATTAAAAAAATGGAACAAATTACACTTTGTTGATAACTGCTTTGAGAAAGACGTCAGAGTGATATTGCATAGCATAACAATATATATGTCAAAGATTATACCATATATAAAGAATTAAAGATGATAAATATATTTAATTTCTAGTATTTTGGTAAAAACAATTTCATAAAATGTAGTCATTATGAAAATATTTTCATTAAAAATTTAAACACTCAGTAGAATGTTTAATGGACAGTAATTAAATACATTTTTTCTTTTATTTGTACCAATTATTTTGTCTGGCATACAGGTTTTCCTTTAAATAAACTATTTAAACTACTTAAAAATTACCTTTAAATAGTCTTTAAACTAAGTATTTTAATAAATTATTATTTATTTTAATGATCAGCTAATCGTAATAAGTAGTTTAATACAAGCATATTTAATGAGGCATTGTTGTTAAACCGTGAAATTTTTTAAACAGATTCTCTGCAGACAAAAGCTTTTATGAATTCATATATTAGAAGCTTTTCAATATAAATTTCTAACTTTATTTCATATAAATACTTTAAATATTTTGTCAGCAAATCAATGAATGCGAATTAAAACATGTTTAATATGTATTCACTACAAGATGTTTGAAAATTTATGTTTTAAAAGACCACTTTTAAGAGTTTTTAAAGTAGTTAAACAATCAGTTTTAGAAATGATATTCTCAAATAAACCACGTTGTTTCTACATTAAGCTCGTTTTATTTATCTCATGTTTTTAGTTCATAAACTAGTATATTATCTATTTAATGCATGAACTTTATATTAATGAAGATATGTTAAAATATTTTTAGTCCATATTATCTACAAGCAAATGTTAAAACTTATGTTTAACAGAACACTGTTATTAGTTTTAAAAATAGTTGAACAATCTGTTTTAATATCCATATTGTCAAATAAATCTCGATGTTTCTATATTAAGTTCGTTTTATTTTCTGTTCTTTTTAGTGTATAAACTAGTAAACTATGTATTTGTATGAACTTTTAAACAATAACACTGGTCAACAACATTTTTTTCTACTGGGAAAAAACATAGGTGTTCTATTCTAATTTGAGTGTGCGCATTCCAAATCTGAATTCCAAATTCTTCTATCACGTCAGGATCTATAGTTATAGAAACTGCCAATGTTAAAATTTGACATTGTGACATTGTTTTACACAACTGAAACTTGAGCAATATTATTTGTTTCAGAACATATTAACAATATGTATATGTTATTTTAGATTTATTTTTCTTTGAAAATCCGGATATCTTTATCATACAGAAGTAACTGCCTGGGAGGTGATTTTTCAGTTCACGCCATATCATGGGCAAAGAAAAAGACACTGCTTTTCTTTTAATTCTTAGCCATTGTGTTATCCTTGTATTTCACACAGTACAGCATATAAATAATGCCCACCATTTGCTCTGATCTCCAAATTCCACACCAAAGTAACGATGGTAAGCAGTTTTCACTTTTGAAATAGCAAGATGGCAATAACTTTACATCCTGGCGTGGTAGAGAAAATTGAAGTTCAGATTTGTAATCAGCCCACTCAAATTAGTCTATAACACCAACATTTGTCAAAGTAGCTGACAAAAGTATTTTTTTGTTGAACAGTGTAATTCAACGGAAGATGTATTGAGATGTTTTAGTGTATATTAGTTACATCTATACTAATAAAAGAAAGTTTCGCTCTGTGTGTGTGTGTCTGTGTGTCTGTTGGTGATGGCTAGCAAAATCTAGCCCACCTAGAAGTCTGGAAATTTAGGTGTGGATAGTCCAAGGTCTGCCCATGTGCACCTAAGCCTCAGAATTTTAATATTTTGATAATTAGCCTAGATATTAATTAGATTCTCATTAACCATCGCTTCTAAAATGCCATATTTTTCTGAAAATGGGGCAAAAGAAATGTGAAACCGCAAAATGAGTTGTGTGTTGGGAGTGGGAAGAAAGATTTTAGGTTTACTGGAAAAAGGTTGGGCTACCACAATGACTTTTAACTACGCCTTTTCGACACATGTCAAAATAACAGAAACTATTAGGTCTTTCGACACGAAAATTTGTAGAACTATATAAACAAACAATCGCAAATTCAAGAAGTCAAATTAAAAAAAATTCCATCCGCAACTTTCAGAAATATTAATTAGAAATTTTTAATTTTTCGAGCAATTTAATCTTGCAATGATCAACATGTTTTTTGATGAAAATTTGAACAGTCACAGGTGTCTCGATAATGAAACCGCATAGAAAGAGGTACTAAGAGATTTTTTAGGTGACTCAAATTAACAATTCTAATTAAGCTACGATTTTAAAATTAACACCTTTCGAATCCTCTCTGTTTCCACATTACAAGTTTGTAAAAATTAAAATTATCCGATTCTTATAACCGAAGATATTTATTATTTCGCATTAATTTGACTGCAGAAAAAGAAAATAACGTGTTTCTTTTTCTTTTTTTTCTTTCTACGAGCAAGCATGGCAGACAACATGTCCGTTATCTCTTGAATAAAGAAAGATACAAAACAAGTAAATAAAAAATTGGAATGGTGCTATTAGAAGCTGTATAAAATTATTAAAAATCTTGGATTTTTTTTATTGGAAAAGGCCATGTGCACCTGAGCCTCGGAATTTTAATATTTTGATAATTAGCCTAGATATTAATTAGATTCTCATTAACCATCGCTTCTAAAATTTCATCTTTTAAATCAAAATGGCGAAAGAAACGGACAGGCGCATTGGATTTGCAACCGGAAATGAACGAATTCGAAATTATTTAACTAATTAGCGAATTTTAAGAAAACTAATTGAGATATCAAAGTGAAAATTTCTGAGCATATGTAAAAAAATATTCTGTATCTGACTATGTAATTTTTGAAAAAAATCGGTTTGTATTTTTTTTTTAATTTACGCAAAAAACTGCCAATAATCTGCCGGCGCCAGTGAAAACTATCCGAGAAATTTTCAGACAGGGATCGGCTTTCATTAAAAACTGAACTACAAAAGAGATCTGTTTCTCTGGCCGATCCCTCTCATTCAGTTTGCGAAAATGAAAGGAAATAATTGCCAAATTTTACTAATGAACAAATATTTAGGTAACTAATTAAGATATAGATTTGAAATTGAGGTCGGGAAGGGGGTGTCATCTGCCGGCTATTTTAGCGTAGCTTCTTCGTTATGTTCTAATTATCAGAAAAATGTAATTCTTTTTTTTTAAATGATCGCGTTAATGTACTTGACGGTGGTTCTCTTGAACAAATTATTCATTATATTTGCGGGTATGGGGAGGGAGGGGGTTAACGACTTTCTCTGAGATTGTAATTATCTCGGGTCCGGGCAACGCCGGGCGGGTTAGCTAGTAAACATTTAAAAATATATACTTTAACACTTTAAGAGAAAACTGTTTTCTTTCTTTTTTTTTAAAGTCGTATAACAATCAGTTTTAAAATTCATATTGTCAAATAAATCACGGTGTTTCTACATTTTCTGGAAAACAAATTGAAGAACCCAGCTTGTTTAACTAGCAGAGATAGGAGGTAAAGTGGGCAGGTAGTTAATGGTTTTCGACACATGTCACCGGTTTCATTAGGCGAGCAAAGTTTTAGAGATTCCCGTTAAAACATCATTCCGTGTCAGTAGTTTTATTCCAAGAAAAATCTATATCGTTCCTATAATAGAGGGTTAGAAAAACCGTTAAGATTTTAAACAAGAACGAAAAATCATGCGTCAAGCATAGATTATGTAGCACTTTCCAACGCTTCCAAAATAATTTTACAAAACATACCGTTTAATAAGCTAAAAGATAACATCTAAGTAAACAATTTGGAAAACGCATAACATATTTAAAAACATAATTTCAGAAATTTCCAACAGATACAATATTCGGAAAAATATCCGAATACTTTTATTCAGCCCTGTATATGATCTATAGATTTGTATATGCTAGGATGCTAAATTTTAGTTTAGTTAGGAAACGCGTAGCACAGTTTAAAATTGTCTTTCTGGAGTTTCTGTCAGTAAACGGAAATGTGTTCGCGAACTTTTGTGCTGCCCTGTATAGGATCTACAGAATTTATACACACCACGTAATAGACAAAAAGCGAGTTAAAATTAAAATCGCGTTTAGTAACTTAAAACGCACTTCCAGGAATTAATGTTAACAGACAGTAGAGAATTCTTTTGTGTGTCCCTGTAAATGAACGATGACTGCTATACACACACTATTCTGTAGTAAGCCTCTTGTAATGCACCTTAGATATATATATATGTAAATTTCAATGCGTTTAAAATAGTGAAACATTATTTAAATAAACCGCAGACGATTTTTCTCCATAGACGTCATGTAACGGAATTCTTTTGACTGTCCCTGTAAAGCAACTATAAGTGCTATGCACACCCTATTCCATATTAAGCTTCTTCTAATGCACCTTAGTGATATATATAAATTTCAATGCGTTTAAAATAGTGAAACATTATTTAAATAAACCGCAAATGATTTTCCCCATAGACCGCAAAGTAACGGAATTCTTTTGAGTGTCCCTGTAATAAAACTATAAGTGCTACACACTTCCGTTGAAATAGGGAACATGCTATAGATAACGACAATAACATATAAAAATTGCAGAGCAATCCGAGCATATTTACGGGAGTTAGAGCACGGACAGACGGCAGACGGCCAGACGGCAGGCGGCCAAACGGCAGACGGCAGACTGCCACACGGCCAGACAAACCGAAGTCATAAGCACTTTTCAACTAGGTTGGAAAGTGCTAAAAAGGATGTTTCTTTTGAAGGCTGATTCAACCGCCATCGAATTCCAGCGGCCACGCCCTGGAAAAAGCATTTGTCCTACATTTGTCTTCGACTGTAGCATCAGCGTATAAAAAGTGACCGTAGAGAAGAAAAGTTTTTCTTTAGTGGCGTGTGTCTGTAGTTTGGTTAGCCAGAAATTCCAAACATCGCTCATCGGTGCAATTTATGGGTTCATGAGATCGTTGATATGCGTAATGTTGCTAATCTAGTTAAAACAACTGTGGACAGATTCTGTTTGTTTTCATTTTGTTGATGATGTATTACCATTTGAAATTTTTTTTCCGAACAAAGCTAAATCATTTTGCGGTTTATAATAACCGACGAATTCTTCTCATAAACGATTTTTAAGAGTTAAAATATAGATTTATTTTTTGTATTTACATTTAATGAGTAGATGTATGTTCCTTTAAATCAATTTTATTATTTTATTCAGTTAAGAGCGGAAAAATCGTTTAAATATTACAATATGTCGTACTTTATGACAAACACTAGCTGCAAAAACGTTGCAATTATGATTCTCTAAAATGTGATATGCAGGATATGGCCTATGTCACGCCCCACAAGGGTTTGGCTGCGGCACAGAGAAAATAATTTATTTTTATGAATATATCCACTATTTGTGGCTTGCGTCTTCATCTGTTACACTTTTACAGGATTTTTAAAGATATTAAAGCGACTTAAATATATTTAGTCAGAGTAATAAACAAAAATAGGCTAACTTCTATTTTAATAGACATTTTTTTCTATAAAAGGGACATTGCAAGTAAGAAAATTAATGAACGTTAGAATAATCTACATCTACATAAGACATCATCATTGCTAAATATCGAATTGAAATTAATGCATACAAGTATAATATTATTGTGAACCCCAAAACTGCAAAATTATCACAGGCACTGTAAAATTTACAGCTGCCAATCAAATGAGGGACTTCCTCAATGGTGATATTTCAAGACCTTGTCTTGGCCGAAGTACCACAGGTAACAGATGGGTGTTGGCCAACTTTAGGAAATAAACTCCAACAGGCTTAATGCTTGGGGCTATGGTTCAGATATCCATGATCATGTATTTAGAAACTGGATTCATCTTTATAAATCACTATGTATATTAATTACTTTAAAAGTTTATGTAAAAAAATATTTAAGTAACAATTATTTTACGAACGTACTGTAATAAAGATAATAATTTTGGATTGATCGCAAGAATAATGACCAAAATTCAATGTAGTAATGATTTGTATGTATTATCATAAAGTGGTTAAGTAATTTCTAATAAAATCTTTATTAGTAATGAATGTGTAGATTTTCTAAAATAAATGCTTGCAGTTAATTTTTCTAACAAAAATTTAAAACTTTTAATCTCTGTAATTCACTTAACTTATTTGTTTTTAATATAATGCACTATAACAATATTTATATTGAATTTAGCTTTGATGAACAATTCAAACAGAATGTAAATAAAAATTTGAGTCATAACCATTTGCTTTTCCGGTTTTTAAGTAAGTTTACATCGATTAAACAAATAAATCTGCTGAGAAGGTTTTTGCGAAATAGCTTGTTTATGTGTACTGATTTTTAAACAGTATTTTGTTTTACAAAGTGTACTTCAGCAAATGTTCATTTAAATTATCTTTAGTGTTTTATTACTTCCGCTATTTTAAATCAATTAAATACACGTTAAAAAGTAAAATCATTACGGATAGTTAAGTAAAGTGCATTACAGTCGAGACCTTTTGATGGAAGCTATTTCGGTAAGATAAGTTATTCTATTTATCGAAATATTACATTAACAATTATAATTACGAATCTAGAATGTCTGAGAATTCTTGAGCAGATTACAAAATTGTGTTTAAATATTACTTTTAACTGTAAATGACCTTTTTAGCATAAATCGTAAAGCTTTTAAAATATTTGTTTTTCAGAATTGTGGTTTATAAAATCCGATAGATGGTGCTAAATGTTTCCTAATGAAGACTGTGCGAGAAATATGCAATTGTTGTGTCATCAGTAGAGGTCTAATGTGTGTTAAACCATATGGGGAAGTTTGTCATTAAAATTTAAAGAACGGTACTATTAATAATAGTTATATTTCTCTTTTAAAAATTTAACTAAGCGACGGCAGAAACGCCAGAAACGCACAGGCTTTGCGCAATATCATGATCAAGCTTGGATACTTTGCGCCAGATGAGACGCTCATGAAAGTTAGTGAAAGCTTCTGCTGAAGGCCAGGAAATTGTTGAGTAAATAAAAAGAATAAAATAAAGCAGTTAATTTCGCATTCCAAACCTGACCAATCTTGAAATATTACATCTGTAAATAAATTTCATGCTGATAAAATTAACTCTCTTTGTTTGCCAGTAATTTTCCGTTTCCCCAAAACAACTTTAATCGGGTGTAGACAAAAATATATTTAACAGAATTTAATTTTAAGATGTATGGAAAAAAGAAGATATATGAAACGTATTTTACAAACAAATATTGCGAAAAAATTTAAATTAAAATTAATTTCGCAATTTTTTTAATGAAAATGCAGGAAATCTCTCAGGCGCTCAGAGGGTTAAAATATTGAAAATGATGCATATAAATGATGACACTCTGTGAGGTAATAATTTCGCAGATATGCTGAGTTCAGAAAAAAAACTTTAGTACAAATTTTTAATGATGAATCCACATTTAAATCATGGCCTAATTAATAATCACTATCATAGGGTATGAAAAATGGACGCACCTTATACTGCTAATCAACAGAGTTACTGATCCTATGAAAATTTATGTATTGTGTGAATAAAGATATAAGCCCTTTCATCTTCCACTTAATAACATTAAATGGTGACATTTGTATTTGAGTGTTACTCTTTTTCGCATTAATCAAGTTCAAATATTGAAATAACATCGTTTCAAGCAATATGGCGTGCCTCTGCACTGGTTAACGTGCACTGAATGCCAAAATAAAACTGAAGCAGATAAACGCCCAGCAAAAGAATTCGTCGTGATTTTGCAATTCCGTTGCTTCCTATCTTTTCAGATTTAAATACATAGTTCGATAATTTTTTAGATGATTGTTAGTATTTGGCATGAAGTCGAATATTGCAGAGCCATATTACAAGCATTTAAAGGGGCAACAATACTTGCAACGAATAAATAAAAAATGCTAATCTTATCCATTCAATTTAAGTTATATCGTGTGCTGAAAATTATAATGGCATAACTAGTAAAAATTTACCTTTCAGTTAATGAATGACGCCAGATTGAAGAAAATGTATTTTCAAAATATCTAACATATTTTCCGATTGCTAATCTTTGCTTTATTTAATCGTCAATTTCTGCGATTTAAAAAAAAAACAAAACAAAATGTCATTCTATTTGAAAAAAAAAGACAGTTAGTTTGAATAAAAATTTCCCCAGATCTGGCAACACTGGAGCTAACAGTCCCCTCCTGTACCACAATTACCACCTCCAATTGGAATAGTCACCTTTTTTTGTGGAAGAACCCTAAGATGAATCTTGAAAAAACATTGGCGAATATTATGCCATAGAAGAGGTGGGAAACACTGATTCTTAAAAAAGTTTTAGAAAGCATTTAAATGTGTTATTTTTTCCTTATTAGATACACTTTTTGTACTACGCCCTTACGATTAAATATATATACATATATATTGTTGACAATTTTGTATACAAGAATATTTTGATTTTCTTAAATATTTATAGGGTTTATTTCTTAAATTAATAATTATTATTCAAACAATTACTTTTTTCTTTTCACGTAAAATGTAAATATGCACGCTGTAAGCTGAAATGTTTGAAATTGAGACACATAAGTGTCTGAAAGCGATGGTTCAAAAAGGTGACGCTTTATTTAAAAAAACGGCAGCCAATCCAGAAAATTTGCAATTATTTTTGTATTCAGCAGACCAAATTTATTCGAAATCTGTAGTCCAACACCGTGATATAAAATCACTGTTCTCCGGTGTCATAAATATTACAGTACTTGAAATTGATTGTATTTTGTTCATATACTTTTATGTTTTCATTACGCACTTAAATTTTTATTAAAGATTTAAAGAATTTTGTCCGAGCTAGATCACTGAATTAATAATATTTTTTTAGGCAAAATGTTATATAAATTTGCTTATATTACAGATTTTATTCTTCTAGTCAACTGAAATTTTACGCTGCATTTTTATTTTGTAAACAATATAAGCGATTCTAAATATTTAAAATATTTTACTATAGCTAGAATAAAATTAAGTTCAAAATGATGTTAAATTTTTCATAATTTTGTATAGAAAAATAATCATGATATAACCCCAGAAAGAGAAATGTGAACATAAAAAAGGGATTTTGATAGAAAAAAGAAAATAAAATCACATCCATGCAATAGAAAATTGTAAGAAAAAAATAATTTTATGTTTTCCTCTCTAGAAGTTGAAAATACGTTGAGTGGATTTGAAAATAAAAAAATGTGATCAAATAACCTGGTTTTTATATGGTCGATGAAAGAAATTTTGGGGAGATATTCTCTAGACAAATATACGAAATATATATATATAATCAGAAAGATTTATCAAATAAAATAACAATCTTCAGAAATATATTCTTTTTTAACTGTGCTATGATATAATAGCTTAAGAGGACGAATAACAAATGAAATAAACAAAAGTAGCTTTTAATGGAAAATATACTAACGTAACGAAAAAATAGAAAAAAACCAAAAAAATTACCTTTATTACTAGAATTTGAAATTTATTTAGTAATTTTTTAAGATAACACATTGGGTAAGGGAAACTATTTTTCATTTCTTGTATGAAAATAATAATGAGAAATTAGGCTTTTAACCTCAGATGACGTATTAGTTCAGTGAGAAATATTTTAGAAATTTTGCATTAAAATTCATATAGTTCCTCATGCTGTATTATTTTTTAAGATTAGATTCTAGGAGGCAAAGTACTAAGGTAGACATTTATTTTTATTTATCATGATTTTATACCTTGGATTAATTATTATATGGCTAAAATTAATAACGGAAACATGAAGTAGAGTTACGATATGAAAAAGGAAAATCACATCATTCTAACTGAAGGTAGTGAGAAAAAATTCATTCTATGTTACCCTTTCTTAAAGTTCAAACCATTTCAGTAGATTACTGTGCAAGTGCGTGTGATTAAAGAATCTGTTTCTTATTTGGTTGATAAAAGGGAATTGTAGAAATGTATGCTCTTAGTATAGATAAAAGATAAATATAAAGGAAATTATTCAGAAGACTAACTGGGTTTTACTGTTCTAGACCGTCAAATTGGGGGTATTCAGCAAAATAATAAACGTTCTTGATTTCGTTTGAATTACTCTCTAACTGTTTGCAGCAATACAAATTCGGCATTCCATCCTTTCATTATCAAAAATTAAAAGCGTAATCTTATTACGTTATGTCATGAGAAACTAAGTTAAACTGAGGAAGCACAAATAATACATTTTCATAACACGCAAGCTATGCTTTAAACAAATTTGGGTACTTACGTATTATCCGCACTCTGAAGATACAACTGCGTCAACAATGGTACGAATAATACTGATTACAGTAACCCTTATTGTTTGACTAACATATAGTTTATTTATTACAGTTTATTTATTTATTATAGTTTATAGTTCATTTTTTATTATAGTTTATAGTTTATTTTTTATTATATTTTAAAATTTATTTTTATTATAGTTTATATATTTTTTTAGTTTAAAGTTTACAGTTTTTGTAATTTATGTATTATAATTTATTCATTTTGTTTTATTCTATTTTTATATACTTTACCATTTTTAACAATGCTATGTATATAATAATGTTGAATGACTATTTTGTAGGTGATTGGAAAAGATAAACTAGATTGGCTATTGATAAACCTTTTTGGCGATCTTTCTTCAGGGTCCCGATAATACGTAACTACCCAAATTTGAATTCGTTCTTTAAAAAGTAAATTCACGAAATGCTTTAAAAAATCATTTTTCATGTTATATAAGAATTATCAAACATAAAAAAAATTAGTTATCAAATAGCGCCTATTCAGTTATTCGACAATCATATAGCAAAAAAAAATAAAAGTCTTTTAACGTTACAAAACGATTAATTTTCATTAAAAAAGGTGTGTCTAATCAAATTAATTGTCATAGCTAGCAAGATTATCAAACGAGCAAAAAACTTTCAAACAATTTTTGCCTCTACGAAAATTTTCAGAAAGCCAGTAACACCCATTCTTCAATATATTTCTATGTGTTTCTATTTCATAAATCTATACGCAAATATACAAGTTGAGTGGACTAAAACTTATCTTCTGAAACTAAAACCGGAATTCTTTGGTTTATAAGCAATGAAGTCTAAGAATATTTCTATTTTATTCTCTGCACGCAGACAAAGTGTGTATGGTTCACCATGCTTTTCCATACGATAAAAATCTAATTCAATTCAATTATTTTTCACGCTATTATTTAAGTTAGGAATTAAATTACAAATGAAATTACAAATGCCGATAACTCAAAACATAAACATTTTAAAAGTTACCTTATTTCTCCAAATTAATTTTATTAACCATCTTTCTAAAAATATAATTTTATGCAGATTTATTTGAAAAAAAAAATAAGTTTTAGGAAAAATTGTCGATTGGAGTCTACAGCGTGTCAGCACCGTATCTCCTTAGGACAGTTACATGATTTACACTAATATATACATATAAATGATACAATAATTATTTTCAGAAATACATTCTTCTTAAATGTGTTATCAAGTGTTTAATTAAATGGCACAAAAAAAAGAAGAAAAAAAACGAATAAAGCTAAAAAGAAATTCGAATTAAAAATGTAAAATTGATTTCAAGGGATTGTTTCTTAACTGTATTGCTTTTATGTATTCGTACCGCATTCGGATTTACCTGTTTTAATGAGTACTTTGGCACAGAGTATTGTTTGAGCAAACTCGTATTGCTATAATACTTACTTTAATTCCCATTGATGCCAAAATATCTCGAAGAGATAGAAGATAATGCCTGAAAACTTTTAATACGCTCAATTCATGATGAATCAATACATTTAAATTTATGACACGTCGTGAAAAAAAAAGAAAAAAAACCATAAACATTACTATGACCATGTTAGGAATTTAAAAAAAGGACCGATTTTTAAGTTTGTTAGATTCTACACTGAAAAACAAAATGTTTCTGAATTTAGAAAAACTTTACGAAAATATAACATAACGCCTTCAGAGTTATCCACGATTTCGAAGTGCATTCTATCATTTTCAGAAACCTTAGAAACCAATATATTCCAGAGATTCAAAGAAATATTTCGGAAACAAAAATTTAATTTGCTGCCTGATTCAAGAACAATTAAAAAACCGAAACGTTTCCGAGTACTCTTTTAGTGTATTAGTCAGTTTTCTCAACAAAAAATATTGTTTTTTCGGATGCTATGAACTCTCAAATAAACATTTTTAACTGGGTAACAGAATTGTACATTAGGGTGGAACGAATAAACTTTGTTTTTAATTTCAAAATGCTATAGTTTTCAAAAGTTGCCTTTGATCAAAATAAAGACGGAAATTAAATATTAGAGTAATTGGATTATGTTTTCAGGTGTCGCAAGAAGGGTAAACTTTAGGTTTTTATTACAATTTTGACAATTTTCGCAGTTATGTAAAATAATAATAATAATAATAATTTGAATATGCTATAGTTTTCAAAAGTTGCTTTTGATCAAAATAAAGACGGAAGTTAAATGTCAGCGTAATTGGATTATGTTTAGAGGTGCCGCAAGAAGGGCGAACTTTAAGTTTTTGTTAAAATTTTGACAAATTTCACAATTATGTTTAATATTTTTTCAATGGGCTATAGTTTTCATAACTTGTCTTTTAAATCGGTTTTCATCAGTTTTAAATCTTTTTAATTAAACAACATGGTAAACTTACTGCGTAATACATTTTAATTACAAAAATATTGAAACATAAATAGTATACAATGAGGTAGAAACAGAACAAAGTTCAGAAGAGAACACTATGCTATCCAAATTTTTTTATTGCCTCTACGTTCAGTGTCTCTGAAACCTCAAGTAATCCAAATCATAGTCAAATGCGCATGAAATTGCGATTTGTGGCTTCTACTTGCGATCGAACTTGAGTATCAGACAAAATTGCTGCAACAATTCCAAATGCCGCTCTGCGGGATTTTGGTCTGATAAGTGATGAAGAAAGAAGTATGGCAGAAATGTATTGACAGAATGAATATTAGATGAGAACAAATAAAGAACCAAAAAAGATATGTAGAAGAAACTGTAAAACTAATTACAGAAAGTATTTTTTTTTCATGGAAGAAAAGACAAGACTATTGTGCAAGAGAAGAAAGGAACTAAGTATTACAAAATAACTGTTATCGAAGAACATATATCACTTGTTCCAGAACTTGGATCAAAATTTTCAAGACACGTAAACTCGATTTCTGGCACTGGAAAAGGTATAAAAGACAACATAATGACATTTTTGAATGGAAACAACCAATACTTAAACATTACTGCAATTGGATATGATGGAACTGCCTCGAACACTGAATTGAATAATGGTGCGATTGCTTTATTGGGAAAAAAATATGAAAGCCACTGCAGTACTTGATTTGTCTGTTTCATGCAAATGAACTACCCGTTCGTCATCGATTTTCTTTCCTAGAGGAAAAAACTAAAAATCCAAATGGATTTGGAGTGAAAAGAAGGAAACAACAGAAAAAGTGTTATGAACTTCCAATGACTGAGTTTTCACCTATTGAAAATGACTTTCCATTGCTAAACTTTAAGGATAATTTAAGTATGGACCAAATATATTTCTTAAAAATGTGTAACACAATCTCCGTTAGAAGTTGCTCTTCTGATTTGTCTATGAAGAAACCAGAAAAAAATTTGTCATTCACCATGGTTCACCTTTGCGAACAGAATAATTCGCTTGTATGTGGGAACAGAATATCCATATACTGACTGAGTACATTTTGAAAGTGTATGCAACTGTTTGGTTTAACATAAAGTTGAAACCATCTTCTATCTATGGACGAAGTACTTGTGAAAACGTGTCAGCTATTTACAATACCTCAATTACACTCCTAAAAATGTAATCGATCCAATCAGCCAATGCAATGCATACTTTGCTGCACATGAAAACATACTCCATTGTATGCTATCATGTGATAGAAGTCATTAAAGAGTTTGCATTATCGGTTAATCTGTAAAATCTGTTTGCATTATCTGTAAAAGCAGGGGCTGGAAATAAAGTTGGCATCAGACTTTTTCTTTATTCCTGTATGTATAAACTTTGATGTCACGGACTATATTGATATGATTCATTGGCATGATGTTAAAGTAACATAACCTTCTATGACGATGTATATTGCTGACTACAAACTAAAGCAGTAAATAAAGCATGCAGAAGAACCTGATCATGAGAGTCAACTTCAATTTTTCCCTATGCCACACACAAGCAGTTAAAAGGATTGTTAAATAAGTTACCGAGTCATCCTTGTCAGTTTGCAGCACTTCTGAAAGAGATGCATTGATAAAAAGCGAAATAAATTTTCAAAAGATCATGCCAAGATGTGAAAGAAAACACACACACAAAAAAAAATCCAATGTGTGAGTGTGATAATTATATGGACCATGTGTGATTACTATGGACATTAGAGAAAAATTAATGTTTCTTAAAAATAACATTTTGCCTTTAAAAACAATATAAAGTCAAACCTCTTCTAACGGAAATATGTACGGTCGTACGGAGTATATATACAATCACCCCTCTCTTACGGCCAAATTAAAATTTCTCAGCGAACATTAACCTCTCGTTATAACTAACAACAAATCTCCTGCAGTCACCTCATTTTTTCAGACATTTTTTTTTGGTCACATAGGTGTCCGTTAATCAGAGGTTTCACTCTTTTAAAGTTTTTCTAAATAAGCATGATTTGTTTTACTAAGATACGATAATTAAAGATTGCATTTCTTTCATTTCAATGTAGTACTACAAAGAATATGTTACTGTAAAATTACTAAAAATTAATATGATGAAAATCGCTAAATTCTACAAAATAATTCTTTCTGTAATGGCATCTAAAAATTCGTAATACATAGAATGTGCAAGTTTTCTGCAAAAATATCATATTTTGATTATTCTGTTTGCAAAATATATGCTTGTTATGTTAATAATCAAGAAAAGAACTTTTTTTAAAAAAGGGCAATTTTTATCGTTTTTTCATAGAAAAGTCCTTTTTGAAGCTCTTTGCGGCACCTGAAAATATTTTAGTACAGCAACAAAATTTTATATTCTTCATTCTAATCCCAAAAGGCAACTTTTGCCAACTATAGCAAATTTGTAACTGAAAAAAATAATAATTAACCATTATTTTCGTTCCACCCTATTGTACATGCAAGAGTAAGAAAATAATGCTAATTTTAATAATAATGCTAAAGCTGTTAAATTAGTATGTTTGTCTGTTGAAAATTAAAATGTTTATTTGAGAACTGCATCCGAAAAACCAATATTTTGTTTTAAAAAAATAAGTAATGCACCGTCAAAACTACTCGGAAAAGTTTGGATTTTTTTCTTCTTTTGGAACTTTTGTTTCGAGTAACCCACTATTCCGAAAGCGTTTTTACCTTCAGAAAACTGATAATCCAATTTAGTTTCATGATTTAATTAGGCCTTTATAAAACCAAAGTTTCATTTGCTGCCGCTGATTTTCGGAAATGTTTTCGTGTAGTTTTTATAGTGTATTACAGTTTAATTATAAAAAATAAATATGTACAAACTACGCTCAATTATTACTCAATTATGCCTTTATTTAAGTTTTTGTGATGTAAGTGTCCTTTTCCATGGCATCCGTGGCCATGTCAGAATTAAAAAAAAAATCAAAATCTTGTCAAAATAAAGAAAATATGACCACGAATATAAGGTTATTTATTAAGCATAAATGAAAACATCCATGCAATGTTTAAGATTTTTTTCATACTTTTATAAAATATATTTGTTTTTTGCTATTTTGTACCTTTTCGGGAGAACGAGCCATTAATCAGTTTTCTCAAACCGGAATATCGGTTTTTAAGATACTATCAATTCTCAATTAAACATTTTGAGCTGCATAACTGAATGTATAAATTCGAAAGTAACAAAATAATTTCTTAATGTTAAAACACAATGCTGTAAATTTATCATGTTTGTATGACAAACATGTTTGTTGAACATCAAAATGTTTACATGAGAATTGATAGCATCCGAAAAACCCATATTCCGGGTTGAAAAAACTGATTAATATACGTTAATAAAAGAAAACTGCCCAGTTTAACTGAGGGTATTGAGCTCACAGGCTATTCACACTAATTGTATATTATATTCTTATTTCAAAGAATTTGAAATAAGCACCTCGAAAAAAAAATCCACAGTATATTAAGGGGTGGGTGATCCCCCCGTTCCCCCTTATAATTAACCAATGAACCCCCAAAGCTAATCAGGGAAGCCTCTTATTACAATGAACCTATATAAATATTTGAAGAAAATCGGATAATTCTGCATGAAAAACCCATTTATCTAAATTAAGGGGGGTTAGCCTCCCGTTCCCCCCTTTATACTTAACCAATGAACCCCCAAATCTAATGAGGAAAACGCCTTATCACACTGAACCTATATACAAATTTTGAAGAAAATCGGATAATTCTGCATGAAAAACCCATTTATCTAAATAAAGGGGGGGTTTAGACCCTCGTTCCTCCCTTTATACATAACCAAAAAACCCTCAAAACTAATCAGGGAATTGCCTTATCACAATGAACCTATAAACAAAATTTGAAGCTAACCGGTTATTTCTATCATGAATTATCATGTTACGTATATACGTACATAGAGAACAGAACCGGCAGGCACATTAGTTCTCAGGCTTTGATAGCCTTGAGCTAAAAATGACTAGAAAATATCTGAAAATCAGCTGCAGCAAAGTAAACTGCGTTTTTATAAATGCATATTTAAATCTCGAAAATGTATTAGTTTCTGAGGTTTGTATGTATAAAAAACGTTTTTTTTTAAATCGCTTTTAACTCGGAAGAGGTTATTGTATATTTTTGTTTGCGTTTACATTATATTTTCCTAGATTAAGAGGTTTTTTTCCTTTAAAGTGTAGTTCATTGCAGAAAAACTATTTAAAATGCTAAATGTTTTACCATTTCGTTTATCATAAAATATTTTATATATTTTTTTCTTTATGGAGAAAAAGCCCGATTTCTTCTGAAATCTTATTTTTAAAACAATCCCATGTATTTTGAATATTTATAAGATTCGATCTGTTATAGCATTGAGGTTGAAATATTTTTCTAATATTCATAATTCCCTACCGCGAAACATTCAGGGTATAGCTAAAAAACGAGAAACGAGACCATAAAATAGGGTTACGATATAAAATGGAAAAGGAAAATATCACATCAACGTAATGGGATGTAGTAAGAATAGAAACAATTTTATACTTTGCTTCTTGGAACTTGAAATTCGTTGAGTGGATTTATGTGAAAAAGTGAATGAGATCAAAGAATCGGATTTTTGTTTGATGGATGAATGGAATTATGTGATAGTGTGCTGTAATCACAGATAAAAGATAAATATGGTAAGAAGGCTTTAGCAAATATGTATAAATGCGTCTTTAAATCTTGAAAATATATTAGTTTCTGAGGTTTCTAAAGAAGAAAAACTAAATTTAAATTTAAAACATGTCGTGAAAAAAACTATAAACATTACTACAACCATGTTAGAAATTTAAAGTAGTTCTTTGTACTGGAACAGAACTTTCAAAATCCGGGTGAATTGACACATTTTTAAGTTTATTAGATTTTAAACTGAAAAAAAAATGTTTCTGGATCTAGAAAAACTTTACAAAAGTATAACATAATCCCTTCAGAGTCATCCACAATTTCGAAATGCATTCTTTTATTTTCAGAAACATTTTTGAAATCATATTTAACTAGGAAGTGGTTATAGTATTTTTTTGTTTGTTATTAGTGTGACATTGTTGACTGGAA
Organism: Maratus michaelseni; assembly: GCA_963931845.1. NCBI lineage: Eukaryota > Metazoa > Arthropoda > Arachnida > Araneae > Salticidae > Maratus > Maratus michaelseni. The sequence goes on along the minus strand of OZ007590.1, from coordinate 104,625,708 downwards.
TATCTGACAATATTTTAAAAAGTTTTCGTAATCGTAGAAAACTTCAAATATAGTGGAGAGATTCATGTTATTGCATTAGTCGAAAAAACCATAGGTTTCCCTCCTGTCAGGAAAAATTAGTCAGAAGAAAACTTCATTTCAAACAGACACTTCTTTCACCTGAAACATTTTTTATTAGAGAGACCTCGACAGGTTGGAAAGGAGAAAGAGTGATCTTCTTAATATATCCACAATTTAGAACCATCTAGTTCAAAGGTTAGAAGAGATCTGATTAAACTTTTGCACTGACAAGACCGCCAACATTTTAGGCATGCTAATCTGCCAAACCATCAAATGCCTTTTTGAAAGTTACGAATAAATGTACTTTAACATTTTTGAGCGATGAACACCAATCGTCTACCAGTAGTGGCGACTTATCAATTAAGCCACTTTAGAAATATAACCCCGTAGTTATTTTGGGAGAAGAGGCAAATGTGCCATGAGAGTTTATCAAAATTCTTGATATAGCATTATTATGCATCTGAAAATTAAATGAAAACTGCACTTGATTTTAATCACAAGATACAAAGAAAAGAAAGGGCAGATGTTAAATACATTTGGACAGTACATTAATTTGCAGAATAGAAACAGCATATAATTGAACGAGAAATGTATCTAACGTTTGATAAAAAAATAACTGCGAGCATTTTGACATGCGAAAAATATTGCTTTTGAGGTTTAAGTCAAAAATAGATTTTGAATAAAGATACTATATCATAATTGCATTATATTTTCCTAAATAAATTAAGAGTTCTTTTTAATTTACAATGTAGTACATATATATATATATATATATATATATATATATATATATATATATATATATATATATATATATATATATACATATATATATATATATATATATATATATATATATATATATATATATATATATATATATATATATATATATATATACATATATATATATATATATATATATATATATATATATATATACTAGATGGAACCCGTCAAAATTTGACGGCAAACAACTTGATAATACCATAAAAGTAAAATTTATAGTTGCTTTAACTTGACAAATTTCATAGTGGGGAGCATAATATGATTAAGTGGTCACAGACTTTTCCATCGATAAATCACATGAGGGGTGTATGCAAAATTTAGAAAAGTACACCCTTGGGGGGTCAAAGTGGGGGGATGGACATGGGAGATGCATAATATGATTAAGTGGTGACAGACCTTTCCAATGATATATAACATGAGGTTGTGTGCAAAATTTAGAAAGTACCCCTTGGGGGGGGGGGGGGGCAAAGTGAGGAGATGGACACCGGAGATGCATAATATGATTAAGTGGTCACAGACCTTTCCAATGATATATAACATGAGGGTTGTGTGCAAAATTTAGAAAGTACGGGGGGGGCAAAGTGGGGAGATGGACATCGGAGATGCATAATATGATTAAGTGGTCAAAGACCTTTCTAATGATATATAACATGAGGGTAATGTGCAAAATTTAGAAAGTACCCTTTGGTGGGGGCAAAGTGGGGAGATGGACATCGGAGATGCATAATATGATAAAGCAGTTACAGACCTTTCCAATGATATATAACATGAGGGTAATGTGCAAAATTTAGAAAGTACCCTTTTGGGGGGGGGCAAAGTGGGGAGATGTACATCGGAGATGCATAATATGATTAAGCAGTTACAGACCTTTCCAACAATATATGACATGAGGGGTGTCAACAAAATGTAGAAAAGTATCTCTTGGGGGGGGGCAAAGTGGGGAGATGGGCATCGGAGATGCATAATATGATTAAGTGGTCACAGACCTTTCCAATGATATATGACATGAGGGGTGTCAACAAAATTTAGAAAAGTATCCCTTAGGGGGGTGGGGGGGCAAAGTGGGGAGATGGACATTGGAGATGCATAAAATGATTAAGTGGTCACAGACCTTTCCAATGATATATAACATGAGGGTAATGTGCAAAATTTAGAAAGTACCCTTTGGGGGGGGGGCAAAGTGAGGAGATGGACACCGGAGATGCATAATATGATTAAGCAGTCACAGACCTTTCCAACAATGTATGACATGAGGGGTGTCAACAAAATTTTGAAAAGTGCCCCCCTTAGGGGGGAGGGGGCGGGATGGACCCCGGAGATGCATAACATGAATAAGTGGTCAAAGACTTTTCCACCGATATATCACATGAGGGGTATGTGCAAAATTTAGAAAAGTGTCCCACTTGGGGGGGGGGGATGGACACCGGAGATGCATAACATGAAAAAGAAGTCACAGCCATTTCAACTTGCAACCTTTTTCTCGAAGGCATTTGACAATATTAATTTTTTTTTTACCCAAGACAATTTAACGATATTCTTATTTTTTTTGCGTAATTCGTCAAACGTTCATGGAAAAAATCAGGAAATTCGCTAATCAATAGTTGATAAATTATAAAATTCAACAATCGATAGCAGTAAAATTGGTCAATCGATAACGGAAAAATCACGAAATTCATCAAATGGTCTCCCGTAAAAAAAATTGTCCTGCACACTGATGTGATGATAAAAAGGGTTTTGAAGTATAGGACAAAATTAGCACTTGCCAAACAGCGAGTAATACTGAAAATTTGGCAATGGACTTTATTGCCACCACTGGTCAAACATAATAGTCACACTCACCAATTGCGATGATTGAATGGAAAAAGATTTTTTTTCTCTGCTGTCGCGCGACAAATTTTGAAACCATTTGGTAAATTTCATCCCCGAAATTGGCAGATTGTGAATTTTTTTCTCGAAGAAATTCGACGATATTCGAAAAATTTTTCTCCCGAAACCAGTTGATGAATTTTGCGATTTTTCCACTGCGTAGATTAATGAATTTTGCACTTCTTCCGCTATCGATTGACGAATTTCGAATTTTATCGACTATCGGTTAACGAATTTCACGATTTTTTCCATGAACGAACAAATTGCGCACTTTCTGCTAATTGACACATTTCGCCCTTTACAATTCAGTCAATGAGTTGAACGTTGTTTCTTTCGAGAAATGTCAGGAATGAAACAATGATTCTTTAGGTTGAATTTACTTCGTTCAATGCCCCATGGAAGAATGTGTGCGATGCAGCAACGGGCGTCACAGACTTTTTAAGGGCACCTGCAGACTAAAAACATCTAACCAATCTTCGCGGGGGGAAAAATAACAGATTTTGTCAAATGATTGAGGAAAAAACACTACTTTATCAAAGGATAATGGGAAAACATGACTTTTGTTAAAAGACCACAGAAAAAACGTAATTATGCAAAAGGATCGCGAAAGATAAGCAAATTTTGTCAAAGAATCGCAAAAAAGGAAATTTCACCAAAAGATCACGCTTTTTTACTAAATTTCGTCTAAAAATTGCGGAATAAAATGTATTTTATCAAAGAATTGCTGGAAAATGCGAATTTCGTTAAGGATCGTGAGAAAAATGCGAAATTCTTCAAAGGATCGCTGAAAAAACACTAATTTCGTCAAAGAATTGCTGAAAAAACATTAATCTCGCCCAATAACAGAAAAATCATGGTTCATAATCATTATATCTAGTAGTATATGTAAATACAGTTTGTGATATAAGACAAAATTAACATTCACCAATCGGCGAGTAATACTGGAAATTGGTGATTGATGTTATTGCCACCACTGGCTAAACTTAGTCACACTCGCCAATTGCGATGATTGAATGTAAAATGAAATTTTTTTTCCCGCTGTCACTCAAAGAATTTTGAAACCATTTGGTGAAGTTTTTTCCGAAACCATTTTGTGAATTTCCCGATTTTTTCTTCAAAATCATTTGACAAAGAGACTTTTTTCTCGATGGCATTTGACAATATTCAAAATTTTTTTACCCAAGACAATTTGACGATATTCTTAATTTTTTTTGTGCAATTCGACAAATGTTCATGGAAAAAATCATGAAATTCGTTAATCAATAGTCGATAAATTGTGAAATTCAGCAATCGTTAGCGGTAAAATCGTAAAATTTGTCAATCGATAACGGAAAAATAATGAAATTCATCAAACGGTTTCCGGTAAAAAAATTGTCTTGCACGCTGATGTGATGATCAAAAGGGTTTTGAAGGCATTTATTTTATTTGTTGTATTGTGTATAAATACCTAGGTGGAAACAGTTTGCTTATTTTGTCAAATGTTTCAACAATATTCGACCCAACACGCATGCATAAAAAAAATCTTCCGGTAGGACCGGCCAATGAGGTGAAGGTCTATTACGGTCTCTAGAAACGTGTTTGGGATCATCTCCTGTTGTTTATTTCTTGCACTTTGCGTTAAACCTAGGAAGGTATTTATATAGAACTCACTGTGGAGTGTTTAGAAGGTATTTATTTATTTCATTTATTATAATTTGTATAAATACTTAGGTGTCCATTTCGGATTTACTGTTTAAAAATGAATTTAGGCTCTTTTAACGTTCGCGAAATCAATCCCGATGGAAATTGTCTTTTTAGATCTCTATCATTTTGTTTATATAGTACAGAAAATGATTATTTAAATGTATGTAAAAATATCGTAGAACACGTAATACAAAATTGGACCACTTATAGTCCGTTTATTATCGGGGATGAATCTTATGATGTTCCGATTGCTAATGAAGACAATTATGTCAATATATGGTTCTTCATAGAGGTATATGGTTCTTCACACTTCAATAGAAGCATTGTTTAAATTAATATAATTCTACAAATATGATGCAGTTTTAAAATATCGAGTAATGATTAATACTGTCAAAGAATATACTCATATACGTAATTAAGTTTTGGTACTTCTCTATTATCTCATCGACCACTTTTCATAAAAAAAAACTATCGCCAAATAAATGGGAGAACGTTGTCATTGGAATATCAAAATAAATAAATAAAATATAAGAATTTAAGGATACAATTGTTATTTTAATTAATGAAATAACTAATAAATCAAATAAACATAATGAAAAATACACGCAAATGTTGAATTAAAAACAACTTGATGACATAAAAAACACGTATAATGTTTTCGACATCAAGTAAATGGGACTGCAATTTTGGCATTTAATCATACAGTTTGGCGATAGTATTTTGTTATGAAAAGTGGTCGATGGGATAATAGAGAAGTACTCAAGTTTTTTATACCAAGTTTGAAAATTTATCTTTTTTTGACATTTAAAAAAAAATAACATAAAAAAACATTACAAATTTGCCCATTTAAAACATTCAGGATTTGTATATATACAAACAATACAATGTAAATATTAATATTGTTACATGATACATTATATACATTGTTTGCATATATACTTCTTTGTATACATATATTGTTTGTATACATACAAACAAATATAATGTAAACATTATTCAAATATTAAGAGTTTGCAAATCAAAACATTCTAAAGATTTGTATACATACAAACAATATAATGCATACATACTCTTTACAAATAAAATAGCCCACTTATATAATGACAAAACTTTTAAATCGAATAGAGATAATATATTTCTGTTTTGTTATGAAAAGTGGTCAATGGGATAATAGAGAAAAGTACCTAAGTTATTTATACCAAGTTTGAAAATTTATCTTTTTTTGACATTTAAAAAAAATAACAGAAAAAACATTACAAATTTGCCCATTTAAAACATTCAAGATTTGTATACATACAAACAATACAATGTAAATATTAATATTGTTACATGATACATTATACATTGTTTGTATATATACTTCTTTGTATACATATATTGTTTGTATACATACAAACAAATATAATGTAAACATTATTCAAATATTAAGAGTTTGCAAATCAAAACATTATAAAGATTTGTATACATACAAACAATATAATGCATACATACTCTTTACAAATAAAATAGCCCACTTATGTAATGACAAAACTTTTAAATCGAATAGAGATAATATATTTCTGTTTATTTTATAACTTATATTCAGATGCTCAGATTCTGCTTTTTTCGAACACATAATAATAAAAATATTACTACCGTGCGTACTGTCTTTTGACATTATATTTACATAATCGAATTCATTATCAATCGGAACACCATAAGATTCATTCCCGATAATAAACAGACCATAAGTGGTCCAATTTTGTATTACGTGTTCTACACGTTTGAATAATTATTTTCTGTACTATATAAACAAAATGATAGAGATCTAAAAAAAAAATTTCCATCGGGATTTCGCCAACTTATGAGCCTAAATTCATTTTTAAACAGTAAATTCGAAATGGACATCTAAGTATTCATACAAATTACAATAAATAAAATAAATAAATAAAATAAATACCTTCTAAACACTCCACAGTGAGTTCTAGATAAATATCTTCCTAGGTTTAACGCAACGTGACAACAGAAAAAAACAACAGATGATACGATCCCAAACACGTTTGTAGAGACAGTCATAGACCCTCACCTCATTGGCCGGTGATTTTTTGACGCATGCGTATTCGATCGAATTTCGATGGAATAGATTTGACAGAATTACCAAACAGCTTTAAATATATGGATATATATATATATATAGAGAGAGAGAGAGAGAGAGAGAGAGAAAGAGAGAAGATACGATTTATGCTGAAATCTTATTTTTAAAACAACGTCAGGTATTTTGAACATTTATAAGATTACATCTTGTATAGCATTGAGGTTGAAATATTTTTCTATTATTCATAATTCGCTATCCAGAAACATTCATGGTATAGCTGGAAAAAGAGAAACGAGACCATCAAATAGGGTTACGATATAAAATGGAAAAGGAAAATATCACATCAATGTAATGGAATGTAGTGAGAACAGAAACGATTTTATACTTTGTTTCTTGGAACTTGAAATCCGTTGAGTGGATTTATGTGAGAAAGTGAATGAGATCAAAGAATCGGATATTTTTTTGGTTGATGAAAAAATTTTGGGATGGTGTAATCACAGGTAAAGGATAAATATGATAAGAAAGATTTAGCAAATATTGTAATAGTATTCAGAGAGATATTTTTATCAGTTATTCTTATGTACGTTAAATAGTTATAAAATATACGATGAAATAAACAAAATTTTCTATTTACGATACACAGCGGAAGAAATGATTGGGCAACTTTTTATTTTAGATATTATTAAGATTCTACAAATTGTTTTAATGTTCCAAAATATAGCTATATTTCTCCTTGATGTCGATAAATATAGCAATGCTTTAGATTACTTCTGTTTTGTATCAATTCGGTTAAGATGACGATTTTTTCATACATGTATTTTGCGTTCAATCTGCGGTTGATTTCGTCTAATACGAGCACGGCTATAACGAGAGCACGGTTAAAACCAACCTGTTGTACCTTAAGACTAGTTCAGCGTTTAAACTGTATTCTCGATTTTCATGCTTTTTACGTTGCTAATGCGAGCAAAACATTTGTTCATTTTAATGGGGCATAAAATAGGATAGAATTAGGGGAAAAAATCCCTTTTTTGTTGAACACTGTTATCTCTCAACGATAATATTTTTACATTACAACTGACATTCAAAATGTACTACTTTGTAAGTTTTACCAGACAGAATATTCCCTCCAAAGAGAACAACCCCACTCACTAAAATTGAATGGAATGTTCTGAAATCTTGAAGTAATGGGATAAAGAAAGGAGTGCTAAAGACGTCTCAAATACCACCCCTTTGTGTGATTTACAACTGATCCAAGGAAAGGACGACACAGAGAAAAAAATCTTTATTTGTTTATTTTTTTAAATATGGACTATAATGGTCCATAATAATTAAATAATATATAATTTTAAATATGGTCCATATTAACCAGACTTTCCATATCTCTTATTGTACTGTTAAACTGAAAAGGATATGTGAAATCAATAACTTTAAAACTGCGTTAACTATTTCAATGTTAGCGAGTTTTTCCGAACTAAAGAGAAGTGATCATTTGCATTTTTGTACGTCGTACTTGGTTTTTGAAATTACCAGTTATTTGGAAGCTTCAGCAGTATGATTTTGTTTACAAATAAATTACTATCACAAAAGTAAGACGGGATATACATATTTCTTTAACCTTTACGATATAAAGTTATTTTTAGTACTGAGATAATCAGATCAATTCATAGTAGAAAGTTTAATGATGTGTGTTTATAATAATTTTATTATCTTTACGTGTATTATGAGTAACGGTTCATACGAGGACTTATATCATTCCCTTACTTTTACCCTTACTCCTTAATTCAAAGTAGAAAGTTTAATGATGTGTGTTTATAATATTTTTATTATCTTTACGTGTATTACAAGTAACGGTTAATACGAGGACTTTTATCATTCCCTTACTTTTCACCTCACCTCTTAATTCATAGTAGAAAGTGTATTGATGTGTGTTTATAATATTTTTATTATCTTTACGTGTATTATGAGTAACGGTTAATACGAGGACTTTTATCATTCCCTTACTTTTCACCTCACCCCTTAATTCATAGTAGAAAGTTTATTGATGTGTGTTTTTAATATTTTTATTATCTTTAAGTGTATTACGAGTAACGGTTAATACGAAGACTTTTATCATTCCCTTACTTTTACCCTTACCCCTTAATTCATAATAGAAAGTTTAATGATGTGTTTTTTTAATATTTTTATTATCTTTACGTGTATTATGAGTAACGGTTAATACGAGGGCGTTTATCATTCGCTTACTTTTACCCTTACCTCTTAATTCATAGTAGAAAGTTTAATGATGTGTGTTTATAATATTTTTATTATCTTTACATGTATTACGAGTAACGGTACGAGAACTTTAATACGAGAACTTTTATAATTCCCTTACTTCTCGTAATACTTTTTGTTTAATATTATTTTTGAAAAAAAGTTAAAATATTTGAATCAGTACAAGGTTTAATGTTAGATGGCACAGTAATGAGGTTGAAGTATTGTACTACATTATTCACAATTCTTCACCCATAAACATTTATGATATAACTAAGAAAAAAAGAGATACGAGAAAATAAAATAATATTACGGTATAAAGAAGAAAAGGAAAGTACCCGGTCAATGTAATGGAATATAGTAAGAATAAAAACATTTTTTCTCTCTGAAAGTTGAAATCCGTTGAATGGATTTTGCAAAAATTGAATAGAATAAAATAATCTGGATTTCATTTTTTTCGACTGCTGGAATTATGGAAGCTATGCTCTATTCATAGATTAAATATAAATAAGATGAGAACGATTTAACAAATACGACAGTAATTTTCTGAAAGTTATTCCTATTAACTGTGCTATAAAGATTTAATTAATTTGCCAATTTAGAATGAAGGTTTTAAGATAAATATTACACAGATGTTATAATAAAAAGTAGAAAGGAAAATCCTGTTTTAAACCATTTAATGTTTTTATCAAAGAATTCGAAATTTAATATGTTAAAATGTTTAACGATTTTAGCACAAACTAGAGCTTTTGAAGAAAGTTTTTTTCAATTGAAAATGTTGCATGAATTCGCCTATGATGAAATATTTTAAGCTTTTATTGGCGGAAAAGATATGGTTTTTGCTCAAACGAATTTTTAGCCTCGAATGTCCATGGTATGATGTATGCTAGAAATTCCGAATTAATATTAGAAATTCCCAACAGTAATTTTCAATTTAATTAATCAGGGAATGCCCGCCATTAAGTACAGCAAAAAGTACTATTAGGAATTTATAATATCAGTACGGAACATCTAAATAAAACAAATCCATAAAATTCAAAAACTTATGGTAGCTTAGTAACTTATATGATACCATGGGCATTTTAGTGGTAAAATAACGCCAGGATAGTCCAAATATTTATAAAAAACTCTGTCATGATTCCAAATTCCCGGGTGTCAAAGTTAAAATAAAAGCATCATGAATGCATAATATACATTATTTTCATACTGAGCAACAAAACATTTATTCACATACCTGCGCGATATTATAAGGATCGCTCCTTCAATAAAAATATGCCACATGTATTATGCATAAAATCTTGTGTGGATAAATATGCATTAAAAACACCAAAGTTTAACACACAATATCATAGTACAATGGCTAGTACACATTGTCCTATGATATTGTGTGTTAAACGTTGGTGATTTTAGTGTATATGCCTTATGTACATTAATTTTCAGCTTTTAGCACAAATTTTCAACAACATTGCATCGTTGATTTAGTCACAATGCAGAAATCATTTCACTTCACTTCGCTGTCGAGGAGTGTGAATTGGCGGCGCCACCTGGATCTCATTTCTATTTTAATCACATTTTCGTCAACTTAGAAGATTATGATCTATGTGGTATACTAATGAAGTTTGAATGTTCATATTTCTCTATCAAGAAATATCATGGCATATCTAACAAAAGAAGGAAAGGGGTTCGAAAATATAAAATAGATTTCCAATACATTTTTTTAAAAACTATTATAAAAATAAAATACTTTTCGAGCTACATAACATTAAAAACAAAAAAAAATTATTGTGAAAATAGTCTTATATGCAAAGTCATACATACATACATAGTTTTGAAAGAAGGTACGTTTTACATTTTCTTATCGAGAATAATCATAAAAATAAACATAAATTTCTTGGAAAGTGAAAATAACAAATTTTCTATTCTATTACACTTTTCTATTATTTATGTTTGAATATTTGAAGTTACTTCTAGAATTATAAAAGCACAAAAATAATCATATTATGGAAATGTTTATATGAGATACATTGAACATAAATTTTTCACTAAATAAGTACTTAAAGTTCTAAGATATTTTTAAAAGCTTGAATGTATTTATTCACATTTTTATAATGTACAATATAAAATAAAGTATAAACATGTCTCAGTAACATTCACATTAATGTTATGTTTATTCTAAACTTTTTATTTGAAAAGTGTAAATTAAATATATATATATGAGTTCATAAATGTATTATATTTTTATGAAAAGAATATTTCATAGTACAAAAAGAGTAATTGAAAAAAGAAACAGGATATATAAAAATTATCAATTAAATGAAGAGAATAGTGGTATTTGGAAGATTTTTGAATATTTTAAACATTGTAATAAACATATAGATGTATGTAATTATTGCCGCTTACACTGTTTCAAGATAAACAAAAATAATAAGTAAATTTTCATTTAGAAAGTGGCCTTCAGAAACAAAAATATATTTTATTTCTGTAGGATTTAATTTGCTCCATTTACTATCTTGTGGTTTAAGCAGATGGAAAATGCACTATTTTGCAACATTTGTAATTTAATATTTGAAATGGATTAACATTGCATTTTAAAATGTAGATGTGCATTGCAAATTGTTTAATCAGCTTATAATAAAGATGGGAATTATTTAATGTAACAGGATAACTATCATTACTGACATACACATAGTATATATATAAACATAGAAAACATTTATCTAGTTTTATTTGATTGTAAAGTGCAGGTGGAAACCCCTGAAGAAAATAATCACCTTTAGAAAGTTTATTAATAGATTTAATATTCTTAAAACATTATTTTTTATTTTTTATATTTTATCTTTTTTATATTTCGTTTTATTTTATATCATTTCCCTTTTAATTTTGTAGCCTGTGTTTGAGTACGATTTATGCAAATTGGCTATCTCAATACGATAAAATTTTGGCACCAAATATGGACTAATTTCTGTGATTTTTGCAAAATTTTATATTAATACAATACTTTCATAATAGATTTTTTTTTCTAGCTATCGTGGCTGGATGCGTAAAGTAGATTTATTTCGATAATATCAAGAATTAAAAAGCTTGTGTATGGATTTTTGTCAGTTAATAATCTGGGTCCCAAAATAAAACTACCATAGACACAAATATTTCCTTTGTATTTAGGTCCGATGAAAATGGCGTGGTGTACTAACCGGCTATTAAATACAAATAAAACATGCAACAACATTTTTTTTTGTTTTTTTTTAGAACTTGGAGAAGACTTTTTTCACATATAATTTACAGAACTACGTATAAAAAGTATCGGTTTTAGAATTGTCTATTATACAATCATAACAGGAAACATGCTTAATGTAAACGGTTTAATGCGTAAAAACGATGTTTGTACAGATTGTTAACGTACTCGCTTTTACAGGGTGCGTTCTATCACCCCGTAAAGTTTTGTCCACTTTTTCAGATACACCCTGTATTTATATAAAATACTTCAACTCTGCTTCCTTTTATATTTATATCTTCGTTTTTTTGTGTGTGTGTGTATTATTTTTCTGCCTGTCAAATATCCTGATTTGTTTAGTTTTATATATTTCTACTAATATCAATGCTTTTCCTATAAAGCCTTTTATTTAAAATGCATACTTGACATTAATGACTTTTCGAAACATTTTTGAAAATTTTGAACTTTAATCATTATCTCTTTGGGAGTTTGATATTCAAAAGTATGGTGATGCTAAATAATTTTCCCGAAAATCGTAACTCATTAATTTGCGTTTCAAGCATAACTAGAATCATTATTAAATATAGAAGAAACTGATTCAATCCAGTAAAGATTTGAGAATCATCATATATTGATTGTAATGCATAGGTCTTTTGTTACTCTTCCAGTTTAGAGGCCTTCACGAAACAGAGAAAATGACCATGGCGAAAGAAGAAAAATGTACAACATATTTTCTGGCATCCCACTAACTATTTCATATACACAAGTAATTATTTCAACACTTATACAATTTATTTAGTATAACGAAGCCATTTATATTTTTTTATATACAAACAGAAGTCAGTTGTATATAAAAAAGAATAATGATACAAACACACACATATACTATATATATATAATGTTTATATACATACATAAATACATATATAAACAAGCATAAAAGTTCACCAGGTTTCTTTTGAAAGCTGTTTATATAATTTCACAGCAAATCTCACTTTCTGAAGCCCGAATTGTATCAAAATTGTATTTTTTTAAACAAATAATAGTGATTAAAGTATCAAAAATTAATGATTTAACTTTATAACATTTTGATTTTTATAATTTTACTAGCAGACACTGACCGGTTCGAGTTTGCCGAGAAGTTTCAGTATAATAAGACTGAGTGATATTCCCTTTTCCCTTTCTACGAGACATAAAAAAAAGAAACCTTTATAAATATAAACATCTACAATTGTAGAAGAAAAAAAAGAAATAACTTGAAAATTAGGACCGTTGTAAGGTTACATGACGATATCACTTATCTCTCGCTCACGGATGAACGATAAAAGGTGATAAAAGTTTACTATAGCAAAATAACGTGAAAAAATGCCTTCTAAGAACTTCATTCTAATCTTCAGAAATTTCTCATTTTCTTTATTGGCTTTACAAAACCGTATAAATTCAAACTGTTAGAGTTTTTTGATTTTTTTAATGATTTCGGATTTTATCCATACTTTGATATAACATATAAAATCAGAGGACTAAGGTATCAAAGAGAAATCTGTTCATGGTGAAAGAAATAATCATTTTCGGCAGAATGGGACTTTTTATTAATTAGCGTAAAATTTAAAATATGCTGTACGAATTCCGAATAAATTTAATTGAAAAAAAAGACAAAATTTACTATATATTTTTAAAAGACTGACTTTTATTAGTGGCTCAAAATTTCCGGAGAACTAAGAAAATCGGGTAAATATACGATTTTTTCTGTTCAATACAAAGCAACAAAAAATCAAATAATAAAATATCGTAACTCTGAGAGCCAGGGGCCTATCTTTGCCTATCCAGAAACATATAGACCTCTACGTGCGATAAATGTTCTTCTCCATGGGACGCAGTCATATACACACATACAGAGAGAGAAAAACATATTTTTATTAATATAAAAAATAAGTAACTTTATGCTCAGAAAACATATAAGATAATTTTTATCATATATATTTCTATGCATAGAAAATTTCAAGTTGATTTTTCCTTATAGTCCCAATCAGAACGCGGATAAGTCGGAAACGTCCAATTTAAACTAATTTCGTTGTTTCGGCCGAGTAAATGGGCAATAAGTTTTTAATTTATTTGCTGTCTTACGCGGAAATGCACAGCATTAATTAAGCGATTGGGCCAAAAAACAAGTTCATAATACGGCTATGTGATAAAATATTAAAGCAAAAGTAATGAAATCCACTTTCTAAATCTTATATTTTCCAGTCTGCAACTCAATTAAAAAGGAATAAAGTCAGGATCTATAACAACAGTTTCTAGCAGTCAGAAAAAAAGATATATCTGCTAATTTGAAGAAAGTATCTGCTTGCGAAATTGAACACGGACGCATTTCTTTTCGGTCAAACCTTCGAATTTGCCACTGTTGTATAAAATATATAAGAATTGTAACGGTGTGCAAGTTATTAGCATATACAGTCTCTTTTCCAGCTTGTTTTTAAATTGTCTATAAACGTTCAAAGACCGCTAAATTTGGGATATCCAAGCAGAGCTGATCCCTTTCACAACACCGGAAAAAATCTAAACATACGAAGTAGAAACAAACGAAGTAGACAACAAGCGAAGTACGCAACACACGAAGAAGACAACAAACGAAGTAGAAAACACACGAAGTAGACAACAAACGAAGTAGAAAATCTGGAACTTTTGCTTATTATGACTTTTGCTTATTATGACTTTTATGACTTTTCAGGATCAACCGTAGTGATAGAAAACATTAATGTGCATTTCATGGGATGCATTCTTTATTTAGAGTTTAAGCATTTCTCTAAAATGTTTTTGAGAGGATTACTTATTAATAAATCATTTTATTTCGGATTTCCGGAGAGCGAAGTCATAATTAAGTTCATCCGGCACATATATGCAACAGCTGGTCAGATCTTTATTGGTGCGTTTGATGTGGCCATTCTTTTGTGTTATGACAACAAAATACGATCGTAGTAGATGAGGGTTCCTGGCATATTTACCCCCTCTACGGAAATGCACGATGTAAGACATCTTAAAAATAAAAATACAACAATAATGTAATATGGTGCAGTGTATCACTAATAAAGTGGTGACAGATAAACATACAAAATTTTACTACGGGCATAACCACAAAAATGTGGTCATCGAGAATCTCGAGAATTTTCATATTCAGGGTAACATTTTTGAGACATATAATAAATGTAAATAGGACATGCCAGTATCATGACTTTATTTAAATTTTACCAAATTTTACAAAGTCTTATTTTTGAAATAGTTAGGATTACTGTAGGTTTAAATATCAATTGATTCCTTTCTTTATTCAACATTTTGCTCGTGATTTTGAGACATAAATAGCCAGATTTCCATGAATTTTTAAATGTTTGTACGAAAAGTGAATATAATTGTAATTTCTTGTGTAGTAAATTAGTGATATATATGAGCAGTACATAAAAATACATTTATTTGAATTAAATCAATAATATTTAAATATATTTAATTTACTAAAACGCAAAGTTGAAAAGAAAAAGTTTGCTTAAAAAAATTTCTATACATTTGTACTAATAAGGCAAATAATTTTTAGGGTAACAAGATTTTAATCAACCTGTAACTTTGAAATTTCAAAGAAACTTTACCTCTTAAGCTCCCTTTTTCATAAGATTTACATCGTATTGCGATAAGATTTTACTACATTTGCTATGTTTTGATAACCCTCGTTACTAAATTTCGTATATTTTATGTATTGTGACTTTTTCTAATAAAGTTTCCTATTTTAGATGCATTCATAAGCGTAATAATCTTTTCAAAGAATTCATAAATATTTTAACTTTCAGTAATTTTCTCGAAAAGAAAAATGTTTGAGTTTGAAATCTATAAAAGAATGGAGATGGCGAATAACTTTTCTAAAATTCGTAGTTCAATAATTTAACTTTGAGAGATTAACAAGAACCATTATCAAGAATATCTTTTTGGTTAAAAATTCATAGAGGAGGGAACTTTGTGCCTAGGATTAGAAAGGGAATAAAATAACTTAATAAAACACTGAAATGGTACTAAAAATATCAAGAATATAGCTTTTTATATACCAGAGAAATTAATTACTCTGTTATTGTTAGTTTCATAACACCTTGAGTTTAAATGCTCTAAAAGTTTTATAATTCAAACAGTTCATCTATTTATGATATTGATTTTCAGGAAGATATTCATATCTGGAATAAAACGATTTTTCTGAGGTATGGAAACTTTTCTTTTACTTTTATTTTATTCACATATAAAAGTAAATCTTCTTTATAATATAGATGGTAAGTAAACACACTCGGTAATAATTGCTAAAGCAAGTAACTATTAGCTCTCATGAACAATTGATTAGTAATGAAAAGAAGTTAAATCCAACAACGATAAACACATTCCTCCAAATCATGCTTGTATTTCTAACTGCTCTCTGATACAATAAAAACAATGATTGGTTAGATATGTAAATTTGACTTACTTTTATGTCCGCAGACAATTAGTTGTGAAGAAAATTGCAGTTTAGCTATCGTAGAATAAAAATAAATAAAATAGAGTTGCCGAGAGATAAGGATCGTGCGATAATTAATTATGTTTTTAATGAATGGTTAAATAAAGAATTTTTTCAAAGTCTACAACTACCATACAGAAATAAAAGATTCTTATTTCATAAAGCATAATGTGCTCTCAAAAGATACGTAACGTTTTCGGATGCTCTAACATGTCGAAAAAGTAAAGTATGTGCCTTTGAAGGTGATCCCAAACCAATAATTTTCAAAATGATAACGAGCAAGGAATGCAGTAATGGATGCAGTGTTCTTCAGAAGTATAGGTGAAAGACATAAATTATAGCTAACCGAAACACCCCTAATTATCTTTTTCAAAAATTCTTCAACGAGTGAATGTTAAATTACTCCTGTTTTACCAAGATAAAGCATTTTCTCATTCAGCAAGGCTCACAGTCACATTTGTTGACCAAAAACATATCAAAGACATTCCACCTTATTCTCTTGATCTTGCTACATACGAATTTCGGCTATCTTGTAATCTACAAAAAATACATAACTGTCGTTTTCACTCCGAAGATAAGATTGAACAGGCTATAAAATAGCAATGGTGTAAGAGGGAATAACTTGGAACACTCCTAAGATTTGGTAATTTAACTTCTACTGTTTTGCTTTACTACAAAAATTTCGGTGTGACACTGGTTTACCTCGAACACCTTTTATTTTAGAGATGCTTCGTTCTGCCCTACGCCTATGGAATTCTAATTTTAGTTTACAGATATTTCTTAAGAAATAATGTATATTTATGTGAGTATAATTTTATAGAAAAAGCATACGGCTTCAGAATTATATCGTAATTGATTTTTTTTCAGTTCAAACAATTAAAAATCCAATGTATCTTTAAAAAAAAAACTGAAAACAGAAATTGTCAATTACAGAAATTATGTATATTTTTGTTCATCTCAATAATGATATAAAATGGCATGAATTCGCACACTGAAGTAAATTATTTTAAGTATTTTATCTATTAAAGTGGAGAAAGGAATAAAAAAGTAAGTATATAAAGACTATTAAATAATAAAATTAATCTTCAGAATGCTACTTATTATTTTCCTGTTGTGATCTACATTTTTCAGTATCTCAAATCTCAGAATTTAAAAAAATATATATACAGCAGATAACATTACGATCGCATTTTATAATAGATTTTGATTCCATGAAGATATACATATGAGAAAAACTGAATTATTTCTTCATCTGGAATAATTCCAAACCGCAACAATATGTTTTGAAACATTAGCATTTTTTTCATGAAATGCTTAATAGTGTGATACAATTATTTCTTTTAAAATAACGTCTGTGTAATTCATTAAGATTTGTTGTTGTTGTTCTTGTTATTTCAAACAGTGACATTTGTGAATATATATTGAGTATGTGACAAAACTACAAAATACATAGCGAAATTTGGAAGTATGTTTACTATGCATAACTAAAAGATAGAAAATTATAACCTAGACTAGAAGTTAGAAGAAAGTTTTTGACATAATCGAGAAATACAATTTAAGAAAATAGGTTGTGCACATTGCACGAAGCCAAGACAAATTATGCCGAATAAAACATCCTAGATTCTTATCCTAGATATGTCAAATGTCTGAAAAGACGGCCACAGGTATGATGAAGCGTCGAAATTAGAAAAGTGACTGGAGTAAATTGGATGACTAAAGATAGGAACAATGATAAAGTATCAAGTTTTGAAAATCTGAACTGCAATGCCGTATAAAACATGCTAGATTGGAATCCTATGTCAAATGTCTGAAAATATTTCCTCCGGTATGACGGAGCGTCGAAATTAGAAAAGTGACTGGAATAAACTGGATGACCAAAGATAGGAACAATGAAAAAGTATTAGGTTTTTAAAATCTGCACTGCAAAACTTTTCTTTTCAACGTTGAACCATTTGATAGTGCAAAAAAATCTGAAGCACCGAATTTTTTCCTTTTTTAAAAATCGGGCATTTTATGAAATTTCACAAATGGTTAACCTTTTAGCTATCTATATGAGAATATGCAAGAACCAGTTAGCGCAAATCGTGCTATGAAATCTCAATATGCTTCTTTAGAAAACGATTATATCATCCTACTTGTCTAGTGCTTAGAACACTGACTACAAGTCAAGAGATATCATTTTTGAATCCAGTTTCAGCTTGGTTGTCCGTAAGGTATCGAATTCCATTTTCAAGGAGGTCCTGGTCGTATTATCCTATGACTACAAATTATAACTGTAGCCACTTTATAGCTTAAAATTTCTGTAACATTATACTTAATTTTTACTTAAATAAATGTTCAAATACCTCTAAAAAGATAGTTGAACGAAAAATATATAAAAGAATTGAATAACAAAAGTCTAAACCGTGAAGATTTTAATTAATATTTATTCATATGATTATGTGGCTTGGAATCCTGCAAAGAATGCAAAACTTATGTTAGATGAATCCAAAAACAGGAAGTGGTATGAACCAATCATTCAAAAGTATATAATAACCAAAATCACGGATTGTGTAACATTACCTGAGAATAAACACGCAAGTAATCATAGTGGAAATCACTTTCAATATGCAATACCTTCCAAAAAAATCCAAAGTTCCAAAAAAGCAGTTTATTTGTGAAAAACATGGAATTTAAATGTAAATGAAAACCAGATATGGTTTAATGCGGATTAATTTATTCTCCTTACGTGAATCAGTTGGATGCAATACATTATTAGCAGTTTTTAATTATATACTTTTAGTAGTGTTTTCAGAAGAACTTATTGAAACACTTGACAAAGAAACAAACTTATGTGCAGTCTGTCCAAAAACAACCGAACGATTGCTATAGCTCCAGTTTCAACTAATGAAAATTATCGGACGAGTATCGTAGTTACTTCGTATAAAGTTCTTTATGGCCTGAAATGTCTTCTACATATTAACAACTATGCCACCTTTTATTTTTTAAATTGTAACTAGCTGTTTAACCGGTTCTACGCACGGGAGTTCATAAATTTAATTCTAAAACCAAAAATAAAAATAAAAATCAGTACAACCAAACTAAAGTTTACGAATATCAAAATTTGTTATGTCTATTAAAAATCAGTATTTACACAATCGATATGAAACAAATAAGTACATAAAAAACCAGTTATGTCTTAAAAATTAAATAAAAGTAAGTATTTACACAACCGAATTAAAGTTTGAGAATATAAAAATCAGTTATAAAGGCAATATTTACACAACCAAATAAAAATTTGTAAGAAGAAATGAAATGTACATGAAAAATTATTTTAAAATGAAAAATCTTTGCACTATTTTCCACATCACCAATGAGGTAAAGTGCGGTGGACTCGTTTTTTTAGTGAGTATTTTACACAACCAAATTAAAGTTTAGGAATATATAAATCAGTTATACAATCAATATTTACACAACCAAACAAAAAATTGTAAGAAAGAATGAAATGTACATTGTCATTGCAAAAAAATTTAAAAAAATCACTTTTAAAATGGAAATGTATTGCATTGTTTAGTTTATCATGTTGCTATTGCAGCAAACGATAAAACGATATCTTTGGAATAAGGGAATAAATAGAATAAAAAATTTTGTTGATGTTTGTGATAAAATGTTTTTCTTTATTTAAAAAAAATAACAATTAAGCGCAATTAAATAATCTCTAATTATTTGCATGCGACGTAAAAGAATTATCGTAATACCCGCTACAGCTTCTAAGTATTGCAGCGTGGCGTACGTAATATGTATATCTCACATTGCAGTAAATATTTAGAACTGGTTAGAACTCGGACGATTACGGGTTAACATAAAAAGGCACAAATTCGTCAAAAACATGAAATAAAAAAACTTATTTAAAAATTTCGAATTTTTTGACCTAATTGTTCATAGGCCCCCTACTCGCAACCCTTGTGCCAAATTTCGTGGTCTTGCGCCCTGTGGTTTCCGAGTTTTTGAGGTTGCATACATAGATACACGCACGGATTTTAATAGGGTGGATGACAAAGTTAAATCCTTCTTTGAATTTTTTGGATCAAAGTAGCCCTGAAGTAGCCTAGTATCATTTATGAAACTTTTTCAAAATAGTTAAATGTGTTGGAAAAATAATTGACACGTTCGCTTTTATGTTTCTTTGTCTTTTAACTCGTAAACACAGTATATAAAATGTAACAAAAGTCAATGAGAAATAACATTATTTAAAAATAATCTTCCTATAATTATTTTACATCTTTATATTTAAAATACAAGCTAGTTTTATTTTGTCATCTGCCGTCAGCTTTCTAGTAAACCAATTTTAATAATTATCCTATTAAGCGAAAGCTACTCATTTGTCCGATTCAAGATCAGCCTGCGTTCATTAGACCCGAAGAAATATAGGGGAAAATACAGTAAAAAAATGGTAATTACCAGTATATTTTTATAAAAAAATTCAAATTGATTATTTGAACGAATAATCAACATAAATTTTTCTATAAGGATATACTGGTGTTTATCACTTTTTTTGACTGTATTTTTCCCTGACCACTAGCCACCCTGTAATATAAAACATCCTCCGTATACTGCAAGGAGGCGTTTTAGCAGAAAGGCCGTTTGATTCTATCAATGAAAATGACGTCATGTTTAATTAAAAAAACAGACATTTTCTTCCATTACATATCAATACATTTGTGTCGAATTGATTTTCGATAATTTTTCATTCCTCTGATGTTATGTTTCAGGCTTTGTGCTATACTTGCGAAATGAAAAGTCTGTGTTGGAAGCGATTATAATATATTTTACGTTTTATAGATGGAAATGCAGACTGATGGAGTCAGTTTTCATTAGTGAAAACGATCCGCAGCAATACTTTTAGGATTTCTTATCGATGAAAAGAGCAAAACGTTAGAGTGTGCAAAAATGACACAATATTTAACAAGAAACGAGTATTTTCATTGATAAAACTGGAGTACTTTACTATGATTACGTCAAAATAACGTACATTTTTGGGATATTACTTCGCCCTACTGTTACTGAAATTATGCTATCAGAGTATCATGAAAACTGAAAAATAGTTCATATGGGAAGTATTTGCTTAAAAATTAAAAATCATCTTTTATGGATATATAATTAATTATATTGGATAATCCGGAAAATTCTGCAATTTTTTCAAAACGCTGTTTCGTCTAGTTATTTTGCTACTGCTGATAAGGAGTGACCTTGAATGATCCAGATATGTACATTAGGTCAATTCTACGTGCACTACATAATTCTCGCTTGTGCTGTGGCATAATTTTTGTTTCAGTGCAGTGCTAAGAATGGAAAACTAAAAAGTTAGTTTTCGTCATATGCATTTAAGGAAGATAAAAATGCTAGTTAGACTGCTCGTAAAATTTGAGTTGTATATGGACAAAGTGCTGTTTCAGATGATACAGTTCGAAAGTGGTTTGAGAAATGTAAGCGCGGAAATTTCAGCTTCAAAGATGGTGATGCTCGCTCTGAACGACTATCATCTATAAAGGAGAACCTCATAATAAAAGCTATTGCTGAAGGGTATCCCACAGAGATCACAGAGATCAGAAGATATTACACAGACTACAATGTAAAAAATTTGCAGCAAAGTATCTGGCCATTCGACCGTTTTTATAGAAAACGGTTACATAACCGTAATTTAACAGTATTTTGACTATAATATGGGCAATATTATGGTCAGAATAGCACAAAATTAAGGTTATGTAACCGGTTTACAAAAAAAAAAAAAAAAAAAAAAAAAAAAAACTGTTGAATGACCGGATACTTTGCTGCAAATTTTTTACAGTGTAAATATTTCAAAAATTACAGTGCATGTTCACTTGGGACTGAAATTTCCATGATTCTCAAAACACCTTCGAACTATGTCATCTGAAACAGCACTTTATCCATATATAGCGCAAATTTTACGAGAAGTCTGACTAGCAATTTCTGCTTTCTTTAAATAAAAGAGCATAGAATGACGAAAAGTTGACTTTTAGTTCTCTATATTTAGCACTGCTCTGAAGCAAAATGTGTGCCACAACCCAAGCGAGAATTATGCAGTGTATGTAGAAAAGCTCGAATGTACGTATCTAGATCATTCAAAGTCACTCCTTTTCAGCAGTAGTAAAAGAACTAGAGGAAACAGCGCGTGGCTTTGAAAAGCAGCGGAACTTTCCGTATTACCCAATAGAAATAACCTTTTGCGCGATAAAGTATACACGTATCAAAAATATGAAAAGTACGAAACGAAAGTTTTACAGTGGTGAAAGTGACGCAATTCTAACCTTGAAATGCATTTTTCTATTGATAAACTAAGAAAATAAAACAATATTATTGCTTCAAAGCGACGTTAATTTCGCTGATTTTTCAATTGTAATACTACAATAATTTGATTGATTACTTTATCTTGATTATTTACCTGTATTTCATGTCACTCATTACTTTTTTTGGCAATGAACTATAGGTTAGATGAAAGAAGTTAGGTTTCTCAAAAAATTTAAAAGTTAAAGTTAATATAAATAGTTTTATGATAAATATTGTTTAAAATAATCATTGCTTTTGGTGTTAGATTTGCCTACGTAAGGTTATTTTTATAGAAACAATTTTTATAGCTTTACCATATCTGTATCTAATGGTTCGTTGTTCAACTATTTTATTCCGTCGAATTTTGACGTGTGCCGCCTCGTTTTATAATTAAAATTTTAATTTTTAACACTTTCCAACCTAGTTAAAAATGTTTATGAATTCGATTTGTCTGTCTGCCGTTTATTTGTCTGATCTCTAACTGTCATAAATATACTCGGATTGCTATGAAATATTTCTATTTTATTGAAGTTTATTATAGAATTTCCGGTATTGAAAATGAAGTGTGCAGCACTTCAAGTTCGTTTACATCGGCACACAAAAAAATTCCGTTACATTACGGTCTATGAGAAAAGGTCGTTTGCAGAGCATTTCTTTAATGCTACGATATTTGAACATAATGAGATTTATATACATCGTTCACATAGATTACAACATGCTTTCTCAGGAGTATAGAATAAATAGAATGTATAGTTCGTCTACAGGGACGCACAGAAGGATTTCGTGGCATTATGATCAATGGGAAATAATCGCTTGTGGTGCATTTTAATGAGGTTATGATATTTCAAACATAAGGAAATCACTAAAGTGCACCGTATGTTTTCTATAGATTATAGACTGCATAGCATTTATCGTTCATTTACAGAGGCACGCAAAATAAATTGCTCAGAGGACTGACCTTTGTGGATTTTCCTCTGCGGTATGAATGATTAAAAAAATCTAATTTTGAGTGTATTAGACGTTGTGTATAAAATTTATAGATCGTATACATGGCTACACAAAAGACTTCACACACATTACTGCATATCAACAGCAATCATTGAAAATGAATTTCTACTAAGTTGTGTGTGTTTTTAAGTTGCTTATTTTGACATCTGATTTCATTCTAGGTGTTGGAAAGTGTTTCATAATGAATGCCTGATGCATTACGTTTCGTTCTTGTTTCTACTTGCTTTAAATTTAACAGACGGGAATGGTAACTAAATACTTGGAATATGTATATTAACATGTTTACTCTATAATTTAATAATAAAAGGATGAAGCAAAGCGGAAAATTTCAATCCTTGCATAATACACTAAAATAATATTACTTACATGTTTATTCCGTCTTTAGAATGCATATGATTCATGCATTCATAATGATGCATATTCTGCTATAAACATGGTCATTATAGACTTCTACTTTAATCTTTGTTGTTGCTGCGTTTTGCAGTTAAATCAGGTATAATGAGAGCATTTGTAATTTTGAGATACAGAGAAGCATAACACTTTTAATGAGCTGCATGTATGTAATATCTTCTGATAGTGAAATATATTCAAAATCAAATAAGTACTTACTTCTAAAATAATCATCTGTAGGTACTTCAGACAAACATATATATTGTGGTTTCAGTAATTGCGTTAAAAGCAGATTTGTCTTTATTTTAAAAATTTTATTATCTTTTAAAAGTGTAATAAATATTTTTAAAATAATACTTCCTCAAAATTAAATATAAAAATATAATAATCTTAGCTATTTCTATGGCTCTTGATATTTTCTTACTTTAATGTACTATAATTCAAACATTAAATGAATGTATTATATGTGTGTGAACTTATTTATACTTAAATATGTAACTATATGTATATATGCATTATGACGAAAGACCGAAATCGGCCCTTTCATGAATTGGCCGGTTAAATCCCGAGATAGCAATTTTTGCTGTAAATTGATTCATCAATATCCGATCTTTTTCTTTATTCTGGATTTGGTAGACGATTAATATGTGGATTTGGTTGCGAAATGGCATGGGGCGATTGTCCCATACCTAAAGAAAATCTCAAAATCAGATTTTGAGGGTCTATAATGGTATTATAGATCCTCATAGGACCATAAATTTATACAGGAAAAATATAAGGTAAAGCCAGGAGAGATGGCGCGGTCGGAGAGATTGCGCACATAGAGGTTCGGGGGGAAGGAGCAGAGTGAGAGCGCAGCGATTCCAGGTAGTTGTACAACAAAAGTAGTGGAGTGTCTACTTGAAAGTGCACGTTGATTGCTTTGAGCGTCTAAGATAAAGTATTGCTATTTTGTTTTGTTTTCCCAAAGTAAGTGCTTGAATTTTAATAGCTATTCATCAGAATTTCTTTAAAATGTCAATAGTACAAAATATTTTTAACTTAAACAATTTCTCATAACCTACTAAACTAGACTAACAATGTGAACATCAACGGTTCGTTTTAGTAGCGGACATGTTTAAATAAAAGCCGCGCAATTTCTCCTATCGAAATTGGAGAGTTTGCGCATCTGCTACTTAGGAGAGATGGCGCATTGTTCCCATTAGTTTCTATGCTAGGAGAGATTACGCAGCTAATTGGTAAATTTGCATATAAAATGAAAAATTAAAATGGACTAATTTTAAGTTAAACGTGTTATCAAGTTACATAATTTTATTTTGTAATCTTATCTGGACTTGCTTTTTCTGATTCTTTATTTTTTTTTCCTTTAACTAAAATTTTGTAATCGTTTTTAAAATTATTTCCTTTTTCTGATTCTTTAAGCAGGTTGAAATATTCACTCCCAATACAATAAAATTTGTTCGCAAAAACCTTATAGCAATGTCATTTAAGTGTAATTATTATTGTTAATAATTTAATTGTAGTTATTATTAGTAACAATCTCACCTACCCATGTGCGCAATCACACCAAACCTGTAAGGAGAGATTGCGCAAAATAACTTTCTTGGTTTTATTACAACTGTTCTATTAAATTGCAACATAACAACAAAATAGCAATGGAAATGCATAAAAAACAAATGAAGTAAAAATTATTCATTGATAGTTTAGCAAAAAATTAATATTTAGATTTTTTATTGCTATTCTTTTGAATTGTGCGCAGACTATCCTAGCTTTACTTTACATAATGGAGTATTACTAAGTTTTTTTAATTTGCTTATTACGATATCGCATTTCATTCTATAAAAAAAGACAAATTTCGTAATAATATCCCGCTAGTGTTGGAATATATAAATCCATGTATAGTTTCATGCATTGTATTATTATCTATAGCTTTAAAATATATGCCATTTTTTCGTAATCTCTCCTGAGCTGTCTACTGAACTAATTTTAAGATTTACTTTTTTTAACAGAAAGCTGTTGATTTGTAGATGATCCAACATTAACTATTTATTATAATTATTTGTTTTTTTTTATCATTTATTTTTATTTTAAAATATTTTTAATGAAATTTCTGCAAAACGTTGGTAATGGGATCCCTTCTATTGTAGCAGAGAAAAGGAAATAATGGGTATTATGATATATTTATTGGTAACATTTTCTGTTAAACAATAAAAAAGAAAATATATTTTCAATTTCAATAATTGTTGTTTAAGACAATCAAGAGTCTTAAGTTTTTTTTAATTTATTGAAAGAATCATCATTAAGAAGTAATTAAAAACAAAAACTACAAATGTCCTGTTTCATTCAGGAAAGTACAAAGTTTTAGTATGTTTGTGTCTAAATAGCGTAATTTACATTGGCTTTTCATTATTGCTATACTATGGCTTTAAACAAAAAACGTTTTTAAATATCCTCCCCTTTACTAAAATACGTCCTAAAACCAGAAAGGCGATATATTTCAATCAGTGAAAATGGCGGCATGTTTAAGAGAAAAAACTTTTTTTATTTCATAAAAATGTTTCATTTCAATAGAGTTGGGATAAAATGTTTTTCAGCAATCTTTCATTCTTTTGGTATTGAGTTTGAGGTGGTAGGGCCTTAAATCTATACAGGCAAAATGAAAAGCGTTTTAAAAATTTTTGGTCATTTAGTCATTTTTGGTCAAAATTGTCATTTTGACACTATTATAGTAAATGATTTTTCAGGTTTATTAATGAAAATGCATATTTATAAAGCCATTTTATATTGGTATAAAGTTTCTGCGGTCTGCGTGCAATGACTTTTAACTATGAATGCACCGCAATGCTTCAATGTGTGAAAATGGCACCAGCTTTAATTAAAAAAAATAATAAATCCTTTTAACTTATAAAACTGAAATGTTTCAAAACAAATGCGTCGAAATGATGTAAAATTCTATTTTTTTTTCTCTGCTGGTATTGAGATTGGAGCATGGAGACCAAGTTATCCATGATGCGCAAAAATCATTTCGCTTAGACATTTGTTGCTTGTAAATATAACATTAAATGACGAACTACAGGCCCAAAGCACAGAGGAGCTCGTTATAATGAGGCCCTCCGTTATAGTTATTGTCATATTAATGATTTATAGGCCTGGAGCACACGAAGTCTCCTTAAAATGAGGGCATCTTTATAGTGATTGTCGTTTAAACGGTTTATGAGCGAAAGGAGCCCAAAGTCCTTTATAATGTTTATTTCCGTTATAATGATCGTCATACAAACGGTTTATGGGCGCAAAAAGCCCCATTTTGTTTAAGTTTCTAGTTTCTAGTGTTAAGTTCTTGTTTAAGCCTAAGTGTAAGTTTGTAAATGGTTTCCGTATTAAAGAACAATGGACGCAAATTGCACAGGATCCCGATATGACAAATACAAAACTGTTTCATTACGGTATTTATGTGACGTGTAAAAAATCAACCTAAATAAAATCCTAAACAAAGTAAATTTAGTTTTAACCTATTTCAAGGTTTCATAATAATAAGATTTTCTTTAGTGAAAGATGAAAAACAGTGATAGGTAAATGTAGCGAGTGTGACACACATGTTCTAAAATTAAAGTGGTTGTGTTTTAATTTATGTGTGTCTTTATACACTCTCAAGCTAATTCTACATATGCAAAACATTGAAGATACTTATTTTTTCAAACTTTCGAATGAATAATATTTACTGAAAAAAATTATTTACTATATTAAAAATTAATTACTATAAAAAACAATTATTATTATTTACTAAAAAAATTCCCTTTGATTAACTTTGTTATCTGATGATTTTGTTGTAAAGCTTGCTAAGGAGTTTTCGTGTAAATAATTATTTTTAAGAATTTTTTTTTTATCTTTCTTTAGAAATAACAAATAAATATAGAATAGTGATTTAGAATTTTCATTTAAAATACTATACGAATACGAAATGTGCTGCATCAGAAATTGCTGTATCAAAATGAAACTGCTGTATAAGAATAAGAAGAGGCCGTCACACCGTGAAACATAACTTTCCATGTGCTCGGCATTGCCACCTATCGGACAACCTTAAGTTAGTACTTTGAATTTTGGCCGCCAATGATTTCCAGCCACTTTGGAAATGGCGAACTTTTGGGCAAAGAAAGAAATGGCCAAATTTTGGGTTTGGCCGTAACATTATGTATATATATATATATACATAGGTATAATTATCTCGAAGCCACTGCGTTCGTCCAATGTATTAAACGATGTTAAATGTACACACACACACATATGTGTATATGTGTACATCTATATATTTCAAACGAAAAGCGCATTCTGTCAAATCTACTTGAAAATCTTCTCTTTGCGCATGCGTCAACGCTTTTTTTTAAGGCTTTTGCCCTCAGAAATGGGAAACCTGATTGATCAATACAACCCTCACCTGTGTAGCCTAGGGGCATTGAAAAGGGTTGATTTAAAACGGATGAAGCCGTACCATTGCATTGAAAGCTTAGACCTTCTAATATATGTTTGCTCTGAGGCTGAAAGCTAAAGCTTATTTTTAAAGAGCTCATGTTTTCACTAATAAATATGCATATTTTTTCGCAAAATTTCAAAAGAAGCTTGAATACAGTTATATTTATAACCAATTGAAATGTCAGAGAGTTCGGAAGATGAGACCTATATTTTTGTATTGCTATGTTAAAGAAGCCGACGCGAAAACAAACAAAAAAACAAAAAAAGAGAAGAAAACATTTCGTTTACAACTACATAACAATATTTTTTCACGAAATTTTTACACGGGCTGTAAAATCGTTTTATTTATCACCAATAAAGATTCCAAAGAGTTTGAGCAAACATAACTCTTTATTTTAAAACTATGAAACGACCCTGGGTTAAAAAACAGAAAATGAGCCCTTTTATCACTAAATATCAATATTTTTCGCGAAATTTTGAATTTAAAAATATAATTTCATACAAAATCGAGTTAAAGATATAAAATAATAAAAACTTGATTTTTTTATTTGCTTATTATCACGGGCCCGGTCAGCGTCAGCTAGTTTAAGCTTAATATAATAAAACAATTTTAAAGATAGACACCATAACTAAATATTTTGTATATGTATGCTAACTTGTTTTATTATATAACTGAACGATAGATAAACAAGCAATCCTTGCACGATGTACCGAAATAATAGTATATGTATATTCCATCTTAAAAATTAGATTCATAATTATGAACTTTGGAGTTAAATCGGTATAATACAAGCAAAGAAGAACTTTAATTAATTTGTTGCAAGTATGTATGGTGGTTCGTTGTTTAAAGATATTTTAACTTTAAATGGGTCTTGTAAAATATTTGATTGGCTTCATCCATTGTACACCTTAATAGTGTACATTGTTTAGTTTATAATTTAAAATATATGAATAATTCAAAAATAATAATCAAGTGTTTTATATACACTTCTTAGTACATTTTTATTGTATTCTTAAAATTATTTTTTCTATTTTATTTATTTATTTATTATTTTTTTAAATATTTTTTCTTTTTATTAATATAAATAAGTAATTTTGGAAAAAGGTATTAACATAATTTGTTCTACATTATGTGGACAGTGCGCAAAATTTTAATATTTCTACAATACACTGATTGAATGTTTCTTACATGTTTAATCAAATTTTAAATCGTAATTGGATAATTCTACACTGCATCTTAAAATTGTACGTAATTATCCTTTTTAACAAATAAATATAATGTCATTAACCCTAAGCCTGGCGCAATTCTGGTCTCCGTGTTCGGGGGCAATGTGCTTTACAGCCGCATGTTTTAATATCGCCATTAGCACCCAAATATCTCAAATATAACGCTCTTAATGTGATTAGCGACCTTCATTAGGAAGTACAAAGAGAGAATATTTGAAATCTCGTTATAAAAAACATCTTTTATTAACCTCAAAACGAGTAAAACTGTAAGCAATTTTTGAGGCATCCTTCACTTCAGGCACACTGCGCCCGACCGGGGATTAAAATGTGCATTAAACAATTTACAGCTCCAAAGAGTTTTCTAGACTCGAATAATATTATATCTCATTATGAAGGTATGATAAACGCTGCGCACACCATTTTTCTCAGAAATTTTTTTCTCATGAATCTGAACAATATACGTAAGTTGTTTTCCTTTTACAGTAACAATAAAATAAAGAATATATAAAACATACAGCAGATAGAAAAATCTCAAAACCCTATTTTAACAATGTTGAATCTAAAAAATTATGGCAAATCAAAGAAACAAAATTACAAAGATTAAAATCAAGAAACATGCTTCAAAATGCTTATTATTTTAAGCATTAGCATTTAATATTTTGATCAGAAATCGGTAAGCCACTTATGTTTCGCTAATTATAAACTACGATTTTTATTAATTCAATGTCAACCTATCCTTGCATGGCCCATTTTACTATCATAAATTAAACACTTCAAAAGTAAACAGTGTCTGTTTCATCTCAATACGGTATATATAGGGGGAACTGGGGCATATTGATGTAGTTTTTTCTAAGAATTTTTTTGGTACCCAGAAAACAGAAATTTCAAATTATTTGTCCATGTGATGTCGAAAAGCCTTTTTTTGTTCTGGAGAATCAGTATAAATTCGATATTTACAATGCCAACGACCTTTTCTTTTGTTAGTTCTACTACAACTAGCTGTTGCCTAAGGTTGTACGTCTTAAGGAGTTATAGGCTTGTTTGAACAAGTATTTGGCCGTGGAGAATGGGTAGCATCAGCACTTTGTGGAATATTGCTATCTTGTCACTGAGAGACAGTTGAGGGAGTTACTGAGTCTGTCTGAGGGTGTGTGGCAACAACTGTATCAGAGTGCGAATGAGGTATGGAAACTGTGCTGGGAGAAATATCAGATTCAGAAAATAGCAATATGTTGAAGGGTACTATGCCTGTCCTCTCAAAACCAGACACAATATTTTCCAAAATGAATGATCCTGTTTGCAAATTTTGCAAGCTTTGGAATGTTATAAATTGATAGGTGTTTCCCCAGATTATTCAGGTGCCAATCGTTGAAAGCATTTTTCAGTTTTCTTTAAAATAGACCAAACACTGCTACGTCCAATGGGTGCAGTTTATGAGGTATGTGTGGGAGGGGGGGGATGACAAATAAACAATTCCATTTGCACGACAGTAGTCAATGGCTTCAACAGAAAAGTGTGACTCATGATTATCACATAGCAACAGGATTCGGTTTTCTATTGAAGAATTTGTATGTTGTTTGATGTGCCTCAGAACTATTAAGAACAAAACAGAACAAAAGAATAATAATAATAAATAATAAAGAACAAAGGCAGTCATCCACAAACCCTGAACGCCAAACTGAAACTTCCCTCTAGAATTCCTGCAATGAAGTGGCCGTTATAATGAATCCTGGGAAAAATGAATACTGGAGGATATTGATTTCCAGTAGAAGAAATGAAGGCACCAAATGTAACAAGTTCACCCCCTTTCTGCCTGAAACCACCTGCTCTACTTGCCTTTGGTGTTTTGAAGCTAGAACCTTTGGAGTGTCAAGGGCAGTGGTTATCCCAGTTTCATCAAAATTGAATATTCTGTCTCGAGCGAAATTGTATCTTTTCATGACACTCTCATAATTATTGAAAAACTCCTCAACAGCTTCCTGCGGTAACCTACTAACATCATAATTCTTGTTTTTTCTGCTTTCCTCAAACTTAAATTTGCATTGCTACTTTGAAAACCGTACGTCCAATCTCCCCCTGTCATTGCATTACCATTCCAACTTTCAGGATACTTACAGTGTAAGTTTTTTAGCAAATTCATATACCAAGTGCCTCATCTGCTTCAGTGTTAGACCATGATGCAACTCATTGCATTTAACAAGGTATTCATTTAATTGTTTTTCTTGTTTGGCAGTAAATACCTGTTGAGAGGAACCGTGATATCCCTTAGAACCGTGATTTCTGTCTCTTTCTTCACCATTTCTTACTTTCATTTTCTGCATGGGGCACATTGATACGCATCAATGAGCCCCAACATAGGCTGTATCAATGTGCCCCAAGCACATTATTATGAATATTATTAATCTCAAATCCAAAACTTCATAATTTACCTAACAAAAAAGAATGAGGAACTGATAAAGAGTAGCTTTACTTACCAGGGAGGGTATTCTTTCCTGTTGAAAATACTGGAACAGCTGTATAATACTACTGCAATTGTACAACTCACATTTATTTTTCCCCTACAAAATCAATAAATCACCCATTTCATCACCCAATCATTTCATCAAAATACTGAATCAAGTCAAGACGTTCTGTGGGTATTTGTGTACACTAGCGCCATATTTTGGAGCTGTTGTGAAACTTCCTGTACTGACCTTGTGAGCAGTAGAGGGGGTGTATCAATGTGCCCCAGGCATCAATGTGCCCCAGTTCTCCCTACTATAATACGGTACACGGGGGAGGCTATACGCTCAACGTCATGGCTTGCCGAGACGAGTGGCCTCCCTTAGGCATTAAATCTGAATACGATATAGACTACAATACGGTACAATCCCAATACGTTATATTTATGTATGTTATAAGTCATATATTTAGGTAGGGAGGACACCCATATGGACAGATTAATCAAAGTTATATTCATTATGTAACCACGATGCAAAATGCTAGAAAAATAAAAAGATAAAATAAAATATCATTAATTGAAAACAAATGCTCTAATTATTGAACTTATTTATTATTTTTATCATTATTATTTAATATATATCTCTTTAAAATACAAGAAGCCTCTTACATTACATGAAAGATAAATCGTCTTTTATACCTCTTTTTTCTTTAATCAAAAATTAATCTTATTCCCTTAACAATAGCCACTCGTCAAGCGGTCATCACAATCATTTTACAACCATTAAATTTGCAAACTAAATTTCCCCTTGTTTTATCGTAGTACATACCACGATTAAATAAGGTCAATTTTAACATACGAAATTCCCAATAGTAACATGATTTTGAACACCCTGACCAGCCGTTACTGTCCCTTACTATATTTAAGATACTGAAATATTCTAAAGCTTCATAATACATGATAATTTGTTAATAACTGTAATTTTCTATCTCATACTGCTTTTTATGAAAACCAGTATTTTGTTTCCCTTTATGCATACTTTTTTTTAAACAACTGGCCGAAAAATGACATTTCAAAATTTATTTGAACAGCATAACTTTCTTTAATGAAGACGAAAGAAATAAAGTATTTCTGTGTTTAAATGCCGACAGCATGAAATTATATTTTAAAAAATAGATTTCTATATTAAAATTCATCGCAATCTGTTTATTTTGATGTTTGTCATTGTTTGAAATCTTTCCAAAAATATGTTTTTCAAAGTGTTTCTCGGATAATCGCTTAAAGGAAATGTTGGGTGTAAATATTATTACTATTTTCGGTCTTCCCTAATCAAATCAACTATATGTTTTAAGGTTGATTTGCTTTTTGGATAGTTTCCAGAAGTAGTAATGATTTGTGTTTCCTTATTTTTATCTGAGCATATAAAATATCACGAAGTGTTTATGGTACATGGTATCATTGTTCAAAACACCCAAATCTAAGATTTTAGCTGTTACACAATGACGAATATTTTAAAGTGTTATTAAAAAGTTGCGTTTTCCAGAAAAAAAGGTGTTTCGTTTTTAGTACTGAAAAACGCTGAAAATTTAAAAAAATTAAAGTATCGTAACTCGTGTATATTTTCCGTGTAAGAATGGGATTTAGAGCATAGAAAAGGTTTTTTTTCTAAATATTATTTATCGAACACTCTACAGTATGAAATATATGTGTAGTAATTAAAATATATAAATATTTTTAAGTAAATGGGTTTTGATATGATAAACAACAGTTGAAATAACTTTTGCAATAGAAGCTAGCGATTTAATTTTCAATACTATGACCGCTAAAAATTTTTTAGCTTGTTTTGAAGAGAAAATAAGAACAAATTTCATATTGCGCATGACGACTGAAATACTTTCCAATCTTGCTCAATCATCACATTACATTAAGTTAATTTTCAGACCTCTATGTTAATTCCCAGTCAAATTCAAAATTTAATTAACTTTCATCGAGATGTCACTAAAATGGACGCTTCTTTATTTCATTAAAAATATCTTCAGAAATTACCATTCCTGATATATATTAAAATTAAATATCCGATGATAACCGTAACTGCATTGTGTTTTCAAATGTTAACGGACATTTTAGATTTTAGACATTTTGTCAAATATCTAAAGAAATACTTGACGGATTATTCTGTAACTTCAGATATATAAAGAACATGTTCAAACGTATGATTTTAAGCGGATGTTTCGTCACGAGAAATAATAGAGGATCAAAAGCAAATTGATAAAAATGGAATATTTGCGACCACCCTGTAACATAAAATTATCGAAATGATATGTATCTGTAGCTCATGGTTCAATCACAATATTTGCGTTCATTTGTGTAACAAAAGCACGTATATACTTAGGAATAAAAAGGTTTCTTAAAATAACATTCTTAAAATAAAAAATGTCCGTATTTTTTTAAAAATTTGTTTATAGACTGCAGGGTTTTCAGCAAAATTTAACGTCTCATGCAGATGACATGACAAAATATAGTAGAAATAACATGCAGAAATTAGATTTAAAAAATATACAATATTTGATGAAATATGAATATATGTATGAAATATATATAATCGGCGCATGCGCAAATTATAACAAAACATTATTCGCATGATTATGTAATCTACTCTATAACAATAATTCATAAGAATAAGCCAGTCGAATATCGCAAAAATCATAAAGCTTTCTGTGATATATTGAGCTGAATTTCAGTTGTTCTCAAAAAGTAGCTAGATGATAAGGGATTTTACACGGTTGTTATTTTGGGGTTTTTTTAATGTAAATTTCTATTTATGTGATTAGTTTTCTATATAAAAGTACCATCCGAACAAGTATATTCCAATGAAAAGATAATTATAAAAATTTAAGCCTACGTCCAACTGCTATACGGGAACAAGCGTTAAATATGTTAGTTGGAAAAACCAGTGTGATAAATCCATTAATAAAAATGATTATTTGGGAAAATGCCCTTATCATCAACCTACTTTTCAAAAGCAACTGCAATTCAGCGTCTCAATATACTGAAGATATCGTCCCAACTATTTACGATGTTCGATGACCTTTTTATATGAATTGTCCTATATATTTGACGAATAAATCAAGCAAAAATGTTTTCTCTTTCATTCGTGCATGTTAAGTTACAAATTATTTCATATAGATGCTCATATTTCATCAAATATTTAATATATTTATATTGTAATTTAAGAATATTGCTTTTACTGTACTTTGTCAAGTTTTCTAAAAGTGGCGTTAAATTTGCTTGAAAATCCTGCATGTTAATTAAAATACATGCAAAAAATTCTTAATTTTTTTAATGGAACCATTATATATCCATAAATATGGCTCTACATTTGCACAAATGAACACTGGTCTTCAACAAGATCTACATAGTCACGTGCTACAGGTCATTATCATCATTTCGTAGTCTAGGGTTATCGAAAGTATACTTTTTTTTATTCAATTTGTTGTTGGTCCGTATTTGATTTTTTAACCAAATCTTTGTTGGAATATATTGTGTCAACTTTACATCCTTGAAGTTTCCAAAAGAATTTGTCAAGTATTTCTCTAGATAATTTAAAAGAAGATATAAAATTGAAAATGCCCGGCCACTTTTGGCCATATAGTGTATATTCTAGCCTGTGGAGCTTTTAATTAATGAAATATGAAGTTTGCTATTCAATAAAATCCATTTGCGACAGATATTCTTATACACTTTAAATGAAGATACTAAATATAGCTAGCATTAAAATTTGCATTAGGTGTACAAAAGAATTTTTAGCCAATTTTTATCAATCAAAATCAAAGAAATACAAACGTCATTTAATACGATCAGCATTAACTTTTACTGCCATTTGCCAACGTTTATGCAGCTAATGGAATCCGTGGTGGAAAAATGTACTACCAATAGCTTTTCAATGCTATGAATTCATCGTTTGTTTTTCGCACCGCATATATAGTCTGAAATTGTTGCTTTGCTAAGTTATTTTTTAAGAGCTAAAAAGGTGGTAACTGCATAGTGAAAGGTCTTGTGAATGCGACGGATAAGGTAAAATGTCTCATTGCACGT
This sequence comes from Maratus michaelseni, assembly GCA_963931845.1. Lineage (NCBI taxonomy): Eukaryota > Metazoa > Arthropoda > Arachnida > Araneae > Salticidae > Maratus > Maratus michaelseni. Next base: position 104,589,302 of record OZ007590.1, on the reverse strand, counting down.
CGTTTATATTCATGGTAAACCATTGATCTTCTATCAGCTCGGACTTTGTCTCGTTGTAATATTACAGATGCAAGTAAACCATCGTCCTTTCCCAGTGTAAGATATCTTTTCTTGAATTTTTCTACCAAATGATATAACTGAAGAGCAAATTGTTCGTCAGTAATAGTTACCCTGGTTTATAGAGCTCGCAATACGCTAACCTCCCATTTATTTATCCTACTAAATACAGAGCACTAGTTTTTTATTACATTTATAGATTCAAAAAACCGGTTTATTCTCAGGTTTATTTCCAATAGACCCGGTTTATTCCCAGGTTTATTGCCAAAAGACCTGGTTTATTCCCAAAAACCCAGTTTATTCCCAAAAAACCCGTTTTTTTTCCCAGGTTTAAACCGGCTTTTTTGTAGCCTTTGCAACTCTAATTATATTCATAAATAATATCTTGTGCGCGTTAACAGTTTGCAGGGTACTATCATCTGTGAAATTGGCACAAAAACTGTCGAAGTAATACTCCGGCTTTTTGTGAAAAATTACACTTTTGTTAACACGATAGCAACTAAAATATTAGTCGCATTTATACCAAAATTGGAATGTAAGTCAAAAGTGCCAAAACCTTGCCGAGAAGGAAAATCTAAAATATTTGTCAACCCTAACGCTTCGAAACGTCGGCCCAAAAAATTTCAATTTTCCTATTGAGTTAACATTGTTATTGTATGCCTCATTTTCTTTTACTATCATAAATCTGTTTAAGTATGTCTTTCATTTTTAGACCTAATGGATCAATGGAAAAATGTTATATGAATTTACATGTTATGCACTGTAAAAAATGAGATAAATTGATGTCTTTGTGATTTTCTGCACAATTACCTTATTGTGACTGAAATCTAGTTTCTATCTACTTATATAAAATCCAAATGTAGGAAAGTGTAGATATCCATTCCAGGGCTAATCGAGTCGGAGTTGCAAACCGACCGTAGCTAAACGCTATGATAGGCTTAATGAAAAACATATGCTAACATATGGCAACTATATAATAATATATTTTACCTCAAATCATGCATGTTGAGCATATGTTCATATAAAACATGTGTATCAGCATTTCTATAAACACTTTTTCAAGAAATAGTGTAAACAAACGGAAAGCCGTTTGGTGAGCAATTCAGTTTTGAGATTCATTCATTTCCATAAAAATAATATTTTGAAAAATAAAAATAAAACTTTAACGCATTGTATATTTTATTTTAATGTTTCGTGATATCTTCAGAAATATTGTTTTATTTTGCTAATTATTGTTATTGTTGCGTGTGTGGTGAGTCATTCACTTTTGAGATTCATTAGTCAAAATTATTTGTGCTGATTGGCAACGAGTGTTTAAACATCTCTGTTGGTCTAAACGACGGAGAAAGAGATAATATGAAAGATCTCTTCATCCGTCGTCTAAACATTGTTTTGAAGATTTATCGTTCTTAATCTTTATATAATCCTTCTACTGTGGAATTTTTAACTACGGACTTTCAATCAAAACAGTTTATTTCCTTTAGGAAACTCGTTGTTTATATCAAAGGATTGCCGATTATTTCATCGTTGATTTTTGTGAAGTTTTGTTGTTGTTTACTGCTGTTTAAGTATCGTTTTCAGTAATGCCTTATAAAAAATATGTAACACTGGTTGAACGCAGAGACCGATTAATTGTTTTTTAACATTTAAATTGAATGCTTTGTCCAATCGTTGAACTATTTCAGAAATTGAATATTAATTAAAAAAAATATCCTCATTATTTGTATTTGTAGAAAAGATTTGTCATTTTTAAAATGTAATTTTCTACAATACAAAGCTCTCAATGATAAAATATTCTGGCTGTTTGCTTGTATGAAGTCTTATGAAAATGAAACGCAGATCAACATTCCGTCATTTTTGACGGGGTTTACATACTAGTCTGAAAATGAAGCACGAAAATCATCGTAACACATACATTATTTCAAATCAATAGGAATAAAATTTAATTTTCAATCAAAGTTTCAACTCATTGTTCCCAAGAGCAAATATTTTTATTTTTAAAATGTTAAAATTATGCAGTATTTTGTATTCAAAACACTGGATGAAAAGTTAAAGAAATTTATGATTTATTTATCAAATTCATTAAAAACATATACTGTAGCATGCACAATAGTGGTGTGTAAAAGTATCTGCTTAATTTCCATTCTGCTAAAACGTTATACATTAATTATTGAACTTAATGCTTTGCTTAAAATACTCTTTTATTTATCATTCTATATAATTAGAAAAAAAATTGTTACATTTAGACGCTTTAAACTTAAAGACATTCATATGGAACAGGTACGTAAATATTATTAACTTATGTGCAACATGTAATATAAAGTTTCTATTTTACACTTGTGTTTATTTGGCGAAATAAAAAAAAATAACAAAATTATTTGCTGTTGTAAGTTTATTTATATTGTGCTTTAAATCTCATGCATACCGTTAATTATATACATATGATCGTAAGAATTTCAAATCTTATAACGAAAACTTTTGCTGCAATCATTTTTACACTACAAACAAATTTCTTACTTGTACTTAATCTTAATACTTTAGTTTACCAATTATGTAAATTTTCAAATATTTTTAATTATAATCAGATGTGTTAAAAAAAATCTTTACTGCAGAAGTGAAACATATTTTGCTAAGTTCTAATTCGAAATTACTATAAGACGTAAAATCTGAAAATTTTCTAATGATCATTTTTATATATTTTGGATTATCTATTATATCAATTAAAATATTATGCAAACATCATTTTTTTCTGAAAAGCATGAATTGTAATTTTGTTTATCTTGATTATTAATTTGCAGCAACTTTGCATATTATTGTAGTAGATTTTTAATAAATATAACAAATTTTATTAAATAAAATATAACATTTTCCGTAAAAGTGAGTTTGTGTCTGTATAATACCCGTCGATATATATGTATAGATATAAACAGGGTGATCAATTTAAAAGAGTACCTGTTTGTTTTTTTATTATCTACATGTATAATATATGTAGCAAAACTTTAAACATCATTACTTATTTAATATGTCTATATTTAACGTGCGGGAATCGTTTTTTTCCCTTTCTAAATGCGAAAACTCGTTTTTTAAACATAAATTCACGTGAACATTATTAGTAATTCTTAATCCGATTCTGCGCAAATGATTTGTTTAAATCGTCTACTTCTTTCAATTTAGCCAGATGCCTATTGAAATTAAATGCAGTATAGGATTAAAAAATACTAATGATATTCACTCGAATTTATGTTTAAAAAACGAGTTTTCGCATTTAGAAAGTGAAAAAAACGGTACCCGCACGTTAAATATAGACATATTAAATAAGTAATGATGTTGAAAGTTTCGCTACATATATTATACGCGTGGATATAACAAAAAACAAACGGGTACTCTTTTAAATTGATCATCCTGTATATATATATATATATATTATACTGCATATATTGGGATCTAGTACTGCGCCAGTATTGCATTCATCGGAATTATACAAATAAATGCCGATATTCCTAAAACATTGATCCACATTGCAAGTGTTTGCAATGAAAAGTGAATATTATCCTCTTGAGACCCAAGCTCACATTTTTTATGCAAATTCTACAATTTTTTAGACTTATGTTTCTTTTGAGTCTAGAAAGCAATACATATTTTCATTTACTTAAAAAAATTAAAAATACTTTGTTTTTTAGCATGTCCAATAGAATGGACATTGGGTTTTAGTCCTGTAAAAAACTTGCTATAGAATTAGATTAATCCAAATGTAAAATTCTTAATATTTGAGAAAAAATAATGACACAAAGTTAAATTCTACATAAAATAATGATGTAAAATTTAATTAGGCACCAAAAAATAACAATAAGAGTTTTAAAAAGTTCATTACCCGTAAAAAATAAATAGATGAACCTGAATTTCAGTAGTTTATAAATGTGCTTCTGCAAGTCAATTATTAATTATAGTTAAACGAATATACGAATACAACTTGCATTTCATGCGCACAACGTTATTTTATATTATAATACTTATCAAGTAAGGTAGGATCGCTACATAGGCCTAAAAAACAGATTTTTAAACAAAATACTCAAAAAACCGCATCAAGTTCTTATTTCTAGAAACTCTTCTATCATCAGAAGTGTGTTTTTTATCGTTTATACGTCACTTCTAAATATCGCATAAATTCAATTTTTGCATCATTAAATAGAAAAAGTGTACTTTAAATACGAAACTTGTTGATCAATGTACTAATTTTCAAAATAATAATAATAATAATAATAATAATTTACATATTATTACTGATGACAACATGATAATGACAAGTACTAGTTTTTAATAATATTTTATTTTGTTTTTTAACTTTTCTCAACTGCAGTCATTTGTTTGTTAGAATAATGATAGAGATTGACAAGTAAATGCCAAGAAGAAATGCAAAATAAATCAAAATGAGCTTATTTATAATCTTATACTGTTATCTTTAAATATATTGTCTTTAAAATTTTGTTGTTATTTAAATATGATTAAATTTATTGATTCAATTATGAATAGCATAGTAACAGAAAAATAATACCAAAAATAGTTACAATGAATAAGACTAACACATAATAAAAGCTTAATTCTAAGTATAGGCATTTACCAAATGCAGCAAAAAAATATTTCCCTAAATATATTTTTAACACTTTCCAACCTAGTTGAAAAGTGTTGAAATCGTTTGCGGTTTAATTAATTCATTGACAGAGACACACAAAATAATTCTCTACTGTCTGTTAACAATAATTCTTGGAAGTGCGCTTTAAGTTGCTGAACGCGATTTTAAATTTAACTCACTTTTTGTCTGTTACTTGGTGTGTATAAATTCTGTATATCATATAAAGGGCAGCACAAAAGTTCGCGAACACGTTTCCGTTTATTGACAGAAACTCCAGAAGGAGAATTTTAAACTATGTGCTACGCGTTTCCTGACTAAACTAAAATTTAGCATCCTATGTAGTATATATACAAATCTATAAATCATATACATGGCTGAATAAAAGTATTGGATATTTTTCTGAATATTGTATATGTTGGAAATTCCTGAAATTACGTTTTTAAATATGTTATGCATTTTCCAAATTGTTTAGTTAGATGTTATCTTTCAGCTAAAAAAACGGTAATGATTTGTAAAATTATTTTGGAAGCGTTGGAAAGTGTTACATAATCTATACTTGACGCATGATTTTTTGTTCTTGCTTTTATTTATTTAAGAAAACATATTATCTACTTCTGTATCTATTATATATTTCAATACTGTCTTGATTTTTAAGTAAAAACTTATGCCTTTCTTCAGTATACAACAAGAGTCTAATATGAATAAAAACAACTGATGAAGACCCAACGTCCAATAGAATGGATATAAAATTTCTTTTGGTTTATTCTCTAAAATATACATTAAATTACTTAAACCGCGATGTCATTTCATTGATACAACATTTAACATTAGATTTGTGTAGCATTAATATAAAAATACTTTTAAAAAATATATAAAATTAGAGTTAAAACTGTCTGCTTATCTTCAAAAGTCTTTTTCTTGTTCTATGCCAGTTTCAAATGATTAAAATACATATTTAGCAGCAATTTTTTTATGATTTCGGTACACAGATAGCAGCACTAGACTATCTAGTACAATGGACAGCAAGTATTTACAAGTTCGAACTGAAATTAAGTATTTTATATAAAAAATAAAAATGTCCAATAGAATGGACGCGGGGTCTCAAGAGGCTATAGAAATACTGACACTCCATTGAAACTATAGGAATGGAATATCAAAACATTTCTTTGTTGAAAGTATTCTCAATGGAAAGACACTATTATGGAAATATTTGCTTTTCATTGAAGTATTTGCAAGGCAATATCAAGATATCTACAATATTTGTAAAATTTTTAGGTTAATGTTGCATGATAATAAATGCCACACGGTCCAAGATGTAGTCAAAACAGACCTTATATTGATCATAAATCAACCAATATGACCAAGGTTGCCCCAATCAGTTTTCCTCGATTTTTCCCTCCTTTAATTAAAATATTTTTCACATATTATTTGTAAAATTTTAAGCTAATATTCTCTTCGCAAGGTTATCTATTAATGAGAAATTTTTCTTGAGTAATGTGTATACCTAATTTGTTTTACATCTGTATTTGTAATTTAGAGCTTCGACTATCAAATAAATATTAATAATAATGTAAATAAAGAAAATAGTAAATGTAAGATGTCATTTATAAAGATATTTACTTATTTCTTATAATTTAAATCATAGAAATGTATATGCTTCTCAGAAAGTACGCAACTATTTTTAACAATTAAAACTTTAAAAAAGAAACCTGTATATGAATATCTTTATTTATGATTTATAACTAAGCCATATAAGAATATAAATTTTATATTATTTATAAAATTTTATAAGATGTGATCTATTTTATTTCAGATTATAAGGGTTAACACACTTTTTGTCTTGGCATAGACATCTCGCTTAGTCCACAAAATCAAATTTACACTCTCTAAAGCTGTTATTTATCAAAATATGTCTTCGATTCTCAAATAAATAGTAATAATATTGTAAATAAAGAAAAGAAAAATATAAGATGTCATTGATAAAAATTTTCACTTCCTCCTTATCATTTAATCCATAGAAATGTATATGATTCTTAGAAAATACACAACTATTTTTAACAATTAAAACTTTAAAAAAGACATCTGCATATGAATATCTTTCTTTGTGATTTATAACTAAACCACCTAAAAATATAAATTATATATTTTTTCATAACATTTTATGCAATATGTGATTTATTTTATTTCAGATTATAAGGGTTAACACTGCTTGCCTCGGCCTAGATATCCCGCTTAGTCCACAAAAACAAACTTACACCCTCTCTCTCTCTAGATGTTATTAATAAAAAATACGTTTTAAAAATTGAGTCTGAATTTTTAGTTTACACTCCCTTGTCATTCTGGGGCGTAACTAGTATTATTTAATCGACTTTAATACAACATAAAACATTTTGGTCAGTTATATCAGGCTATAAAGTAACGTTTAAATGACTTTAAATTAAACATTTATATTAGTTATATCAGCCAACAAAATCACGTTATTGACAGGTAAACTGAATATACTTCATTTGGGGGTGTATAATTTTCTGATACAGAAAATGATTATTTGATTGAATTTAGCAATAAAACAATCGATTCAAAATCAATCTTCTAATATATATATTTCTTCTTCTTCTCTCTCTCTCTCTCTATATATATATATATATATATATATTGATTTATTTATTTTAATTTCATTTCAGATGTTTACACTACATAATATTATATAGAATAATTTCACTTGCAATATGTTTTTAATGCCATATGAGCAAGGAATAATTAATTGTTTCCCAGTGAATCATGTAGAACAGTTTAAAATCGTGAAATCGAAACATTTTCACAGAAAAAATAATCATCAATTGGGACTCAAAATTTGCACTTTAATGAGGAATGACCCAAATATTAAATGTTAATTGATGCGATTTAAAATTGCATTAAAATTAATGTCTTTAGTGTCATCATGTTGCAAATACTTGTAATTTCATGAAAAATAATTGATATCTACAGGATAATAACTAAGTAATAATACATAATTAAAACACTGACAACGTATATTGTATTATTATGCTAATTGGGATTTTAACAGTATGACTATGCATGATAATGAAATCTACATATTGGAACATATTCTATAATTAGTGTTAACGGTTACGGTACCAAATTAATGAGGATAGACACTAATATTTATGTCCATACATTAACAATCGTTGTTCGAAAAATCTTCATTAAAAGAGACTCTCTACAACACAATTAAACATCATAAAGACTTGAATTATTTTCATTAATTTTTATTATTACTTTTTCTATCTTTACAAGAAGAAAGTATTGGATTTGTGAAATATTTCGACTTCCGGTTCTCAACGGGTTTATACATTTTAGCAAGGTAAAATGTTATACATTTTAGAATGTATTAACTTGAACAAGATTCAGCATTTTTTATGAAAATGTCTGTTCTTAAGTCTGTTTGTCATTCCGTGTGTCTGTCTGTCTGTGACTAAAACTTTGTAAGCGCTCTATCTCAAGAAGTAATGCACAGGATTTAATAAAACTTTAGATTTAGTTTGACGTTGACATAAGTTGTTGGTGATTAGGTTTTGGTGAACATCGCTTACCAGGTGGCACTGCTGTGCTGCATTTTTTAGGATTCACACGATTATAGGGATAGTCGTACCTCAAGAACTAATGCACGGAATTTCATCACACTTTATATTCCGTTAGACCTTGACATAAGTTGGTGTTCATTAGGTTTTCGGGTAAATCATATAACAGGTGGCACTGCTGTACTGCATTTTTTTAAATGTATAATTAAGTTAATTACGCTATTTGAAGCATTAACATGTATAAGATAGAAGAATATTTTGGGATTGCAACAGTGACTAGTTTTATAATTTATATTACTTCATCCCTCATATTGAATCCTTCTTTTAATATGTATTTTTGATTTTTAATTAATTTGTTGCTGTATTTCAAGAAAAAACACTGAATTACACGCATGTATTTTAAAGTTGTGGAAACAGTCCAAATAAATGGAAGTAGTTTTCTACTGTATTATGAAACTTTGTACATTTTCTTATCTATATTAAAAAAGAAAAACATACTGTTGAGTAAAGCTGACGTCATATTGACGGTGGCAACATCTGACTAAAACATTTATCTTTCACTGCAATTTTTTGAAATTTTAAACGTCGAACAATTTCTATTTTTACCCCGTCGTATAGGGAACAAATGCTGTTTGCATTGCATTCTGTTTAAAAAATCTATCAAAATTTACTTTTTTTTATGGATTTATAAATAATTTTCAAGCGTGAATTTTGCTTAAATCAATCTCTACCGCGTGAGTCTTATTACAAAAGATCCTTTGCACATACAATAATGTAAGTAGTTCTGCATTTTGTTCCGGCTAATATTCCATAATTATATTACAACTTCATCAATAAATAAATAAAATACTAAAATAATATAATTAAAACAAATTTAACAGACATGTAATCGAACTACACGTTTAAACCACTAAAATTATCAGAACCACAAAGGCTGCTGTAAGTAGCGAAATCTTTGGTGATTTCGTCGACTAATCCTGGCAAGCGGCTAATATGATAGTATCGATTTAATAAGTTTCCAATCAATATTTGAATGCATAATAGATGTTTTCACATAAGAATACTTTTTGGTGTTGTTAAAGGACAATCGAAAAAATATATATTAAATATAAAAAATGTATATATTACAGTTTTCAGTCCAAAAATGGATTTTTTTAACCGGAGTAGCCGGGTTATGCCCTATTGATAAATACTTGTTATTTACATAGATGTTATTACATTGATGTACTGTCAGAGGAGTTTAACTACATTGGACAGAGCATAAGTAAAACAAAATCATCTTGTTTTCATGGTAGATTTAGCCATTCTGCAATGAGACAGCAAGTTAGTTGGAAACCATTAACAAATCATCTGAGTTCAAAAGGATTTATATTAAAAGAATATATATAGTTTTCATATTTTTATTTATATCAGTTAAATTTAATAAGATTTAACCGACATCACACCAAGGCGATAAAACGATTCCGTTTGTCAATATTTCCTCTTACGTATATTCGTGTACAGAATTTAATGGAAGTAAAAATTTTCTTAATATTCATTCATTGGAAACGGTTCGTTCTTCACTGTAAAAAAAGACAATTTTTAAAAAATTTATCTCTTTATATATATTTTTAAAAAGATTTACAAATACGTAACTTAGCCACTTTGAAGTTATCAACGATTCCGGAAAACGTTCCTTTATCTTTAATAACTTCAGAAACCAATAGATTTCCAAAATTTATAGATATAACTATTTCTGAAACAATTTTTCCCCGTAATTTTTGGAAACCTTTCTGGGAAGTTTTTACAGAGTTTTAATCAATTTTCTCAACCCGAAATACCGTTTTTTCGGATGCTACGAATTCTCAACATTTTCATGTTCAACAAACATAATAAATTAGAACGTTAAAATGAATAGCATCAATATTATCATTAAAATTAATATTAGGTTGTTACTCTTGTACACATAAATTCTGTTAAGCAGCTAAAAATGTATACTTAAGAAGTGATAGCATCCGAAAAACTGATATTCTGGGCAGAGAAACCTAATTAACAGTACATAAAATCTACACTGAAATTTTACAAAAATTACGGACAGTAAAATAATATTTATTTTTAGAAATGCTTTATTGAATAGATTCCATTGAATAAGAAATTTATATATATATATATATATATAATTAAATACATATGGAAAATTTTATGAACGTCATATTCACCTTAATAAGTTAAAATACACAACGTAAATACATTGAATAAGAAGATGAAAAATGTTTACTGAAGAAGTGATAGCATCCGAAAAATCGATATTCCGGTTAGAGAATCCTAATTAACGCTATGTAAAATCTACACTGAAATTTTACAAAAATTACGGACAGCAAAAGAATATTGTGTTTTAGAAATGTTTCATTGTACCGAATTAATTGTGTTAGAAATTTGTATATATATATATATATATATATATACGAGGATGGATCCAAAAAAATTACAAGGGAAATAAAAAATTATTTATTAACAATAGACAGAAAATACATAAGGGAATTAAAAGGCATGCCAGCCGATCATTTCCACATAATCACCAAACCTATTCAGACATTTATCTGAACGCAGGACCAACTTGTTTAACCCGGCTTGGTAGAAATCACATCCCTGCCTATTTAGCCAGTTCTCGGCAACTGCTTTCACACCATACCTCCCTAGGGAAGGTCCCCAACTGCCAGAATCAGGATTTTGTCGAGAATGGAGATCAAGAAAATGTGTACAACTATCCGTCCGAATGCAACAGGTGAAGAGTTATAGGCCGATATATTTCCGTCATTTATTCATTTTTTCAGGTCGCTATCTATGAAGGAAAGACAGTCTGTGCGGTAGAAAAGACAGCTTACAGTACAGTTATGTAACCTGTTGTTGCCAGTGTTAAGTTGGCGGAGGTTCCATGTACCCTCTAATAAGAAACAGAAGATTGTGACCAGATTTTCCAAATCATTTATAACTAATTGAACTGCACTGACTTGGAGTATGCTTCAAAGAACATCAGGAAATAATCCCTTGCATGATCAAACGGGATGAAAAGAGGGCATGGGAAGAGTCTATGGGGACAGTTCCCGAGGCGCTCAACCATGGAGAATTTTAGCAGTACATCTGGCTCGCGTTCCAGGCGCGCTGGTTCAGAAGAGGTGGCACACACCCTTGTGACACTCGAAGTCGGGCCCAGTTCTGAAGATGTCGTCGGCGAGACTTCAGCCTGTAATGCTATCGCCGACAAAACGAAGATTGCAAAACTTCTTAGTTTGCAACTGCTAGAATATTTTGGGAAATCCGAGGAAAAGGATCCAACGAGTGATTAGAAGTCGCCGACTATTCAAGACAGTGAAGGGGATGATTAAAAACGAATTTTTCCGGCCGCTGGATTTGAAAGCAGCATCGACGAAAATGAACTGACAAGTAATTTGGAAAAAAATATGGACCTCACTTTCGAATATGAAGAACCTGCGAAAAACATATGGACAGGAAGTGAAGGGGTATCCGTAGAAATAATGGCGAAAGCTATAGAAACTTATGAAAAGGCAATGCAAAATAAACTAAAGGCTGTGCACCATATATAATGTAGGCAGGTAAAATATCACAAGGTAATTCCACGGTGGGCACAATACGTAGGGAAAGGTGGGAACATGCACAGAAAAATGAAATTAATTTGCAAACACGTGTGGTCGCAATTTTATCATCATTGCAGACAGTTAAAAGCCACCGTTCATGACAGAGACCTCAAAATGTGGGCTATTGACAGATCATTGGAACTTGGAATTCCCAGATTCACAGCAAGCTCACACTTCATCAAGAATTTCAAACAGGTACATAAAAATAACAAGTCAAAAAGTGACACAAATCGTAAAAAAAGAAAAAATATATATATTTCGGGAAGTGTCTTTGCAACCTGTCATCGCCGAATTCCGAGAAAACGTGAAAAAAAATGATTGAGCAGCGAAAGTGTCCACTGTCCAACGTCCTGAACACCGATCAAACGGCTTCCAATATGAGATTGTATCAGAACTCTCGATATGAAGGGATATAAAGACGTGGGTGCGTCGGTAATCAGTAAAAAAAACAATCCCTATACCGTGCAAATGTGAATGTGTATTAACGCCGCTAGAAAATTTATGGGACCTTTACTACTTGTAATACTGGAATGTAATGGAGAATTTGGTCCCAAAATTATGGAAAATGTGCAACGATTATCATCCACAAATTTGATCATTACATGCTCCAAGTCAGGAAAGAGCACAAAACAAATAACTGCGACATACTTCGATAAACTAAAAGAATCGATTGGTGATCAGGAAACAGTCATGGTGCTGGATAGTTGGAGCGGCCAAACGGATCTACGTTTGTGCATTGAGAAATTTGGATTCAATGTGAAGCTTGTTTTTCTCTCAGCGGGCACGAAAAAATTTCTTCAGCTATTAGACATTTATTTCTTTCAACAATACAAGTACTTAATAAAGAGAATAGTGAAATATGCGCTGCTGGATTTAACTAGTTTTACGCATGCAACACTCCCCAAACCTGACAAGTACAGACTGAAAATAAATGAAACTACGTAAAGAAAGGAAGCAAACTACAGCCACACTACTCCAGCACGTTCTCAACTTTCCTCACGACAAAGAAGCCGCTACACCGACACTCTCATAATTATCAATTCGTCAAAACAAATCTCGTATCGATTTTCCAATCAGTTCGTCCCTATAACCTATATTACTTTCTTCTATCTATAATAGAAGAAAGTATTGTAATCGAAATTTTTTTCGTCTTCCAGTTTTCGTTGGATTTACACGTTTCAGGGATCAGAGATTCCAAAAAACGTTTTTACAAAATGTCTGTCTATCCGTCTGTCCGTCCTCATTGTATCATTGAAAAGTGTATGAAGTTATGATTCAAATTGAACCAAATTTTTTGGCTATGGCCAGCAGGTCCTACATGAATTTGGGGATATATCGACAAAAGGGGGCGCTGCGATCGCGATTTTTGTTTGATTTTCACTATTGTATCATCGAAAATAGTATGAAGTTATGCAGATAATTGAACCAAATTTTGTTTCTATGTTTTTGACTATAGCCTGCATGTCCAGGTTGAATTCGGCGATATTTCGACGAAAAGGGACGCTGCGATCGTGATTTTTGTTCAATTTTCACTATTGTATCATCGAAAAATGTATGATGTTATGCAGATAATTGAACCCAAATATTTTTCTTTGTTTTTGGCTATGGCCAGCAGGTCCTACTTGAATTTGGGGATATTCCGCCGGAAGGGGGCGCTGTGATAGGCATTTAATTATTTCAAATTCAAAAAGATGATAAAAAAATTAGAAATCCTAAAAGTTTTTTCCGTTAAATGTTTGGTCTTGATCCAAGGCTTCCAGAGCATTTTTTATTTTGCCTCTATCTTAAAAAATTGCTGAGATATAGTGGTTTGAAATTTTAGGGTAGCGGACATTTTCAAACAAGACAGAAGAATTCATCCATAAACGGGTTTAATTTATGAGTTTTAGTTAACAGGGTTTCGGCAAATTTTCTTTCATTGCTGTAACCATTGTTCCTATAGTTTTATGCTTAACAAAATATATTTATATTCGCCAATGTCAAATTCTCGCCAAGCTCGGCGACAGTTGGCGAAATATTGCCAAATTTGGCGACAAAAATAGGTTGCCATAAATGACTACACTTGGCTGTATAGGACTAATTTGGCGATATTCTCATTCAAATTCAATGTTGACGACAACTGGGAATGAATCTTCTTTAATTGGGTTCCAAGCATTTTAACTTCGTGTTTTCTAGCAAAACTAGTTAAAATCATAAAACCAAGTAATAGGGAGGCTATCTGTTCCTGTCGGTACAAGCCAGAAGTACTTTTGTATACATCAGTTGATCGCATCCCGTTAACCCGACGATCGCAAGCAGCTGACGTAAAACAGAATGACGAAAAATATTGATGTTATTGGAGATGTGATAGCGAATTTTGAAGTATTAACATGACTGAGATAGAAGAAAGTTTTGGGATTGGCACATCCGACTAGTTTTTATAAATTTGTTTGTAAGATAGGTCAAAAACTGAACCGGATAACTCTGTGTTATCGCCATACAATAAAAATCAGTTATACCCCTAGCAGAATATGCATAGCTAGAGCTCAATTTCTTAATATTGCACAAACCGTTTGCATAACTATTTCTGAAAATAGACAAATGCACATTTGAACTGAATCATTTTAATAGTATCAAAATTAAAAATATTTCTCTTATCATAAATACTTTTTTCCAATGGACCATTAGATATGTCCAGATAATCGACATATTTAGAATTATTTGAGGCACTTTTAAGGCTCAAACTATTTGGATAGAATTAAAGCTGTAACTTTTCAAGGAATTGGTAACCCCAACTAATAGAATGTCATCTATGTATCTATAATGTATTTCGTTTTTATTTAAAGTAACATCTGTTTCATATGTATGTAAATATATATCAGCTAGGATGATATGTAAGACGATTAATATTGTCGTTTTGGGCTGAGAATATTCAATGAAATAGCAACTATGAATTGTGAGTATGAGGCTCTTCTGAGTATTCCACATCACATTCGTAGTTTTTATTTTTGAATTTTCACTCTCACGTTTAGTAACTTTTTATCTTTTATATAAAAATAGTGTTTGAAAAGTTGAGTGGCGTCATTCTATATATTTGATAAAGCTGTAACGTTCGTTAAAATGTCCAATAGTCACAACATTTGAATATGTTGTTAAGGTATACAGTATTGAATTTTTAAAAATTTTAATTGTCGTATCATATATATTGTTTTGTTTAATAGGAAACGTCAAAATTTTTAATATATCATCAAACACAATGCGTCAAAATGACCGATATTTTTAACAATATGATTAAAATTTAATGTAGATAACAACAAAGCGTTGCTGCAAAAATATTCTCTTTTGCCAAATCACGCTCTTTAGGATACGCCTACTGGAGTACAACTAGAAAATATCAGAACAGTAAAAAAAAAAAAAATCTCTTGAAATCATTCATTTTATTTTTTTTCCTTAAAAATTGCTTGTTGCGCAACATTTTATTGGATTTTACTTTGAATTTTATAAACAACTAATTTGCTCACAAAGAAGCTAAATATATACTGTTGATGTATTGCAAACGTATTATTTAAACAGGATTTTAAACAAAATCTGTATTGAACACTTACTCCATGCATGCATTGTAACATTTGCAAACAATTGCAAACAAACATTTGCATTATAACATTTGCAAAGAATTCCAAACAAACATTTGCATTGTAACATTTGCAAACAATTGCAAACAAACATTTGCATTGTAACATTTTTAAACAAAACATTTTAATGTGTTTCGTACATTTTCCATTGCACACACGACGGCACTTTACATGCGGGAGATGGTGGATAGCACTGAACAATAAAATGTTTTACTTTCTGTTGCTTCTCTGTCTTTTATTGGTTGTTTTCACTTTTCTTCTTAGTCTGTCTAGCGCCGACGATTTTCGTGCTATAGGTACCGTTCCAACGCTTTTTATGGTTTTTCACTATGAAGATCACATCCCAATAAAAAAAACTAGGTGTTTACATTTGAATTTTTAGAAATTTTGTCACTGTAACCGCAATTGTTAGAATTTAACTGTTGTTTTTCACATGATTCTTGAGCGCATACCTCAAAATACTTTAAACCAAAATTTCATTCAGTTTCAGTGAACGATATGACAGTTAGGGGCTCATATATCGGGATAGTTTTTTTATAATCACACTGTATACTTAACTTTCATGAACTCCAAATATATAAAACTTTGTTTGAAATTTATTTAAGATTACTTTTTTATAATGATAAAATATGAAAAGACTTTAATATTTTTCAGATTAATTAAAATATTTTACACTAGATTTTTTATACTTTAAGACATTACTTGGCGCCTTTCTAATTCGTATCTTTCAATAAACTCCAGTTTTTTCAAGTTTCAGTGCGAGTACCTTTGTAGTTATGTTCAATTTACTGTAATTTGTTTTCTCGAATTACGTCAATCATTTTGGAAATTAAAAGTTTGGTAACTAAAATACTTGTTTCGTGAAATAGGGCAAATTAAGTATCGCTATTGATTGATTTCAACGAATTCTTAAACAGGCGATTGAAAAATTCTACTAAAATTATACTTTCGTATATTTTTATGCCTACAACTTTCACTTTTATACACAAGAGACTTCTTTTGATCCAAATAAATAAAAAATAAACAAAATGCTGAAATTTCCGAAGACTATTTCATGTAACAAATGTATCAATTTGAAATAACTCTTTAAAATACCCATCATTGTATTATGCCTTAAATTTGAGAATCAGGCGTTTTGAAATATTATAACGCTCTCTATAAATATCTCGTAATGTATCCTATGCTCACATAAAAAATAGAAGAAAACGCAAATCATTACTATTTTTGGAAACTATCCAAAACGCAACAATATGCCTTGAAACATAGTTGATTTGATTATAGAAGACTGAAAAGAATAATAATATTTACACCCTACATTTCCTTTAAGAGATTATCCGAGAAACACTTTGAAAAGCATGTTTTTGGAAAGATTTCAAACAAAGACAAATAGAACAATAAACTGATTTGGACGATTATTAATTTTGAATTTTGTTTTGTAAAATTCAATTTTGTGCTTCTTGCATTTAAACACATAAATACTACTATTATTTTCCACCCCATTAATTCTTCTACTTCGCTTTCCAAACGATTTTCGTAATGTCATTTTGTTTTCAGCCAGAGATAAAATAGCATATGTATTAAAATAATATGAAGTAAAATACTGATTTTCAAGAACTACATTTTAACCCTGTAATAACTCCTCTATACCGACCCGATAAAGATGTTGAGTGGTAGCGAGATCAGATCGTTGGCAAAGAGAAATTTCTCGTCTAAATTAGAAAATGGAATTTTTATTGCATAACAATATTAATTCTAGTTAAAATATGTACAAGATATTAGTACAGCAATTTAATTATTTTTCGTGGGTCAATCGCTTATAAATTAGTGACCTCTTAACTCTAAGTGCAACTCGATCAATCAAAAGTCTCAGAAAATTACTGTCAGTCGTAACTTCTAAATAAAGTTCATTCGGAACAAGGCTCGTCCGTTCCTTCTCTTCGGAAAAATATACTAAATCACGATGATTCAGAGTTAAAGAACTCTCACTATCGCACTTGTCGTGCTTTTCTCTTCGCTGGGATTTTCACCTGATACCTGCTGTATCAATCAAATAGAGGTCAGACCTCACTCTTTCCAGAGGGTCACCACTCTCGTTCAGATCTATTCAAAAAACTGTCTTCTCTAACTTTTTCATTCTCGCAGGGGATCTTTCACTAGGGGCGAGGATTTGGTCGAGGCAGCGCTCTTTGAAACTCCCCAGCCTCTTAGCAGCCTTGAGATCTCTTTCATCTATAATAAGTCCGTCATTGGACGTTCTATGACAAAGGGCATAGTTTCGTGTGCAAACCTAAAAATCGTGTGCAGAGATCGCTTCCCTCGCAGATGCTCTCTTTCCCACGACTTCGGCACAAACCAAAGCATAAGACCCCTCTTTGGGTACCACCTTACCAATGCATCACTGTCCGAACTTTCCGCTCGCAGTACAATAGAATTCGGCGTTTGCTTGTCTTCAAGACAAAACTAGCGTGGGAAGGTGTGCAGTTAAGTGTACTCACAGGAAGTGCTAGAATGACACATAGTGCACCTGGATGTAGAGGCTCAATTCTTTACAACCCTTTATTCTTCGATGGTAGTCGAAAGTACATAAATCTTGTCATAAAATTAATTGAATACATCTATTTGCAGTAATACAATTCAGGTTAAGATCTAGATAATTTATAATATCATGAACCAAAGGCATTATTTGCTGTTGTGTGTAATTTTAGCTTTTTTTTTAAGCATAAAAGTTTAATGTATATCCGTGCATAACTTTTAAATGCATATAATTGGATTTTGATGCATTGTTTCGTTTTAGTTAAAGAAGGGCTCGTTTTGATTCTGGTCCCGTGTAAGTTTTACCAGAATGTAAACATAATATGATTGTCTAATTATCTGTTTAATTTTGTTAATTAATATTATTTTTTTGTGTATATCTAGCCTCTACTGTTATTAAAATTACCTATATCAACGTATATTTTAAGTCTGTTGTTACGGTACATCGCATTACATTACTTTAAAAAAAAAAGTCATTGTATGAAGCAAATGTGGTGGAGTATTTAGCATTTATAGTTATTTATTTATACAGGGCCGCACATAAGAAAACAAATATATCAAAAGAATAAATACTTAATATGGGATGTGTAGAACGCTCAAAGTAATAAAATTTTAGCATGTTGTTCCAGTCACATACAGCATGTTTTTTCTCGAAGAAGGTGTATATAGCATTTACAGTTATTATACCGGGTCACATAAAATAATACGAATATATGAAACGAATACATGTTAAATATGGGATTTGTAGAATGCTGACAGTAATATAATTTTAATCTGTTATTACAGTCACCTACAGTATATTTTTCCTCGAAGAGGGTGTATATATCATTTAGAGTTATTGTACAGGGTCACACAAAAATATACAATTATAGGTTAAGTGCGCAGTTTGTTGAATGCTGGCCGTAATGTATTGTTAGTATGTTGTAACAGTCAGACAGAGAGGCAACATAAATCAGACAGACATAAATTAGACAGTTAGCAGGCAGACATAACTGACATATAGCCAATAGACATACATACAGCAGACAGCAGACAGATAGAAAACAGATAAACCGCATATAGCAGATATCAGAAAGACAATTATAGGTTAAATGCGCAGTTTGCCAGGCATTTATACCAGGCAGTAAACAGCAGACATAGATACAACATATAACAGACAGACAATAGACAGACATACAACAGACAGACATACCTCAGACATCAGATAGCAGACAGACAAGACAGCAGAAAGCAGTCAGACATGGTTTTTTCCTAGATTCTATAATCCAGGAAACTCGATTTCTATCCGTAATATATTTAAATGGTTTATCCCTTTTTCAATTATAACTGTTCAGATTTCTTAGCGTTAAAAGGCATCACAGAGGAAACACCGAAAAAGAAGAAATCGAAAGTTTCAAGAAATTTTTCTACTTTATAAGTGAGTGGAACATTATATCTGTATACTTTCTAATTCTGTAAAACAATAAGAATAATACTTTAAAGAATAAAAGAAAAAGAAAAGATTCGTGTAACGCTAAAAATATTCTACAAAAACTCTATAAATTACGACTTAGTTTATTAATTTTAATTAACGAAATGGTTTATTTTATTTTTATTGCAAAAAAATTCTAACATATTTTCAGAAAAATGCTTATAAAGATAAAATTTTAGTATATTTAAAATTTTAAAATTAAAAAGGGTTAAAAAGGAGATAAAGGATTATTATATGGAACATGAAAAATTTGAATTATAAGTCTTATTCAATTATATCAAATACGTTGTAAAACAAAGACAAAGGTTTCTAGCTCTTGTCTTTGTTAAGGTTAACGAAAATAGTAATATAACCTCTTCCGAGTTATCTGCAGTTCGAAAAAACGTTCCAGAAGCCTCTGAAAGCAATAGTTTTACGAGATTTAAAGAAACATTTCTGAAATAAAAGTTTCGTTTGCTGCCCGTACTTTCCGGAAGCGTTACCAAGTAGCTTTATAATGTTTTAATCCGTTTTCTCTACCCGAAATATAGGGTTTTCGGATTGTATCAATACTCAAGTAAACATTTTCCGTTGAGTAAAATAATTTATACATGCGAAAGTAATAAAATAATGTTTTTATTAATTTTATTAATTTTTATGTCAATATTAATGCTGCTAATTTATCTTGTTTATTGAGCATGAAAATGTTTACTGAAAAATAGACAAAAACCGATATTTCATATTGAGAAAATCGATTAATGTTCTGTAAAAATTACTTGAAAACGTTTTCAAAAATTACGGGCAGCGAAATAAACTTTAGATTCAGAAATGATTCTTTAAATCTTGGAAATATCTTGGTGTCTGAGGTTTCTGAAGATAGTGGAAGGGTGGAAGGTTTTTCAAAATTGTGGGCAATTCTGAAGATGATATATTATATTTTCATAAACATTAAGAAAGATAATAGCTAGATTAACAAACATTTGTTTATTTTTACAGTGTACGGTGTTGTATTAGTAAATAGAGTAAAATATAATTTCGGTTTATTTGAAATATAAATGATAATAAAAAACTTACCCATAATTTATTATTCTATGACAACGTTTTCATAAACTCTGAATTATAATTATTGAATAATAAACAATGAAAAGATAAAATAAATTAAAGTATGTCTTTTTTTTTTTCAATTGAGATTTTTTCTGTTATTTTTCTTTTATATTCTGTTCAACCAAGTTGAAACCAATGAGCACAACTCATGCTTCATCCTTCAGGTAATAAAATTAAATGATAGAAATAATTTCAGAGAGAGAGAGATAACTAAATTATGCGTGAAGCTACTTTTAAAACATGATAATTTATGATTATTCAACATTCGACATGTGCTGAATCATAATTATGCTTTTCGTTCATACATTATGCATAAAGCATTAAATACCTCGTTTCCAAATGTGAATTTATTGAGTATAAGCATACATTTATTTTTACTTAGATTTATTTAAAGTATTTTTACAATGTATTTAAATGTATTTCACAATTTATTCTGACTTTCAAAGACTTCGATTTGAATAATTCTCTAAAGTATATGATAAACATAATAAATAAAAAATAAATAAAGTGTTAAATTCGGTCATAGAAATCATTTTAAGGATTGTTAATTTAAAATCAATTGATTTAAACCATTTCATTAAGTTACTTGTAAAATTTTGTAAAAAAATAAGAGTACCCTTATTTGTTCTATATACCTTATATACTTAAATGCACAGTAAAACTTTTACATTTATAGAAACATTTTATTATTTCCAATTTAAAATAAAAATATAACAATCTGTTTTTTAAATAGTATCTTTAACGTGTACTTATGTAGGTTAATAAAAATTGCTTTTGATGGTGTTGCATTTTTTAAAATTTGGTAAATCACTGTCCAACATCAAAATAGCCTTTCATACACAAATACTTATCTTCAATTAGATGATTTGTGAAGTATTCAACATACTAAGTCTGTATATAAATATGACAATTAGTTCTCATCTTTATACTATTCTATACTTTGTTAAATCACTCTCCAACTTCAAAATAGCCTTTCATAAACAATTACTCTATATTTGTGTAGCATTCAACGTGCTAAGTCTGTATATAAATATGAGAATTAGCTCTCATATTTTAGTTATTCTATATTTTGTTAAATCACTCTCCAACTTCAAAATCGCCTTTCATAAAAAAGTACTCTATATTTCTGTAGTATATAACATGCTAAGTTTGTTTATAAATATCAAAATTAGATCTGTATGGTATTCTACATTTTGTTAAATCACTGTCTAACATCAAAATAGCCTTTCATAAACAAATAATCTATATTTCTGTATTATTCAACATGCTAAGTCTGTATATAACTATCACAATTAGCTCTCTTATTTATGTTATCCTATATTTACAGATAGCTGAACTGCGTTCTATAAAAACTCAGGATAAAGTGATAAAAATAAATGATTAAAGTTAAAGCGAAGATCAGTATTATTTTTATTTTTTAAATATCTGTCATTAGATGGTTTGCAGCAGCCCTATCGTTTAATTTATTTTTCAAAACAAGAAATAAAGCAATTTTTTAAGCCAGTTCTGTCAGCCGCACACGATTGAGATCTACATTGTGTTTTCTTCCACAGAGATTCTCCTTCACTGTGTCATCTAAAAGTCTTTAAATCACAAAAATATCTGTAAGCATGTATCATAACATAATTCGTTTTTAAGCTATTTTGCATAAGAGATGAACTGTGAGGACAAATGAAATAGTTTATACAGCAATTGAAATGCCACTTTAATATCTCACTGTAACTGTCCATGTCATACTGTACATGTGTCAATGAACAAGTATGGTTAATGATAAGCAAATAATTTTCTAATTCAGAATCATATTATTTATTTACATGCATAGTGTATGCATCACATATTGCATACATCAATAATATACATACATACATATAAATGACTTTTAAAATATCTTAGAAATCGTGAAAGCTGACACCCATACAAATGGTTAAAAGATACGATGTTTTAAATGCTTTCAATTATTTTGAACAATCTTAAAAAATATAATAATGTATGAAATACTTTATTTTCTTAAGCACATTACGTCTATTTTAACAGTTAATAGCTTTCAAATTTAGAAATCTGAAAGAGGACAGTGGATACGACAAGAGCCATACCTTTACAAATAACGATTAACTTTTCTATGTATATTTAAAACGACTTTACAGTTAATTAAATAGAAAGCCGTGTCCCCAAATTCTTATATTCCAGAACTTTTACTACATAATTTGTTTCCCTGAATTTAAAACTCATCGCTTATTTCATTAATAACTTTATATATATTTATTATTTCTGTTACATTTTGCGATACATTCCAGCAGTCGATGAAAAAAAAAATATGCCAAGCATTCCATAATGTAATGCAGTCTTTTCATGAAATTAACGTAGTACTAGCCGATGAAGGTGTAAATAGAAGAAATAAGAACACCATTGAACTGTAATCCATTTATTGAAACTTCATCATTTTAATTTCTGGGGAATGCTCTCTCTCTCTAGAATGATGATCTTAGCGAATCTCCATGTTAAATAATACGAGAACATCTACAAGATCTCTGATTTCTCACTGCAACGCCAGCATAATTTAGACACTCAATTCAGCAGAAAAAATCTTTCCTGACTGCCTCCGTGCAGCTCATTTTAAGCTAGGAGCGCGGATGAACAATTCCGTAACACGTGACCTATTTTAACGAATAAATCTCAATTTTTTCTAGCGCTATATTTTCGCTATGAATTAATATTAAAGGGATGCGTCTCTCAGATGCTTTTGGAGGGGAAGAATTTTCTCAAATGTCGTAGAAAAATAAAAGTGCAGGAAAAAATAATGTAACAATTTTGGATTTTGCGTATTGAGACAGAATAAGTTTCTCGATAACAAAACAATTTAAAAGAGTGATTTTTTAGACTATTAGGTAAGGTACAATGGTGAAATTAAAGAGATTAAAAGAACTAAAAGAGATTTAAATGCGGGAATAAATAGGAAATATTTAATATAATAAAGAATTTAAGAAAATAAAGTTTTTTTTCTTCTGAAAATGAAACGCTTGCTAGATTTCTACATTTAATCGAAAAATAAAATAAACCCTTGTTATTTAGTTTCATGACCACCGTTGACAAGAACGCCCCCACCCCTGTAACCCAACTAAAAAACCCAACAAAAATTATCTTAATGTAAAAGACGTAACATCGGCATCCTCCTTATCTCATTATGTCACGAGAGTTGAAAAAAAGATTATGGGGGTTCATTATGGGACTTTGTTTAGTTTCACGTGAAAAAAGCATTTAAATGTATTATCTTCTGCTGTTAATTGAAATATCTGCAACGATGAAACCTTTGACGCTGAATTTTCCATCATGCTGACAAATAATGGATATCCCTTATATTGTAAATAAAATATGGAAATTGGCGAGAATTTATAGTACAGTTTTACAAGAAATGCAACGTTTTCAAACTAAAAAATCAAGTGCTGTAGATGTACGTCATTAAAATAAAATTGAGGAATACTGAAATGTTTATGTAGGAATTTGTTTTTTTATCTAAGGTACAGGCCCATTTTTATGGGGTTTGCCTGGAATCTCTGCTGCCGGACTTTCACTGCAGTTTTACTTTTTTTTTTCTTTTACACTGTGCATTTAACATGGTACTGCGTACAACACTGAGACCATTGTGTAACTCAGATGTGCTTCCTCACTGTACATTTCCTGCAACTGGCCGATGAATTACATTCGAGTAATGTATTTCTTCTAAGAGAATCGAAATGCACGAAGTTCTAATTTTTACGCTGCAACTGACATGCTTTTCATATTAAAACAACTATCAGTTTACGTATCGGTCAACTGAAGTTACGTATACACATATGAGAAGTCTTAAATGGCTAAGTTTTAAGGGGAAAAAACCGTTGCGAAATCCTATAGAAAACAACTGATATTTGCGTGTGTTGTTCTCGAGAACTACTGAGACTAATTCAGTATTTTGTTTTGGTATGACAAGGTGTCCATAAATTTTTGCCGGGATTTCCTTACCTCATAACTTTTGATTAAAAAACATGACGAAAAATATTATTACATTTTCGTAAATTACAACACAAAAAGCGTTTTTAATAACAGAAACAAAGTCATATATGCGTAAAGTTGCAACTCAATTCGTTGATAATCAAATAATGATTATAATCATGTAATAATAAGTATTATATGTTTATAAAATTTACCAAAGAGTTATTAATAAATTATGAGCACAAAGTTAGATAGATTTATATAATTCATTAATAACTTTTTGATAAATTTGATAAAATTTTTGTCCTAATTTTTACTTAATTAGTATTGTTAGTTGATTAATAACGTTTTGATTTGCTACTTTACGCATCTGTAACTTTGTTTGTGTTATTAAAAAACTTTTTGAGTTGTACTTTTTGAATATGTAATAACATTTTTCTTCATGTTCCAATCAACATTTTATGAGGTAAGGAAACCCAGACAATAATTTATGGACACCCTGCATAATTAGCTATATTTATATTTTTGTCTTTTTTTTAGAAAATCAATTCCATTTTAGCAAAGATAATTAAAAAAAACTAGAATTATAGATGCATATAAAGCTACTTTATAATCATCTGTTTTCCATAGGATTTTGCAATGTTGTTGTCTACTTAGTATTGTTATTAAAACCTTCAGTACCTTTTGCATTTTTAATTTTAATTTATTACCGAACGACCAATTTAAGTTTAGAAACTGCGAAAAATATTAAATGAAAATTAGTGAAATCATCTCGGTACATCCCTTGAAAAAGTTACTTCAATATCAATTGTTTTCTATAGCATTTCTGAAATGTTGCTACCTCCTTAACATTGGTGTCAAAACGTTCCTGTAGGATATATTTTATAAAAGAAAACTCTTTCCTGTCTTATTTAATTTTATGACTAACCTTAATGATTAACCATTAAATATTAATAAATAATAATTTTTACAATTTTACAGTTTAACTGTTCAAATTTATGTTAACATGCTTTATTTTGAAAATGTCTATGAACGACATTGAAATCAGAGTTGCAAGCTTGGAGATTATTTTTTTAATTCAAAATAACTACCCCTTTTTCAGACATATAATCAGCATTCTATTAAATCGTTGAATGAATGATATAATAAATACAGCGACGTTTTTCTATTATGAAATAGTTGTAGATATTTTGAATAAAAGGATTTCCCACCTTGGCAGGACTTTGTTAAATACTGTAAGCTTTTTTCCCATGTTTTATAATTATTTAAGTAATTAGATGATAACCCGTCAGAATGACGTGTTTTTAAAAGAATGATATAGCATTACATTATAAAAAGAATTATGAAGCAATAAATTTTATCTTATCTGACTAATAGGGTCAGGTATTTTGTATTTTAATTCTATAAATTATTTTAATTATATATATCAATATTTATTTATATCAAACTATCATTTATTTATTTTTATTTCCTTTTTTAAAATAATAGAAGCTATTTCATTTATTACGTTATTTTATTTTTATATTGAAATAAAAAATCATGTGCCATTATGGCATGCTATTTGCAACTGATATTCAAAAACAACGTTTTCGCCAAATTGGCGATAATAAATAAATAAAATAAAATAAACTTATTTTACTCCGTTTTTTAAAGTTATGCATGACTGTATACAATAACTAATAGGATAAGTTTAAAATTTGTTAACTTAAATTTGCATTTATCTTAGCATTTGTCTAGTGCTTCAGTATAAACACATTTTATAGGTTGATTAATATATAAATCTTTTCCAGCAAAAATCTTTATTAAAAATGCATTCATGAAGTTAATGAGCTTGATCAAAGATTTCCCCAATCTTTGATCTTTCGTTAAGCATCTTTTAAAGAAAGAATTTTTGATTTTGATAACACGAAAAGTGCAATTTTTCTGGATCACAAAAGTCTCATATTTCAAATGCCTGATATAATAATTAAATCTGTTATTAAAGTTTAATAGAAAATTCTTTCTTGGAACTTTGTTTGAAGTTTTGTACTATTCTGAATGAAAAATGATGCATTTAATATGAAGTTAGAAAGGCTGTTATGTTTAAAATTATTAGACATGAATTCAGAGTTTTAAGCAAAATATTTAAGGTAAGAATAAAAATAAATTCAAAAACAGGACAGATGAAAGTAAATCTGTTGATAAATGGTATTTGCGAAAGCAGAAGGAAAAAGAAAGATTCACTGAAAACAACAACAACAACAACAAAAATAAAACAGGCTTACTAGCATATTTTATTTAAACACTGGACTAGTTAAATATTAAAAAGGTTCTACTCTATTATCCCGTCGACCACTTTCCATAACAAAAAATTGTCGCCAAATTGTAACGCCAAATAAACGGGAGAACGTTGCCATTCGAATATCAAAATAAATAAATAAATAAAATATAAGAATTTAAGGACACAATTGTTATTTTAATTAATGAAATTAATAAATCAGTAAAACATAATGAAAAATACACACAGATGTCGAATTAAAAACCACTTGATGACATAACAAACACGTATAATGTTTCTGACATCAAGTAAATGGGACTGCAATTTTGGCGTTTAATCTTACAGTTTGGCGATAGTTTTTTGTTATGAAAAGTGGTCGACGGGATAATAGAGCAGTACCATTAAAAATTAAAATTTAAAACTAAAAATATCGACTGAGTAATCTTGCTTTTTCTTTATTCTAAAATTTATTATTCAAAGCAGATGTTTCGATTTAAAAACAATTTGCTTTATTGCAAAATTACTTCATGGTAAAATAATCAAGAAAGTACAATTCTGAGCTTATTCTGATGCAACATATATTTAAAAAAATTCAATTTAACATGATATTACTTTTATGTTAAACATAAAGTAAAAATCTGTCAGATTTCAGAGATTTCAGTTTAGCGCCAATATGTGATCTTATGGTGAATATTTCGTAATCAGGTTCATAGTCAAACAGGATGCACTCTCATAAATGCTTTCTTCAAATCACGGAAATTTTACTGGCAACAGTGCTGCCGGAATATTTCCTATTTTGAATAATCTCCGTTTATTTTTTTTCTCTGTTACAATAGGGAAACTATCAATATTCCGCAAACTGAAGAAACTATCATCCATTTTCTCCCCGTCATAGGAGATACATTTTCCGTAATTTGAAGAAACATTGTTTAATAAAATTATATCTCTCTTTGTGCTGCCATCTATGGATTACTACGGAAGTATTTATTATTTGATACATTTTAAGAATAATTTCTGATTGACCTTGGAGTGTATCCAGGGACCTTACTGCCTTGTGTCGAATATCCTGAATCGAATATACACTCCACCCTAATGCTCAGTTTCGATATAGTTCTAAGTTGCTGATTTGAATGCTGGGAATTAATTTAAAATTTATTTGTTAAAAAGGTAAAAATTTACTTTATTCCGATATTGGTTTGTTGGTGTATTACTTATGAAGGGAAACTTTTTAACTTCAGGATTTAAAAAAACATTATAATTAAAAATTGGATTTAAATGAGCCGATATACTGCATGGGGCATGACACAAACTACCTGAAATATTGCAAAACCCCCGTTTTACATATTTGTCAAACATTTCATAATAAATCATTCCTTTTTCTAATGGACTTGCTTTCGAGAGCCGCAAGATCCGGGTTCTACATTTAATTTACCAGAATAATTTTTACTTTAATCTACATGAAAAGCAACTTCATCTTTCGAAATATTATTTTTCAATTGTTAAAGTTTCATATTGATGTCTATGATTCCCTTCCTGTTTCAATAGTTTCGGAATAGATTATTTGAAATCATTAATTAGTTTTCCAGTGGTACTGCATTTATTTTTTTTTCTGTTAAAAAAATAACCTTTTCAATAATTTTTTTATTGAAGTAGATTTTTTGGTCTTGATATGTTAATGGTAATTTTTATTGAAAAATATTAGAAAAACAATCTTCACATTTGTAATTTCCATGATCCACCATTAATTTCCATAGTTAACACAGTAATGACATTTTCAATGTCATGTTCATTTTAGGCTTAATTATAGCGATTGAAGGCTTATAGTATATTTACTTTGAAAATAGTCTTAGAACTCTTTATACTTCAATCAATAAATTTATTAATTTTTATTATTATATTTTAGTAATATGAAACATGGTCATGCCATATAGAAACTACACTTTATCGAAATTTTCAACAAAAGTATAAAAATGAAACAGACTTATCTACTGCAACATGCAAAGACACTCACTGCTTGTAAGGACATTTGTCAACCTATAATGTAGCAACTTAAGCGTATTTTATCACCATCTAGTAATGATCTAAGAAAGAAACACTTTTCAACAGATTAATGACAATTAACTCCAAAACAAACTTTAATCTTTTTACATTGGAGCCAAAATTCTAATTATATTATAAGCAGGAAGACGAAAATTAATTATATTGTTTTTGTTTTTGCTGTAAAGCTTTCTAACACTTCAAACTATAATTTTAAATTATTAAATTTAAAGTTAAGGAAATGCCATGCTAATATGACATTTACAACTTTTATTTATTTTTTAAATATTTAAATTATTACTTTTCCCGTTTTCATACTATGTCACAATGCAGTTCATTGCGGTATTTGTTAAAATTAAATTAAAACATTAAAGTTGCACTCATTAAATTTAAACTTTTGGTCAAGGACATTACAAATTCCTTTTATCTGAAAATGACCCATATGTGAATGTAAGCACATAAATATGTACGAATTTAATTTTTGCAACATCCGATCAAGCTGTTAAACTACCACACAAGTGATAAGAGATAAGGATGCGTGGGGGAGACTGCTCATCTACCTAACTGTAACCTTTGTTACAACCGACGCCAGCTTGTTATTTTTAGCTGAGCTGTAGGCACGTAAACATGGCTAGTACGATTAATGCTCCCGACAAGAGGCAGTTACGTAGTGTTATCTGATTTCTTCAGACACAAGGGAATAGTGCAGCAGAAATTCACCGAAGAATGACCCAAGCGTATGGAGAAAACTGTCTTAGTTACGTGTATTACAGTGCTGCTGTAACCAATCAGCTGCTGGAGCAGTTTAAATGGGGCGTGTTTGTTCACCTCCCCGTATACCCCCGACTTAGTGCCGAGTGATTTCTGTCTCTTCCCTGAATTAAAGAACTGGCTGAGAAGCAAATGCTTCCAGGCGAATGATGAGCTTCAAACCACCGTTCAGGCTCATATCACATCACTGGCGGCACCGCTCTTTGAACAGCGGACCGGAAAGCTCATCCACCTATATGACAAATGCCTCAATCTTCACTGCGATTATGTAGAAAAGAAACCATGTTCGTACAAAATTTTTGTTAATGCATTCATTTTGTTCTTTACTATTGTATTTCTTTATGGTCCATCGCAGATTGAAAAAAAAAAACAACTCTCGTAAAATATGTATTAAATTATAGATTTATTGTTTAAGTATGGAAAAATTTAATGGTTGTAAGTAATTTGCATGTAGGTAAAAGTTAGGAAGTCTTCATTAATATTATTCACCCAGGAGTGTAAATAAAATCTGCCAATAATGCAGTTTTTATTTATTTTGCATATAATATAAATAATATTTTATTTCACATTTGTCTATTTATCATTATATTAAATACATGGGAGATAATTCCAGATCACTGTAAGCAATCAAGATTATCTTTGCTATTTCTAAACAAATCTAGTGACAGACTATTATTCCACATGCGGGAGATTTCATTCAGACATGTAATTAAAGTTTTGATCATTCCGAAAATTACAATTTGAATTCAAACATTTGTGGCAAATGAATTTTAATTTGACTTATTTTCATCTGAAAATGGAAAACATTCGGGATAATTTCCCTAGAAATCTACATACGATGTCACCGAAGATATTTGTAATTAAACATATTTTTTATTGAAACACTGTCATAATACAAATGTCGTTTGGTATATGTAAATAATTAGATAATTTTAAAGATATTAATTTTTCGTATATATAATGTTTCACAGAGCCTAACAAATCAAATAGATAGCCTGTCTTAGTCCTAGTTTTAACCACTTACTGGGTTTTGAAAAAAAAAATTTAAACATTTATATATTATAACGTAATGTACAAGAAATATTTTATTTTCATTGCATATTTTATTTACTCTACAATGTTTTTGCAAATTTTTATGTGTACCATCTGATAACATGTGGTTTGGTAAATTGTACGTGTACTTTCAAGTTTTCTTGCTTTAATTTAAAAGTATTTTATTTGTGCGAAAAAATTTAAATGATCATGACGACAAATGCTGATATAAATTCCTGTATTTATTTTATGTACAAGAAGCAAATTATCAAGATATACAAAGTAGGTTAGAAAATATGGTATTTGATTGGAGCCAAGAAAAAGAAAAACTTAACTAAAGTAGTATACAAAGCAAATGTGACCTAATTTAATGATATGGGATAACGGGGCGCATGTAAACATGAGGCACACTTGAACAACGCACATTTCTTCTAATTAACTTCTGATTAAAATATTCCGAAAATTATCAATAGTTTGTAGCAATAATATCATTTGTCTGTCACACTTTTGAATCAATCAGTCTTTTTAATTTGTAATAAGGGCAATTTATTTCTTTTAAAAAGTGTGTTGTAACTAAAATATCCCAAGTTACTGAAATAAAAGTAAGATCAAAAATTTGTATTTCTTAAAGATCACTTATATAAAGTATGGAGGCTATAATAGTGTAAGATTTCGATACGTTATGTCTTCTTATTTCAGTTTAGAATATTTTATGTTGGTGAGTTAAACTGCAGTTGATGGATGGGGAACTTGTGAAAAACGTATTTGTGACAGATGTGAACAGTTCAAAAGTGTTCGAACTGCAACAAAATGTTTTGTTTCAAAATCAGTAAGATTTTTAAGAGAGTGACCAGTTTTCAGATATTGGTGATTGATCCCAGTGACGTAGTGACCTCAATTCCATTAGATAATATATTCCATAGAAATTATGGAACTAGTTGAGTGTTCACCACTCACCAAGAAGTCAAGAAGAAGGATATTTCTAAAGGGAACTATAAGCTTACTTTGAAAAATGCAAAAGAAATGACATGTAATTATGCTACATAACTGAAATGGCCAAACATCGCTTCAAGGAAAAGAAATAGCTTCCTGAGAGTAGCACCAATTCCACTAGAGAGTACATTTCATAGTAATCATGGAGCTAGTTAAGTGTTCATGAATCACCAGGAAATTCTTTAAAAAATATCTCATGAAGATTTCTATAGTGAAATATGATCATTATGCAGCTAATTAAACGCCCATAAATTACCAGGAAATCATTTTAGAAAAATATTTCATGAATATATCTGAAGTGAAATATGAACTTGCTTATTCAAGTGCAAAGCAAATGGCTTAATTATGCTAAATTAGTTAAATGGCCACTAACTGCTTCATGGGAAAAGAAATTGAATGCATAAAATGCTTCATGAAAAGATGAAACATCTTATGAAAAAAACAAACCCGAAAATATATAATTTTTACGGAGCCTTCTAATTAAAAAAGTTCGAATATTGAAGCTGAATTACAAAATCTGTTACAAAAAGAACAACCTCTCTAAGTTTGGGACTTGCGTGTGCAGCAACCTGGGTGATATTCTTTAATTTAAAAAGGTTTTTGTGAATGAGTGAAAATATGCAATTAAATATAAACAATAAAATAAATTTTATAAATATTTATTGTGTATTAAACGGTAAATAGATACTTTTTTTTTGGAAGAGTATTATTGTTTTTTTTATGATTTGTTCATCTGTTCACAACAACCCATGTGGCACATATGTGAAACAATTTTAATCATGCTTTAAAATTATCAAAGATCTTAGATGTACTTCATAAAAAAATAACATAAAAGGTCCTCAAAAGAAAAATAATTGCATTTACTACTATAAATTGTGTTTCATTAATTTAAATTCACATTGAAAAACAATAAAAAAGTAAAAAATGTTCACATGTGCATTATTTATTGTTAATTTAGTGCTTTATAAAGATAATCTCAGTTTCAATTTCAAAAGTAAATCTAGTTTATTTAAAATTTATGTCATAAATAACTACAGTCAGAAGAAATTTAAATCACGCCTTTGAGCAGAAAATTAATTACTTGTAACGAGCTCAACACTTTAAAAATTAACTTTGAAAAACAAGTTTGTTAGATATTTTTAACGTAGTAATGCGTTGCATATGTTTTTCGTGTAAAGTATTTGTTTTAAATAACTGGGGGGGAATATTGAACGGAAAGATAACTTAATCAGTTTCGCGTACAAGATAAATAAGCTCGGCTTCGTCGTTAGCGTAGGCTAATTTTTTTTATGATAAATATAAAAGATTTAATACTAATTAATCTAATTAGTATTACACTTTATGTGTTCTCTATTTTGGCAAAAAAGTAATTTGTAGGGAAACTTTAAATGTGACTTTTTTAATGTAGTTAAATAGATATGAGATGCTTATATACAAAATGTCAAAAATGCCTTGAAATCATAGTTTACAAATTTCTTTATAATACATCTCCAATGCTCAAACGAGGTTCGAACCCAAAACCTTCAATGAATGCCATAAAATTATTTTACACGTTTTGCCTAACAAAGTAAACAACTTCTACAAACTTGATTGGCATCGACGAATTTTAACATGTATTAATAATAATCTAAAAGTGTAGCCGAATTGACTGTAATGTTATTCAGATATTCAAAGGGTCGTTATATTCGAATTGATTATCGGAGCTTCTTGTTTAACAAACTCATCCAAAATATTAGCAAATGCAATGCACAGTCTAATCCTTAATTCTAATCTGAGCAGTATTTTGGACTTTATCGTGATGAAACAAGGCATATAACATATGATATCACTAAGCTATAATATATTTCCGATTTCTAAACGAGATTTGAACCCAAACCTT
Source organism: Maratus michaelseni (assembly GCA_963931845.1). NCBI lineage: Eukaryota > Metazoa > Arthropoda > Arachnida > Araneae > Salticidae > Maratus > Maratus michaelseni. The sequence continues at coordinate 104,555,770 of OZ007590.1, read as the reverse complement.
TGAATGAATAGTAGCGACATTCTTTTAGTACATTCACTTACCGACAACTACTAAACATATTATTTAAAACGAATAACTTTAACACTAATTAATAAGGAAATAATAAGATAACTCCATCGACCGTAATGACATTAGACATTTCAAAGACCCGCTATTTTTGAACGAAGTATAGATTCTCCTTTATTAGCGAATTCATCCATGATTATCCAAGCAATTTCATAAATTAATAAAAAACACTAAAAACAACGTACTATTCCGACTGAGCCAAAATGATATGTAAAGTGTAACATCATTCAAATGCATCGTAAACGATTTCCCAATAGACCGTAATCTAACGGATACATTTTTGTGTCTTTGGAAACTAACTATAAAAACCACATACTTCATTAAAGCACTTATCAAAGATATTTGCAAGAACAGTACATTTTTCGAATTAGGTGCATATGAGTTAAATATTTCGGACGCAATCGTGATTAAACAAATGTGCATTATATATATGTATATATAATTAATATAATTTAAAAATATATAATTTAAGTGACTACAATCAGTCCTTTTTTTAGATATTAACTTAAAACAAATAAAGATCTTAAAATAGTAAGATGATAGTTATAGTAATATAAGTTTGATGAAAACTCAGGTCTGTTGACATCATTTACATTGACACCATCTTTACAAACATAGCATCCAAATAAGGTAAACGGCCTTTCGGCTCAGAGTAGGTCGATATTTTCCTTTATTATTTTTTTAAGTACATGCATCAGATTTAATGCAAATTAGAAAAATGTTTTCACCCCTTCTATGTTCTCTATTTTGGTGAGAAAGGTGCTGGGATATTTTAAATTAAGTTTATCACATGTAATTGAATGGCTATAAAGAAATTATGTCAATATTAACAATCTGTTGAAATCATACTTTAAAAAATCGCTTATAGGCTGTAATATAACCCAAACCATTCAATAAATACCAACGAAAAGTGTTGTATGTCCCTGTAAACGAACTATAAAAGCAACATACTTTATTTATACCACGAAAGAGACAGGCCACGATACTTTTACCCTTCCTGGCTGCCACGTGACGTGGCTGTGAGTTATAGAAAGATGGAGGCAAATTTTTATATTCCAATGTAAAGTAGCTAAACATGATTTATCTTATTAATTTTACAAACAGCAGTTATATAAACATAGAAACAAATGTTTAAATTCAAGTGTAACCGTTTGCCGTACACTTATACACATAAAAAGGATAATACAATGAAATTAAATTTGCTTACAAGTCACGTTCATTAAAATACGCTCATTATCAGCAAACCTGATTACGAAACTTTCCGCTGTACAAATATACATACATAATACATACATACATACACCATACATATAATGAATACATCATACATATAATGAATACATACATAACAATAAATTTTTGTCTACTTCTTTGGTTACGTATTGTCGCTTGGAATGCGGCTGATACGAAAGTACCTAACTTTCAATTAATACTGTAGATACAAATAAGAAAGAAAATTAAAATCAAACCAAATTGCATTGATTTCGAAATTACAAAAAATGTAACGCCTGATTCGGCTTTTAATGATTTCGAAATTTAAACAAAACAAATTAAAAAAATTACCAGTGATCGCCACGTGTATTACGTGACCACGGGTGAGTCATTGTGATATAAGCGGTGACTGATGTTTATTTATTCGCACAAATGATATCATATGATGCTACAGATGCAGGATATGTTCCACACGTCTCTCTTCCATGTCGACACACAATGACAGTCGCTCTAACCAATTTGACCGAAACGTGACAATGTTTCTCCAGTTTTGTTGGCAAGATATTGTGATTTTTCTTCTAAGATGGTCCACATAACGGATATTCTGCTGGTATAGGCTGCTGGTATAATCGATTCTGTATAATTTCTGCTGGTATAATCGATTTAGGTGACCCCAAAGACAACACTCCATTGGACTGAGGTCTTTAGTCCTAGGTGGCCACTGCATCGGATAACGTCGACCGATCCAATGTCCAGAAAACTGTTGGTCCAACTATTAGTGAACTGAAATGTCGTAAATCGGTGGTGCATCGTTTTGCTGGAATAACGCAGTGATGTCTCCACTTTCATACAGGATTGACATGAAGAAGTAATTTTTTAACATGTCGATGTACACCATCGCAGTGAGGTTTCATTCAATCAAAAAAGGACCAACAATCTGGTCACTCCAAATCCGGCAAAACATCATGAGCTTCTCTGCACTTTGATGGTGGATGCACCATGTCCACACTTTGATGTCGGACTTTTACAGTCCGACATCCAATATGGATTTTTATCCATCCAATGTTCATTTCACCAATGGCATAAAAATTTGCCTCATCTAAAAAAAGGATGGAACTAACAAATCAGGAAGATTTTCCTGTATGTTCGGTGTCCACTCACAGACCTTTACACTACGGTCAAGATCTTCTTCTGTAAGAGGTTTCAACATTTGCAGCTTGTATGGGTGCCACATGTTAGCCCGCAAAATTAGCATGACACGAATTTGACTCATTCTCATTTGCGCAGAGAGATGCCAGGTCCCATCTGTTCGGCTCCTATCGCTCCTAGCACCTGTGTTGACGTATCTTCTTCTGTTGCCATGTTTCCAGTTTGGCTTGGATCGGCGACAGAACTTTTTCTTTTCAATTTTTTGATAAGTTTTGCCACTGTGTAATGCGTTATCAGCGTTATGTGCGGAGCGTTGAAGGTACGCGCTATATGATGGGTGGTACCACTTTCAGCCAACAAAATAATTACGTGCTTCTTTCATTAGTGGAATCTCCTTTCAATCGCTCCATCCTGCTGAAAACGAAAAAGAAATTAGTCAACGCTTTAATCATTTGTATGCAGACTTATGACTCACCCTACTGTCAATTACAAAGATCAAAAGTGTGTGTTAGTAATGCTGACGTCATTACGACAATTAAATAAATTTTTCAATTAAATAAAAAAATAGCGTTGTTATGTAAGTAGAAAAAAATGCAAATTTTTGCACCGACGCGTTTTGTGGAGTTTAAGTTGAAGGGTATTTCTGTTTTCGCGATCATGGTACTACTCGGTGAGATCTTGGTACAATCGACTTCCAGTCGACTTCCAGAGTGGAATTCAAGTATCAATACGAGTAATATTTTGGGAACTATCGTGTTGACAAAACTATCTCATCAAAAACAACTCGTTGTAAATGATCCGCCAAGCCACAAACCTAAAACGTCAGTCACAAAAAGAAGTGATATCACATAAAAAGAAGCGATATAGAAGTGCATACTCCGAGTCCCGTGTAAAAATCTATCACCACTCATAATGTTTCCAAAGGACTCAGAGTGAGGTACAGTATGTGAAAACTGCTTGGCGACCTGCAGGCTTTTATAATATATGTATTATATCAATTTTGAAAATCGAAAAATAAATTTTATATTTTTGTTATACCACTTTTATAAATATTTTTGTATGCGAAAGAACTGACAGAACGGATTTTCCCCCAGATCTATGCCATTCCCTTACGCTAGAATTACTGCAATATATCTCAATTTAGTTAACGTTTATTATAAGGTTTATATATATATATATATTACAAACTCAAAATCTTTATACGTTTACTTAAAAAATCCTCTTCGTAAGAGTGGTGTTTTTAGTTTAAATAATGGTAAATAAAATCAACAAATTGATTTTTCAAGCTCATAAATAAGAAAGGGCATGCAAACACCGAATCTTCAACTTTTACAATTTTATGGGAGCAAAATAAATAAATAAATAAATAAATAAATAAAAGAAAAGAAAAGAAAAGAAAAGAAAAGAAAAGAAAAGAAAAGAAAAGAAAAGAAAAGAAAAGAAAAGAAAAGAAAAATAATATAGCCATATGTAATTGGAGGAAACGCAAACATTACAAAAGCCTGCAGGTCGCCAAGCAGTTTTCACATACTGTTCTCACTCCGAACTTTGGAAAAATTATGAGTGGTGATAGATTTTTACACGGGACTCGGAGAATGCACTTCTATATCGCTTCTTTTTATGTGATATCACTTCTTTTTGTGACTGACGTTTTAGGTTTGTGGCTTGGCGGGATCATTTACAACGAATTGTTTTTGATGAGATATCACTCCTTTTTGTAAGGTATTTCATTTCAATTATACGGATTCCATTTTTATTCAGAAAAGAAAAGATGAAAGGGGGAAAAAATTTTAGTGATGCTATAAACAGAATTATACATCAGAATTATACAATTTATTGAGTGACTTATTCCAATGTACATGTTGCTAACATAACAACAGGGAAACTTTTATATTAATTTCCTTACATTGTATTCATCAGATTATTTAGGACATATTTATTTTCCTTTTTCTTTTGTTTATATCACTCTTCCGTTTATATACATTCAAAAACAAAAAAATTAGACAATTTTACAGTAGTTTACAAACTAATTAAAATAATACAGTTTCAGAAAAATGTGGAAAAATAAAAAGCACTTTTTTTCGGTCAACTACGACGATAAGTTTATGGAGCATACTTTACCGAGAATAATCAACATTTTTTTTTTCTGCGAACCTATTTCTATTAGTATAAAAATTTACAGGGATTTTTATACTAACATATTAAATATATTATTTTTGAAAATTACTGAGCACCTAAGAAGTTTTTATTTGTTTAAGTTTTTTAACTCAATGTTTCGAGAATTTGAAATATATAAAATTTGCAACGTTTGCAAAAGTATAAAAAATTTAAAGTGATTTCTGTTCATATAGTCTGTTCATTCCAATTCGGTGATCCTAAAATATAGGTCCCCAATCTCCGGCAGTCCATGAATTAATAAGGACATACGTAAGCAACTGTTAAAATGTTCTCAAAGTTGACAATAGAGGCAATAAGTATAGCTCGGCAAATATGAAACACGGCATTGCTTCATCATGGCTTTGTTTCGTGAGGTGTTCGTTCTCCGAACTTAAAAATCTCACGCGAAAGTGTTCGTTAATCGATTTGTTCGTAAACCGAACAGTTCGTTACCGATCAGCTATTGTATACGAAATTTAGCATTTTAAGTTCGTCATAGCCGGAGATTCGATGAACGGGAAATATTTAAACGCAAAACTTGTAATCTTGGGATAGCAACATTTTTACATTCTACTCAGCGCATAAACGTAAAGTTGGAATTTTGTAATCGCTATTTCAATTAATTCCTGATACGCTAGAATTATATATTTATAAATAAACACAGTTATTTTAATCGATGAAAATACTATATTTTAATAGATTTAGAGCTTAACATCGACGAGATTTCAGACGGACAAAATGAACTCATATTAAATTTTAAAGCAAGATAATGAAACCTTACAGAGATTGAAACAGTGTAAAATCATTAAAATACATCTCACTCAATAAATATACATCGGTTGTAATGTAATCAAGATCTTCTAAGAGACTCTGTAAACGAAACGTATATGCTTCAATGCCGCTTTACAATAGAGAGGATGTAGTAACATATTTGAATATTTTGTGTATATAGCCAATTTCACAAAAGTTATGCAATTTACTATTGTTTTTCCTCTGTGTTAAGTACAGGAATCATGTACTTCAACGTAAAAATTCTCTAATTACACAACTTTTTAGTCTTATTAAAAAAAATTGATTTACCCTGTAAACGAACAGTAAATTCTACAATTCTGTTTTACAATAGGAAGCTAACTTAGATCGATCGTAGTAACATATTTTAACATCATGCGCATACGTTCTTTTTGAAAAGAGTTAGATCATTTAATATTTTTTTGCTTCATCTTAAGTATAGGAATAAAAAACTAATTAATATTTTTACACGAAATATTAAACATTTGAACTACTCATAAAAAAACAATTCAAATGCTGCAAAGCGCGTAAAAATCGGATAATTACACAACTCTTTAGCCCTATATCAAAAGATCTGCTGTGAGACCCTGTAAACGAACCTTAAATGTTACGATATTTTAAAATAGGAAGCTTACTTGGGTCGAGTGTAATAACATATCTTAATATCCTGTGTATACGACCATTCCTAAAAGAGTTATGTCATTTATTATTTTTTTGCTCTATGTTAAGTATAGGAATCAATAACTTTAAACTGATATAAATCAAAAACTAATTAATATTTTTACATGAAACTTACAAAGGTTTGAACTACTCATAAAAACGATTCAAATAACGTAAACCCCGTAAAAAGCCGATAATTACACATTGCTGTAGCCCTGTCAACAGTTTTTGGTCTGAACAAGATTTAGAAAGCGCAAAAACAGCACTTTTAAAATCCCATTTACTGAAAACCTATTCGTCGGATTTTGCTTTACTTTTGAATTCGTAGTCCCTTGGCACGCCCCATTCCATAGAATCAAGAATTTTGTTTCTATCATAAATAGAATGCGAGATATAGATGTGTCAAAAACCCGTTTTGTCCCCTCCGCAAAATATAAACTAGACAGAGTGATAAAAAATTTTTGTAAAATCGTTTGACATCCATTGGCGGAAATTCCTTTCATTTATGGTTCAATGCATTGCTGTTTCTTATGCTTGGCGAGAAACTCTGTGGAGTTTCTATGATAATTTTTTTATGGGAAGCCGGAGCTGTGTTCCGGGAAATAATCGAGAACAATATATATTGTAACTTACAAAAAATTTAATAGAAATCAGTTTAAAATGTTGGAAGTTATGAATGTTAAGCATTGCTTCATCCTTTGTCTTAGTAAACATAAATAATTGAAGAAAATAGGCCTATGAGAAAAAGTAAATTCAAAACAAATGCATACTTTTGAAACTGTCTCAACATGCCCCAGTAGCTGGTGCAGACACATAGTGTTACATGTTATTTACTTAATGGTATGCATTATTCAGTAAAGAGGGATTTGATCTAATGATAGATGGTTATAAAACTGAAAAGTCGTCAAATAGAAATAAGAATCATTAAATAACAAAATATTTATTTAAAATATTTAAGAATTCATTTTTAGCTATAGTAAGTGAGCTATTTTTACTAATAAAATGTCACTTGTTGTCATATTATTTATTCATATTTGCATTTAAAGCGTTTTTAGGCATTACAATTACAAATTTGTCTTACCATGATCACCTTGCTTCTGTATAACTTACTCTATTACCATGTCTCTCAATTTTCTCAGCTTTCTGTCTTTTCTTTCTTGCTTGTTAATCTTAGGAACTGCAATGAGAATTTTAGCACTTAATAGCGTTACAGATATTTTTATTTTAAAAGATTGACAGTTCCTTTCCAAAGTTGTTGTTCTTCATAGTAAAAAGTAATTTAAATCAAAATAGTCAAGTTTCAGCAGTATTGCCAAAATTAGGAAAGTGATATAAATTCGATTCTGTCCCAGAAGAGTTAAATTTCCTTTCAAAATCATTATTATTGATACAAAAGAAAATTATAAATCAAGAAAGTCAAATATCAGCAATATTTCCAAGCAAAACAAAACGATATAAATTCTAATATGCCTTTAACGGATGATATTGCCATTGGAAAGTCGTTGTTCTTTATAATAGAAAATACTTTTAAATGAAAATATTAAAGTTTCTGCAATATTGTCAAACCAAGAAAAGTTGTATAAATTCTAATGTGTCCTAACAGAATCTCACTCCTTTTCCAAAGTTGTTATTCTTTATACTAAAAAACTAATTAAAAATCAAATTAGTGAAGTTTCAGTAATATTGACAAAATAAGGAAAGTGATATAAATTTGATTCTGTCCCAGAAGAGTTAAATTTCCTATCAAAATCGTTATTCTTATACTAAAAAAATATTTTAAAAAAAGCCGAATTTCAGCATTACTGCCAAACACAGAAAGTGTTAATAATAAAGAAAGTGCTTTTAATCTGCACTACAAGTATGACATTTCCTTTCCAAAACTGTTATTATTTTTACTAGAAAATACATTGAAATCAAAATATTCAAATTTCAGCAATATTGCCAAGTCAAGAAAAGTGATATAAGTTCTAATAATTTGTCTAAAAAATATCATTCCCTTTCCACAGATTTTATTCTTCATTGTCCCAAGATGTGTTATGTCCCACAGAGATCCACTCTCCCCTACTATATTTCACTTCTTTCATATTAACGCGATAATAACAAATGTTTATTTTCAAAATCTGAAATTGGGTATATGTTCATATTTTGTTACAAATCCCAATACAATGCTAAAAATAAATCTGTTGATTGAATAGAAAAAAATCTTTTATTTTGGACAACTTATTATTTTACGGAAATAATTTGTATTTATTATGATCTTTCCGTTATTTTAGCAGATTTTGGCTGCAAGGTACTAATAAATATAGATTATTTCCGTAAAATAAGCAGTCTTTTTACTGGCGTCCTGCCTAAGAGTATTTTTTGTAAAATCAAAAGATTTTTTTTTTTTACAATGTACATGACGAAAATTGATGAAAGTATTTTAGAAATATAAATTATCACTTCTAATTTATAGCTATAATATATTATGAAACATATAGATATAACACTGAACACGTTTAAACTTTTTAAAAATAAAAATGACATTGATTTATTTTAATTTTATTCAATTTAGAGCTAAAGGTAAAGAGAATTAAAAAAAAAACAATGTTAAAAAAATGTAAAAGCGATTTTTCAGTTTATGATCATTATATTAGATGTCATAAAAAATACGCAAATTCTAATAAATTAAGTTGAAATTAGGCAAGCAATAAATCATACTCACAATATGAAAATCAAACTGGCATCTTTTATAAAATGACAAACATCGGAAAATAATTATTACATAATGAAGTGATACATTAATAAAATTTACAATGATAAATTACTGCACAAATGTTTATCTGTCTTCATGGAGTTTGATTGAAATATAAATATTTCTCTGATAATTAATCGGTGCTTTCTCTTATTTTTATTTAGTTCACAATAAAATTAATAATGTTTCAAAATAATTTAAACATTTATTAATTAAAAATTTCAAAAATTTGAAATTGCCTAATTTGCCTTCAATTTGCCTCATTTTGCCTAAGACTTATTTCTGTAAAATCAATAGATTTTTTTATTACAGTGTACATGACGAAAAATGATGAAGTATTTTAGAAATATCAATTATCATTTCAAATTTATAGTTATAATATATTATGAAACATACTGATATAACACTGAACACGTTTAAACTTTTTAAAAATAACAAACGACATTGATTTATTTTAATTTTGTTCGATTGGGAGCTAAAGGTAAAGAGAATTAAAAAAAAAACAATGTTAAAAAAATGTAAAAGCGATTTTTCAGTTTATGATCATTATATTAGATGTCATAAAAAATACGCAAATTCTAATAAATTAAGTTGAAATTAGGCAAGCAATAAATCATACTCACAATATGAAAATCAAACTGGCATCTTTTATAAAATGACAAACATCGGAAAATAATTATTACATAATGAAGTGATATGTTAATAAAATTTACAATGATAAATTACTGCACAAATGTTTATCTGTCTTCATGGAGTTTTATTGAAATATAAATATTTTTCTGGTAATTAATATGTGCTTTCTCTTATTTTTATTTAGTTCAGGATAAAATTAATATCGTTTCAAAATAATTTAAACATTTGTTAATTAAGAATTTCAAAATTTTCGATTTCAAAAATTTCCATATTCCAGATAAAATTTGTATTACTTTTGTGGAATCCATACAATGTTTAATGAGCAAAAGTGGAATGGGATTTAGGTGTTTTTTTAAGTATTAATGATAAATTTTATACTTCTCGCTGCGTCTCTTTAATGAATTATGTTACCTAAATAGTTCTTTGTAAGAAAGGAATACTTTCATAATTTAAGTTTCTGCTACAAGAGATTTTAAATTAAAAATTACAAAATACTTAAACATAATATTTTCATTTGTTAAATACTAGATGTTAAAATTTTTCATTATATTCGAATTTAAGGTTAACGTATTTCAACATTTAGAATGAATGAGTATGTTATTAGAAATGTATTGTTAAAATATCGAATTAATTCTTTGATCCATCTTCTTTAATAAATTGTATTTCATATACTCCTGAATAATTCTCAAAATTAATTGGGTCTATTTTACTGCAAAAAATATTATTTAATTTCTGTGGGGTTTTGGTTATTAAACAGATTTTAAATTGTTTAAGGCTGGATTTTAATTTTTCAGAAAAGCTTAAAAAATATTGAAGAGTATAAAGTTTATATTCTTGCGAATCAAATTTGTTTTCAGGTTTCTTATTACTGGCAATATCCACGGTTATATTATTAATATGGTGTACCTTAAAACCATTATTACAAGCAGTTATACAAACATTATCTAATTCATTATTCAATTTATTTTCAGTACATACTTAAAAGGCCCGTCTATTGAAAAGACTGCAGTGTGAAATTTTATACTTAAATGGAGAACATGCATTATTTGGTACGGTAGTTTGGTTAGCCATGCTTTTTCAGTAAACAGATCTGTCAATAGAATTATTTGTTCGGGTTAACATTGCATCAAGGAATGGAAGACTTTATTATGCCCAATTTCAACATTGATTTTTATGTTATTGTCAATTGAATTTAGATGATTTATAAATATTTTAAGTTCATCAAGAATATACTGCCTAATTATAAAAACATCATCAACATATCTGAGCCAAGTGTGGGGAGTTATGTCAAATGTACTAAAACTTTAGTTTCCAATGGGCGTAGAGTATATTTAGCTAATAAACCTGAAATAGGAGATCCAGTTGAGGATCCATGATTCTGCTTATAATAATTACCATTGAATATGAAATAGTTATTATGAAAGATTAAATTAAGTCTAATTTTTATTGTTAATTTCACATCCTTGTTAAACTCTTCCATCTGTTCAATATCATCACAAATCTTATTACGTACTACATGGGTGTCAATTGACGGATATAATGAAGCAGTATCAAGACTAGCCATAATATAATTATCTTGTTATTGTATATGTTTGATTTCCTGAATGAAATATTCCACTGATCTAACAGTTAATATAGAATCTGGTAAAATATCAATTAAGAAGGGATCATAAGCTGTTTCTAAAAAAATAAGTCGGTCCTGATCACTTTGAAACTATAAGACGTAATGGCATGTTGCTTTTATAATATTTTAGCCTTTCAATAATCCTAGGAATAACAGTTAGTTTATGCTCCTTTAAAATCCCTTTAGCAATTAAAAAGAAGTATCTGAGTGTTTCTTGAAAATTAACAATTATTTTTTATAAATTAAAATACAGAAAATATATGAAAAATCAACATGCAATTTTAATGCGAGCATTTTCGACAATTTTAATTTTATGACTTAGGTCATAATTCATTATACTTTAATATGGAGTGACACAAATTGTATACATATTGAAAGAAATGTAGTAAACTGCCATTAAATTTGTTGTGAGTAAATTTTTTAGAAGTCCCAAAATATACATTCCTTTTCCTTAAAATTAAAAAATTGAAACTAATTTGCATCAAAATAGGTTATTTAACAATTAAAATTGTATTTTTTATGAACAATAAGTGTTATACCCATTTCCGCTTTATTTGAAAAAAAAAATTCAGCGCCAAATGTTCTGGGATACTTTAAATTAAAATCCTTAAACGGGTGTTTGCTGTAACACTGATGTACACTTTTAGTTTTTCATTATTATTCCATGGTTGTGAAGAATAAAGAGAAAAGCTGATATGGAATATAATTATTTCGTAATATCATTCTTAAGAGTTTTTTATTATATGATTGCATTTGTTTTGTACGTATTTTTTATTTCGATAATAACTACTTTGGATTATACATACATTAGTACATTTTACTACATTATATTAGTATACATTACATTAGTATATTTTACAGTACAGTTACATTAATGATAAACAAAAGAACAATCCTGAAAATTTTAATCCTTGCATTATGCTCTGAAATAGTGTTTCTTATGTTTACTCAGTTCTTATAACAATTTTCATAATGGTGGATATTCTGAAACGAATATCATCATTATTATCTCATGTTCTAATCTATATTGTTGCTGAGACTTCTAGTGAGAATCGAGTAGGTTACAGAAATACGTAATTTAAAAACAGAGAGAACCGGAAACTTAAATAAGAGTTGCGGGTATGTAAGTTTTCTCTTACGAAAATACATTTATATTGAAGCTTGTTTGTGGCATAAATAACTTGTTATGGCCTTTTACATGAGCGTATATTTTTGTTTCGTGTTTAATTGCAATAAAATTGTGTCTCAAATTTGAAATGTATTCTCATTTTTTTAATGTAATACAAATTTGCTCGAACTAACTAATGCAAATATATCTTTGCATGTTGTATGCCCTATGATTTTTTAAAAATAAGCTTATCCATATATTTAAAAATCGTATTGTTTTAAAAATGCAATGTAAAATGATAATAGCAAAAGTAAAAGAATAAAAAGTCTTTAAATATTGTTGTTTGCTGTGTTAGACATCGTTTTCAATAATTAAAAAAATATATAGGCCGCTTAAGATTAAATATGTAGTATCAGGCCAAATACATGAATTTGTTAAGTACTTTATTTGATTTTCACCGCAGTTCTTTTTAATATACGTCTACTATTGTAAAATTAAAATTAAAATGTTTTTAACAGAAATAATTCAATAAGTTCTGTCAATAACACACATGTGTACTTTTATTTTTCTTTACATATTGCATAATTAGAAACAAATATGAAGCATGAAAAGAAAAGTTGAGTTGGATTATAATTATTGCATAATACCATTCTTAATTGTCTTTTACTGCATAACTACTTTAAGTTTTGAATCAATTTTTATTTCTATAAACATGCATAATACAAATTTATTTGAACTAACTAATGCAAATATACCTTTGCATGTTCTATGCGCTATAATTTGTTTGTTTTAAAAATAAGCTGATATAGTTAAAAATCGGATTGTTATAAAAATGCAATGTAAAATGATAATAGAAAAATATAAAAAAGAAATGCTCTGAAATATTGGTGTTTGCTGTGTTAGATAGTCTTTTCAATAATTAAAAAATATATTGGCCGCTGAAGATTAAATATGTAGTTTCAGGACAAATACATAAATTTGTTAAGTACTTTATTTGATTTTTACCGCAGTTCTTTTTAATATAACTACTATTGTAAAATTAAAATTAAAATATTTTTAAAAGAAATAATTAAACAAGTTCGGTCAATAACACAGATGTGTGTTTTATTTTTTTCTTTACTTATTGCATAGTTAGAAACAAATATGAAGAATAAAAATAAAAGTTGATTTGGATTATAATTATTGCATGATACCATTCTTAATTGTCTTTTACTGTATAACTACTTTAGTTTTGAATCAATTTGTATTTCTATAAACATACATAATACTACGTACTTTGAATAAGTACATTCACATATTTAATCCTAAAGTTAAGTGATAAACAAACGAACAATCCGGAAATTTTTAATCCTTGCAAATGACATACAGTAACAGTTTTCCTTACATGCTCATTCAGTTACTATATCTTCGTTCATAACGATGTGTATTCTGATATAAATATGGTGATTATCTTCCGGTGTTTTAATCATTGTTGTTTCTGATACACCCAATTAGAATTAGGTATGCAAACAAATGTAATTTGGAAATAAATTGAACCTATTATTTTAATACGTTCCGAGTATGTGAACTTTTTTTATGTAATCAAAGCACACTCGAAATAAAGCTTGTATGTAAAATCAAATTATATTAGGTCCTTTTATAGTACTGTATGTTTTTATTTACTTTTAATTGCGATAAAAGGCAGAACATTTCCCCAAATATGTGTTGAATATCTATTCTCTTTTTCTCATAAACTGTTACAAAATTGTTAGCAATAATTCAGGCAAATCATTTTTTCTTGGAATGTTATATTTCCCATAGCTATTTTATATTCAACTTACTCATGCACGTAAAAGTTGGATCATGTTACGATATTAATCTAAATTATTACAGAAAAATTTACCTTGAATATTTGTTTTTTTACTGTGGTAGGTATTGTCACTCTCTCAATGAAAAAATACAGATCTTTTAAGATTGGATAAATATCTTCATTGCTAATTATTTGAATCTGACAAATACCTTATTTGCATTTTACATCATATGCTTGTTTTAAATACATAGCTATTGTAAAATTCTGATAATAAATCTTTATGTTAAAATCTTTAAATGGGTTCCTGGAATAATACACGTCTGCGCTTTTTTTTCCCATAATAATGAAAAATATATCAACAATGAAAAAACGTAGTCGGATTATAGTTATTAAATAATACTATTCTTAACAGTATTTTATTATTACATTCCTTATTCATCGACCTTTTTATTGTTTTATACATGCAAAGTAACTGTGTACTTTCGGTAATTGTATTTGCATATTTTAATTTACAGTTAAATGATAAATAAAGTGGACGGTTCGATGAAATTTAATTCATGGTTAATGCATTAAAATAGTTGTTAAAATAAGATGTAATAAATAGCATAACAAAATATCGAGATTTCCTGAAACGAAAAACCATTACCCAATATTAAACATCATTGGACCATTCAGCAACACTTCAGTTATTACGATAACAATATTTTCGGATCATCCTTAACTAATAAAAACTATTTTAGAGATAATTCATAAATATTAGGAAATTATGGAAAAGAGTATAAGTAAAAAATATATTATACTATTTATGTAATCAAACTATTCAAAAATATCAGTAATCTTCTTTATCTGAACTATACTGAACTCCTTTGGCCAACTCAATTCACTCGTACAGTTTCTTCGTGTGCGGATTTATTCCGTAAACTGCAGTTCTATTGATGAAATCTCGTACTATGGAACTCCACTATCAAATGAATATTATGTGCAATTACCAATTTTGAATTTCAAAAATATTGATAAGAGAAATCTTGAAATGTAGAAGTTTTTTTTTTTTTAACGATGAGTGAAAAATTCCAGGCAATTAGTAAAACGTGGGCCTTTTCAAATCAACAAATTTAAAAACAATTAGAAACCGGAATTCAATGTAAGATAAAACTCAGGGTGCTTGTAACGTAGATCTCTTCATTATCAAATCAAATGTTTTTAGCTTTTTCTCATCTACTGGACATGTCGCGCCATCTATCCGTATTTCCTACGCTTTTTAAGCTTTCTTTCGCTTTTAATTCAGTAATATGTATTAGACTTTATTATATCGCTTTATTTATGCATTCTTTTATTACTTTAAATTATTTTAAACTGTCCTTCATGCATTAGACTGTAATTTAACGCTTTTCTTTTATATTATAGTTACTTTAAAGTATTTTAAACTCTATTTAAATGGCTCTCTCAAGATATCATACACATTTACTCATATTCTGGGAGTTGAGTTTCACTAACTAGGTATCCCATTGAACATATCACCTGTTCACTTGGTAGGATACATTTAGGTTAAGTTCGTCTTGTTACCCGGCATTATAATCAAGTGATTGCGACGATCAGGCAAATTTCTCGCCGCAATCAGGTACATAATCCGTTAACCTAGGCACTCCGTCCATCAGGTATTGGCCTGGTCTGCAGTTTAAAAAAAGGTAGAGCATTTGTATTAACATAACAACTCTAATAAAAACCTAGGTTGCTACAATCCATTAAGGATTATTGCCTTCAGTGCCAGACTTGTTTTCTTGACCGTGAGTCCAGAGGTGTTATACAGCATATGTCCTGGTCAGGTGGTCATCGTAACGCGGGACACTCAGTGTTTAGTTTCCAAGCAAGCTTTATACTCATTTTAACGACCACGAAGAGATTAAAGATTGAGCGAACTTTGCCAAGTTCGCAGTCCGGAATCGTGGTAGCGCTACGCCATGACCACTAACAAGTAATTTTATCAGAGTCTTGTTGCGCGAATTTAGAATTTTAAAGCTCATTGAGTTTAGTAATTTGATGTATTGCATATCAGCTATTTAGTTTCAATAATGATAGAGGGCCGGGTCAAAATTCAAAATTCCATTCATTTAAAAAGCAGTTGCCCACAAAGAAGTAAGTATGATTTAAATTTACTTAAGGTTCTTAGACTGTCACACATTGATGGCTATATTATTACGATTATTATACGTTATCGTAACAGTAGATTAATTATTGGTATGCTATTTGACACTCAGATTTCACAATTAATAAAGTATTTGTCTAGTTTTGTTCCTTCTGTCAATACATTTTACCGAGTTACGAGAAAAGTTTTTGCGTCCACACATTGTCGGTTAATTTCCCAGTTTTTTAGTCACTTCGTATTTTGTGAAATGTCTCCGTAAGACTGCATGTGAAGGGGCATTCTGCTACTGTTTTATTTTTTGGCAACTTGCATTAATCAAACTTTTCAGTAAATGTGCGGCGAACGTAATAAATTAGCGTTTTATATTTATTGTATTGAAATTTAATGCCATAGGATGTCGTATGTGACTTTAGATCAGCTTTTTTTTATAAAACCTAAAATTTTTAATCAACATGTTGTTAATAACTAAAATATCTTCTTAAAAGACCATCAAAATTTTTAAAATTCGCTAGGCCTTTCGAAAGATCTGAGTCTTTCTTCGTCAGGCGCAAAAAGACGTGCTTCTACTATGAAAGCAGCAGCAAGACTGAAATGAGAGATAAGGGAGAGGAAACAAGCTGAAACAACAGCCAATAGGAAAGTAGAAATCAACAGCCAATAGGCAAACAGAAGGAGAGGACAACAGCCAATCACAGAATAGTAAAATCAAGACAATAGAATACAAAATAGAAGGGGAACGAAAAAAAAACAAATATATTAAAAAATGGAAACAGATGAAAATTAAGAAATAAATAAGTAACCAAAATATATTAATGTATATAAAAACAGACTAATATTAATTAATACAAAAATAAATTATATGGTAGTACTGAAGAGGGTTTTCCAAGCAGCAGAGAGCATTGTGGAATCAGATTTATCATTAACAATAACATCGCGATTAAGATAAATAGCTAAATTTTCAAGAAAGTCCAATTCAGAGATACTATTGGCATTAAAGATAATTTTAGCATTTTTAAAATTAAAACAATGGCCGGAATCCCAAGAGTGCTTGGCATTTGAAGATTTAGAAATTTCTTGATTAGTTACATAACGAGAGTGTTCTTTTACAACAAAGAACATCTTATCGAGTTATTTTTAATGCCAATAGTATCTCTGAATTGGACTTTCTTGAAAATTTAGCTATTTATCTTAATCGTGATGTTATTGTTAATGATAAATCTGACTCCACAATGTTCTCTGCTGCTTGGAAAACCCTCTTCAGTACTACCATATAATTTATTTTTGTATTAATTAATATTAGTCTGTTTTTATATATATTAATATATTTTGGTTACTTATTTATTTCTTAATTTTCATCTGTTTCCATTTTTTAATATATCTTTTTTTTTTCTCCCCCTTCTATTTTGTATTCTATTGTCTTGATTTTACTCTTCTGTGATTGGCTGTTGTCCTCTCCTTCTGTTTTCCTATTGGCTGTTGATTTCTACTTTCCTATTGGCTGTTGTTTCATCTTGTTTCCTCTCCCTTATCTCTCATTTCAGTCTTGCTGCTGCTTTCATAGTAGAAGCACGTCTTTTTGCGCCTGACAAAGAAAGACTCAGATCTTTCGAAAGGCCTAGCGAATTTTAAAAATTTTGATGGTCTTTTAAGAAGATATTTTAGTTATTAACAACATGTTGATTAAAAAATTTTAGGTTTTATAAAAAAAGCTGATCTAAAGTCACATACGACATCCTATGGCATTAAATTTCAATACAATAAATATAAAACGCTAATTTATTACGTTCGCCGCACATTTACTGAAAAGTTTGATTAATGCAAGTTGCCAAAAAATAAAACAGTAGCAGAATGCCCCTTCGCATGCAGCCTTACGGAGACATTTCACAAAATACGAAGTGACTAAAAAACTGGGAAAAGAACCGACAATGTAAGTAGATATTTTAGTTATTATTGTTTCACACCAGTTTCAACTTATTTTATTCAACATGTTGTTACTATTTTAGATTATGTTTGTTGTTTCTCATACCCTACGTCTTAAGTTTGGACTTTGAAGAAAATATGTCTGTTTTTGTTTTTAAATTCCGAAGATTTAATCAGCTGATTTTTTTTTCACTGTGCTTGACTCTGCTCTGATCCGAGGTAAAGTTGCTTTAACCAACCCCTTTTACTATTCAATATTAAACTTAATGTTGTTCAATTTTTTGTAAGATTGTACGAAGTTTCTTATAAACTTATGAGACGCTTGAAACTTTAAAATTAAGTTTTGGACCTGGAGACTTACGCTAACATCATGTTCAATCGATCATCATGTCGCTCAACTTCTATTTGAGAAATATAAGCATGAGCCGAATGTCGCACAGTTAAAAATAAATCCATAAATTCACGGTGAAATTTCTGACAGCAACGGTGCCGGACTTTTTACCTTCCGTTATTAGATTTTCCGTTTTGAGAGATAAAAGAAGGAAAAACTCCGTTTGAAGAAGCGATAACTTTTCGTTACGCCTCAGAAATACTTCTTTCAAATCACGGAAATATTCCTGACATCACTGCCAGGAATTAGCTATTTTCCGTTATGAATAACCTCGGTTTTAAAAATTTACATATCTCTTTTTGCTGCCATCTGGAGACTATTACGGGAATACTTATTATTTGATATACTTCAAGAACATTTTATAGCTGAACTTGGGCTCGATCTGGCCCTCAGTGCCTTGAGTCAAGCGTCTTATCGGTAAGGCTAGTGGGCACTTACTAAAATAAAACTTTGAAACGATGATACGGGATTTCTTCAAATGGCGGCTTGGAACTTAAACAAGTTGGTGTTTAGAAACCTGGTAATTTTGAAGTTAATTGCTGGGGATTTCGTTATGAGATGATGGTTGTGGTTTTAAAATGTTAATATTAATTGGAGAATAAAATTCGAATATATTTTCAGTCCGAGTATTTTTTATAAGTTTAAAAAATAAATTGCGAACAATTTTAAAGGAATGAGAAAATTATTTATTATTTTTTTTAATTCGAAAGCATTATTTTTGTTTTGCTTTTTTGAGTAAAATCGATTTTTTTTCATTTAATTTAACTATTATATATATATATATATATATATATATATATATATATATATATATATATATATATATACAGTGAAACCCCGATTTTACGTTTTTCACGGCACCAGCAGAAAAAGACGTACGAAACGGGAAAACGTAAAATCGGGGTCAAATAGAGAAAAACACTTTAAGAAAACAAATTATACAAAAATAAACTTACCAATACCATATTAGTATTTAAAAAAATCTGTTTTTTATTGCTTTTTCTTTTTAAATGTAATTTCACATATACTATCTTCAATACATGCAAGATTTTGCAAATATTTTTCTTAATTTTCATGTCCAGTTAAAATTTCTTTAAAACTTTTAAACTCGCAATAGCCTCTGCCGATGAGGGCACGATGTCCTCTGGATCTTCATCAATATCATCCTCACTTCTATATTGCGGAATCAAATCGGAAATAGTCTTAATGTATGTGGTAGCGATAACATCCTTATTGCAATCAATGTAATAAATTCCTCCTCTTTTGTGTAGTCTTCCATATAGAGAGCTCTTCCGGCGGCGCTTCACCGTTAATTTCGCATTTTAAAAATTATCCCTTCAGCATTTTTCATTTTTCATTTTTCATCTACACTATTCCACGCCGATGAGATGAAATGAAGAGCATCCAGAACATTTAGCTTTGTTTTCCAAGCATCTTGAAGTTCACCAGAATCAAGTGAAAAAAGGCCTTTTCTTACCAGTTGCTTTCTATAATGCATTTTGAGGATCTGTTTATTCCCAAGTCACATGGCTGAACTAAACTGGCACAGTTGGGTGGGAAAAATTCTATACGTACATTCTTTAAATTCAGATTAACATGAGTGTACTGGTATACGTAAAAATTATTTTTTGCTTTTGTAAGCTCTCATTTTTATATCCAATTTTCTTACAAAATCTTCAAAAAGATTTAGGATCATCCAAGCATTGTGGATGACATTGTTATCTGTAGGTAAACTTTTAATATTTTTTAAGCATCGGGGCTTCTGGTACAGTTGGGTGGGGAAAATTCTATACGCACATTCTTTAAATTCAGATTAACCTGAGTGCACTGGTCTACGAATAAAATTATTTTTCGCTTTTGTAAGCTTATTTTTACTTCCAATTTTCTTACAAAATCTTCAGAAACATTTAGGATCCTCCAAGCATTGTGGTTGGCATTGCAATCTGTCGGCAAACTTTTAATGTTTCGAAGCATCGGGGCTTCTTGGCTTTACCAATCACAAAGGGTGTTAGCGCCTCAGTTCCGTCTGCATTCGTAAATGTCAAAACTGTTAATCGCACTTTTGATAATTCCCAACTGTGACACTTGTCTCCTTTCACGGTGTATGTTCAATCAGGGA
The DNA here is from genome assembly GCA_963931845.1 of Maratus michaelseni. Taxonomy (NCBI): domain Eukaryota; kingdom Metazoa; phylum Arthropoda; class Arachnida; order Araneae; family Salticidae; genus Maratus; species Maratus michaelseni. The sequence continues at coordinate 104,535,276 of OZ007590.1, read as the reverse complement.
AGAGATTAAAAAACATTCCGGTCTCATCTGCGCCAGATATGTCTTTTTTTGAGTAATTACACACAAGAGAAGGCAATGTTTTTTTCCCCATCCACTCCTGAACAACCGCAGTATTTACTCCATCTGTCTCACCACAAATAAACTTGTAAGACAAATTATACCTCTTCGACCCAACCGTTGGATGCCGTGAAATTCTGTATTTCAAGTCGAGAAGAAATTTCAAGAGCTTTTTCTTACAAAATTGAGCCATTGATTGGAACCTTGGCTGCACGGGCTTGTTTAAACCACTCGTACAAAATCTTTTCCAGTTCCTCAAAAGAAGAGGTTTTCAATGTTTTTTTTTCTTTGAAAAATTTCCCAGTTTTTCAGATTTTAATTCCACTGTGACCTCTTGTTTTAGGATGGTTTTTAACGTGGAATAAGCGTTACCGAATGATTTTGCAAGATCCACTTTAATTCCATTGGAAACTTTGGATTTGTCAAAAATTTCTGCCTTTTCGGCAGAAAAACAGTTTCTTTTAGATATCCTACTTGTTTTTTCTTTTGTTTGTCTTATGAGTGTGTATGAGTTTCTTTACCAATTTGATTAATTGTGTTAAAATCAATCTAGTGACATCCTACAGGCAATCAGCAAAAGAAATCGATTCCACTGCGGGTTGAACTGATGAACGACGGAAAAATAATCCCCCCCCCCTCTCCGAAATTACGTGTCGCAGGTTTGGTATAGAGAACCTGGACTTAGTAATCTTTTAGGTTCTATAGTTTGGTCAGGTACTGGTAGACGAATAATAGTTCATCGTTACTTTCTCACGGGAGTATTAATGGGGAAGGGAAGAACTGTTTTTTGTAACAAACAAACAGTTGACCAAGTGGAAAGCTCTTTTGTTCTTTTGAAAATTTTTCTATGAGTGAAAGAAGATAAAATTTCATGAGATACTTGGCCTAAAATGACGTACCAAGCGGGAAACGTTAAGAGTAAATAACGTAGAATAGAGGTATTTTTAACATTATCGGAATAGGAATTTTCTGGGACCAACGAAAAATATCGTAGGAAGCGGGATAACGTACGAAACGGGTTACGTAAAATCGGGGTTCCACTGTATATATATATATATATATATATATATATATATATATATATATATATATATATATATATTAATCTGTTTGTTTAGAACATATTTTAAGTGCAAATATTGTTTTATAACTTTAAAAACTAAATTGCAAATAATTTTAAAAGAATGTGAAAATTTATTGTTACTTTTTTTAATTCGAAAGCACAATTTTGTTGTTGTTATTTTAAATAAATTTGAGATTTGTTTTATTGAAATTTTAGTTTTTCAATGTTTAAAATACAACATTAAATTTAAATAATATAATGCTCTAATTTATAGCATGCAAATGATTTTGCACATATAATTGGTAAAAATTACATTTATATAAATTCTAATTTAATAACCTTACGATTTTTTCAAATAATTAATTAGATAGAAATTGAAGAAGCGTAAAATGCAATGAATGTAAAATTAATACTACTTAAGTGCCAGAAACTTATTGAACCCTTTTATTTAACTTATGCAAATGAAAACTTAGTACTTTTTTTATTCACATATCTCTTAATTGTGATTCTCAAAATAAAAATTTTAACCCTCGTCAAATAAAAGCTAGCAAATCGTTTCCTCAGCTAACTGAACATATATTTTATATTCTCTGAAATAAATATAAAAAATTAAATGATTGATTCGTTTAAATACAAATAAAAGATTAAAGACTCTTTGAATGCAAATATGGATTTTTGAGGCTATTTAAATTATAAAGTCAATTTACTATTCATGGACAGTTAAATATTTTTTTTCGTGTGTTTGAATAGGAAAGATTCAATCATGAAATAAAGTTAAAAAATTCTGATAAAATTAAAATTTTGAAAACTGATCTGTAGCAGCATGTTCAAAACACGATTTTGATTGAACAGAACCATTTTTCATCAAAATAATTTTTCTTAGAAAGACAATCATTAAACAGATTATTTTGACATTTATTTCAAACATTAAGTCGCAAAGGAGTAATACATTTATTAACCCTTTGTATTACACCGTGAATTTCACGATCCATTAACCCCTTCGCGACGAGCGTCCTTTACAGATTTTTTTTATCTTTTACCACCGGTTTTTCAAAACAGAAATTTTCGTCTAATTGAATCGCAGAAATGCTAAGATTTAATGATGCAAAGCTTACAACAAAAAATAACTGGTGGGAATAATCGATGATTCTGAGCATGTTATGAGTCGCGTATACGTGTCGCTCGTCCCCAAGGGGTTAAAGAAAATGAGATACAATATTTCTTTAATATGGCTATTCATCCTTTGACTACGTTTCGAGACATATAGGTATCTGTGGGCTATTTTTTTTAACTCTATTCATACCACTTTTGGAAAAATAATCTCTGCCATAGAATTTCGAGGATAATTTCAAGAGAAATCTACACCAAAGAATTTTTTTTAATTGTATTACTATTGAAAAAAAGTCGTCAATCTTGGACAGTAATCAAATGGTTAATAACAATAGAGTTTATGCTTCATACAAAGTACCAGACATTACCATATTTAGAAAGCATAGCCCATTTTAGAAAGCTAAGTATCTTAAAAATCTTTATTCTGAACCTTTTATATAAAAACAATTTTTATTTGTTGACAGTTGAGCAATGTTAAAATTTCCTCTCAAAATATTGTCTTCTCTTACACGTAAAAATAAATAAATTTTACTTTCAATATATTTCATCATAACAAATTAAAAAATATATATTATTTGTTAATTATTGAAGAGAAAATTTGAATATATTAGAAATGTGTGTGTCTACTGAAACTGTCTTTACTTTAGTATCTTCAACCGATATCCCTCCTGCTTAATGTTGTCGCCATTTTTAACACGTTCCAACATAGTTGAAAAGTGCTTATGAATTCAGTTTGTCGGTATATCAGCCGTCTATCTGTCCGTGCTCTAACTCGCTTAAATCTACCCCTGTTCCATTGAAATTGTTATATGTTATTGAGTTTTACTATGGCATGTTCGGTATTGAAAATTAAGTGTGTAGCATTTATAGATCCTTCACAGAGACACTCAAAAGAATTCCGTTACATTATGGTTGCAGGAAAAAAATGTTTGCCGTGTATTTTAATGATGTTACCCTATTTCAAACATATTGATAATAATATATATCACTGAGGCGCACTAAAAGATGCTTACTATGGAATATGGTAAGCATAGCATTCATCGAACATTTACAGGGACACACAAAATAATTCGATTACATAACTGTCTATTAAAATTAATTGCTGGACGTGCGTTTTCATTTGTGGTACACGTTTTTAAATTTAATTAAATTTTTGCTTATAACTTGATCTGTATAATTTCTATATATTATATACAGAGCAGCACAAGAGAATTCTTCACATTTCCGTTTATTGACGGTAATTGCTGAAGGCCAATTTTCAAGTGTGCTATATGCTTCCTAACTGAACTAAATTTTAGCATAATATGTAGTATATATACAAATCTACTGATCACATATAGGACTGTACAAAAGACTATTGATGCTAATTGCTAACATTTGGTGTTTGAAATATGTTATGAGTTTTCCAAATTGTTTACTTTGACATCATCTTTCACCTTGTTAAACGGTGGAGTATTCTGGAAGTGATGGAAAGTATTTCATAATCTATGCTAGATGCATGATTTTCCTTACTTGTTTTTCTTACAACCTATATCTATTTTATTAAAATATGATTGTATTTTTGTATTTTCAACTATTACTCTTAGAATATGTAAGGCAGCACGATAAAACTGACACCAATTATCCACATGGATAAGAGAATATCACATGACCTCTCAGAATGAAAAAAATAATAATTTCATAGGTATATATTTTTTGTAACTCTTATCGAAATTTCTCTAAAGTTAGCAATTAAATTATTCTATTTCCGTGAAAAAACGGGGACCAAAACGGTAAATAATGGAATATCAACTAATATCCGAAATGGAAAACAAATATCCTTATTTTTATTTTGTTTGAATTAATCGATTTAAGGAATATTTGTTTACATTGTCTTTTTAAGAAAATGTAATATAAAGAAAATTTCCATGACGTAATTCCGCATATACTAAAATTCTTATCAAAAATCTAAAAGATTAAAATACTATTTATCCGTATGCAATAATACTTTCCGAATTTGTTTAAAATGTGAATAAATAGGCTGGGATAGAATATGGTGTTTTGAGCACAAGATCTGAACAGAACACGCATAAAGTGCATATACTCAGATGAAATGTTTTTGTCCAAGCACACACTGCAGCTAATCCACACGCTGCAAAATGTGATGATTTTCATAAGGATGAATGTGTTTAGAGGAGTTAGACAAGTAAACAAACAATAGCTTGGCAATAATGGGAAGCTCTCCAAGTTTTTATCTAAAATCATCACAACCAATGGAATTTCATTGCCCGTATTTCGCCGTTTTCTTATATATGCATCATTCTACTGTAAATGCATCAAAATCACGTAACGTGCAAAATGTAATTTTGCATTTTTTTATTTCATTTACATTGTAAACATGATTTAATTTTTATAATAAGAATATTTAATGAAGTTAATATTGCAAATATTTTCTAACAATAAAATTAACCCCTTGACTGGGACGCCCGAACGCATTTCGGGCAAACGCAAATGCGCCAATTTTGGAATGCCCGACTTGTATTCGGGCAAGAGAAAAATCGGTGTTTTAATTCCGTGAAGCCCGAACTCAATTCGCCAAATGCTGAAAAAAATTCAAAAAAATTTATATACCTGCCTGTTAAACATAATGGGGTTTGAATGAAATTTGGAAAGAACTGCAAAATTACAAAAAATCGACAAATGGTGCGAAACTGCCCAACTGTTCGCGGGAAAGTATCGTCATCTATTGGGAAAATGGTAAATTACATATTATGCATTGGGCGAACTGGGTTCGGTCTTCACGGAATTGAAACACCGATTTTTCTTTTGCCCGAACTCAGGTCGGGCATTCCGCAATTGCCGCACTTGCGTTACCCAAACTGAGTTCGGGCATTCCACAATTGGCGCATTTGCGTTACCCAAACTGAGTTCGGGCGTCACAGGCAAGAGGTTAAAGAGAAAAAAATTCCATTTTTGGCACGTTTTTCTCAAATATATTCCACAGGCAAAGGGTTAAATTAGATTTTTCACCAAAAAAGCCGAAAGATCTCATTCCACCCAAATGCAACACATCAGGTTGTTACGCTAACTAGTATATATTTTAAGTATTCAAATTATTCACCGTCGTATTTTAAATTGATATTATGAGTCGTGTACCTGTAATAGTAATAACACGCATAATAAATAAGCTATCATGAATCATAGGATCATATAAGAATATAGAAATAAAAAGCGTTACTATTTCTGGAAGGAATCCAAGGAGCAATAATATGCCGTAAAACGTAGTTTATTTGATTATAGAAGACTGAAAAGAACAAAACATTTATATCCAGTATTTCCTTTAAAAGAATATCCGAGAAACACTTTGGAAGCATGTTTTTGGAGAGATTTCAAATAAAGTAAAATAGGAAAATAAATTGAATGCTATATTTCTTAATTTAGGTTTTCGTATTAGAAATTTTCTGTAGTGAAAAATTAAATTCCATGCTCTCTGCATATTAAATACATAATTATTTTCAACAATTTCTTTGTTATGTTTCAACCAATTAGTCGTATGGAAATGCGTAATTTGTTTTTGGCAAGCAAATGTAAAAGGTTTATGAGTATTAAAATAAAATAAATCAAAATGAATTATTTTGAAAAATAGCGTTTAAAAATGAAAAGTAGAAGATTATAGCAATAAGTTTTCATTTATTATGTTTTAGTTTGCGTTATTTGTTTGTATCAGAATTACATAATTAATGAAATAATGTTTCTGTATTCTTAAGGGTAAAATGGTATTAAAGTGCGTTACTTATTATTGTTAAATTATAACGGCTTTCAATAAAAAAATTTAAATTTTCCATAAACATTTTGAAGTAAATTTAATAATTTAAGTTATTTACAAATAATATTTATTTATTTCGAACTCATATGATTAAGTTTGAAGTGTAGTAGCGTTATTCAATATGTTTGAAATATATTTGCAATATGTTTGATTTGTTTTCAGACATTCTTTATTTAACTTACGTTTTATTTACCTGTTATATTAAAGATAGAAGTTCATGTGTGTGTTTTTGTTCATTATGTTCTAAAGAGACCTCTCCACACAGAGTGACAAGTTTTTGCAGGAAGGAGCCTCGATGTATGTAGTTATGTACCTTGAAGCCACTCTTTGAATTTTTTGATCAGATTTATTTTAATATATAATATTTTTAGCGTTTTTTGACGTTTCACGGTGATTTTCCTACATTAGTAAAATGATTCCAGTTTATATTTTTTATTCCAATATAGTAAATTAAGTCCTCTCTCCAAGTCTATTCGGAATTCCTACAGTGATATTTGAATTTTTCGTGGTTTTTTAATGCGATTTGAAGAATTTCTTGGCGTACCGAGGCGAATTTTGAACATTTGTAAAATGAGTTCGGTTTCAAACTTTTAGCATAATACATTAATTTTACCGTTTTTTACCGTATTATTCGTAGAACGCCTTCGCGTCTTCTAGTAATATAATGAATATTTTTAAAAATGCAATTGCTTCATTGTATGTTCTCCAATACGTTTTGCTTAATTTCGTAGTTAGTAATATTTTTGAGTAATTTTTTCTATGTACGTTGATGAAAAGACTAAGTTCAGCATGATTCTCTCTTCCTTTGGGGGTATTATAAATACGGTAAAAAAAGTAATATTATATACTTTTAAACAAATACGCAAATACATTTCCCAACGCAAATACACTTTCCATAGTGCTAGCATATGGACTGACTAAGTTGACACACGTTAGCCATAAATAAATATGCATATATTTATGTGCATAGACTTAGATTATAATAAATTTTACACCTGTTGGTACAGGGTTGCTGCACGCTTTTTATTATTTTGTCTACCACTATTTCCAAGCAATAATATTTCAGATACAATTTCTAGAAGAAATACACCACGAGGATTATTTATCGGAAGCCATGTTAGAGTAAGTTATAAAAACTAATCGCCTTTGCCATATTGATGCTCCGTTGATAGTCACATTGGTAAGCCACACCACAATCTGAAAAGCTCAGGCCATAGTTAATATTTAACTTACAATCATATTGATATATTAAGATTATTCTTATAACACAATGCTACAAATTTTATGCATTTAAATTCACATATTCTCAGTTTATTTTTTTTTATATGATTGCTTTTTAGTAAATTATCAAATGGTATTTATTTTACACCTGTCTGTTTCCTTTGCTCTTTAATGTATACGAATAATAAATGATAACTTTAATATTTGTAAACAGTCAAGGTGGCTTTTAAAATCTCTGAATAAATTCAGAGGCAAATAATTATTCGAGTTTCTTAAGATTTCAGTCAAACGTGCAATCAAATTTGTGCTCATTTCGAAAATTCCAATTTACAATTCAAACATCTGCAGTAAGTGTCGAATTTTAATCTTATTTGCTTTCATCTGAAAGTGCAGTATTTTCCTAAGAATGGAGATTACATTTTGATGTCTTCAAAAAATACGTTTATATTTGCTTTAATGAATTCTTTAACCATAATTTTGAAATATGAGGGAGACATTTGACACAAATTATACTAAAATGCTCGTAATTTATGTTTGACATATAAATTTAGTTAGTTTGTCTCATAAAACTAGCTCTTTATGTGTAGTTGGCAAGTCTCCTGATTTTCTACTATCACTCATTTGCAATACAGATAGTCGATTTCTTTAATCTATGAAATCTGAGATTATGTAAAGCGGATATTTCTATACGTGAAAAGTGACAATTAAAAATTGGCAGACGTAGCAACATTGATTATGTATTCAATAATTTTATAACGACAAAATTTTTGAAAGGTTTTAAATGACTACTTAAAAATAATTTTATGTAACTCCGTATATTGGGTCGAATTTGCCCACTTCAGAAAAGTTTCGCACACAAAATTCTCTATATATCGTTTCCACAAAAATACTCTTTAATAAAGTATATAGATCAGTTCTTTGCGGCATATAGTTAGTATTATTTTTTAAACATATTTCCTGTGTGGAAATATCTTTATTTGATGGGTTCACTAGATAAAGCTAATGATCGTCAATATTACAATACCTAATATTCAAAATTTTTCAAATGAATAATAATTTTAATACCAAAATAATTAAATTTCATCGTTAAAGCTACTTTTTTAACCGCTACTTGTGATTGGTAGTGGTAGCTGAAAGAGATCCCAAGAAGGACCTAACGCAATATTTTCCGCACAAGGTTTGGTGTATGCATATTGTATATTCGATAAACATATTTAAGACATAAGTAGTTCATATTCTGCATAATTTATTTAAGAGCTGTAAAACAGTTTTGTTTGAATTTATAATTCACATGATTCATTAATTGGAATTTTTACATTAAATTTAAATCTAAATGTCAATTGATAATTTTTATTGTTAAAATATCTATATAAATTACGCTATTAATTACCTAAATACGTATATTAATAAGTTGTTTGGTATATTCAAATCGACTTATTAAAAGCATAATATGTGATCAATTACACTACATGAAAAGTGGTACATTTTCCAGTATCAAACTAACTATCAATGCTAGGGGTCAAACATAGAATAGAAAATAAATATTTAGATTGATATAAAATAGAATATAAACCTTTTGAAAACAACATAGTACGGAAACACATAGAAATAATTATATATAACATTCTAATTAACTATAAATATCTAATAAATGATAAAGTAAAATACACTTGAAAAAAAATCTTCAATAAATGTATTTATAAATATAATAAGAGGTTGTTATTGGCCAATTATAAAACTTGCTTTTTTTTGGAGGGGGGGGATGGAAATGCTAAGATCTTTTTACTGCAAATATCTGAAAAGTAACATTAACTAGTGATATTAACTTACACTGTGCTTCCATCTTCCGCTTATCAGGAAATAAATAAGTAAATAAAAAAGCTGTTAATAAAATATACCTGATTTCCCCTATACTTTTTTTTGTGTGTGTGGTCCACTACGAGAGGGAACAGTGACTACCTCTGTAGGTTTTCACACCCCTCGAGTTTTGGTAGAGCAAGTACGGGTTGGAACATCCCGACATAAGGCCTAGGGCCTGGTTCCCTTTTGGGTTTCCAACTCAAAAGTTGTTGGGGGACGCCGGTCCGTCTCCAAGTGTTTCGCGGTGACTCCCCGTGGTTTCACCGCTTATCGCAACAGCCAACGTCGTCGACAGGTGGGATCAAGGTTAGAGGGTTCGCAGGTGGCGGTCCTCTGAGCCGCCGAAGCGTCGCACAGTGGGTCAAAGTATAGCAGATGTCGAACATAGGATTATCACAATAGTATAAGCCTATATATAAGATTTTTTTTGTTATATTTAGGTTTAAAGAAGTAAAATATATTATATTCAATAGATTTGCATGGTTTTTATGAGCAATTTAATCTTTTTTTTGTTTAAAACAGGACTTTTAGAGGCATACTGGATAACTAAATTAAACTTGAAAATCAAAGAAAAAGAAAAAGCTTAGCAGACAATAATTTTATTACCAATCATGTTTTTACTTATATCCTAAGGACATTGGCAAAATATTCAAAATATTTGTTTAATTTTTAATTGGCAACATATGTAATGTTTAGATAACTTTTCAAAATCGTTCTACAAAACCGGAACATTCTTCTGCAACATTTTAGAGCCTATTTCAGTGCATATTTTTTATCATCGGGATTATAATAATAATCATAATAATATAATAATAATAATTTTATAAAATAATTTTGTAGTGATATTAATTTTAGTATATTTCTTTTTTATTTCAAGCAAGATTATTTCATTTTGCTTTTTTTTATATTCTTTTGAAAGATGATAACAAACAGAGATTTGTTTCTGTATCTAAATAATTTAAATAATGGTTTTAGTTATGAAAACTCAATTCTTAGTTTTGTACGTGCTGTTCTACTGTGGACTAAGTGCTTCAGAAATTGATGAAGAAAATTTAAAGAAGCGTTTACGTAAGTTTTGTGTAGCTGTAAAAGATCGATGGCAGAAATCTCAACGAAAATTAGATCGTTTCAATACTAAAAACGATTCTTGGCTTCAGTGTTCCTTTAAAGTTGGTAATGAATTTAAACCATCTGAAGTTGAAAATTCGCAGAAATCAACGTCTCGGAAATCTTTTTCAGATGTAACCGAAACTCATAAAAGAAAACTAACTCAACGTTTAAGAGAGGATACTTCTGGAGAAGCTCTTTTGCATGCAGCAAACAAAAATTAGCATCTGAGGGTTTTAAAAGATCTTTTGATATAGCACATAAAAATATAACCATTGATCATGAAATGAATTTAACAATGATTGATAGAAAAATTATTACGGAAATTTCAAATACATCCTCCTGTTCAACATGTTATATTTGTGGTGCAAAGCCCTTCGGAAATGAATAACATTGATAAAATTGTTCAAAGAAGTGTAAACGCATCCACATACAGCTTTGGTGTATCTAGTCTACATGTAAAGATACGGTCTATGGAATATTTGCTTCATATTTCTTACAATTTATCATTTAAAGCTTTAAGTGCTAGAACTGAAGACCAAAAGAAGCAAAAAGAAGAATCAAAGAGAAAAATTCAATGCGAATTCAGAAAAGAATTATGTTTGCTAATTGATGTTGTTAAACAGGGGAGTGGTTTGACACACGATTTAAACACTGCAAGGACATTTTTTGCTGAGTTTGAAATTACAGCTGAGATCACTGGATTGGATAAAGAACTAATTAAACGTTTTGCAATTATAATGCAAGTTATCTCCTGTGACGAAGTAATTAATGCCGAAAAAATTGGCGAATTTGCACTGGAAACAGCTAAAGAATGTGTTTCGAAGTACGGGTGGTATTATATGCCAGCTTCTATTCATAAGTTATTAATTCATGGAAAAAATATAATTACAAATTTTGCTGTTCCAATTGGCCAATTGGTTTATTATCGGAAGAAGCTGGCGAAGCTCGAAATAAAGAGTTTCGGAGGTACCGGGATTCCCATACGAGAAAAATAAGTCGAAGAGCATGTAACGAAGACTTGTTGCACCATTTACTTATAACATCTGAACCATTGATTTCCTGTATTAGACGCAAAGTAAGAAACGCTCAAAGGAACAAAAAATTTCCAGAAGCATTAGAACTTTTACTTTAAATAACATTTTAGCACTCACACATTATGCATCCATTTATTAGAGTAGATTTAACCCTCTGAGAGTCTTTGCTCTTTTCAGCATTTTCATGTAAATATTTATCTAACACAAGATACGTATATATTGAATTTAATTTTATAGTTTAATTTTAAATTATTTTTTTTACATTATTTCATCTTAGAAAATTCTTACAGTATAATATTTATTAAAAAATATTTTTGTCTACAGACAATTTACAATGCTTTCCATTAATGGAAAATTATGCGATAGCCACTTATAGAGTGTTTCAAATCCATTTATTTCAAAAATGCGCAGGTTTGCGCAAATATTGCCCTATACCACATTAAAATACAGGCTTTTAGGAACACAAAGATGTGTTTGAAATTTCAGGCAACTTCATGCAATTTAAGTTGCACAATTTTTAAGTTTCTGATACCGTTAATTTTATATGGGCTGTTCATAATGTAAAATGATACATAAAATTCAATCAAAATGCAATCAGTAGTGGTTTAAAATGTGTTTTAGGAAATTCATAATGATATTTTAAACGAGTTATTATTAGTGGTTACCTAGGTTTCATTTCTGAGCACATTTAAAAATCACTAAAATTCGCAGAAAAATTCCTCTGCTGAAAGATGTATATTCCGAGCAGTACAAATAAGATATAATTTTGTATGATTTAAAAGATAAACATATATTCGTATTTTGTAGACATTCTTTTAAAATATTTCATTGAAAAAATTTAATTATTTAATGATTATTTTTTGGCCCTATGTTCGCATTTTCTTAAGGATTGACCCACTGTGCGTCGCAGGGAGACAAACCTGCTGGCGCGGTAAAAGTCTCTCAGGACTTGGGTTCGGTAGTCGTCTGACGCGCAGGGCGCTCCCTCAGGGCGGCTGCGGCGCAGCTTACTTTTATGCCTTTTTGTGTGCTTTAAGGAAGGAGCAGGGCTGTAGCTAGAAATGAATAATATGGGGGCGGGGTCAAGAAAATGTTTCTTTTTTTTTTCTCTCTCTCTTACACATGCACGCATACACAAACACACACACTCACAGATATATATATATATATGATTAAAGTACTGAAAAGAAGGAATAGCTGTTACCCGTGACGTCGTTCATGTAACATTAAAAAGTAATAAATGCATTAATTAAGCAAATCATTTCCCTCCTGATAATTAAAAACATATGTAATTAACCAATGCTTTATCACTTTTTATAGTAGACAATGCGGCATTTTTTTGCTATAAAGGCATTAAAATAACTCTTTCTTAAAAAGTTAAATTTTGCACCAAATAATATTACAAACTGAGAAAATGAAACGGCAACCAATTGAAAAGGTAAAAAAGGTGAACGAAGAAATGATCATCTAGAATACCATTAAGTGTATACCACGCAAAAAAGAAAAACCTGTATTCAAAAATGTATTTACTTTTGCTCCAAATTTTGCTCGCTAAATAAAGCAAATTGGCTACGTTTGAAGGAGGAGGTCGATCAAGCGCGGATGGTGTCTCAAGAAGATTAAAAAGGATAAGATAAAATTCTCTTACCTTTTCTGAAGGTGCATCTCACTTCGACGAGTTAATCCAGGTAAAGGTAATCCAGGGGTTAAATCCAAGGTGTTAGTAAATTGATCGTACAGAACACATCACTGTTGTTATTAACATCACTATGACACTGAAAAACTAATTATTTAATTAGATGAGTCAGAGTAAATAGACTGGTTGTTCCATTTAAGATACTATAATTGAATATAAAATTTTACATATACTTCACAGCTTACATTTAAACATTAATAGCGGTTATTTCACATTATAATGGAGCTAGCATCTGCTCCTGTTTACGCGGTTACATTTTGGTAGAGGACTGAAGAAATTAAAGTCATAATAAAAAGTTCAGAGTTTTTCATTACATCATGAGAAATTACGCATACGTCAGTGGAAAATACACATTGCAAGGTTTCAGCATAAGAACACAATTGGAATAATGAAGTTTATAATTATTGTTCTAATGTCTTTAATCTATTTCATATAATAACAGTTTATCAATTTAGAAGAGCTTTTGAACATTTATTTGAAGTTGAGGGGTCATAAATATCACTCTACAATTCATTATGCGTTGAAAGAAATGTTGAAGGTCTTTCCTTCTTTCCCCTTTGCAAGAGGAAATGAAAGAGTGGTTTTTCTGTAAATAAATTTCTCGGATGAGGTTAATATTTATAACAAATTGGCTACGAACCTGATTACAGAGACTAACATCGTATTCTTGGGTATTATTTTTACCTATATATGAAAAACAATCTACTATATATAATGTGCTTTCACGTTTATAATATTAGGAATTTATTTAATTTTTGGAGTTTGCAAGATCGATATCTTCAAATCTACGAACTCGGCTCGAGGAAAATTTTCATTATTTTTTTCATTTCTTCATTCCTTTTGCTTTAAGAAAATAATTCAATAAATTTTATTTTCATTTCGATAGCATCGTTTATCGTTTATTATTATTTTTTTTTAACATTGTAATCAAATCTGTGTTATTTTCTCATCCTGCAAAACATTGCAAAAAAAAAAGAAAAGAAAAGAAAAAGAAAGAAAAAAGAAAAGCCATTTTTAAAAATGGCAATAGACTTTTTACTCCTTTAAAGCTGAAAGAAACGTAGAATTAAAATCCGGTTGAAAAACCACGTGTACAAACGTATCTCGATTGTACCGACGAACGTCAAGGCCTACAGCCTTAACTTTAATACTGTAAAGGGAAAATGGTGCTACTTTGATGCAATCATATTAAATCTTTAGGTTTTATGAATGAAAAGGGAACTTTCTTCTAAAAAACAAAGTAATTTTTATTCAGATTTCGTGAGATAAACACCTATAAGAATTAACGCTCGTCACATATTGTTTTTATTTTTTTCAGGCAATCGAGTTATTATTATTTGTTTTTAGTTACTATGAATGAAAATAACTACTTTCTGAAAATCATGACGTCACTTTCCACAGGGTAATTTTTCGATGAATATTATTGACATTTCCTATCCATTTTCTCTTCAAACTTTTATTAAACTTTTTAAAAAGTTCAATTTAAAAATACGGTATGTTTATGTTAGCTGCGCGCAGATAATAAACTTCGCTATGATTCGTATTGGATTCATTTCATTTAAAATACAGAGATTTAATTTAAAACACATGCATTTAACATACATACATTATATACACTTGTAATACACATAATACATACGTTTGAAGTATACTCATTTCGAGTGAAATACAAAAAAAAAGAATGAATGAAAAGAAAAAAAAGAAAAAAAGAAAGAAAAGAAAAGAAAGGAAAAAACAAAGAAAAAAAGAAAACAGAAAGAAAAGAAAAGAAAAAATAAAGCAAGAAATAAGAAATAATTTGATAAACGAAGATAATTTTATTTCAACATCAAAGCATATCCGTTTTATTTTCAATATTCATGACGTCATATTCGACTGCTTTCCGTAGTTACTCGTATTCATGCATCTTGTATTATTATGAAATGCTTGAAAATATAAATTTTATTTATAATAATGTTATTTCATATTCTTTTAAATTCTTAATTTTTTTAATTTCATTTTCATTTTTTACTTGGAAATTTTTCGATTTAAAATAAATTGTTGAGTAACAATTATTATTCCGGGTTTTGATTTAGTATTTGCAACGATTACAGTATTAGAAACGATAAAGTAAATTTAACCATGTTAAAATTTTATACGAAAACAATGTCCAAGCACTCCTTATGAAAATAATGAAATTTTGAATTATTAAGAAAAATATTTGAATAAAATAAACAAAATATAACCTATTTTCATTTCTGTGTTAAAATCCATCTATATGAAAACATACAAAGGAATTAAGTTATCCGTTTTAACGCTGGCTTCAGCCAAACATTAACACAGTTTTCGCATTTGTAATATTATTAGGATAAATTAGTGGATAGTCATATTGTAGGCACTATGTTTCTTATTAAACTGTTTATAATAACTTTATTTTATGCTAAGAAAAGAAAAGTATGCAGAATGAAAATGTCAGTTTATAACTTGTGACAATAACTGGGAAAATAATAAAAGATGATGTCAAGAAGTAAATAAAAAGCTTACAGTTCACCTGTTTTAAAAAAATTGTAACCTTTATTTTTTTCTCGTAATATTCCCTGCCCTTAAAAATTCTTAAGTTGTGTTTTTATACGATAAAAACAATTACAAAATCAAGGATGTATGCCGCATTTAAAATTTATTATTACTGTGTTCATTGAAATGCTAAGTATATTTGCATTTAAATTGGCTATTGACATTTTTCAATAGTATCATTTATAAATCAAGGACCTTAAATATATATATTTATGTATTTTTAACTAGGATGACTGAAATAAGATTTTTTTTTATTATAAGCATCATATTTACTATAAAACTCATTATAATAACTTTGCTTTTATGCTAGTAATAGAAAACGCTGCAGAATGAAAATTTTCAGTATATAACTAATGCTGACAAGTAATAAATGATGTGTCAAAAACTAATTAAAAAGCTTACATTTCAACTATTTCGAAAGAGTTGCAAACTTTTTTTTTCAAATCATTATCTGTCCTTTAAGAGAAAGAGAACTCCATTTATTTTTGTATAATAAAAACATTAACAAAATCATTAATAAATTGAGAATTTTAAAATTATTTTTATAGAATTTTAAAATTATTTATTTCACAATCAAATACTAAATACATCAGCCTTTAAATAGACTATAGGCATGTATTACTTATTTTTTAAATTGACATATACCATGACTAAAACACAAATCAAAATTTTAGCACTTAAAACTTTATTTATACTAGAAACAAAACATGGTTAAAGTTGGAAAACAATTCTTTAGAAAAGAAGATTTAGCAAGATTCTAAAATGTCAAATCGCACCTAAAAGTTAATTAAAGCTGAATTATTCATGTAATTTTTAAAAATAATTATAAAAACAAACAATAGTGCATGTAACAAACATAAATTTATCACAAACATAATTTTGTAACAAATTAATCTATTTTTTAACCAATGTATTGGAAAAAATATAATATAAAACATTTAATGGATATATAAAACAATGTAAAATATTTAAGGTAAATGAATATATAAATACTAATGATGATATAATCCTTATTACTGGGAAAACTAACCTGTTATATACATTAAATACAGAAACTCAGAAAAGCATATTTAAAAGGAATAAAATAGTGTAAGGAATAAGGAATAATGTAGTGTCAACTATTTAAAAATCACCTGTTTTAAAACAACTGATGTCTTCTATTTTTTTCGCATTACATTTTTTATGAAAGACTTCTGCATTGATTTTTCTTGATCTTACCTTTTCAAACACAAAGAAGAGTTTAATCAGCCATTCTTTGATGTGTGACATTAGTAGTCTTTGTGGGCGATTTATTCTTGTAAACACTGCAAATGTTAATTTGTATATGACTGGGCTACAGCCAAAAGTTTTTACAGTTCCTTAAACTATTTTATAATTGTCTTCAAATTCAATCTTATGTTTAAACAGGTCATTAAACACAGAGGATGTTTGGATTTTCTTAAGTTTTTTTTTCTTTTTGTGAAATTTTGGACAACAGTTATTTTATTTTTAGATGGAAGTTTTACATTGTAATTTTCTAATATTTTCATTTTATTTAAGTCCATATCAAGCTCTTCACTTGTCAGAGCTAAAAACAACTTATTATTATTAAACCGTCTTTTCATTTCCCATAATATTATATCTAGAAATTCAAAATAAATGGCTTTCAGATGCAACATTTCAACAGCATTTGAGCGAGCACCTGTAGTTTCTGGAATTAAATAATCTCTGAGTTTTGTAGTGGTGGTTTTTCTTTGCATTGCTGAATATTTCTTCCTCTACCTCAACAACATATTCAGTGGACGTTAAATAATTCTTCATACATTTCAACTGACCTTAAATAAGTAAGTAAATACATTGTAGATTCTACAATTCTTAAAGAGTCAGTTAAGCTAGTTTCTGATGTTACTGTAATCAGTTTGTAGGATCTAGTGTTTCAAGAATTATCTTTAAAAATATTAAGCAGAACTTAAAAGCATTAGTTTTCATGATCATTAACAAACCAGTGCTTTATGGAATGTTTACCGCATCTTATTTTCACTCCAGTTTTACTTTATTTAGTGTATGCAATTTCTGTATAGTCGTTGTAAACAATTTTTGTAACATGTAAGTATCCATTCCATTGCTGTTCTAACAAACGAGCAAAGTATTGACCTTTATATTTCTTAGCTATGTTGCCTTTTCTAAAAAAGTTGTACAACCTGGCACATTGGTCAAAAAACTGTTTGGCTTCACTTACATCATTTATTGCCTTTATGATTACTAAATGAATTACTTTATGATTACAATAATGTGTTTATGGGATGTTCCTGTCAAGATGTTTCTGCAATATTGCTTGGACACCCCGTTTTCTAACGCTCATGACTGAAGCGCCATCATAACATTGACTCAAAATTTTAGAATTATCTAAATTGCAATCATGAAGGACCTTTAAAGTTAAATCAAAAAATGTTTTTGAATCCAAATCAGAACAAATTTTTATTGTGATATTTGCTTCTTTTACCTACCTTTCCCCTAATGTAACATTTTCTCTATTGCTTTAACATGTGTTCCGTCTTCCAAAATCAAAAACCAGGGAACAAAGCATTGTTAATATAATTTGATATGTCTTCTAACACTATTTCAGGAAGGATTTGAATTACATTATTTTGGATTTCAAGTGATGTCTACTTTGCATTAACTGCCACAGCTTTTTCACATTCTTCAAGTTTCATGTTCATATTGACTGTGTATTTAAAGAGGTTTTCAAAGAAACTAATTATCTTAGGGTCATCTATATCATAAGTACCACACAATGCAAGTTTATTTAGAATAAAAAATTGTACGATTTCAGCTATCGATTGAACATATTAGTTTTTTTCCAAGAGTATCATTATACACAAAAGATGATACACTTAAATTCGTCTTTTCACGTTCATCTTTTTCTGTCCACATGTTCATCGGTATAATATGACTTTGTGACAAGTCATGCTTTTGAAAACTCTTCTCTTTATTTAATGCTTGTTTCCTTTCGGTAACTCGTTGAAATGAATGCATTTTATTTTGTTGTTCCTGAATCCTGAAGTGACAAAACTGTTGGCCAGGGTTACACAACACAGCATCTCTGTTGTTTGAATATTTTAACTATTAAAATTTATTAAACCAATCTGGCTGGAAACTTCTTTGATCAGACTTTTTGGATATTCTAATCACCAACCTTTGATATGTCGCCAGGTGTAACATCAGTACTACTTGTATCTACTCCATTAATAATTATGGAGGTTGAGGAATATGACCATGAAGCCGTATTTTCAGATAACTCTGATGATTTCTTTTCGTCTTGATTAAATATTTATATTTATCCATATCAGAAAAGCCAAATTAAATGACAAATTAAAACTACACCGTTCCGTGATTATAATTTTTTTACGCTACACAAACATAACATGAGGTGAAAAGAAAGTGTGGCCAATTGAAGGTATAATTTAAACTAGACGGTTGCAGTTAGTTACAGTGAAGCATACTAGCCAAAGACCTACTACAGCTAGACTCAGTACCTCTATTCTCGCTGTCTTTTCTGGCGGTAATCCCTTTTTTAGCAGCTTCTTGTTTGGCGAATTATAGTGCTTCATATGTGCAGATAAGATGCTCGCATGTTGAAACACATATTTGCAATTTTTATAAAAATTCTAAAATTTAGTTTTTGTGCAAAACTGTAAAAGGGCCACAAAACTAAGTTCTATTTTTGAACAGAGTTTCATTTGCTGACCTTGGAATGTTTACCAGGAGTGTGGGTGCTAAAAAGCTTTTAGGGGGGGGGGGGGGGGTGGAGCATCTCCTGGCAAACCTCTAGCTACGGTCCTGGGAAGGAGTGATATTTTGTTAAGAGATACTTTTGATTGCACATTTCATTAAATTTGATAAAAATTTAAAGGCTATTTGAAAATATAACATGCATCATATTTTTAAAAAAATTATCAGCTATAGCATTAAGAATATTCGGCATAAATGCTTTTGAAACTGTACAAGAAATTCACAATTTCTCCAAAATTTCTTATTTTGTTTAAAGAAAACTCATTTCAAGGAACATAATGTTTATCCTTAAAGAATTTACAACAATAAAAATAATTTAAATTGACAATGTATAATACATTTAAATTAAAATTTAGAAAGCCGAAAATATCACAGAATATGAAAGTTCTTTTGATAAACAATGTATTGTAACTTGAACACATTTTACAAATTATGGTAGAAAGATTTATTGCCGGTATGTAATTTACATAAAAATTAATCACATATTTTAAAATAACTCAAAAGTTTGTTAAGTAAGAATTTTGCAACAAAGTATTTTCGATTTCACAAGTCTTTATATTAAAGGTAAAGTTTAATTTATTTTATGAAGAAGTTAATTGTTTTAATTTACAAAACTGCTATAGGGTTACAATAACTTTTAAACATTAATGATCATGGCATACATTTCATTTCTTTAACGAATTATTTCTTAACAAATTGTTCTAAAATTAAACATTATTTTATAGAAGTACTTTCTTAAAATAAATTTATTCGTTATTAATAAGACTGGGATAGAATGAAAGTCACCTTTAACTATTGCTGACAATGCAATGCATCTTGCAAATTATGTTATTTTAAAATATATTTTAATTTGAAGAAATGCTTTCGAAATGTTACTATTGAATTAACAAAATTGGGATAGAATTACAGTAACTTTTAAATATTACTGACTATAAATACATTCTTATTATATTTCTTTTATGAATTATGTAAACATACGATAGCTACATCAAAAATATTCTTTCGTAATTTGTGTTTGTGTTTCAAGAAATATCAAAGATTTTTAAAGTTTAGGAAATGTAGACAATATGCTGTTATTTTTCTCCTATCCAAACTGTTACAGATTTCACTAATTTGAAATAATTTAAATATTTTAACCCTGCTTTTAAAGTTTGTTGCAGTGTTGTAAATATATACGTGAAATAACGATTGGTAGTAATACTTTTTCTTGCGTGTTATGAAAGGCGAGTGGTAAAGTAATGGATTACATATTTAAATTTAACAAATATTACATATTTTAAAAAATAATAGTTAAAGATTTCATTTACCCAGCTATGTATAACGGTGTATTATCAGTTTTCCTTATGTACTCTCTTAAAATTTTAATCGCTAAATTGTTACAGAGAAAATCGAAAATTGTCTTCGGATACGAATTATTTTTTCTGCAATTAAATATTAAAGAATAATCTCAGAGGAGGGCGTCTCCATATATAAATAGTAAAAAAAATTGACATATACAACGCAATGCAAAAACCTAAATTGGAAAAGCAGGAGTTGATAAAAATTCACTAAATTGACACTAAGGCCAAGATGCGTCTAATCTACTGAATCTAACTCATACTGCCGTAGCAGCTAAACAACCGCAGATACCTAATTATCCTATCATTGAACAAAATTGCAGATTACCGGAGTTTCAGACACTTTTATCGAACTTTAAACTGATAACAAAATATGTAGCACAATCACGTAAAAATGTTAGAATTCAAGTCAAAACAATCGCGTGTAAAATCTCCAAATTTTACTCGACTACAAAGTACCTTCATTAAGCACTAGCTTCATCTAAGCACTGCTGCAAAAAGAAATTATAGAATTGCTACAGCGTTATAGATGCCATTTTCTAATTAAAACTCAAACGAAAACAAATTATTTGAATGAATGTTGTTTAAGAAATTAAGAAACATAAAGGAAATAAGAATGTTGTTCTCAATGCTCCTCTAAAAGCAGAATACTTTCTCGGGTGAAAATATTTCATTGTAAAAAGCAAGCGTTGATTTTAATTCACACAAAATAAAAAAAGTTTTTATAGCTGCTTCAAAATGACATTGTTTTCACAAAATTCTATCAGCTGAAATATTAGAGATTAGATGTCTCAATCTCCGTATTGTCAAAACGGAATTCAGTCAAAAATTACGTCATTTTGAGACAGTTACAATATTTGTCTTCAACTTTATGATAAAATGAATATGATTGCGTGAGTTTTTAAAGCTAGAGAACTCTCTTAGAAAATGACTCGTTTAAAAAAATCTGACACGCTGATTTTTAGAGTAGGTCTTCCTATAAGTAGGTGTTATGTTACGAACAGTTTGAAAAATCCCCTAGGTCTTATTTTCCGAGTAGGGCATACTTTCGGGAAAACGTGGTATTATATAGATTTACTTACATCATATAGCATATTTGCGCATAGCAACTATCCATACATTTATAATAAATGTAACAAATCCTTCTTCAGAAATTTAAGTAATCCGGACTAATGAGGAAACTTCCAGAATTTTGATTCTAACGAAACTGTGTAAATGTATTGCATTGATACAAATTTGGCTACTTTTTTTCTTTTTTAGGTGCGTTCGTAATTATATAAATACGTAGCACCTATAGTCGTCGTTTGGTCCGTCCGTCTGTCCGTCCGTCTGTCTGTCTGTCTGTCCGTCTATCTGTCCGTCCGTCTGTCTGTCTGTCCGCATATAACAACGCAAAAACTACCCAACCAAATGGTTTGCAATTTAAAATATATTATCTTTGCAGAATTTTGTCGAGACATTTCAAATTTTATTAAAATCGAATCAAAACTTTAGGAGATATTAATAAAAATATTTATTAAGAAATTTGATTTTTTTTTTTTTTAAATCGGTGCTTTTTTGTTATAGGAGCTTCCGAAGTTTAATCGTCAAGCGACCGAGATACTTATTTTATGACAGAAATTAATCTGCAGACGATAGAATTCATTTCACAGAATTAAAAATCATCAAGATCTGAATATTTATATAACTAGCTGATACATATATATCCGAATATTTATATAACTAGTTAAGATATTTGTATGAACAGTGTCATAAAATATATACTTAACTAGCTGTTTAACCCGTTCTACGCACGGGATATCATGAATTTAATTCTAAAACGTGCGTACGAACGCACCTTGTTTGAAACGTTTGACGTACAATTTCCAACTTGTTTAAATTTGAGATAAACATCACGCATAATTTAAAAAAAAAAGTAAAAGATTATTTCTCGAATACAACAACGGCACAACTTTGGTTTCTTTCTGTGATCGGAGTGGTTCTTATCATAAAGTAATAAGCATCTCTGTAGCTTAAACGTAAATTGAAATTACACATTACGATCAATTTTATCCAATAAACTTTCAAACTTTCATTGAGGAATAAATTAGAAGGAAGGAAAGTGAAGAGCAGAGTGGATTTAGAGCAGGAAGACCATGTATGGATAATATATTTTGTCTTAAAAAATTTGTTTAAAAAGAAATGGTGGTGGGAAAGCAAACTCATTCTTTATTTATTGATCTTACGAAGGCATATGATAACGTTCCAATGGTAAATTTATTCAATGTATTAAAGAAAATTAATATAAATCAAAATATTAGTAGAGCAATTCAAGAACTTTACAGCCAATCAAAAACAAAGATTAAAATTGGCCAAAGATTGTCAAAAGTTTTTATAACAGATAAAGGACTCAGACAGGAATGTTGTATCTCCCCAACAATTTTTGTAATTTATGTTGAAGAAACATTGAAAATTTGGTAAGAAAATTGCAGAGGAATGGGACTTAGCGGACCCAGGTACAATATTAATTTCGCATTTTAACATCTATACAGGCTCTTGTGAAACAAATGCCGTATATAAAAGATGCACTTGATTTTCATAATTTTGGTAATTGGAAATATGTTTCTATCATCAAACCGGATAACCGCCGAAACAATCTATTTTTAATAACACAGTATTTTAATCCAATGAAACGACAATAGTTGTCATGAGATTTTTTGAAAATTGTAATGGTAAATTACATTTACAAATTTTAAACAATGTAATTGCAAATTGTAATTTTGTAAATTAAATGAAGATTTCAGGTTGCATTTCTGCACTGGTGTATATAAATGTATATAGTATAGCTTTTAGCTCACAAAAGTCATTAGTATGTGTTGTAAAGGAAAATACGTACAAGTGATGGTTGTATATTCCTCCAAACATACGTTCATCTTTCATTATCTCAAATAAAATGTTTTTGTTTTCTTTTTTTACGTGATATCAAATTGTCTGCTCTTATTAAATGACATATTTTTTAAGAAATTTGTTTTTAATGTTTCAGTAAAGATTTTTTAAACTTTATTTTAGAAGATTTTTGAGGTTTTATTTTGTTCTAAATTATACTTTTGGACAAAACTTTAAGGGGGTAATAGAACACACCTAGACAAGATCGAAACACCATATAATTCATGGCCGTAACTTAAGCAGTGAAGCTCTACGGGACATTTTCTGATTGTGGAAAGAAACGTTTTCCACACAATATCCAACACATGATTGCTGATTTTAATAATGCGAAATGGTCTTACTACATAAGATGCTAATATGGATAAAAATAGGAAGAAGGAATAAGAAAATTGCAAAGTAAGTTGTTCAAGAAAGTGTGCTTGGGGGTGGTGGAATTGTATCTTAAATTGGACCAAATTTCCTTAAGATAAGTTGAGAAGGAATCAGAACTCATGAACAAAAGTTTAAGGGGTGATAGAACACATCTAAATAAGCTATTTTTGCCATACAATACATGGACGTATCGAAACCGACAAACTAACCGCAAAACATTTTGACGTCACTGCAACGTCACTGTGAAGTCACATCGTGACTTTGTGAGAGTTTATGTGATGTCACAATGACTTGAATATGAGGTCGTTATGGCCGTTTTTAAGCCATACTGTGATCTCACATTGTGGCCACTTTGTGAATAGAAGTCTCAGTGGGAATAAGTTGTAAAAAAAATGTACACTTGTGACGATTCTGAATCGGGTCCGGGGAGCACATTTTACCCGAACCCAACCCAACCCCGTTGCGTCAGCTATTTTTTATTGGCAGGCTTCGGATCCTGCATTGAGTCGGGCACCCAGATTTTATTAGAACCCGACCCGACCTTATTTTGCAAGCTAATGTCTTTTTATTTCTTTTCTGTTTGGCTCTAGTTAGAATTCGAATAAGAATCTTGCATCGGGTTGAATTTCCAGGTTCTACACTAACCCAACCCGGGTAAGGTTTAATAAACTCTGCATAATTGCTCAACTTGATGTAAAATTGCAATCAAAATCCAACCTGTAGCAAGAAAACAAAAATAACTCAATAACTTTGGGTACGCCAATAATACAAAGGCACTCCCCAGCATGATAAACCAACGAATGACGATGTTTTTTTTTCAAATTTCTCATTTCCATTTCTTTATGTCAATATTTCTGTTTTTTTATTATATATATATATATATATATATATATATATATATATATACATATTATATCTGAGGAAATACCGTGTATATTCATGCATTTTCTATTTTGGATGCAGTTATTTTTTTTCTGATGACACTTTTAGCTTTGGAACCGATTACAAAATTAAAAGTACAAAAAATATTAAAATGCAAACATGAAATAAAAACTTTTCTATTGATTTAACATTATCTCGCAATTTCCTCCTCATTACTAGCTTAGTTTCTTAATATCTTGAATTATAAATGGTATAATGGGTAATGTATTGTAATAAATGTGTTTTCGAAAGATGTTAGAATTAAAAAAAAATCTGAACTTTTCTTTAAAATTAAATAATTCAAAACCCACTTGATGATTCTCCTTGGGATCGGGTGACTAGATTTTACCCAAAATCCTTACAATATGCATACGAGTCATGCAAAGAAAAGTCTTTTGCGAATTTCATTAAAATATCTTCAGTAGTGTTAAAGTTACGAACGAAAATGCGACTTCGGATTGAGACGCCTTGTAGTTTTGACTATTTAAATCGATGATCTGCTTTCCTATATAATATTATTTATGTACGTATTATTATTCATTTAAAAGATTATACCTGATTGTTTATTTTGTATATTACATAAAATAATTCAAATATATCATAAACGATCAATCTAAGATAAATTTGTATATGTAGGGTATTTTCTATAGGAATCTTCCACAAGTCTGGAAACACGTTAGACAAAACATCTAAAACAACAACACACTATAACGAACATAAATTCAATTCGAAAAAAAATCTCGGAGGAATACAAAAGTATCTTTTAAAATAAGCTTCATTGAATAGATTTATTCCGTTATTATTTCGAAGCAAGGCGATGCTTTTAAAGGAATTGCCAGGAGATTACGTATAGATCGTAGTTAATGACCCTGTAGATGTGATAAAGATAAATGGCTTTTACATAAACTTCCATAGGAACTTGGGCATTTTCTGCAAGAAAAGAATTGAAACATTCCATATTATAAGCTAGTAATAAACAAAATTTGTGGCCATAAAACTGAAAAGAATAGAAATTGATTAAAGAACATTTTCTAAAAAATACCAAAATACAAAATATTTATTGTGAAGAGTTTTATACATTATTTAATCTGTTTTTCTTTTATCGAAATGACAAATAGATAGAATGAGTAGAAAAATATTTAAAAATAATTTGGTATATGGATTTTTCTCATTATTTATCTTGTAAATATATTTCTGCAAGTTGGATTAAATTAAATGTTGGTTTATATCACAAAAATACGTACAAATAACAAGTGTACTCATTGCTTAAAGGTGCGAAAAATATTTTTTTTTCATTGCCAATAAACTTAAAAACACTAAAAACTGTTTTTTAATATCTTGACATAAACAGATTTTTGCACCTTTAAACAATGAGTACACTTGTTATTTGTATGTATTTTTGTGATTTAAATTATTTATTGTAAATGAATGGTGCACTGAACTGAATCTTATAACTTTCTTTTGTTAAATGTTGATGGTAATTTAAATTGCTTCTTCAGAAATATAAAACAAGATGCAGGATTATTAGAAATACGTCATGTATGACGATTACCTTAGTTATGTTAATACTGATCTGTATTAGTGTTACTTTAATAATTACCCCTTTTTCTTTGGTTTTACCATGTGTGGCTTTTGAAAGAATTGTGAAGAAGTTAAATATAGTTCATAGTTAACAATACAGAAGATTGTGAATTGTAAAAATCTAAACGTTCACTGCAGAAAAAATGAAAAAAATCTTGCTAGATTATCAGTTACTTCTAAACAAAAATTTGTGGGAATAAAACTAAAATAGGGTACAAAGAAATGCATGAAAAACTGTCATAAAAAAACAAACGACTTTTTAAAAGTTTTAATAAAATATTTTGCCTGTTAGTTGAGAGCCTGTTCGATATGATAATAGGAAAAATATTTCGGATAAATTGTAATATGAATTTTTCTCATTATTTATGTTTAAAAAAATTTCTGAAGAATGTGATAAGTTTAGTGTTGATAACAAGTTAACACTTCGCTTGAAAAAGTTAATAGAGCATGCAGGACAATGACCTTCTTTTGTTATAATTTCTTAAGATATAATAATAACTATATCTAACAACGTTTATATAATAACTGCTACCTTTTTTCTATGGTTATAGCTTGTTTTGCAAATTCTATTACAGAATTAACATTTTTCTCACAATTTTATTTACTTTCTTAGTTACACGTTAATAGTATTTTTATATACCTGGCAGTACATAATTTAACGTTATGTAAGATATATTTTTATATTCCTTCAATAGTATTAAAATATATCGAATACCAATTTTATCAAAGTATACATCAAATATATGAAAGTAAACTTGAATATCTGTTATATGTTTCACGCACAATTTCTAGAAATCAGGAAATAAATGAATTAAAATACCCCAAACAAAAATACTCTATGACGAATATAAATACAAGTTTAAAAAAATCTCTAAGGATTAAATAAGTATCACTAAAATAACATTCATTGAAGGGAATAATTCAGCTATTATTTCTAAAAGGTGATGCTTTTAAAGGTATCATCAATTGATGATGTAAAGATCATACTTAATAACCCTGCAGATTCTGCTACAGATAAATGGCGTTTACGTGGATGTTCATTGTAACTTGGGCCGTTTTTACAGAATAAGAGAAGGTATGTGAAGAGTTATACTTCAAAAGTTTATTATCTTCTAATAAACATAAGTTTAAAATTAAACAGAAAAAGGTTACTAAACAATGAGAACAAACTGCTGTGAATCCAAAAGACCTTTTTCAAAAGTTTAATAAAATACTTATATGAGAGGGTAGGGGCAAGAGAGTGTCAAGCCACATTTTTGAACTTTTGAGATATTTCAATTTGAAAATTTGATCAAATACTCAATTCAAGATATATAACCTAAAGTTTTTAACGTTTTTAACCTAAAGTTTTTAAAGTAACTCAATGTCTTAGTAACATATGATATATTCTGTTTAACAATATGACATTACTTTAATGATATTACTATTAGGTTTTTTGTAAATTAGCTATCTTCATTGGGGGCATAAACATCTGGAGCAAAAACGAAACCTGTCACATATGCTGCCACCAAGTGACATTAGAAACAAATTATATGTTGGATATTATAATTTACAATATTAAGCAACAAATTACAGTGTTAGATTTATTTGACCAAAAATGTGGCTTGGAACTTGCCCCGACCCACTCATACGTCACAATCTGGTAGATATATAAAGTTGAAAAATATCTAAAATTAGCTGAAATATAATTTTTTTGCATTGTAAAAATTATTCTACAGATTACGATAACTTAATTTTGATACTAAGTTAAAACTTTTTTTGAGACACATAACAAAAACCTGCAAAATTATATTTTCAATTTTTTTTTAAATAATTTTCATACATTAATTTAAAAATAATATTTTTTCTCTATTGGTTTAAAATACATTTTTTTTACATTCTATAAAATAATAATATTTTTGCTTTATGTTTGCTAAGATAAATTTGAACTACCTTTGTTAGTGTAATTTTTACAAAAAAAAAAGCTAGAAATATGGAAATAAGTCAAATAAAACCATGGCATACTTTAATGAACATAAATTCCATTTGAAAAATAAATCTTTAAGGAATATAAAAAACATCTTTAGAATAAGCCACATTGATCTATTTTTAAATAATTTTCTTTATATACGTTAGTTTAAAAACAATATTTTTTTCTATGTTTTTAAATACTCTTTTTGTTTTTTATAAAATAATATTTTTGCTTTATGTTTGTTAAGATAAATTTGAATAGATCTAACTTCGTTAGTGTAATTTTTACAACAACAATATAAAAAAAAATACACAAATAAAATAATAATAATAATAATAATAAATAATATAAAATTTCTCAAAACATGGAAATATGTGAAATAAATTATCCCAAACCACGACATACTTTAATGAACATAAATACAATTTGAAAAAAAAAATCTGGAAGGAATACAATAATATTCTTTAGAATAAAACTCATTGAAGAGATTCATTTCGCTATTATTTCGAAGAAAGATGATGCTTTTTAAAGGAATTGTCAAGATATGATGGATAGATCGTATTTAATGGCTCTGTAGTTTGTGATAACAATAAATGACTTTTACATATACTTTCTTAATAGACTGACTACAGAAACAGAAGGAAAACCTGTCAGATTATTAGCTATTTTAAAAAAAAATTAAATCTATAAAGCTGAAAAAGTTAGAAAATGATGAAAACAATAATGAATAGAGGAAAGTATATTCAACTAGGTAAATTATATCCAATGGTTGGTGTATCATAGTTGAGATAAAATCTATGATACTCAACTATGATACTCCAACCATTGACTATGATGAAAACAATTTCTACAAATAATAATACCCTATTTATTTTGAAAAGTTTTGAAAAATATTTATTTTGTTATTATTTCATCGAAACACCAGTTGCACACAAAGAGCCTAAAAATGTCAAAAAACAATTAGAATATGAATTGGATTTTTCCCCATTACTTTAATTGTAAAACAATCTCGGAAGGTTGCAGTACAAAAATGTATTGTTTTTGGATACTATATTTTTTTCCTGAGAAACGTAATAATGTTATACAGGATTATTAACTTCCTTTATGACAATTTCTTCTTCTTCTTCTTTTTTTTTTAAATATCTATCTCTATCTACGTTAGTTTAATAATTACCCTATTTGTATCGTTTTGACTGTTTCATAGTTTATATTACGAAAGAATAATATTAACATTACACGAGCTATACGCTAATAGTATTAGTTATGTAGTTATTATTATTCATTTAAAAATTATGTCTCACTGATTGTTTGTATGTTGCATAAAAAAATCCCATATATCATAAAACATAAAAGTAATATAAAATTGAATTCACTGTAAAAGGAGATAAATATGAAGCAATCTTTATCTCCCGAAACCTCAAAAACAACATATATTGGATATTTAAAGAAGCATTAATGTATAAAAAAGTAGGGCTTTTTGCTGCAACTGATTTTTGGAAACGTTTCCGAATATTTTTATAGTGTATTAATCGTTTTTTGAAGATAAAATGTAAGTTGTTTTCGATTGCTATCAAGTCTCAAATAAACATTTTCATGTTTAATAAAGATGTTTTATAGACAAACATAATAAATTAGCAGCATTAACATTAACATTAAAAATAATATTATTCTATTACTCTTACATGTATAAATTAAATTGCGCAGCTGAAAATGTTTAACTGAGAATTAATAGCATAGTAAAAACAATAATTCGTATTTGAGAAAATTGATTAATGCACTAGAAAAACTACTCAGGAACAATTAAAAAAAATTATTTTCAGCAAAAGAAAATTTGTGTTTATAAATGTTTTTGCACATATCGAAATTATATTGGTTTCTGGGGTTTCTAAAGATAAAGAAAGCCTGAATCGTGGGTAATTAGGACGAGGTTATTGTATACAGGGTGTTTTACTACCAGACCGACAAACTTGTAGGAGGTGTAGAGGGCACAGAGATGACTCGGAATCACACAGCAATGCAGGGTCGAAAATGCCGTAGTTGCGATCTATGGTTCAAAGAAGCAGAGAAAAAGAACAGAAACAGCAACATATTAATAGGACAGAAAACATTTTATTGAAAGGTTGTACTACACGAGATGTTCAAAATTACGACCAGAAGTCGTCTTCTTCTTCTGGGGTCAAATGAAGAATTTGTTGTACGAAATCCCCGTTCTTTGAGTTGAAGACCTCGCCGATCGAATATCTGTAACTGCCGGGAGGATACACGACACACCAGAAAACTTCCAGAACGTAAAGGAATCCATACAACGCCGCTGTCAAGCCTGCCTGACGACTTCTGATTGTAATTTCAAACATCTTCTGAAGTACAACCTTTCAATAAAATGTTTTCTGTCCTATTAATGTGTATCTGTTTCTGTTCTTTTTCTCTGCTTCTTTGAACCATAGCTCGCAACTACAGCATTTTCGACCCTGCATTGCTAAGTGATTCCGAGTCTTCGGTGTGCCCCCTACACCTCCTGCAAGTTTTTCTGTCTGGTAGTGAAACATCATGTATTTTCGTTCTTAATTATATTATATTTTCGTAGATTAATAAAGATTTGTATTTTTTTACAGTGCATGTGACATACATTTCAAAAGAATCTGCCATATGACTGTAAATAAATGAGATAAAGCACCCGAAAATAACGACATAATATTGCAAATTAAATCTGAACTTTAAAAACAAATCTCTAAGCAATTTAAAAGTATGTTATAGAATAAGTCTTATTGGTAAGTTTCATTCTGTTACTATTCCAAAGTGAGGTGTTTCTTTTAAATGAATCGCCAAGAGATTATTACATAGTCGTAGTTAATGACCCTGCATATTATAATAAAAATAAATGTGTTTTAGATACATTCTGGTAGAAACTTGGTAATTTTCTGTATGAAAAGAAAAAAGTATATACTAGATTATGAGCTAATAATAAACAAATGTTTGTGAGCATAAATATGAAATAAGGTATACAACACTAAATTGAAAACTGTATAAATATCAAAAAGCTTATTTTTTTAATTTGACAAAATAAATATTCTGTTAGCCTATAAACAGAAAGAGTGTAAGATTTTGCAAGCAAAAAATAAAGTATAAAAACAATTAGAATATACATTTTCTCATTAATTATATTGCAAAATGTTTCTGTAGATTGTGATAAATTAAATGTTGGGGCTAATTTTAGACTTTTCTTCCGAAATAAAATGAAAACATACAGGATTATTACTTTCATTTATTTTAATTATCTACGTTAGTTTACTAACTAAATTTGACTACTTTAGTTTAATAACAATCTTAATTTTGGTGGATTATTCTGATTTGTTGCTTATATCACGAAATAATATTCTCAATATTTTGTTACATTTACTGCTTTTTCTGAAATACTACAATTATATTTTAATATTTTGAATATATTGCTTAAGAAAATGAAAATATTGAGAAAAAAAGATAAATTTCAACATGTAGTACATTTTACATAGGAAACGGTTTAAAAACTGAATATAACTAAGATAAAGCATCTATAAGAACAACACACTATAACAAACAAATATCGAATTTGAAAACAAAAATTCTAAGAATTACAAAAGTATATTTCAATTACTGAATTAAAAAAAAATCTAAAGACTACAAAAGTATATTTCATGGTAATATGCAGTGTGGAGAATCTTTACTCAATTCTTTCAAAGCAAGGTGATGCTTTCAGAGGAATTGCAAAGAGATTATGTACGGACGGTAGTTAATGATTCTGCAGATTGTGATAAAGGTAAACGTTTGTTTCACGTAATGGAAGAAAGATAAATCGCATACATTACTTCAAAAACAAAAATTACAAAAGTATATATTGAATTTTAAAAAAATTCTAAAGACTACAAAAGTATATTTCATAAGAAACTGTAGTGAAGAGAATATTTACTCAAAATTATAGCAAAGCAAGGTGATGCTTTCAAAGGAATTTCAAAGAGATTATGTACGGATTGTAGTTAATGATTCTTCGAATTGTTATAAAAATAAATGTTTGTTTTACGTAAGGGAAATAAAGGTAAAACCACATACATTATTTCAAAAACAAAAATTCTAAGAATTACAAAAGAATATTTCAAATAGCGAATTTAAAAAAAAACATTACAGACTACAAAAGTACATTTCATAATAAACTGCAGTGGAGAGAATCTCGTTAATCAATTATTTCAAAGCAAGGTGATGCTCTCAAAGGAATTGCAAAGAGATTATGTACGGATAGTAATTAATGACTCTGATTTTGATAAAGATAATTGTTTGTTTACGTAAGAGAAAGGAAGTTGAAACCGCATACATTATTTCAAAAAAAATAATTCTATGGATTACAAAAGTATATTTAAAATATTGAACTTAAAAAAAAAAAAAAAAAAAAAAAAAAAACCTCTAAAAACTGCAAAAGCATATTTTATAATAAACTGTAGTGAAGAGAATCTGTACTCAATTATTTCAAAGCAATGTGATGCTTTCAAAGGCATTGCAAAGGGATCATGTACGGATTGTACATAGTTAATGACTCTGCAGATTATGATAAAGATACATATTTGTTTTACGCAAGGGAACGAAAGGTAAAACCTCATAAATTATTACTAGTTTCTTTTTGAAACAAGAATTTTGATAGAATTTAATGTAACATTGTGAACATACTCTGCAATTATCTTTGTACCATACGATAATTTTAAACTTATGACGATTTTATGATATTTATACTAAAAAATTATTTCTCAAGTCTACAATATAAAACCTTCTTTGATAGTTATAGCCGTTCTTAAAGTGATTTTTGTGATAATTTAAAAATCACAATAAAAATGATGTATCACATACCATTTTTGCACAAACCTGACTTTTATTAAATGTAAGGGATGTTGCAATTCTGCTGATTAGAATTACAGCGCCTAATTTAGATTAAATGGAAATGCATTTTTTAAACAATATATGTTGTTATTCCACGATATTAAATATGTATAGTGTTGCACGGTCCATCAGAAAAAATATTTATCCTATTTTGGAATAATATTTGGAGATCACGATAGACCACGGGCTATGTTTGTGTATAGGATTGTGTTAATGTAAAAAATAACCATTTAGATAAAAAAAAAAAAAAAAAAAAACATTAAGTGTTAAAATATTCATTTAGAATTGGCATTTCTTGAGTATGGATGGGGCATAATTAGCAGGAGGCTGATAATGATTTTCCTTACAATATAGACAAGTGCATCCATGAAGTATGTAATTAAACAGAATATTTCGATTTAATCAGAGATTTAGTGTCTAAGGAATTTGCTGAAATTTTGAGCTCAAGACTAAAAGGGAAACGTTGTTAGCTATTAAAACATCTACTACCGTGTATATAACCAGAGATCAGTAGTTTCTAAATTTATACAGGATAGGGACTAAATTTTTTACAAGGATATTAATATATAGATGCGCGACTTTGACATTAAATCACAAGAATGAACCCAAAGTTTGGCACTAAAATAAAAAATGCTGACATTTATTGACAATACCAAAAGATGTATTAAAATTCTTAATTTATATGATAAGAATACACATATATGTGTACCTATTCTAGCAAGGTCAGGGGAATACATGACTGCCAATTATCGCTGGATATTTATTCATAAATATTCAGAATTATTACATAGCAGAAAACCCAAAAAACGCAACTTTACTAGCTAAAGAAATAGACAGTGTAAGACATTTGACTAAATAAAATAAATAAATAAAATTTAATTTAACGCATTTTTTATATGTATACGTATACATATATTGTTAAATACAATTCTTCTATTTTATATACTTGCCATTATAAAGTTTAGGAATATATATATATATATATAATTTATCGAATGCAAAATACAACTTAATAAATTAAAAAATTATACAACAATAATTTCACGGAAAACTAAACAAAAAACAAGCTGCGGCCTCGTCGGCAGTGGGTTTGGGTGTTGGAATATGGATTTTGGCTTGTTTGAGTTGCTTTTCTTAAAGTGGCAACGTGGCTGAGTTGGTGGTGTGTGTGTTTTTTCAAGGGACATTTATTTCATCTATAGTTGATTCAGTTCAGTGTTGTGATCCTGTTGAAGCATTCTTTTAATATTGTGGCATAGGGTTTGGCGGGGGAGCGTCTGTTATGTAGTCTTCAAATATGTTTTTGTGCTTTTTGATTTTGTTACGCAGCGTTCCGGACGAAACTCACTGCCTATTAATGTATCAGATTTAGTTCTCTAGAGAATATCAACTATTTATAATGTAAGAATACAGGAACCCACTGCAGGGTACAGGAACCCTGCGGTACAATGCGGTACAGGAACCCACTGCATTGTTCCTGTTTAGA
This sequence comes from Maratus michaelseni, assembly GCA_963931845.1. Classification (NCBI taxonomy): domain Eukaryota; kingdom Metazoa; phylum Arthropoda; class Arachnida; order Araneae; family Salticidae; genus Maratus; species Maratus michaelseni. The sequence continues at coordinate 104,500,524 of OZ007590.1, read as the reverse complement.
TTGCTTGGCTGCCTTTTAAAATTTAACCCACTGCCGACGACGCCGCAGCCTGTTTTTTGTTTAGTTTTCTGTGAATTTATTGTTGTAATTTTTTAGTTTAAGTTGTATTTTGTGTTATCTTGTTTGGTCAGGGGGGGAAGGGGGTGTTAGTTCAGACCAAATACATTGTTTGATGGATTATATCTGATTTATGTGTTTAACTATACAGCTTCTGGGCGCTGTTCACATGACTATGTAATTGTTTTTTGTTGCTAGTTTTTATAATTAATGCTTATATATATATATAAATAACGGTTTAATTTCGCCAATGGAACTGTTGCTAGCAATTGAAAAAGCATTTATTCAGCTTCTTTCCGGCACACATTTTCTTGGTTAAAAACCTGATATCGCACGTGGGTATATTTATGGAAGCACAGTTCCCACATATATATATATATATATGTGTGGGAACTGTGCTTTCCTACAGAACGTACGTGTGTGCTTAAAGTATGCAGGCTCCAGACGACATTGCGCACGCCAAGTCAAGAGCGCAGCGGAGATGAAATTTGCTCGGTATTCTAGGATTCTAGTAGACTGAGAAGCGAGTAAGGTGTTGAAGTAGAAAGATGCAAAGCGTGATGATACTGACAGACTGTAAAGACATTCTGTATAACTGAAGTGACATATTTTAATCCAATACTATGTATTATTATGTAAGACGACAACCCATTTATAATGTGCAAATAGTCCAATTCCTGTAAATAACACAGCTTTAATATAAAATTGTACAATTATTCTGATCAGTGTTCACATGACTATGTAATTGTTTTTGTTGCCAGTTTTTATAATTAATGCTTATATACATATATAATAACGGTTTAATTTCCGATAATTATTTTATCAAATGTCAACAAGGCTAATCAGATACAGCCAGAAAAGGCGGGAACAGGTGAGTCTTCGTCTTCTACCTTTTTTCAAGTTTACTGGCATCTAACAAGGAGAGGGCCGAGCTTGGTAATCGCAGATTTTGATTATTTTTATATATGTTGTAGGGTAGAAGCCCTTTAGTCTCAAGTTCAACGGATTTTTTACAACGCGTCTTAGCTCTCGAGAAATGGGGGGGGGGGTCTAATATTTTAACACAACTACTTACTTACTTTGTACTAACACAATTACTTACTTTGTAACGAAATTACTGCGTTGGTCGTAGCTCAGTTGTTATGGCGTCTGATCGTTGATCCGGGTTCGAAACCGAGGCAAGTTACGTTTGTTTTTTCTCAATTTTTGTTTTATAAATATACGCAGTAATTTCGTTATAAATTAAGTATTTAAGCTCTGTTAAAATATTAGACCCTCCCTATTTTTCAAGAACTAAGGAGCGTTGTATAAAATCCGTTGAACCTGAGATTAAGGGGCTTCTACCCTACAACATATATAAAAATAATCAAAATCTGTGATCACCAAGTTTGGTCCTCTCCTTGTTAGTGTGATAGGATACTACTAGACTGTTCTGTCACAACTGTTTTCAAGTATCTCCCGTTTCCAATTGCCCTGACTGAGCAACTTAATTAAGTGATAAAAATAATGCAGGATTATTAATTTCATTTATGATAATTTTCTACGCTATTTTTTTATCTCTACCTACTTTTGTTTAAGAATAATCTTTTAGATTATTTTTTTAGTTTGTTTTGTATTTTCCATCACACAATATTTATTTTGTATTTAATTTATTACGATAAACATGAATATATATTAAATTTTTAAAAACCTGAAAACAAGTGAGATAAAGAACCTAAAAAAACGACCCGATATAATAAACTCTATAATAAAGTTTGAAAAACAAAATCTCTGAGAATACAAAAGTATATTTTATATTTTTATTGAAGATATTCATGTCGCTATTATTTTCATGCAAGGCTTTTAAAGGAAATGTCAAGAGATCATGCCTAGATTGTAATTAATGACCATGTGATTGCAATAAGATAAAATGGCTTTTACGGATCTGTTGACAGTAATTTTGAGAATTTTTTACAAAAAAGTAAATGTAGTATTTTATCAGCTACGAATAAACAGCGACACATAATGTTACTAAATAGTAAATGGATTTCTTTAATTATCAAATTGGTATATATTATTGGATCTTTATTTGAAAGTTTAAAAAAGAATAAAATATTTACTACGCAAATGTCTGTCACATATGATGTAAAAGTAATTCAAAATTACTGATATACGATTTTTCTTAAGATATTGATACAGAGAAAAACAATTAAATACTAATACACATATACTAAATAAATTATGAATAAAATTACCAATTTTGCATAGAATTCTGATATTTATTCTTGTAAATGCAATAATTAAAAAAATAATAATAATAAATAAAAACCTTTAACAATTTCAGAATTTAAAGTCATATATTTAACATATTTATGCAGTCATCGGTAGGTTTCACGCAGCATTTAGATTTGCTTTAATATATGTGTCTTTACCAAAAGTTACCATTCGCTGTTGTACTGAAGAACAAAGTATAGTAGATTTAATCAGAGGAATTTTCTTTTAAATAAAAAAAGGGATCTAACACGGGCTACCCGTGTTACAGAAAATTTGCCTGGTGTACAAAGCAAAGACGAAAACCACTTTTAATAGAAAACGTATTGATATGTTTACATCTATATCAATAAAAGAAATATGTTTGTATGTATGTGTGTATTGGTGAGGACTAGCAATATCTACCACACGTAGAAGTCTGAAAATTTGGATAAGTATGGAGGAAGATTGGTCCGAATGCAAATGAGGCTCTGATTTTTCTTTTTTAACTCACAGGCTATCAAAACCTGAGAGCTAATGTGCCCGCCGCCGGCTCTGTATGTATGTACGTAACGCGATAACTCGTGACGGAAACAATCGTTTTGCTTCAAATTTTGTTTATAGGTTCATTGCGATAATGACTTACCTGATTAGTTTTGGGGGTTCATTGGTTAAATATAAAGGAGGGAAACGAGAGACTAACCCCCTTAATATAGATAAATGTGTTTTTTATGCAGAATTATCCGATTTTCTTCAAATTTTGTATATAGTTTCATTGTGGTAAGGTGCTTTTCTGATTAGTTATGGGAGTTCATTGGTTAATTATAAGGGGGGGGGGGAGAACGGGGAGATGAGCCCAGTTAATATGTTGTCGATTTCTTTAGTTTTCGAGGGGCTTATTTCAAATTCTTGTAAATAAGAGTATTATATACAATTAGTGTGCATAGCCTGTGAGCTCAATGCCCTCAGTTTAACTGGGCAGTTTTCTTTTTATTTGATTATTAGCCGAGATATTGACTAAAAACCATAATGAACATCTTAAAACGGTGCGCTGTCGCAGCCAAAACGACATTTCGTATGTTCTGCTAGTAGAAAGGATGAAAGAAGCGAAAGAAGTAAAAAGCGCCCTTTTTTCGCATTTTGAAACTGCCGCAGCAACTTTCCATATCGAAATACAGAAAAACAAAAAAATAGACACTCTTTCGCGGTACTTTTTGTTTCTAATGGTGTTATTTAATTGAACCAATATTAATATTTACCGCTTTGAAAAAATATTTTCGGAATGCCGATTTCATATATTTTTTAGTTGTTTTCTTTTCTATAAGCCGCATCCGCTTTCCAAAAAAAACAAAAAAACATTTATTTGTGGTACTTTAACGACTTTGTTTTTTTAATAAAAATATTAATATTTACCGTTAAAAAAAAAACTATCTAAAATTTTAAAATAAAATAATTTTTTTTTATGTAGTGTAGAATTACAGACAAAACAGATTTGTTATGTGAACGCAGTTTTATAGAAAAGCGCGGGAAAAAGTTTACTATTAATGTAAAAAATATTTAGGGAGAAATATTTTTTAAGACTTAAAAAAAATAATTCTGATTTCTTTAAATATCTTAAAAGGGAAGAAGTCAAATACATTCGTTTATACAGTGCTAAAAAAATTTCTTTTTAAAGATCAAATTCTAAAGAAAATATTAATGCGTTAAAACTTCACACAAGAAAAGTAAATGTAAGTTGTGTGTTTTAATTCAGAATACACAGCTTTTACAGTTCTAATGGAGAGGTATTATTTACTTTGTACATTCTGAAACTTTAAAAATCTTACCTCCTTCCATTAACATTTATTACTGATTTAAAGATGATGTACAATCCTTTGTGCTTTAAAAAATTGAAACTTAAATAATGATTTTAAAAAGATTCTCAAGGGTTTTTTTGTTTTGATTTTTTTAGAACATACTGAAAAATGATTGAATGATATTTCAATTTCTCAGAAAAAAAGTGTAACTGTTTCTTTTAATTTAACAAATTTATGTATTCAGTTTCGAAAATGTATTTATATTCTATGAGAAAACGAAAAAGATTTGTAAAATACTACACAAAATTACACATTAGATGTCATTCCTTTAGACAGCAATGTTATAACGTACATATTTATGTAGACAACATTTTCGATAAAACTTTCTACCATATTTTCTCGCATAAGCGAGCATGCCAGTAAATGCTAGAGAAACATAATCTTATTACCGTACGGACAAACTCCGCCATTTTTTACATAATTTATGCTGTATTTAAGAGATAAATAAATTATATGTTTTAATAAGGTGAGGATTTCTATTCAGAAATATTGGACAACGATTGTCCTTGTAGCAATCAGGATCTGTCGAATACTGGCTAATGCGAAGTTTTACTTCAGATGAACGATTTATGCAGTAATGGCAATGAATAGGGTTTGTACATACGAGTTTTGTGGGATTTAAACCCCTTCTCTTTTTATATACCGAGTGATTATAATTAAAGTTACGATTTCAAAAATCGATAATTTTAAAACTACTGGTCAGAATGACTTGATATTTTAGCAAAACAATCGTGAGGCAATGGAATTTTGTTTGGCAAATCAAAAAAATAGTTCTAAAATGTGCCGATAGATGGCGCTTTCAGGGTAATGTCAGGGGAAATACCAAAAATTTATTCTTTAAACACAGGAATGTTGTTAGCCAAAAGGAAAAAAATAGAGTTCAGGGATTTACTAAAAATGTATTAGCGAAAACACAAGAATACGTGTTTACAGCGACAACAGCAATAATGACAAAAAAAAAGCATTTACGATACAAACAAACATTTTACGATGAACAAACATTTTACGATGATGATTAAAGTATAAGTTGTTCGATATGCCCTCCGCCTTGTTCCGCTACTAATTGGAAGCGCAAAACGGCATGATCCACAACAGATCGGAGGATATCTGTACTGATGCAATGGGTGTGGTGTGTGATTCTTGCCTTCAAGTCGGCTAGACTCAATTCGCCCGCTGTAAACAACATTCTTCAGGTACCCATAGTTGCCACGTATTAGTAATTTGCATATCTCCAGTCAATCTGAACCCTGACAGCGCCATCTATTGGCACATTTTGGAACTATTTTTTCCTTAACCAAACAAAATTCCATTGCCTCACGCTTGTTTTTCTAAAATATCAATTCATTCTGACCAGTAGTTTTAAAATTATCGATTTTTGAAATCGTAACTTTAATTATAATCACCCGGTATTTCCGTACTAGTGGTTTACATCTACTCGATATATTTTAGAACTGCTGCTACATATTTTGAACAGAAATAGAGAACATGAATTTTGTATCATATTGGCATAGAAAACATGGTTGGAAATCCCACCCGTACGAGTTAGAAGAGGCAAAAGAAATTACAGAAATCGGTGAAAAGAGCTTTAAACCAATTGAAAATTTTTAGACTGACAAGGAGACCGCCAAACATGGTGCGCACAGATTTTGATGATTTTAAGGTATGTTATAGAGGTCAAACCCCTAACTATCCTGGTCAAAGGTTTCCTTCAAATGGCCCTTAGTTTTTAAGAAATTCGGGGTTAAAGTTCAGCATACGTTTATAATACCCAATAGATTGCTACTTCGAGCGAGGTCTCTGTGGTGCAGCGCTAGCATGCGGGATTTCTGAACGCAATGCAAGGGTTATGTCCCCTCCTATGCCTTTTTTTTTTTTTTTTTTTTAATTTTTGGCGCATTGTACGTTTCAAGCAGAATTGGGAATTCTACGTTGAACTTTTTTATATATATTATATATATATATATATATATATTTTTAATATTTTTCCTAATAAATTATAGAATGTTTCATAAAATCTTATAGCTTTTCTGCAATTATTAAACTAATATTCTATTTACGAAACTCCAAGCTAATTAATGTATACATTTATTTATTTATTTATTATTATTTACTTTTTTATATTTTAAGCACAGTTCTGAAAAAATAATTTTTTTTTCTTTTTCTTTTTTTTTTTTAATGTTATACAATTTTATTTTGTATAACTTATACAAAATAATTTTCACTTCGAATCTCCCAAACGTATGTGAGATTAGATATTTTCAAAGAAATAATAAAATTTTAAAGCAGTAACACTTATATTTAAGTTTTTTCCAGTTGTATAAATATTTAGTGCACTCTAAATACATTTATCATTAAAGTTCAAACTCAATATCATTTTTCAATCGCACAAAAAAATGACAGATTACATTTCAGATTTGTTTTCAATCTAACAAGTAAAAACACTGCCAATATCACGCATAAAAATTTAACTGGAAAAGCAAAAATCGTCTGTAAATGAGAGATAAAATTTGCAATACATACAAAAAAATATATTTTTTTTTTAAATCGTCTGCTGCGACTTTCATGGAAATATCAGAATGAAATTATTTTCCTTGGCATAAGCTTTTTTTGCAGCCAGTTGCAATGTTTGGAGTAATGCTGTATATAGGAAAATTCTCTAGATTGTAATATAATGGAAGGAACAAGCACTGATATGGACAATTCTGCCTTGGAAGAAAAACTAAAATTTGAAGTAACGAATGCTCTAAAATATTGCGAGACATTGTTAGAAAATGATAATCTCTTTACACATTCGCCATCTGTTAATATTTCTAGTGCTTTTATAGCAATGGCTGAAGAATTCCATAGCTCAATTTTAGACATATTGGACAGTCGGCAAATTATTTATTGAGATGAATTGATAATGATGAATGAAGAAGATGAACATAACGAATTTACAGAGGTGTTTTGTTACTTTACCAAAAATATTCATTATATTTATTGTTCAATAAAAAAAATCGAAATCAAATAATTTAATTTTAATTATTTATTTATGTAGTGTCCGGGATTTCACGAAGATGAAGCGAATTTTGTGGCTGAGGAATTTTCACCCGAACCACGTGACTATATCCCATTGTGGTACAAAAAGAATGCGGTTGCTTTAGCTGAAGCCCATCCAAAATGGAGTTTAAAATCATTGCAAGCTAATGGAGCAAGTCGCTTAAAAAAAAAGCATCTCTTACGTAGATGGAAAGATGATGTAAATCGTGGAGGTACTTATTTTGACAAATGGAAAAGCATCGATTATGAAACGTATGAAAGATTTGTTGAAGCTCGAAATAATATGGAACAGGTAAAACAATTTTTCAATTACTGATGTAACTGCAAAAAAAAATGAAAACTATTATATTAATTTATTAACTCATTTTTTATTACTAATATACAGGTCACGACACGGACTTTACAACACTGGGCAATGAGTGCGGCTGCTTGTTTTCAGTCGGATGATTTCCATTTCCTTGCAAGTCCCAGATGGGTAGAAAGATTTAAAAATAACCATCGGATAAGACAACGTAAAGTGACGAAATTTGTCAGTCACAAAGGAATTACAACGATTGAAGAAATAATGGAAGCGGCTGAAAGATTCCGTGTACAAACAAAAGTGCTAATTAGTAAATTTGACTTGGATTACGTAATTAATACGGATCAAATTGGATGCCAGTACCAAACAACCTACAACAGATCACTTGCTGAGCGAGGAGCTAAATCAGTGTTTGTCAAAAAAAATTTGAATAAATTAACGCATTCTTACACAGCACAGTACTCTCTTACAGCATCTGGAATTGTTTTACCATTCGTGTTCATTTTCTTACATGAACAATCTGGAACATTTGGTCCAATTGTTCAAAAGAAGGTAAGTGAATTGAGCGCCACGTTTAAGAACGTAATCGTTACGTGTTCAAAATCCGGTAAGTTGACAAAGCAAACCTATGCAGAATATGTAAAAACTTGTCTTCTTCCCTACGTTAAGAAAAATACTTTTCTTTTGATAACTGATTCGTGGGGAGGTCAGACAGATTCGACAATCTATGATGAGATTTTCGAAAATGAAAATGGGGAGGTATCATGCATAAAAAAAATAATTCCACCAAAATGTACCCCTGTTTGCCAGCCATGTGATGTCTATTTTTTTCGCCAAGTAAAAAATTTCATGAAAAGGTTACAAAATGCAACAAGTTTGCTAGAAAACCAGAGGGAAATATCTTCACGAGAAGATATTATAAAAATACATTCAATTATATTACATCAATTTAGCTCCCCTCACTTCCGCCCTATGATAAGATACGCATGGTCTGCATCAAAATTAATAGATAGCAGAGAAATTTTCATAAATCTAAACGATTTATGCTTTCCAACCACATTGTTAAAAAAATCATGTTCGTGTAAAAAAGTTGCTTTTATAAATTGTGCTGTTTGTAATGTAATTTTATGTTTTGAATGTTTTTACGATAAGTATCATCCAACTAACTGTGTATTTACTAGTGATGATTAAGCATTTTTGTTTCTCATCTTTTAACGTATATTTGACGTATTTACCGCAAATTAAGTTTTAAAAAGCATACATACTATATTCATTTACCCTTTTTTAATGTATTTATCGTAAATCAAGTACTAATATATACATATATATTAAATTTATTTATGCTTTTCTCCAACAATGTTAAAAACATTCATGATCATGCAAAAAAGGCGCTTTTTATAAACTGTGCTGTTTTTAATGTCATTTTATGTTTTAAAAATTTTTACAATAAGTATCCTTTATTAAATGTGTATTTATTTGGACTTATACGGGTGATAATTAGCATTTCTTTTCCAACTTTTAATGCATTTTTTAATATATATAAAAGTAGAGTATTTAAAAAATATATATTATGTTAATTAAGGCATTCTTCCAACATTGTTAAAAAAAATTCATCTTAAGAAATTCTTTTTATGGCGATTTTTAATGCCATTTTATGTTTTGAATACTTTTGCGATATGTATCACCCAATTAATTCTATATTTATTTAATTAAAAATGTCAATGATGGTAATGATAAACATTTTTGTATCTCATCAGTTAAGATTCTGCAAGATGTTTAGAACGAATCAAATAATATTAAAAGGATATATTATTTTGTAAATTCTCATCAATTACTTTAAAAAAAATAGAAAATGCAAGTAAAAAAAGTATGTATTATTTTATAACTATGATAAATAAATAAATAAATAAATAAACATAAATGCCAACAATAATAGTAATTTAAAAAAAAGACGGGACTTCTAGACTTTAATTATCTTGGATTTTCGTCGACACAAATATTAGTTTAATAATTGCAGAAAAACTATAATTTTTTATGAAACATTCGAAAATGTAAACATAATTTATTATGAAATTATAAAAATGTTCAAAGATGCAGAATTCCCACTTCTGCTTAAAACGTACAATGCGCCAAAAATTAAAAAAAAAAAAGGCATAGGATGGGACAGAACCCTTGCATTGCGTTCAGGAATCCCGCATGCTAGCGCTGCACCACAGAGACCTCGTTCGAAGTAGCAATCTATTGGGTATTTCAAACGTATGCTGAACTTTAACCCCGAATTTCTCAAAAACTAAGGGCCATTTGAAGGAAACCTTTGACCAGGATAGTTAGGGGTTTGACCTCTATAACATACCTTAAAATCATCAAAATCTGTGCGCACCATGTTTGGCGGTCTCCTTGTGAGTAAAAAGATGCCAATGCCAAAAGTCTAACTGAGGACCTCTAATTATATTTACTTCCGAACTACGCTACTTGGACGACACAATGAAATTAGACAACCTTTTTGGAAAAAAAATATATATCTGGTCGGTAATGAAACAACTCAATAGAAAAAACCGCTGGTACAAGAACTTCAATAAATTAGTAATGCGTAATTACACTCCATTATGATAACTCAGTCTTACTGATTGGTAAAGAAATCATACAAGTTGAAACTTTTTCAAATGTCAAAAAATATCCCGGCCAGACATCGAACCCAGAAGCCCTGACTTAATCTGCCTATGCCCTACCAACTGAGCTAGCTAAACGACTTTGGACGATAAAATTCACTCCTACAACCTTTAAATATCAATAACGTCTGCTCTGTCATTTAGGATAGTTTAACAGAATAAAGCAATAAACGATGGATACGATGAATATGCTTTCTCAAGCAAAACATAACAGTAAAATAAATGGAAGTTAAGGAATACGACTTCACAAGAGGTGTTAAGATTTGTGACAATTGTTATTGTCTGCTACCATGTGTTGTCGAAGATTTTGAAAAATATCTCGAATTTTGTGGATTTTAGCCGCTGCGCTAAGTGCGAAATTTTAAGAATATAGAAAAGCTTAATTATTACATATAGATAGAACGCGTTGTCGTAGATTTTTTAGGTTATTGTATATAATTAACGCCAAATATCACCGTTTATTTTTGAATATAGGATACATATTGTGATTTCGAATGCAACGATCTGGAGCCAATTGCCAAAAGCAACATTGTCATAAATTGGGAAAAAAGCCAATAGGGGAAATAAATAACCACTAACTCGTACAGAGCATTTTGGGTGTTTATTTTTATAGTTTAAGTGTCTAGATTTAATGTTGTGATACGATTTTCTTGAAATAAGGGATATAACATGTTATAATCTTAATTGAAGTTTTGGTATAAGACGCAAGTGCTGCATTTTGAGGTTATTACATGTTTCGTTAAAAAAGACTTAATCTATTATAACTATATATACAAGATTAATATCCTCTCAAACGTAGATAATAAATCTCATTCATCTGAAACACATAAAAAAGTACTTTCTGTATAAATTACCGTACAATTATATTTTAAGAAAATACACTTCACTAAAGTATTATCATTTAATGCAAATCTAAATTTTATTACAGGAAATATTCGCGCTAAACATTGTTTTTTAATTTTTTTAGAAATTGAATTTTTTGCACAGATAAAATGTTTTCATCAATGATAACAATACTATTATTTTTAAATAAATAACATTATCTAATTGCAGTATATAAATTCAAAAAATACACAAAAAGATAATTCTACATTCAGAACACATGTGACTGTTTAAATTAATTTTTATGTTTATGAAAATAAAAGATTTTATAAAGAATATCAAGATAGGAACAAACATTAAATTTCCCATTTTGTACCAATATCAAATTTATTTATAATAATTTTTAAAAAATATGTCTACCTAGAATGTAAAAAATAATACTAGTAATTGTTTATTTTGTTTTTCATAGGAAAAATACCAAAAAGAAACTTATTTTCTAAAATGCCATTCTACCTACATTTAAATTATCATATTTTTTTGTCTAAGATTTTCTTCTAAAAATGTACTTTAAAAAACGAAGTACGCATGGTACATGAATATTTGTGATTTGACAGTCCTCTTATTTGACCATACGTCACTGCATAAAATTTCTAGAAGCAATTTTGTATTCAAATTTATGAAACTATGTAGCAATGCATTGTGCATACACTGTAAAAATTTAGCACTAGCTGTTCGTTTTTAGTATAATAAAATATGTTTGAAACGTTTTCTCCATTTTTTATACCATTAGCTCACACATCCATCCCCCGCCCCGACACCACGCACTTCAAATGGGATATTAAAACTTAGGGTGCGCGTGTTACGCCAGGGCGCAGAATTCGCAAAATTTACGATTTTTAATATTTACAATAAAAGCGTTACGTTTATATTTTCCGCTAATCTTACCTGTGATACGGTAATGAATAATCGTGTTTCTAATAATTCTAAAAACAAAAGTTTCTGTAGTTATTTTGAAAAGTAAATATTGTAATTATTTTGAATAAAGTAGAAATGAAATTAAATTTTGTTATTCAACGATTTTCGACACATTTTATTACTGAAACGTATTGTCACTAAATTTAATGTTTAGTCAAAATATGTCGAAATTGAGTAATAGATTAATATTACTAATTTATTTTTAATTTAAACCGTAATTTCTATTTGTAATATAATAATCATATTCATTATATAATAAATATATAAATATAAAACTCAACCAAGATTTGGGTGCATTTAGTTGGATTTTATGTAATAAATCTTACGTAGGATGAATTGTGTTTTGAAATATGTATATATTTGCCAGAAAAAATACTCTACTCTAATTTTTTGTTATATTTAATTCTTTTTAAAACATTTATGCCGCAATTGAATCATGTACGTGAAAGTTCGAGATATTTAAAATATAATCCAACTTCTTAAAATCATCCATCATATTTAGAATTGAAAGGATTTTCACGTCTATGAGCAGAGCAAGAAAACTTTCTCAAGCGTTAAAATCACACTGAGAAATTTCTTTAAAGTAAATCACTCGAAAAATGTCAAATTTGATAAACCACAGTCTACTTTTCTGACATATTGCTCAAGAAAAAGACCCGAAGTTCAAGCGCGTAAGATAAATATCTCTTGACTTAGTTTCAGAGAAAATTTTTTTAAAAGAAGATCTTGAAATACACGTTGTCTTAGTTGTCTTAGTGTTTGAGTTAGTTATTTGAACACACGATAAGAACTAATCCTCTACTGAAACATTGTATTTGATTTATGATTTTATGAAACTGTTTTCTAGTTTTCATAGTTTCTATCTTTAACTTTTAATATGATATCAAATTATTCAACCATATGATAGGTAAAAGTTGTAATACGAAAATATTTTAGTGAATGAATAAGTTCATTTATATTTTATTTTGCCGAGCGATATTTTCTTATTATATTTTCTTACTTATTTGAATAAGATGAATTACAAAATTCCTTGTTAGCATAAGTCAAGTATGTATACAATTGTAGTGTGTTTAAGCAGAAATGATATTAAAAATTTATTATAAAGAAGCCAAAATTGAAAACAATTATTTCGTTCTAAAATGTCTAGAAAAGCATTTAACATATTTTACCTCTAAAAACTGAAATTTGTTAAACAAAATATATTTAATTAAACATTCACTAACAAACAATTTCATTTTTAATAAGTGAATCTAAAATTCATTACGCGTAATTTACTATCAATAAAGGAAGGTCTTAAATAAAGACAATCATTAATTGTCTATTGAATATTTTTTAATCCTTCGCTTTAAAAGTTTCAGTAAAGTGTAAATTATTAACAATGTCCTTTAAAAACCCTCTGTCCCTTGCATACATATACAGAGTGTTCCAGTATATTGTTGAAAAAAATTAGAGGTGGTAGTTTACACAAGACAACAAACAAATTTTGTATGGGAAACCAGGATCGCAATCTAAGGAATATCGCAATGTACAGAACAAAATTAGAAAATGCTTCACTTCAATCTAATCCTGGAGAGTTGGTCATACCATTAACAATAATAAATATGTGTTAAGGATATTTACAAAAGAAGTGACCTGTGTGCAAAAAAGATGAAATCATGAAAAGTGCTAGAAGTGCACAGTAATTCGGTCGGTGCACCGTATGTCATGTGAACTACATTCCAAAAATTTGATCTAATTTAGCACTAGTTGAATGCGGATGGTGGTCACTTAAACAAGATCATGATATATTTTCCGAATTAAAATAGTGGAAGAGACCATTCAATACGTGTTTTAGTAAAATGCAGTTGACATTACATATCATGCATGTACGGAATTACTATGCATCACCAGTTTTCATGATTTCATCACAATTTGCACAGAGAAAGTTAATTACAAATAAATGTATAAAGGTCTTTAAAATATTTTCATTATTGAACATGTTTATAAAGTATGACCTATAATCCTGGCTCAGATTTAAGTAAAGCACCCTGAAATTTTCACTGAACGTGTAGATTAAGGTCCCGGTTTTCTATACAAAATTTATTTGTTGTAGTGTGTTTTACCACCTATTAAAAAATGAAAACGTTATGCGGTAACACCTGGTATATGCAGGCACACACACGTATGTATACCAGGTGTACTATAAATTTCAAATAATATTTCAAAATTCATAGCAATAGATGGAACCGGTGTGTTTAAAAGCGGTTTTCAGAAAACGTATTCTACCAAAGTTTTTTTTTTTTTTTTTTTTTTTTTTTTTTTTTTTTTTTTGTGATAAACATCCATTTAAAGTATTTGGAAATAAATATGCTGCACGCATCAAAACCAGCTAATTCTATGGTTAGCAAGTTTTATTTCCAATACGACAAGTTTTAAGAGCAGTATCAGGTAATGAATGTGTGCCAGATAGAATTACACTGTAATAGTGAGCAAAAGCAAGCAGCTTTAACTGACGTATGCAGCATGTTAGAATGGATGCAGAATATTTCGTAATGGAAGATGTTTCATCAAAGCCTTAATATTTTACAAAGGGTGCCTAAAAAGTGTATGTCTTCAATCTATCGGAATTGTTGTAACTCAGACTAGCAAATCCGGTGTCGTTCTTTTTTTTTCTTTTATCTAGACTGTTTGATTACGCTAAAAATTTTATTTCTCTTTGTGAGGTGATACTGTTTGGGAAAGTGTTGAATCTTATTATCTCCAAGAGGATGTAGACCGGATACCCGAATGTTTTCTATAACTATGGAACTCAAGTAATATACAAAGTTACGATAAATACAAAAAGAACATAATTAATTAAATAGAAAAAGTCTGCTTCAAAAACAGTGACAACACCCTCCAGTTGTTCATACATGTCTACAATTGCTAACGATTGCCTAATATGTCTGAAACACAAATGTACATACGATGCAATAATTTCTTATAAGATATGTTACAAACATTATCACTCCCTAATAAAGTATATGAACGAAATATTTAAACTGAAAAATGTTTATTTATAATTCAACTATGTACAGTAAGTTCTTTAATAATACATATTCAAATTAATATAAGTTATGAGTTTTAAAACTAATAATATTTGTCTTTTATTAAAAATGTAACAATAAATGATTGTCGATTCAGAAAAGTTAAAAATTTAATTTCAAGCTTCATTTTATTTCGCTCACATGAAGTTATCTCCTTTAATTTAGGTAATTATAAAATTTTCGCAGAAATATTTCTCTTCATTTTGACTCAAAAGTTTTGTGGTTTTTCATGCATATTTGTTCCTTCCAATTATTGCTTTTGGAGTTTTCCAAAGAATATTTCAAATATTAAGATATTTAATGAAATGATTCGTAAAAGTTTTCAATTATAATTTATGTTTTACATCATGAATCATTATGTTGAATATTTCAATTTCCATTCTTTGTAATTTATTTCTGCGATTATACTTAGAAATTCTTTTCTTGCAACTTAAAGATAAATTGTAAAGTAAAAATATGTAAAGTATCTTTGAAGTTGTTATACATTTGTCAAGAACTTCATACAGGTTTATGTACTTTATACTTATAAATATACTTTTTGGTCACGCATAATAAAAATGAGAAAAGAATATAATTTATTAATTCTTATATGATCATATTGCTGTTATAAAGTTTGCAGATACATTTTATTCATACATTAGATAACTGGAAATCAATCTTAATTTCATTTTCTAATCACTTTCTAATCGTAAAAACCATCTTCTGATAAACTTTGTTTAAGCGAGATAATTTTAGTAGACTCTAAATTAATACTATATACTGTAAAATGAACAAATTCCGTCCCGTCACCAAACTTACTACACACTGTTGTTCCGCACACTGTTGTTCCACACACCGTGGTTCCACACAGCAGTCGTAAATTGCTACAACGTCACGAAAGCAATGCGAACATGCTAGAACGTCATGAAATAATTCAGTACCTCTTATAAATTGTTAAAGTCCAGCTTTTACAATGGCATGGGAAGGGAGTGTTTCTTTTAGCGCCATTTTCATTTTCAATTACAGTTAGATTTTCATTTCCACTTAGACGTTTCATTTACAGTTTGACATTATTTTTACACAACTTCAGAACACCATTCTGATGCATCAATTACAATTATTTTGCTCTGCAATAATAAAAATTGTTTATTAATTTAAATCCTTATTTTCGAGTTCACACGCTCTGCGTTTCATCGTTAGGCCATAAACAGCTAACATGGTTTTAATGCTTAATGGTTTCAATTGCCCGCTCCCCAACGTTCTTGAATTCACAATGAAATAGCTCGCCAAAAATGACAAATGTTAAAAATTTACAGGAAATTGTTCAGTCATTCGACCGTTATGAGAGAAAACGGTTACACAAGCGTAATTTAACTCTATTTTGATCACATTATTGTCGATATTATTGTCAGAATAGCGATAAATTACTGTTATGTAACCGTTTTATATAAAAACGGTTGAATGTCTGGACAGTTTGTTGCAAATTTTTAACAGTGAAGGAAACAAGGAACGTTCCTATAATTCATATTTAAACCTTCCTCAGGCATAGCTCTTTAATGTGAGGATTTTAGTGACGCTACAGGAGTGACTAAAGTTTTCACAAGTGAAGAAAACTGCAACTTGAAAAGTGTCTAAAGGAACAACCGAAATTAATGTCCAAGAAACAAGTTGCCCTTGAATCTAATACTAAAAATATACTTTACAAAATCAGACACGAACAAATGAAAAAATTCAGAGTTGAGTTCAAGTGGCAATAAGGATAGAAAGCAATTTCCACTCATATCAAAGGATGGCATTAACAGTTGCTTAAAATATGATAGGGATGCTTTACATGAGGGAGACCGTTTTTGGTGAGGAAGAAAGATAAAAAAAGAGGCTTAAATTTACAAAATGCTTTAAATGATATTAAAAAATGTATTTATTATCACCAAAAAAGAGCTTTTTATTAATTTTATTTGAATTATATATATAAAATAATTAGTATTTAGCTAATGGATTTTAGGAAATATTTAAGTCATAATAAGTTTTGTTGAGAAAATTACCCGCTTTTTTCAAAATGCATACGACTTTAAATAAAGCATGTGAAGGCGGAGACGTAAGTGAAAGTCTTTTTTTTTTTTTTTCAGTAAGTGGCTTCATGTTGCTTTTTTTTTTACTCAGTGGTAAGATATTTTTTTCATTAAATTCACAAAATGTTTGAGGGTAAGCGTAGCCACCTGTCCCTCAGTAAAAACACACGAAATAAGGGCAATTATCTGCCCAATTACGATACTATGATCCATCGATAATGAGGAAAGGTGTGTAAATTTGACTTTTAGGCTATTTTGAATTCCACCTTAAATTTCAAAACTACAACTTTTGCTAAGGGGGACAATATATTTGAAAATTGTACGTTATAACTATATCATCTTTTCTTCTAGCTTAATTTTAACACAATTATTCTTACAAATTAGAATAATTGTGTTACAATTAAGCTAGTGTAACTAACCTATACAGCGTTTACTGGAGTTCCATTACCTGCGATTTATTCAGTTGAGCTGATTCTGATGTCAGACCAAATGCTATGATCAATAAGGTTAGCCGGGTAAATTAAGTCCTCCAGATTCGTCCGGGATAACTCCGTTGGCAGAGAATTGACAGGTTTAGCAAGAATTCCTAGTTCGAATCATAGACCGGACATTTTTCACCATTTGGAAAATTACAACTCATTTCATCTTTTTGTATTGAAATGATTCAATACATACTGTTTCGACTGACATTATTTTATTGCTTTCATTGAAAGGATGCACTTAACCTAAAATATTTTCTATCTTTAAAGTCTTAATTTTACTCGTTTGATTGAAGAAAACTATTGGCTTATTTTCGATTTCTAGAAATGTCGAAACACAATAAATAAAACAATAAGAAAAATTTCTCGATATCAAATATAATACAGTCAAACTTTTGCTCATGAAAAGTAAAATTTTAGCTGTAAAGATAAACATTCCAGTTAATGAAGGACAGAGTAACTGAAAATTCCCTGTATTGTTGCACACCGAGTTTTTTTACTTTATTTGGCAGCCTCGTTAAACATTTCGCTTTATGTAAACATTCAAGCTGCATATAAAATTTATATGAAATTTAGAGTTTCCCAGTGATGGCATATAAGATTTTTACAGCGTAGAAGTTTCGAATAAGGAATAAACTATTCACAGATGTATTATTTCACCCAGTTAGCAAGTTTTATTGTACCAGTGTTTCTTGTTTAAAAAATGTTGTAGATTTTATAAAAATAAAGCAATAATTTACTCATTTGTTTTAAAAATTTTGTAGTAATATTTAAATTTAAATTTTAATCAAAATGAATATCAATGATATTTAATGTAATTTCCTCTTTACTTTTCACAGAAAACACATCATCACAATCTATACATGATAATGATGTGTTTTATAACATGTAAGAAACATATAATTTGCCCTAAAAATGTACATTTTTGTAATACAAAGTGTTTTGTAAGAAATGATTTCATGTATTTAAGCAAAATTTATTGTACAGTTTACTTAGTCTAACAAAGAAATTAATTTATTTTCCTTAAAATTGTCATATAACTTGTTCGAAAAATAGTAGGAAAAATTTGATACCTTAGTATTAGTGTCTTCTTGAATCCAGAACTTACAACAGAATTTAATAAAACTCCTAAGTTACATTTATACTTGTACAGTGATATCAGTAGAAATATTTTGAAGTTTTATTACATTTATTCATCATTTGAGTTTATTTGAGTTTTTAGGACATTTTTACTAATATATAATTTTCTAGAGAAGATCGAATCACAGTCAAATGGCCAGCTTCTTCTTCTTACCTAAACTTAACCATTTCAACAATTACCCTCTAAAAAGCTCCTGAAATAGACTCAGTGCTGAAATATCCGGTTTTACCCTGCTTTCCCCTACACAGGATTATTCATAAAGATGGAGCCAATAGACTATTTCCTTATTGCCCTAGACACGTACATCCAATTGTAAAGTTTCATACAAAAATGTTCAAAATTTGATGACAAAAGTTGCAACCGTCCTAGAGGTTATATTTAAGAAAATACACAAACTATATTTTTATACGACCCCAGTATCTTAAAATTTCCAATTACGAAAATTTTTCTTCTCCATTGCTGAATGAAATACAAAAAATTACATCTTGATATCTGACAAACTGACAGAGATATGCTCGTGTAAATAATTTGTCATGTTTTAAGGGATTAGACATAAATTGAAATGCGTGTAATTCAAGAAACAATGTTAATTTAAAGAATCATTCCGAAGAAGCCAATGATCGATAATCTAATTTCTGGATGGAAGGAGCACGTCATGCAATCGTCACGATGCATTTTAAGCATAAAATGTTTCCTTGCGCAATCAACAGTGAAATTAATCTGAACTGACATCTTGTCGCAGTATAGTAACAATGTTTTGAAATTTGAATGCTTTATGTCGTTTGTAATCGTAATGCTAGGCAAACACTGTAAGACCAACGCCGCTTCCCAAATTCTCGGCCTCCGTCTAGGAATTTTATTCCTTCTAGGAATTAATAGTACCGGGAATTCGGAGTACAGAATGCATGCATCGGCAGCGAGGTCCAGGTAGGCTCATCTTCAGATCAAATGATACCGAAATTGACCTTTTGGTCTACAGAATGTTGCTACAGAATTGAACGTTCCACATTCAACAATATGGAGAATATTCCTATGGAACAATTGGCATCCATGCACTATTCGTACAGTCCATGCACAGATACAATCAGACTATCAACGGCGTTTATATTTCTGCAAATGCATATTGAAACAAAATGTCTCCAACCCCTCCTTTCTCAGAATGGGACTTTGGACATACGAATGCTGTTTCATGACAGATGGAATAATTAATCGTCAAAAGAACCATTTTTCGAGTGACATAAATCCCTGTTTCGTACGTGAGGTTTGTCACCAGTGGTCATAATCCATAAACGTATGGTGTAGCAATTTTCAAAACTTTACTGTTGGCCCTGTACTGTTCATAAATACATTGACTGGTGACCAACCGAAATTAATGTCCAAGAAACAAGTTGCCCTTGAATCTAATACTAAAAATATACTTTACAAAATCAGACACGAAGAAATGAAAAAAGTCAGAGTTGAGTTCAAGTGGCAATAAGGATAGAAAGCAATTTCCACTCATATCAAAGGATGGCATTAACAGTTGCTTAAGGTGCCTGACTACGTACAGAGCAATTTTTTCCAAAAAAGCTATTTAATTATTTTTTGGACTTATTTTTATTAATATTATGACTAGAAACTGTGGAAAAAAGCAAAAAATATTTCATTCGTTGATTAAATTTTGGTAAATAGGGGGTTTTGTGGTAAAATTTGGCGAAATATGGCCCAATACGCAAAACACGCTATAGGAAAATATATTGTATGTATTTTAATTTCCTTTTTACACGTCATACTTATGACATTGGTGAAGGCAATGAACTAAAATCTAATAGATATTTTAAATGTTTCAAAATTTATAGCATATCGCATCTTTTCACATGCTGTTTTTCATAAAATTCATCAATGTCTTTCTACGAAAACATCCATAAAATGAAAAATATTTATTCTAAAATTAAATCTTTAGTTCATTGCCTTCACAATAGTGTAAATAACACGCAATTTAATTTTCATAGTGATATTCTGATAACTTTTTGAGAAATCCTGTTTTGCGTATGGAATTTTCACCAAAAATTACATTTTCCAAAAAATGCATTTAAAGTTTAGATTTATGTTTTACTACAAGAATTTGCACAGTAATATGCATCTAAACTTCACTGTTTTTATGAGCCAAACACTTTTTTTTAAGAACTGAGCCTTTGTTTATATCTAGAAGGCCATAGTTTTGCTTTCCCCCTCGCAGTTAGTACCTTTAAATAGTACTTCCGGTCCTTTGAACAGTACTTCCGGTTTGAGTGACAGCTATTGAGTAGTATAAAAACCGCTACAACTCCGGTTCTATTTATCGTACGATAAATATAAAAACAGTTTTGGAAAGGTACTAAGCTGGGCTTTAATAAAATGTAATAAAATTATTTTGACAATTTTGCTCGAAAACCACTTTTTAAACGTAGTCAGATACCTTAAAAGATGATAGGGATGCTTTACATGAGGGAGACCGTTTTTTGTGAGGAAGAAAGATAAAAAAAGAGGCTTAAATTTACAAAATGCTTTAAATGTTTTTTCACGTCATTATAAATAGAGTTGTTTCCGACTTTACGGAGGAACTGCTGTTGGCAGTGCTCCTACGCACGTGTTTTCATTTAGATGTATCCCCATCTCACTACGCTTCTGCGGTAAAACACTGGCTAAATCGAGAGTTTAAAAAGAGGTGGCTTCGTTTAAAAGGACCGATCAAATTTCCTCTTAGATCGTCAGATATGATTCCTTTGAATTTATATTTATGGAAGCCGTTTACGTAAGACTGTTTACTTGACGCCTCGGGTAGACTTGCAAGACCTTGCCAAATACTTCAAGACGCGCCTGCCAGGGTATCACTCCAAACAATTGAATCTAGTGCATAGAAATATTGTTGGGCAAATGCAACTAAGCATCGGCGCCGGTAGTGAACATTTTGAGCAACTACTGTAAAAGTCTCAATTTATGTTCTACTCTCTCAATATTTGTTCTATTACCTCAATTTATGTCCTACTTCTATTATGTTCTATTCACCAAAAAGATGTAATTAACTATTGTAAATGTCTTAAATCGCTTTTTAATAACGTATAATTTTGTGAATGATCCCTGTCTTACATTCCAAATTCCTCAATATTACGATGCTGAGAGGTATGCTTAAGTGGTGTAATTCACGAAATTTGGCTTTTAATATCTCTGTGAGCTTTATAGATATCAAGAAGTATTTTTTTGTGTTTCAATCAGGAAAGAAAAATTTCCTAATTGGGAATTTTGCACTACGGGGAACGTATAGAAATATAATTTGTGTATTTTCTCAAATAGACCCCCCCCCCCAACTCAGGTCGAAATTCATGCTCGTAGCAGCAACAAAAAATAGGCAAGTTATTGCTATGTATTGATTTGTAAACTAGATTTTCATGCTACTATATGCTTTTTAATGCTAGCCAGTATCAAGTGAGTCAATACACACAATGACTTGCTGGGTAATTCTGGTTGAACTAGCAAATGTTTCTGCTAGTACCAGGAACAAAAATAGTTTAGTTATTGCTATTATATGCTTTATAATGCTAGCCAGTATCAAGTGGGTCAATACACACCAAGACTTGCTGGTAATTCTTTTGGAACCAGCAAATGTTTATGATAGTTTATGCTATATTATTGCTGGGATACAGAACTTAATTCTAGTCTAGCAAACAAATACCAGCATGAATTTTGACTTGGGAATGGTGTGTCGCATCTTATGTCATCAAATTTTGCACAATGTTTATGATATTTTGCAATTTGAAGTATGTGTCTAGGGTAATATTTAAGGAAATAGGTTACCGAGTCAATGTCTATTGCCTCCATCATTATGAATCACCCAGAACATTCTTGGCATGTTATTTTGCTTCTGTAAATAATATAATTCATCGTCATATTTACATGACATTTGATAATGAAATTTATATTCTTATGAAGCATTACATCTATAAATTTTTAGTGTGAAACCCTTTCATACGACTTACTGAAAAGGAAATTCTTCCGTTTAAGAACACCCATTTCATAGAAATAAAATTCTGATAAGAAATAGTCTTGCTAATTCATTGTTTTAAATGAGTCCTGATAATTAATATAAATAGTAGCCCGAATGAAATAGTTCCCTAATATTAACTTTGGGAAACAAATATTTTTTTTTAATTAAAGAACCCTTTTTTAGTATTGATTCTTACCGTACCTGACTGATATTTATTTATTCCTTGCAAGTTGGCGTATTTTAGTGCAAGTGGTTTGTGTCAGCTATTTATTATTATCCCTATACACTTCAAATCTTATAGTTTCCCATATCACCTATTTTAAATCGCAGTAAATGATCATTTATCAAAAAAATATACGTTAACAGTTATTCACGATTCAAAGTCTGTTTTTAAAATATGAAATACAACTTAGCATCATACACAAATTTCATGACAATTGACCAACATTTACGAAAGTTTGATCCTATAAAATAATTTTAAAAAAGATAAGAACTGACATTCCTTTTTTGAATACTTATGAAATTGGAACTGGACTGCTACTGTAACAAGCTATTAAAAGTAACAGAAAAGAATTATGGAAATCCCAGCATATACGTGGGCATACATTAAAATAAAAGTGATTTTTTTTAAATATTATACTTTTGTAAGTTTAACTTTTTACTTGCCCATCATACGTAGTATAGGGTAAGTCTTGTAATCGTTTTGAAAATCGAAAAATTTTTTTTGACGGATTTACACGTTTCAGACACTGGAGATTCCGAAAAACATATTTTTAGAAAAAAAATTTGCCGTCCGTCTGTGTGTCTGTGTGTCTGTAAACGCTCTATCTCCCGAAAAAATTGAAATAGAGACTTGCAATTTGGTATGTACTTAGTATGTAATAATGGGAAGAAGCCTATTTCATTTCATTAACCTCGATTAACCGGAACTATTTTATTCGGACCCTCGAATTATTCGTTCTGATAAAAGGTATATAAAAATTTTCGAAATTGTTTATTTTAAGAAATGAATATAAAAGACAATACAAAAACATAAATTTTACATAAAGCATGAAGTCGATCGGATAATTAGTTGCCGAGATATTTGGAATCCTATTTTCCACACTCTTCGATTTTTCATGACCCTGTATTTCATCCAAATTTCACTTCAAAGAGATATTTTAATTGGAAATTTGACACTTAATCAGATGCAATAAACCGCTAGTTAATAGGATTATTATTTTTGGAGTTATAAGGAAAAACCTCTTTCAAGCAATTCAGTAATCGAGCCTTTAAAGTTTGTGACGTCATCAAGCCACGATTTTATTTGAATTGCAATGCATTTTATAAGTAGTTTACACATTTTTTACGTTTTAGTGTTTAAAATATTTCGTTGTTGCAGATTCATAGTCAGTTTGCATATTCTAGCGAGCGTGGTTTGGAGAATAATTAATTTTATTATTTTTCTAACTCGTAAACAGGGGTAAGCCCAAAGTCCAAATATTTGGCGAAATGATTTGGCAATGCGGACGGCTAACGAAGAAATTCCTAAAATTAATTCATTTATTTATAATAAAATTCTAAAAATATTAAAATTTTGTATTGACATCCGAACTACACATCAGTATATAATGTTTACAATTCTAGAAATCCATAAAAAAAAATCAATAAAAAAATTCCACCTTTGCAAACATGAACCAAGTTAATTTAAACAAGAACAAAACTCATGCATACGGGATAGATTATGAAACATCTTCGAACACTAACAGAATATTATTAATAAATTTAATCTCTTCTCACGATGAAATATCTAAGTAAGCAATTTAAAAAATACATAACTCAATAAAAATCCATTTTTAGTAACTGCTGCCCATATTCGAAGTCTTTCGTGCAGTTCTGTATATAATCTACAGAATTTGTATAGTACTCTTAATACACTAAAAATTATGTAAAATTGCATATCGCAGCGGGAACAGCACTTAGCGATCACGGACTTTAACCGAATTCTCTTGTGCGTCTCAAGTGCGTGAACGATAAATCCTACGCAATCCATAGTTTATAGAAAATAAATTGAGTTGAACCTTAGTGATCCTTTTGAAGTTCATTATGTTTCAAGTATCATATCATGTAATGCACCGCAAAAGATTTCCCCCCATCGATCATAATGTAAAGGAATTATTTTGTACGTTCCTTTAATTGAACTATAAATACTACTAATTGTATAAACCTGTATAAGCTCCAGTAAAAGCATGCTGTAATGCACCTCAGTAATGCATATGAATTTCAATTTGTTGGAAATATCGTAACATCAGTAAAATGCTCCGTAAACGATTTTTCCCAACTGACCATAATATAATGGAATTCTTTTGAGTATATTTGTAGTGTAAAGCTACACACTTTATTTTCAATACCGAACATTCTATAGTAAACTTAAATAATGTATAAAAATTTCATGACAATCCGAGTATATTTACGAGAGTTAGAGTACGGACAGACAGACAGACAAACCGAAGTCATAAATACTTTTCAACTATGTGGGAAAGCGTTGTACTGTATATGTTTAATGGTTTATGGCAGCAGTAAAATCTTACTTTCAACGTACATTTCTGGTACAGTTTCATTAAACACAAGTAAATTTAAAGAACATTTTATTTTACAACATGAAACTATTATTATTATTATTGTACGGTGCCGAAAACAGCGGGACCCGAGCCGGAGGTTCGTTCGGTTCCAGGTTTTATAAAATTCGATTTTTCACAGATTCGAGGTCCCGATGTAAATTAGGGCCTCACTAGCGGGCGAATCCAGCTAGTTTATTTATTATAGTTTATTTTATTATATTTTATTTTTATATTAGTTATCATTTTTAATAATGTTTGTATTTAATAATGTTAAATTGCTGCTTTGAACGCGACTGGAAACGATAAGCCAGATTGGAAATTGACAGCTATTTTTGGCGATTGTATTCAGGGCACGGATAATACGTAAGTACTAATAATAATTACATGCACTCAGTTACATTACTTCTATTTAGAATTTTTGTAATTTTTCAGTAAACATATATCATAATTAATTTCCAAAGGATAAAATATTTTGGAAGCAGGAATTTGATTCAAACTGTTTTTATAATATAATTTCTAATAATACGTATATGTGTGATATATTGTTTCAAGCCCCTCCATGGTAATGCAGTATTTTAACTTATTGAAAGTAACATTGTGTAATGTATGTGCATGTTCCATAGTTCATGCATTATTCTTTTTCATCTTTAAAATCGTCAAACACACGCGTCGTCTACAAGTATGCGCGCAAGTTTATGTCTATACACAGTGTGCCCGCTAAAGTCCGTTGTCACCCCAGTAATTTCTGAGCGTCTAGAGCGATAGTCATAAAAGTGGAGTCTAGGTATAGTAAAGTTGCCATGCGCTACCCAAGAAAACCACTAACAGCGCCACCTGGTGGCTAAATTTTGAGTTAGCGTTCTTATTTCAAAAACGGTAAGAGATACGGGAAAAAAGTCAATTACAAAGTTGTTCAGCGTCATCGATTTATTACAAAAAACATCTTGCTCACAAAAATGATACAAATGAAAAGCACAAGGCGCTCATGTGTTTGATCGCGTTGCACAAAACTGCACTTATCGGAAATGAGGCTTATCTATCTGTGATACTCAAAATGGTGTCCTACAGCAATAATACACATCTGGACACGGGATTGCTCTTCCCACTGCACATTGTAGAACATAGCAGGTGACACGCTGGCACAAACATCCGTAATATGGTTACAAAGTTTCTACAATGTTGGTGGGGTGCTGCATACTCTTGCTGTTTCATGTACCCGCCCCATTGATACAAAATTAAAAAAAATACTTTTTCACGGTATGTAATATTAAGATTTATTTATGTAAAGATGAATACTGTATATCTACTTACAATTGAAACTCTGGAGTGTGACCTTTTCTCTTTTCTTTCGCCTTATGTCGCGTTACAATTTTGGGAGTTTCGAACCAAATAAATATACATTTTACGCCTTCCACTTTTAACTTTACTATACGGAAGATGCCTTCTCTTACTAAATCGATGATGCTGAACAACTTTGTAATTGACTTTTTTCCCTATCTCTTTCCATTTTTTAAATAAGAACGCTAACTCCAAGTTAGCCGCCAGGTGTCGCTGTAAGCGGTTTCCTTGCGTAGCGCAAGGCAACTTTACTATACCTAGACCCCACTTTTATGACTATACCTTTTGCCGTTCAGAAATTATTTGGGTGACAACGGACTTTAACGAGCACACTGTATATGCATATATTACTGAGCAGTTAACTGTGATTGTTAAATTTATCCTATTTCTTTAGTTTAACATCATCATGTCAGAGTTAATGACGGACATGGTTTTTCTTTATAATATGCACCTTTTTCAATGAATTCTCACGATTAAAAAATATTGTTAATATATCGTTATTCAGAAGTTATTCGAAATATTGTTATTCAGAAGTAAAAATCGCACGACCCCTGAAAAAATGCCAATCTGCAGGGTAACGTCATTAGTTAATAAGTTAAAAACTATTGAAAGTCATGTGTGCCGATTCCCCTGGGATTCAAAGCCTCAAAGAGCATTTTCTCTGAGTGCTAAACCCCCATAAAATATTAAAGTAAAAAATATTTTGTTTGAAGATAGAAAGACAAAATGTGTGGGTTGAGAAAAGATGAGAAAGAGAAAAAAAAATAAAAAACAGGAAAATTAAATATGCATCGAAATTCTATACGAATAAGTCAATGTAGTTTAATAAAATATCTAATTCGTTTTACTAAGTTCTTAAATAGTTTTATAGAACTCCCGAATTAAAAATTGATTTATCTGAATATATATTTTTTTTTATCTAAAAAGAAAATTTATGTAAAAGGAATACTTGGAATTTTGTCAATTTCCTCTAATTGTTGAAAAGCATTCGTTCTCGAAATGAGTAATAGTGGAAAAAAGTATCGTCTGCTATCCAACTTTTTTTTTCTTCCTGGAAATAAGTCTGGAGATAATCAATATGAAAGAAAACTTTTGAGTGTAAGAAAATCTGCTAGTTCAACACGTTATTTGGAATTTGAACAAAGATAAATTTAATTCCACTAAATAAATGAGACTTTTTTAAAAACTTAATGAATGAGTTTGAATTTAAAATTTGTGTAAATTAACGGGACTCAGTATTATTTGAGCTATTTTTTTTATTGTAGAGTTTTATACTTTACACATTTTTGACACATTATTAAATAGATTTCTATAGGAAAATGATTTAATCATGATTCAACTATTCACCTATTGAAGAAAGCATTTTTTTATTAGAATTTAAAATAATCTCTCTATATTAAAAAAAAGTAAGCACCGCCGCGGCCGCCGCTGTCAATTAAGATTTTGTGCCTTGAAGTCTTTCTGGACTAATATCCAGAAAACTGTTGCAGATAAAAAAATTAAAAATTGGTGGTTTTATAAAGAAATGTTCGATAAACACGCTGAAGTAGACAGTTTTTAAATCGGAGAATTATTTTAAGAGATATTTAAAATCAAAGTTGGTCAAAACAGTTTTCTTATAAAAGTTTTATAGAAACGAAAACTATGCACAGGAATTTAAACATAATTTGTAAGGATATAGTTGACAAAGTTGAGGTGTGCAGACTGCAATTATGTTTTCAATTTGACTCATTTTTTGAGGTTATATTTCAATTTTTTATTCAAAATTTTCATTATTTTGACGAAGATTTATTTCATATTTCATAAATTCCATTATTTGAATCGTTTCCAATTTGTAAAAAAGCGCACGTAATAATATTCCCTTTCAATTAAGAAATGTATTAACACGTGACTATTAAAAACAGAAATAAAACTTTAAAATAATAATTAAATGATCACGTGTTAAAAGCAATAAATGTAGAAAATAACGGAATAAAAAATATACTTGCGCGTGAATATTAAAAAGATAAATAATTAAATTATTCCGCGTTTTCAAAGCATCAAGTAGAGTAAAATTAATTTATTTCGACAAAATATTTTATCTATTATTGCAAATTTTAAAACAGCGTAATTAATAATATTTCCCTTCCATTAAGAGCTATATTTTTACGTTTAATAATTACGTTTAAATCAACGAAATAACTAATAAATTGGTAAAATATAATTAAAAATACAGATAAACGTTGAATTAAAGATCACTCGATGACATAACTACCACGCGTAACGCATCTGGTATCAATTGAATGCGACGCCACAGATATGCACTTTTGGCTTTAAATCCTATATTTTATGGACAGTTCATTTCTTTTATAGAAAGTAGTAGTCGGGATAATGGAGTAATACCCAATTTTTTATAGCATCGTTATAAAATTTCCCGATGCCATGACATTGCTTACTTAACTATTTTGCACGAGTTGATTTTCAAATGTTTAATTAACCTTATTTTATCAACAGTCGTTAGCTGTCTCGACAGCAGTTGATTCGGCTTTAAAATCGATTGGTCAAAGGAAAATGAATGGAAACCCGATTATAGCAGATATTACAGCGAGCAGCCGATTACACAAGACCGATTATAGCAGCCGATTACAGCAGGTCGTTTAATTATAATTCAATCTTCCGCAATCGTTTTAAGGTTGATCAAATCAGAGTGTTTTTACAGTTTGTGGTGCCAGAATGGGGGTTGGCGAGCGTAGCTCGTAGGGGGCAGAGCCCCTTAGTTATTTAAAAAAAAATAACCAAGGTTTAAATACACGCCTCTTCTACAATTTTGTATATTTTGAAATATCTTTTTGTTTATCTATTTCTTAGAAATGTACTCTATATCTGTAAAGAACATATTTCAAATTAAGGTGATTAATTAGAGAAAAAGTAAGTAAAATGCGTCATGATATGTGTAAAACAATACAATACAAAAGGGATATTTACTTACACTTTTTAGTTTTAGAAAATAAACTATTTACACTACTAAAATCTGATTCTTAACTTTATTAAATGCCCGATAAGGTTACGCTAAGTATACCAAGTGAATTGAAAAAATATATATGTTGAAGTTTTATTATTTAGAAAATACTAATATCTGGCTTCTCTGAACATTATTATTTGTTTCGATAAAGGCATTGGTGAAGCAGAAACATGTAGACAGTTTATTATTTTTTTTACTGTTTATATGGTTTTTATTTAACACCATTCACACAGAAAAAAGTTTTGATGAATCAACAAAAATTTGTTTGCCCCAACGAAACTTTTTGTTTAAATATGGGCCAATGGAAATTTTGTTTGAATCAACAAAAAAAATATTGTTGATTTTTTTTGCAATTCCCAAAAAAAAATTTTGTATCGTCAGCAAAAAAATGTTTTGTTAATTCAAGTAAAATGGTTCAATTTAACTTGAATTAACAAAATTCTTTTCGTTACATAGATATATGCTATGTGTTATTTTAGCAATCTATTTTATTTTTTCAACAAAGTATATTTTGTTTGTTTAAATAATAAAATATGTTATATTACGAACTTGTTTTGTTTATACTACAAAAACTTTTGTTAAATGAACCAATCTAAATATGCAATTTTAACTATTTTTTAATTCATTTTCAACAGTCAATTATGCTTGTAAACCTTGAATTATAACAAGTGAATTTTAATCCTGCTTTTTTTTCAAGCGCAAACCGAGAGACGATAATGGCCCGTGCCGAGAGTCGATCCCCGGTCCTCAGAACAGCGATCCGACGCTCTACCACGGAGCTACAAGGAACGATATATGAGTTCGGCATTTCTCACTATTATAGATGTTGGAACGGCTGCAATCGCAGCACAACAGGGAATGTCATCAGGAGCACGCAAAGTTCTGCGGCAAACATTAGACGACAATACAAAGCCCAGCATAAGACAATACATAGTTAAATTTTTATTCATTTTCAGCAGTGAATTACGCATGTAAAAAGTAGGATAAAAATTCCCTTGTTATTATTCAAAGATTACAGGCATAATTGACTGCTGAAAATGAGATAGAGCTATTGCAGAAATCACGAAAAATGCAACATAGTAGCGCCACCTGTTGCGCGATTTAAAGCAAAAAGTAATCAGCAACAATTTATATCAGGAAGTAACTGAATAAAAGGTTTTATTAAATTCCGTGCTTGAGATAAAAACAGTCAAATCGCGTTCAGGACATTCTAAAATCCGTCGGAAACCGGAAATCGAAAATTTTCATGAATCCAATTCTTTCTTCTTGCAAAGATAGAAGACAGTAATAAATGGGACAATGGGATTTTTAAAACTGCCTTGGTCCGACCCAATGAAAAAAGTTTTAATTACCCCAAAATTATGTTAATCATGTAATTATATAGCTATATAAGTTAAATAAATCAAGTTACGTAAGAGAGATATGGCTACTACACAAGAATTTAAATTTTGCAAAAATAAAAAAATTTTGCTGTAATTACCAAAATATTGTAAAATTTAAAAAAAAAAAAATTGTTAGTTCAAGTAAAATTGATGAAATTTTGTTAAAATTTTGTACGAGTGTTAACAATATTTTTTAGTCCAAGCAACAAAACCAATTTTTTTACTTGAACTAAAAATTTGGCTAAAACAACCAAAATGTACTCAACAAAACATGTTTTGTTGTTTTAATCAATTCCTTTTTCTGGGTGTTTAAAGTGTATTATCTGGATGTTCGTATTTGTTATATATAAAAAATTAATTTATAAATTAAAACTCTAAATCATTTAAAAGAAATAAAGGCATATTTTAGGTAGCATTAAATACAAAAAGCTATCTATTGCAGCCGTTCGGACGAAAGCAATTCCAGAAAAGCTTGGTATATTTTCGCCGATCATGACCTCCAAACCCCAAAGCCACCCTCCGTCCAAATGTTGATTTATATATATGTTATATAAAAATTCTATTTCGCAATATTCCTTTAAATTATTCTAAATTCTGACCTATTAATTATTTCCTTATTTTTTAATAATATTTATTCCTTTTTAATGTCCTTTTAAAATTAATAACACGTATATTAATAGTTATCTTATTCAAATCGTAATCTAAATTTTAAGTCCATTCATAACTTTTATCAACTATCTAATCTATAATGTTCTGTGAGACGTTAGTTTGTCATTTCGAATGTTTTTTAAAGAAAAATTTTGTTTAAATATAGGTCAATGGAAATTTTGTTTGAATCAACAAAAAAAATTTTTTTTTGCAATACCAAAAAAAAAACTTTGTATCGTCAGCAAAAAATGCTTTGTTAATTGAAGTAAAATGGTTCAATTTTACTTGAATTTTGCTAAAACAACCGAAATGTACTCAACAAAACATGTTTTGTGGTTTTAATCAATTCCTTTTTCTGAGTGTAAAGTTTTCTATATGTATTTTTGAGGTATTGGAAAGTGTTACATAATCTATGCTTCACGCATGGTTTTTAGTTCTTGTTTTGTATAGTGCGTCCTTTTTCCTAAAAAAGTTTCAACCCGAGAGCAATCCATGCAGTTCGTGCAAAATAATACCATAAGTTGCTTTGACTTTTAAACTGTATTTTGTCTATAAAACATCTATTAATAAATGTATTTCATTAACGCATTGAAGGATTTTGAGAACCCCACTTTCACATTACTATTACCTATTTCTATTTTCGCGTGCATGCTTTGATTGAAACTTCATCTTTTCTTTTGAATAGATTATAAAAATGATCTATATACTTACATATTAGATGGGTCGCGACCAGGGCTTGACAAATGCGGTCGCCTGGTGACCACTGGCGACCAAGTTATTTAACCAGGCGTTTTTTAAGTGCAAAAATTGAGCACAAAATGTTTTTTCTCTCACCCCTATACTCGTGGTCTGCAAGCAGTGATCTTCCTCTTCCTCTTCTTTTAATGGAAGAACCAAGTTTAAAAGGCATTTTCCATCTCATGCACAGAAGACGCCATTCTTTTCGGTCTAGCTAGCTAGCATGTCACGTGATTAAAATGGTGGTGGCTTCAATAAAACAGTAAATAACATTGTCGATCCAACTCTGTGGCATCTAAAATGAACTACAATGCTAAAAAATGCTCAACATTTTTGTAAGTTTCAAATGCGATTTTCGTGTTCGGAATTAAAATTCTTGAATCAATCTCATTCATTTTAAAGACTAATAACAGATAAGTGATTATAAGTAATTCATTTGAAGTAAATATATTAAACTTAATTAAAATTTCAAGAATATAACATAATCCTAATTTAGTATTCTAAACCATGTAACTATTAATTCTAAGATATGTTTGTTATTATTTTTTACTCATTTAATTCATGAAAAAATGTTTGTGTTTTTTTTAATCAATGACGGGGAAAGGGAAAATATTTTTTACTGGCGACTAGAATTTTTTGCTGGCTATCACATTTTATCAAATTTGTAAAGCCCTGGTCGCGACACAATTTTAAACACAAAACTCGTCAATACACTTTAAGATCCACTGCCTTAAAATATTGTTTATTATATTCAAGCAATTTTCCATGGTAGGAAGACGTTTAAGCTTTTGATTACGGGCACGAAATGACGACATTTTTTATATTCACTCATACCATAATTTTCAAAAATATTTCTTCTAGTAGATATCTCTTAAAATTATCCTAGTATGGCAGTGTATGGTAGAGATTATTTTTTATTAAGTGGTGCAAACATAATAATCTGTATGAACACTTTCCAAGAAAGAAACACTTTCTTAGATTCCCCTGATGATAACTGTTTGGAGCAGTTGAAAGCGCTCGAGTTTTAAACATCTTTTTAACATCTTTTGACGGTTTTTACGTTTAAAAAGCTTTTTGTATATTTGCATCTTTTTAGTAAAATAAATATTATTTATATATCTCATTTATAATATTCTTTATCTAAAAAAGAAACATGTTGCATTCCTGAGAGAATAACTAAAAAAATTCTTTCACTTACATATTGCAGGATATTGTGCACTGCTAGATTATCTACTAGCGTTTATACAAACTTTCCATTTTCAAAAGAAAATATTTAAAAGCTGATACTAAGTCTAATAGAAAAACAACAGACCTGGAAAGATTATATCAAGAAGAAACAATCCCAATAAATTTCGATAAAAGTAAAATTATTTTCCCCTGCAATCCATACTAACAGTCCATTATAAGAGAATTGTAACACTTAAAAATACAATATGTAACGGTGTAGCATCATTTAATTTACCGAAAATGTCGCTCGAGTTACTCCATGGTTACAAATATTGAAATAAACATCCAAGTAAAAAATAAAAACAAAGTGCGTAATTTTTACGTGAAATATTAAATGATTGCGTTTCAAATAACTTCGTAGATCGTGCATTTATAGAATATTTTTGTTTGTTTTAAATAATGGCTTAGATTGAGCTGAAACATGTGTCAACAGTCTAATAAAACCTATTTTACTGTTTATAACTTTTATATTCTACACCTTTTAGCAATTAAAAAGTAAAATATCTTATGCAAATGAAATGAAACATATCGGGTTGCCAGGTAGATAGTAAAATAATATTTATTAATTTAAGCACAGTATTTATATTTATATTTAAAGAATATTTATTAAAGATCCGCAGCTAAAAATCTAAGATAAAAACTAGTCACACAAATATAACTCCATAATATGAAAAAAAAAATTATAATTCCTTACAGTCTTCGTTGCAAAGTCTTCGAAGAAACCAATATAATACATTGGTGGAACTCATAAATTAACAGAGACAAAAAAATTGCGTGAAGTTTGCAAAACATTTTGAAATTTTTCTTTGAATCTAAGTTGTTTGGCAATAAAGTTGACTTGCAAAAGAAATAAATATAGTTTCAGAAAACTCTAAATTAGTTAAAGAAAAAAAAAAGAAATATATATAACTTTTTTTGTTGAGTAATACTAAAGAAAAGTGTCTGTATTTATTTTACTTTAGCTATAAAATTGTAAATGACGTTTTCGAAAAACAGACTGCTTCATATAAATTTAGTTAATTATTTTCTTTAAGAACGTTTCACAAATCTTTTAATTATATGATATTTATTTTTTAAAAAATCATTCTAATATTTTCTTTCACTTGTTCATCATTACTTTCCAGAAAGTGTTAATTTGTTGAGGAAAAAAGGTATGATATTGTTGTTTCTAAGCTAATTATAATTTTTAACTATAATTGGAACAGTGATTTAAAAAACTACATCAGTCTAAGATTTAAGATTTTTCAGGAATCAATAAAAACCGTGCTACAGAGAAATGTTAGATATGTTAATAAATGTACTGTGTTTACTACATTTCTTACATCTTTAAATATATATGTTGATAAATAGTTAATTATTCTATAAGAAATACGAAAAAAAAAAAACCTTTGATTTAAATTGTTTTTGCAGTCAATGTCTAGTGCCTGCAAATGATACAAAAAAGATATTAATCATAATTATATTGCGTATTTGACAAAATAAGCATAAATCAATGACGTCGGCATCAGCCTTAAACACTGGCGTAAATTCACATTCAACTTCACGCGCGATGTACACCATATATTTCTAAAATTCTAGAAATATATTTTAATTTTATGTAAGATTAATTTTATGCAGTACAAAATTATAATAACCCTTAACATAGGCATGCATATGTGAAAAGTCTGAAATATAAATTTATACCATGCATAGTTAAATTTGTAACATCCAATGATGTACAAAATAGAACAGCGCAAATAGTTTAGGATAACGTATTGACAGTTAGTGCATATGTGCCAATTATTACAGATTTTGAGTACTATAATTTTCCAGTAGTTAAATTCATCTTATTAAATAACCGGATACTGCGATTTATAGTGCGAACACTACACTCAGACAAAAATTGCAGTAAAATTACGGGCAGAGGCCGGCAGCAGAGATTCCAGTCATACCCCGTAAAAAAAAAGTCCATGCCCATCGTTTTGTGCAGCCCGTAATTTTACGGGGCAAAGTAATACAGCAATATAATGCACAGGATATAATGCACTTTAAAACACAATAACACTTTACTTACTGTTCCGTAGTCCCGCAATGGCGCGGACGGTAAAGCTCGGCTCTCGTAAGATCGCCGAAAGCCAAGCAGCATCGACCACGGTCAATGCTAGGGAGGGTGCATCGTCTATCCTCTCTCGTCTGCCTCTGCTGTGGGACCGTGTACGTTAATGGGAGCTGGTGCACATTAAATCTGTTCGTGGCTCCAAAGTCCTCCAAGTTCTGTACAAGCGCTACCTCTGGGGGTGCCAATCCAGATGCAGGTCTCTCACCTGGAATTGGTTCAAAATTAGGAGATCTGGGGGGATAGTGCAATAGACCTCTGGTCGCGGTGCTTTGGCTTTCGAGCCTCCCCCAGTAATACAGTAATACAGTAATACTGTTCCGTAGCATGTAGCACGTTAGGTAATCATCACAGAATCGCTGTTTTGGCGGGTTAAAATTTTCAAAACACGAGTAAAATGAAGGGTTACACCCTAGCGGAGGACAATGTATGGGGTCATACCGTATTTTTGCTAACATATGGGCTAGAGCTGTAAGAACATGTGGATTGCTCTTAATTTTCTGAGTAGCTCCTAATTTTCTAAGAGATAAGGAAACTTATTTAGTGGATCAGACCATTT
Source organism: Maratus michaelseni (assembly GCA_963931845.1). Classification (NCBI taxonomy): domain Eukaryota; kingdom Metazoa; phylum Arthropoda; class Arachnida; order Araneae; family Salticidae; genus Maratus; species Maratus michaelseni. The sequence continues at coordinate 104,464,252 of OZ007590.1, read as the reverse complement.
TTCATCATATAAGACTGTTACCCGTGAAAATTGAAGGGCGAAATCTCATAAATTTACAGTTTTTTCTGAGAGTGTACACTCTAATAAAAGCCGGTAGTTTTAACGGAAAATATCTGTCAGCTACAAGGGTTACTATTTATATTTCTGGGCTTGTAATGAAAAAACAAATATCTATGATCGACATTGGATTTATTGTTTTTCAAAGTATTCTCCATGAAGATCAATACACTTCCGCATGCGTTTCAACCAATTTTTGAAGCACTGTTTCCTCTCCGATGGAGGTAACTCCAAAACATGCGTTTTGAATGCATCAACCGCTTCTTCGGGTGTTGAAAATCGTTGTCCACGTAATTTATTTTTGATGTGTGGGAATATAAAAAAGTCATTGTGTGCCAAATCAGTTTTGTACGGCGGATGACCCATGAATTCGATGTTTTGGCTTTTCAGAAATTCTTTTGTTTGAGCCGATGTGTGAGAGCTCGCATTGTTATGATGAAGAATTATTCGCCTATTCTGCTTTTTTAAAATTTCTCCGAACACTTCTGGCAAACAAATGGTTGTGTTCCATTCAGAATTGACTGTCATGCGTTGCTCTATCGCCACTGTCGCCACGTGACCGGTAATGCTGAAGAAACAGGCAACCATTTGCTTCGATATGCTCCTTCCTAGAACAACTTCTGTTGGATTTGGTTCATCTTGGAAGACCCATTCAGTCGAATTCTGTTTTGTTTCTGACTCATCTGCATAGATCCATGATTCGTCACCTGTGTAGATGTTATACACAGTGATAAACCTTGAACGTATTTTTTCATCATTTCCTTGCACCAATCGACACGAGCCTTCTTTTGAGCGTTTGTCAGATTATGCGGGATCCAACGCGAACATTTTTTACTCCCAAATGTTCTTGTAATATCTTATTGATGCTTGTCATACTAATTTCCAAAGATCCTTCAATCTCACGGTATGTAACATGACGATCTTGCTTTATCAGTTCACGCAAAGCATCCATATTTTCTGGCACAACAACCAATTTTGAACGACGTTCAAGGAATGCGTCCTGGAGAATGCATCGACCATGATTGAATTCATTTTACCAGTTTTTTTACAGTGCTGTAGGATGGTGCTTTATCGCTGTATAAAGAATTAAGTTCATGGAAGCACTCGTCTTGACAATCCACGTCGAAAGTTGTGAAAAATAATCGCACGAAATCAATTCCATTTTTTTCACAAGATGATTTTTTCACTTTACTGTGAATAACACAAATCAAGTTAAAATGGCAAATTGTTCTGAAGAATTTAAAGTTTAAAATGTCAAACTTTCAATTGAAATCATCTGCGCTCGCCTAGTAACACTTCCTGTTGCCAAGGCCAAAAATATAAATAGCAACTCTCGTATGCTACCAGATTTTCCCTGTACTTTGTACAGATAAAATCTGTTAAATTGATACAGACTTTCCCTCTATGCAACAGAATTTCGCGGTAGTATAGACAGGAGAAAACCTGTTCTCTGGTTCAGAATTTCTTCGTAGTATACACAGGGGAGAACTGTTATTTTAATTTTTGATGAAACTAATCAGATTATGAATTTATTTTATTTTTTAATTTTTAATTTTTGTATTATCTGTTTACTTCTTAAAATTTAAAATGGCGTGAAGAATACAAATACTTTAAGATTATTTTCTGAAACAGTGGATATATATATCTTTTTTTAATTTAAAGTTTAATGTGTTCAACAATTTGATTTAATTAAATATTTATTATATGTATATATAATAAATATTTATTATAAATATAATATTTACATAAATAGTTTTCTTACAGGAACATTCGTATTCTTAAGATACAAACAGAAAATAAGATTCACCGTTAAAAGAAATACATAATCTGTTTAGTTTTCATTAAAAATTAAAATATTTCATCACTCTGCGAGTTTGTTGAATTATAGGATTATAAAATTTTGATTGTCGTTACATGACAGTAGTGACTGCAGCGAAATAAACAAATAATTTATAAATTAATTAGTTAAATATGTATAATGTACCCTGTTTTTATGAAATCATGAAATAATCATTTGTGATTTTTTTTTCTTAAAATGCTGACAAGTTTGCCCATAAATATGCTCAATTGTTTAAGTTTTATTAAACCCATCAAAATCTTAAGCAAGTTAAAAATTTCTGCATAATTTTATTTCGTAAAGATTAATCTCTTTTTAAGAATTGTCTAAACACAATTTATATAATTTCTGTGCAAAAATAGAAAAATACATTTCTATAGCACTAGTAAACAGTATTTTTACATGATCTAAATGTTGCATATTTTCTTTTTTTTTTTATTAAATTCTTTATTACATATTTTCATTTATACAGAAGGACAATAATTTTTCAGAATCATTTGCATCTTACCTTATATCTAACTTAATGCTCCATAATTTTATTATTACATTTATAACATTATTTACATTTTTCTCTTAATTTTTCTAAATCATTCTTTTTAAAATATAAGTATACATTTTCAAAATCTCTCATGTATATTATTATGTACATTTAAAATGTCAAATATTTAAATAGATTGATATAATCAAAATTAAATTATTTTAAAGTTCATAGAAGTAAAAGTTATGGAAGAAATTTAATATTAATAAATTCAAGAAATTTGTATAACACAAACTTAATAAATTAAGATTGCGCATACAAAATTATCTGCTGTTGAATAGAATATTAAATGAAAAATTATATAGTATCAAAGCTTAGGATACGTGAAAAAAAATAATTTAACTAATTCGAAAAATAAATGAATTGGTAACTTTACAATCGAAATTTTTGACGATTTTTTAAGTATATGAAGATTTTGAAATTGCGGAGAAATGAATAGTTAAGAATGTAAACAAATAACAACAAAATGTAATTCCGCAATTATTAGAATCAAAATACGTTTAAATAACTCGCACCAATTAAAAAGAACTAAAAATATAAAAATATGCTACTTATAATTAAAGATTAATGAAAACTGCAGAAGCATATTTTCAAATTTCAAGACAACTATCATTTTCTACAACGAAAGCCCCACCAGTGGCTGAGAGGTTGTGCTCTCGAAGCTGGTAGACGGGAGGTGCTGGGTTCGATCCCAATCGCGCCCGTCGGCCTAATCGTTCGGAGTTTTCATGGTTTTCTTCGAACCGTGGATTTATCCATGCGTAAATACGGGTTAGGTTCCCTTAGAAAGACCCCCACGAAGGGCACTCCCCCCGGGCCTATATCCCTAGCGTAGATAATTGGCCGTCAACAATCAACCCAACCCAACTCTACAACGAAAATATCTACGCAAATTTAATTATTTAAAGAGATTAAAACTTTAGGAAATAAAATGTATTTAAAAATAATGAAGTTAATTAAGATTAAAGTGGATTTAATAAAACAAAATAACAAACAACGTTTGTTCTGAAAACAGACTTCCCGAAGTGTCACCACGTAACGTGTTTTCCACAATATTCCACTTTTCCGTGAACATCGTTTCTGCTGCGGCAAACACGAGGTAAACAAATGAGTAAATATACTAATCGGACCTGGAGTAAAGATACGAAGATCGTAGACAAACAACTTTACCGGCAATATACGTTAAAAACCAAGAACCGTATGATTATAAAACTTTCCGCCAGAGGGCGAATACGATATCTGCTCTGGGTAACAGAGACAATTTGTATTTTACATTAAATGGAGACATTCTGTTAAAAGAACTGTAGAATATCTGTTAAAACAGCAGGTTTTTTTAGAGTGTGCCATGTGAAAATAGTGGCAATCAAAATCTGTAATATTTGGATCTATTCATTAAGAGAAATAGTTATATTCACAATCTGGATAGATCACATTTTGTTCTGTTTTTGACCGTTGGAATTTTGTTCAATTTTCTCATTAAGTGACGTTGTTTTTGCAAAAAAACGACATTTTTTTTTTTTTTTTTTTTTTTTTTTTTTTATCAACTAATAAATAAACCTACGTAAGTTTTTTCTGAAATAAGTGAGACTATATTCAGAGACACACTTGCAACGATAAAATGCTCTTCAAAATAAAGTGAACTTACGTATTTTTTGCAATCATTGATTCAATTAAATCGCAAATCAATTAAATCGTAATGATAATAATAATTTATGTATAAGGTAGTTATTTCAATCTTTTTGTTTATGTTTAGAAATGTACGTTGGTTCTCCCTTTTAAGCAAATTTTTCTTTTTGTAACAGACACCAAAAAATAATATATATTTTGTTTTCTGATTGTCATATACAGGGCTGCCAGATGGAACTTTTTGATTACCAGTATTTGATAAGAACGATTTTCGTTGCAGTTTTCTATAACATTTGTAAAAATCTAAAAGGAAGATTTTTCTGAGAAAAAAAGTGGTATTAAAAAAATTGATTATTTAGGAGTCCTGTATATAAAAATTATCAAAATACAACATTTGTGAAAATTCATACAATAATTTATTAGTAGAAATTTCGATCTTCAGGATTTCATATTGATATCCTTCTTTAAAAAAATAAACTGGACAAATAATTTGCATATGTTTTGTGTTACAGAATATTTTTGATTACCACATGGATAACTTATATGTCCATAACAAATTACAATTTTATATTTCACTCTTTTTAAACAACTTCAACAATGGAGTTTATAAAATTCCTACTTTATACTTTTTTCTATCATGAGAGACGGTAGTTTCTCGAGTGACGTAGCGTAAAACCGAAAACCGAAAGCCCAAAACCGAAGATTCCGTCACTCTCATATATAGGCTATCCAAAATCATAAGTAAAATTTATGTAAATGATTATTTTGCGTCATATTATCCACTTGCATACATTTCCCTTTGTTTGGATACTATGACGCAAAATAATCATTTACATAAATTTTACTGATGATTTTGGATAGCGTGGCACAAAACATAAATCAGTTTATTGAAATAAATACATTTCAATACATAATATAGGCTCAGTGAAAGTAATATATTTAACAGTGTATTGAAAAATTAAAAGTATTGTTTGTATGTGTAAATATACTTTAGAAGACAAACGAAAAATAATTTAAATAGAATTTTAAAACAATCCTACTAAATTCACGTCAAGTTGTCACTCAAATTTTGTTATTATTTCTTTTAAAACCCATATTTTGAATTCCTGAGAGATCTGGATGAAAAAGCATCAGCGAATAAATTATATATTTTTTCATGTTAAGATAATAATTGCACTTGTGAATATAAATAAAACTAAAAAAAAAAATGATGATTTTTTAAAATATTATTAACATTGCGTCACTCAAATTTGGGACCCATATTTAAAATTCTTAGAGCCAAAAGAAAGTGCTGCGTCACAACTTTTAACCCGTTAAGGGTTTTTGTACTGATATATGTATACACATAACTCTTGAACGAATGTTCCAATTTTCATGCATTTTTTATATTGCAAAGGTTGCTGTCTGCGTATGGTAATAATTTAATATCATTAGGATTTAAGAGTGATATGTTTGTCACTATGTATGTTTTTATTTATTTTTTATTTTATTTTTTATTTTATTTTTTTACTTTAGTAAAAAAAGAATAGTTTTAACGAAATTACAATATGATGTTACGGTAAACAGCCCAACTTTGCGTTTATAAAATGTTCGTCGTATTGTGTATAGATTATTTTACAGGAACATCTCAAAACTTTTAACATATTATCGTCTACTGCCCGAAAAACAAGTGATATTGATAAGAATGAGATTTAAAATGAATGTGGTTTACTTTCGTGTATCCGATCATATCACATGATTTTAACGGAACCCGACCCGAACTCAGCTTCGAGTCGGGTCTGCAACACTGTTTATGTTGTGGATTATTGACTCAAATTGTTTCGAGTTCGGGTTGATTGCGGCTTTCGCGTATAACCAGTTACGTTTTGATGACCAAAATTAACGTTTTTGATTTTGCTATATAATGTTAGGTCGGTTGGCATAGATTACGAAACTGCTAATCAGCTGTGTACGATTTTAACTGTAAACCATTCCGCTAGATGTCAGCACCAAACAACATTGAAAGAGACTATGCTTTGAATTCCAGACATTAACTAAATAAAAAGAAACATTCTATAAAAAACTATAAACTATTCAAAAACTCTAAGTCTTATTATGTTTAAAATATTCTGTTATTAATTTACTATATGATGTGTTATTAATTTTCTTTCATTCTTTTTTATTAGATTTTTTGTGAAAGTATGCGAGCCTGTTTCTTTTCTGCGGGACAGTCGTGTAAACATTCTATTTGATTCGGTTGTGTTATTCTGAACGTAAAAAGTCATATTCTGTTTTAGATTCTTAATTAAAAGTGTGTAGTAATTTTAATTCAATTCAAAGTCGTATTCTGTTATTAAAATGTGAAAAAAGATCAACTTCTCAAGTTTTACTCATTTTGAAATTATGCCTCAATACTTCCGATTTAATTCACACCATTATTCATAAAGAAAATTCTACTGGGCCTTTTAAAGAAAAATCTTCTGGTCTTCAAATCGAGCTTCGAAACAAGAATTGAAGTTTGATTAGTGAAATATGAGAATTATAGAATTGATTCATCAGAAATTCGATGATAATTCATCATTCATAATCCGTTACAATTATATTCGATGTACTTGGGGAAAATCGAAATTCAGGAATGGAATCTGGGCATGACACAAATCTCAAGGTACGTAGATATTCTTTTATTTATTTCTTGACTTATAAAATCTCAACTGTGCTAATTCTTGAATCTAAATATTTTACAAGCTGGAATAGTAGAGATGGATGGGGGATATTTCCATACAACTTTGTACAGCTTGCTACAATTTGAAATGGATGGCAACCTGATTAATAATGCGATTCCGATTCAGATGGGATATTTGGATGAAGACCTATCGCAATAATTAAAAGGAAGTAGTTTAAATCACTAGCTACTACAGATTTGAAAGCAGCATTTAGAATGAAAAGTTTATTACACATTTTTGATTCTCAGAATTATTAATCGTCTTAGTAAGTAAATTCATAATTTTTTCTTTGTTCAAATAAAACAGGCAATAACAAAAAAAAAAAAGATGAGAATGTTCTTCACACAAAAAAAAGAAGAAAGGAGTGCTGTAAATAACTTTTCTTTTTTTAATATAAATGTTCTGTAAGTGGATACAACGTGATATTCTAGCTTTCTTTCTAATTTGATTCAGCAACAAAATCTGTGATTTTAGCAGTTTCGAAGAAGTATTTTTCTCTGAAGAGGTCAAATGAATCTAGTTTTATATGAATGTTATTTCTTTAGTCGAACCGCACGTGACCTGTAATTGATATGATATAACTTAGCAACAATTAATAAAATCGTGTCCCTATGTCACATATTTCTAAAAATTCATTATATTCATGAAAAGACGATATTTTTTTTAATCTTCACAATATAAGAGATAAAAAAGTAAAGAAATATTAGAGAATGGCGCATCAACGTTTTCTTAACAAAAATATTTTAACTGAAGTAAAAATTGTCTCGACAGTTATTGTGCTTTTCACTTATTTTATTCCAATATCATTAACAAGCGTAAAAATATATATTAAGCTTATTTTCTAAAATGTTCCCTAAATAAAAATAAATTTATAAACATTCTGAGATTTCTACAGGTTTAATATTTTTACTTTTTTTTTTAAATAGCACCTACTAATCATTAAAAAAAACGTAAAATAGCACAAATAAAAATATATAAATGACAAACAGCTGTTTCGAAGCCCCTAAAGGTCCATCATCAGTGTCAAATTTAAAAGATTAAAAACCAATTAAAAAGCAGTGAATTTTGGGCACGTGAGGGAGACGCAAGCATATTTACATGGTTTGAGCTTTTAAATCGGTTTTAAATCTTTTAAAGTTGGCACTGATGATAGAGCTTTAGGAGCTTCAAAACAGCTGTTTGCCATTTATATATTTTTACTTGTGCTATTTTACGTTGTTCATTTATTTTTTGTAATATAACGGTACAAAGATAAATCCACCAACTTATACCTACTAAATATGCTCTGCGTTGCACGAGATAATCTTGCGTTTAGGAGATATTCTGAAAATATATTTTACATTTCTTCATTAATTTTTACCTCTTTCCCGAGATTTATCATTGTTGAAAATTTCATCTCTATAGTCCTGATACATTATGATATTCGTTTGTACAGCCGGCCAAAAAAAAAAAAAAAAAAAAAAGAAGAAGGAAAGAAAGAAAAGAAAAAAAAGAAAGAAAGAAGGGAAAGTAAAAGAAACACCACATACCCATTTTATTCACCAAATTTTCCCAAGAAAAAAACGGAAATAGATAGCTATACGATTGGAAATTAAATCAGATTTATGTTTAAAAAATACAACTTATGGGTTGATCTTCATACTGAAATTGTACCACAGTCTGATATTTACAATGTGAACACCTAATTTTAATATCATTTTCAGTATGAAAATTCATAAATATTTTTCTATTTTTAAATAAGAAAGACAATTAAAAGAAACGCAAAATTGCTCTCCTCATTTAACAGAAGAAAAAAAAAGTGACGAAAATAACTTTTCTTTTAAGAATACAAGAGGTTTATAAATGGTGATATTCTACCTTTCTTTCTAATTTGATTCAGAAGCAAAAATTGTACTTTTGGCAGTTTCGAAGTGAAGCGGTTTTGTGACTAAGTTTTATATGAATGTTACTTCTTTAATCAAACCGCAATATCAAATAAATGTGATAGATATCAGAGAAACACAATTAATAAAAACGTGTTCCTATTTCAGATATTTCTGAACAGTTGATGACTGTTCAGAAATTCATGAACAATTAATTTTTTAAGATGCACACAATATGTGACTAAATGTGAAGAAGAGAATGACAGATCGCAGTTATCTTTATTGGTAATCAAAAGATTTTTATCGGAAGTAAAATTTTTCTTAACAGTTATTACTTACCCATCATACGTAGTATAGGGTAAGTCTTGTAATCGTTTTGAAAATCGAAAAAAAATTTTTGACGGATTTACACGTTTCAGACACTGGAGATTCCGAAAAACATATTTTTAGAAAAAAATTTTTGCCGTCCGTCTGTGTGTCTGTGTGTGTGTCTGTGTGTCTGTAAACGCTCTATCTCCCGAAAAAATTGAGATAGAGACTTGCAATTTGGTATGTACTCAGTATGTAATAATGGGAAGAAGCCTATTTCATTTCAATAATCTCGATTAACCGGAACTATTTTTTTCGGACTCTCGAAATATTCGTTCTGATAAAAGGTATATAAAAATTTTCGAAATTGTTTATTTTGAGAAATGAATATAAAAGACAATAAAAAAACATAAATTTTGCATAAAGCATGAAGTCGATCGGATAATTAGTTGCCGAGATATTTGGAATCCTATTTTCCACACTCTTCGATTTTTTATGAACCTGTATTTCATCCAAATTTCACTTTAAAGATATATTTTAATTGGAAATTTGAAGCTTAATCAAATGCAATAAACCGCTAGTTAATAGGATTATTATTTTTGGAGTTATAAGGAAAAACCTCTTTCAAGCAATTCCGTAATCAAGCCTATAAATTTTTATGACGTCATCAAGCCACGATTTTATTTGAATTGCAATGCATTTTATAAGTACAGTGGGTGATCGGTTAACGAACTTAATCCGTTCCAAAACAAAGTTCGCTAACCGAATTGTTCGTTAACCGATCATAGATTTAGTATAGATTTGTATGAGATTTCAATTAATTCGTTCTTAAGAGCTAAATAATATATAAAAATTAATAATAAATTCTCCCTAAATTTATTTAAATGTAATAATAATAAAACACGCATTGCATATATACAGTGTTGTCCTTCCTTCAGTCATGCTGTTTTTGAGTTTGTGGGGCATTAAATATTTGACAAAAGCTTATTTTTTCTTTCTGGAGTTTTCAATTTTCCCATTTTAATAGGGCTAATATGCGTCCGTATTTAATACGGACAGATCACAGTTTCATGGCTTTGTCGATGTCGTTACGTACTTAAAATAAATCATATCAGTTTATTACTTTGATCTATCAAAAACTTCATTAGTTCTCTAAAAGATTGTGTTTACTGCATAGCCCGATAAAGCTCCAGTGGAGCCTTATAGCTTGTTAATAATTAAGGAACTAAATTTCAGTTAAAATAATTAACTTGCAATTAAAAATATTTCTTTGAAAAGGGACACAAAGTATAAAAATTAATGTTTTTGTATTCTTCATTCTAATCTGAGGGCCCTAAAATATAGGTCCTGAACCCCCAGGTGCCCTTGAATAAATTAGGCCATAAGTATACAACTGTTAAAATGTTCTCTAAGTCGATAATAGTAGATGCAATTAAATGCAAATCTGAAACTTCAGCATTGCTTCTTCTTGGCTTTGTTTTGTTAGGTGTTCGTTAACCGAACATGTGTTCGTTATCCGAACATAAAATTCTCTCGCGAAAGTGTTCGTTAACCGATCTGTTCGTAAACCGAACAGTTCGTTAACCGATCACCCACTGTACTAGTTTACACATTTTTATTTTAATATTTTACATTATGCATATCCATGATGGGTAAGTATTACGGTGGCCCCTAACGACTAGTTTTCTGTCCTTTCGTTTTTAGCTCACATGTTATCAGAGCCTGAGAGCTAATATGCACGCCGGTTCTCTTTGTACGTATGTACGTATGTATGTATGTACGTATGTATGTATGTACGTATGTGCGTATGTATGTATGTAACGCGATAACTCTTGATAGAAATATCCGTTTTGCTTCTAATATCGTTTATAGGTCCATTCTGATAAGGCGTCTCCCTAATTAGTTTTGGGGGTTCATTGGTTAAGTATAAAGTGGAGAACGGGTACTAATCCCACACACCCCTTAATTTAGATAAAGGGGTTATCCAATTTGCTTCAAACTTTGTTTATAGGTTAATTGTGATAAGGCGCTTCCCTGATTAGTCTTAGGGGTGCATTGGTTACGTATCAAGGGGGAAACGGGGTATTAATTCCCTCTTAATTTCGATAAATGTGTTTTTCATGCATAATTAGCCGATTTGCTTCAAATTTTGTATATAGGTTCATTGTGATGTGGCGCTTCCTTTATTAGATTTGGAGGCTCGTTGGTTAAGTATAAAGGAGGAAACGGGTGCTAATTCCCCTTTAATTTATTGTCAATTTCTTTATTTTTCGAGGAGCATTATTTTTTTAAAGAACAGTATAATATACAATTAGTATGAATAGCCTTTGAGCTCAATGCCATCAGTATAACTAGGTACGTTTCTTTTTATTATTCCACATCGTTGTCTAGCTCTAAAGGAAGCATGTCCATATTGTTTACCATCGACGGACAAATTAAGAATTATATCCAAAGCTGCAGGTCAAATTACAAAAACAAAAGAAAAAAAAAGATTATAATTTCACATTATAAAATTTGTACTTGCAAAATACAACCATGTTAAAGAAATATTCATGCAAAGTTTAAAAATTATTATTATTCATAGTACATTTTACAATATGTTTTCAAAGGAAAGTGATTATATTTTTCATCAACTAAATCTACAAAATTTAGTTGAATTTACTATGTTTCTAGTAATTTAAAAAAATTATTGTAAGTGCTTGTCTGCTAATCTTTATATATTTTTTTCTCTTTTAGTATTCTGTAAAGTTCAAGAAAATAGCAAAAGTATCTTATAATAATGCGCTACCGAACAGACCTAAAATACTACTAATTGCACATTATAGTGTGGAAAATTGGTTGCTACAAAGGATAAATAATTACAGAAACTTGAAAACCCCATATCTATACATTTTTTCCAATATGGAATCACACCGAATTTCGATTATTTTAATTATAAATTTGAGACAACGATTTCAGCATCACTCATTCGAGGTGGAATAAAAAGTTTAAATTTATTTTCACATTTCTTAAAATTCAAAATTCATTTTTGAATTCGTTTTTTAATATATGTAATTTTAATTCATACATTCTATAAAATTTAATTCGAATTTATAATTAAGTTCTAAAAATATTAAAATGTTGTATTGACATCAGAAATACACATCTGTAAATAATTTTTATAATTCTAGCATATCAGGAAGTGAGTAAAAAATCGATAACAAAATTCCACCTTTGTGAACATGAACCGAGTTAAGTTTTAAAAAAAGCGTGTAAAAGAAAAGAAAAGAAGAAAGAAACAGGGAAAAGAAAAAAAAGGGAAATGGGAACGTACTGATGTTTTGGTAAAAATATAACCTCTTTCAAATTTCTATTTAAATAAATATTCAAAATTACCTTTTATAGAAATTTCCAGAGTCAATATTTTTATTTTTCTCCATAAATCAATCGACCACTGGTTTTAAAGATACTGATTGCATGTTTATCTATCTCATATTCTAAGAAAAGTCAAGTGTTGTATTGTATTTTTTAAATGGTTTGTATTTTCCACAATAATTTGGAATAATTTTTATTAAACGAAAGTTAATTTAGAGAAAAATTTTCCCAATAAATCAATTGATCACTGGTTTCAAAGATACTGATTGCATTTATCGATCTCAAATTCTAAGAAAATAAAGTGTCGTTGTGTATATTTTAAATGGTTTGTTTAAAACAACATTCCTATTTTCCACAATCATTTGGGATAATTTTTATTAAACAAAAATTATTTTAAAGATAATTTTATTTCACAACGTGAACCACCTATTCTTATTACCAGTACCCAATTATCAGTTTTTTTTTTCATATTTGAATTCAGCTAAGTAATACTTATCGGTATAACTACAGTTTCGGTTTTTTATATGTAAATGTCTATGCACCGTATACAAAGCATCTTTATAAATTTATGTTTCAAAAACACTGTAAATGGTTATCAACTTGGGATTCTGTAACATAATTTACTATAAAATGAAACAGTTTCAATTACAAAAGGAAACATTAACGTTATTTAGAATAATACCCGATTTCGTAATACAAGTGTCTTAGAAAGGTTTGAAGTGTTCTACACAAATTTACTGTGGAGTGTATAACAGAATGACAGCTATGGAATAGTTTAATATGCCTGGAATGGAATATTTCTCGGACGTAATTAAATTTAATGATCGTTGACATACTATGAAATCTCGTTAAATAATATTTACTCCATTCCAGTGTTATTAAATGTTTAATATATGCTTTGTAATTGCATTAGTAACTGTAAAATAATAGGAATATACAAAATTAATTCATAGTAAGTTAATATTATTATTTAGTTTTCATATCACCTGAGCTATTGATGCATATAAACTCAAAAACCTATCGTTAATGATTAATGATATAAGTGTAAAAAATTAAGCCAAAAAAAAGAAAATACAATTTCTGAAAACTTCATGTAAAATATTGAGTTGAAAAATATGATGTTTAAAATTAGTAATTACTAGAAAATGACGTTACAATCGAACCCAGACACTCCGGAAATGAAATCAATGCTACTCGCCAGAGCTCCCAAATTTGCATTGATGGAATAATCAAGTAGTTAGGTATAATATGGACATTAACGCTAAATATATATATATTAGAAAATTAAAAAAACTATATATATAGTTGAAAAATTCCAAATTAAACTTAAAATATACCACGAAATTTAAACCCTAAAATGAAAATAAAAAAGTATAAACCAGAACATAACATATATAAATGAGAAAACTAATTGAAAAAAAAACATTATAATGTAACCACTGAAACTTAACCAAAAACAACAGAAGTAACTAAATAAAATATTAAATTAATGAACAAACCAACCCAGAAGACAGGCTGCGCGACTTGTGACACGCAAATGCAGAATTAAAACTGTTTGTATGCATGCAACGTTCCCCAAATTTACCTGTCGAGACCACAAACAGAATGGAAGGAAAACAATAACTAATCCAAATTAAACTAGTATAAATTAATTCAAAAACACTCGACACCTTCAACGGGGAAAAGCACACACAGTCCTCAAACTGTCTGTCTCAGTTCACTTCGATTACTGCATGTTCTTACGAAATCCAACGTCGTATTTCTGACCTAATTCCTTGGATATCCCTATCACAATGCAATCTCGCTAATTATTTCATCTGTCCATGTACCGATATTGGAGGTCAATCTAATTAAACGGATTAAACCGTTTATAAATATGTTTCTTAAAATTGAAATATCAACATTTGATTTAAAATGTAGCATTGCAGTCGTTGTAAAGTTAAAAATTTCTTTTTTATCGCATACGTTCGTAATAAGCTTTTTGTATTTTCAATTTTAAAATTAACATCTAAATAATTAACTTTTTGATTGCTGCTAGATGATGGTTTCAATTCCAGATTTTGAGGGTAGTAGTTAAAATCACAATTTGCTTTCATTGCATTCAACTCCAGTAGTAAAACATCGTTGATATATCTAAAATTGATTGAATTTTCATTTCAAATACTATTATTTTCATATATATTTAGATACATATCCGCCAAAATTTAACTGTAGCAACCCCTCATTGGAATTCCACGAATTTGCTTATAAAACCCATTGCCCTCATATAAGTGGTTATCCTAAACCATTAATTGAAATAAATTTTTAAAAACATTCAAGTCAATGTATTCATCACCATATTTATTATAAACCTCCAATAATTTCTTTTTTAAATCCCCAATATCTATATTGTTGGAGAGATCTGAAAAATTGTGTGAATAAATTCCTGTGATACTACTTTTAGACCTGTTAAATCTTACCAAAAGGTTGTAATTGTTATTTATTATGAATGTCGAATTTGCACATTTGATTTTTGAAAATAATGTCTGCAAAACCTTTAGGATTATCTTTTAGCATACACATTATAGGAATTATAACCACAAGAAATAAGCTTTATTGGACAGTTATGAAATTTGGGCACTAAAACCAAATAAGAAAAATTCAAATTCTTCTGTTTCGTTTTAATTTTCTTATACAATGCCTGAATTCTGTTTTCCACCTTTTAACCCTTTATCTACTGATGGTACTTATAAGTACCAATCACTTTAATACTTTATAGCACAACAACCATTACTTATATTCTGATGACACGTTTTAGAAACAGTCTTTTAACTCTACTTTTTTCATGATAAATGGCAGTAGTTGTTCTAGGCTGATGAATTCTGCGAGGAAGAAAACTATTTTCGAACGAAGATTGTGTTCTTTTGCTGCCATTTTGTACGGATTGCCGCTCTTATCTTTTCTTTGCTATAAATATATAATATCAAACCAAAGGTGAGTGTTGTATTTTTTAATTCATTCTGTATTCTCTTAGAATATTATTTGCCCAATCATTATAAGATAACTGATTATGTAATGTGATTAACGGTCGAATTATTCGGTGGTACTTATAAGTACCGATAGTACACCTAGTGTTGGAGAAAAACTTGTTTTCATTTTGTCCATGTAATTATCTATAGTATTTCTGTTTGTTATAATGTAATTATGAAAGTGTAGTGTAGCAATATGTTTTAGTATTTTTTATAGATTTCAATTATAGATTTGTTTTTTTAATTATTTATTTATTTATTTATTACTGACACTGTCAAGAGCATTTGAAAATGTTAGTATTGAATGTGAATTTGCTTTTGCATTCCGAATATATATATATATATATATATTTGTGCGTAAATGAAAAAGAATTGTTTTTATGATTATCATTAAATGTGAATTTATACCTTTATTGTGTAAAAAAGAAAATTATGTCAATTTGATAATTTCTTTGTTTTCTTATGAGTGTTTTTTGGTTATTTAGCATTTTTAAGAGGTTAATTTCATTAGAAATATCATCCGTAATTTTTTTCTATTATGAGGAAATTTATACATAGTGTACTGACGGTACTTTTAAGTACCACTTTAATTAATTAGTTCTAACAAATTAAATTTCGCACCGGGGAGTGTTTATTTCTTGTATATTCTTTAATTATCAATATGGCAGCTAAAGAAATATATTTATGAAGAAATTTTCAGTAGTTCATAATGCAGTAGATAAAGTTTAAACGTTAGATTTCATCAAATTATAGTTATTTGTTTTATAATAATTTTCACTTAATATTTTACTATATAGTATTTTGCAAATGATTGCATAATTAGTTCTTGCTTTGTCTACATATGTTATGAAATTATCTTCGATATTTCTTATTGCTTTTTTAGATTAATATATCTCTATTTAGATAAGCCCTCATAATTTTTAATATATTTATTATCGAGATCCTTTAACATATGGTATTAAAAACTATTAAATCATTTATTCCACAACTTGGAAGATACTCCAGCAGAGAAATAAACTGAATACATCCAGTAACAAATCACTAGATTCAAAAGATACTACACAATTTCACCAATCATTTTGTTTTCCTCTCACCGTGAATTTAACACGAAGATATTATCATCCTATGAAATAGTAGACTAATCCAAATACAACAGTACCAGATAAAGACATCTCTATTGACAAAGACAGCTCTAGATAAAATTGCCGAAATCCTACGATCTGTCTCTTTCTTTAACACTCCATTCTTTTGTCTAATCTTTCCTCATTGTTTGACTCTCATTGTGGTTTCGTTTTCCTAGATGAAGGCGATTCTCCATAAGCTGATATCATGCTGCCTATATCGACTTATGCAAAATTGTAAACCACCCACGTGTTTGCCGTGCTTCGAGACCATAGTACTGTATATAAGTTCTGAAAATAAATTCAGTTTAGTAAGATTTCTTACCAGTAGTGATTTCACATATAAGCGATTAGCTTAAGTTCAATCAGGTGTACATTTGTGGAGAATTCGATGATACAACAAAATGTTTCAAACTGCTAGGTTATTCATTGTAAAAGATGGTTGAAAGCCGTTTCAGTAGGGCGGAAAAGGCAATGTTTGTCATATATTTCTGGCATTAAAAACGCCTACAATTACGCAGTAAAAACACCCAAATATGCCTATTTATAGGTGTTTTGCTAATGAGTACATTAAGATGCATTGTAAGATCATGCATCTAAATATTACAGTATGACCATCAAAACTGTTTTCCAAAACAAAAATTGTAAAAACATTATATTTTCAAATTAGATTAAAGTATGATATATCCAGTCTACATTTCCATAAGTATTTTTCTTAAATTAGATTTTATTAAAAAATCAAAGATATACAACAATTATGATATAGCACAATCAATAGAAAATTGCAATTCTAAAATTTATGAGACTATGGGGGTTCAGAGCCACCTTGAAGAAATGTATCTTTGAAAATAATTACAAGAATGAACAGTTAAAGAGTTTATTAGAATACCATTGCATAAAACTGTTTTTAATGATATGTTGGTAATTTCTGGAAGATTCGAAGAATCTTATATGCTTACACACACACACAGATATATATACAGGGTCATTCATAATTCCCTCCGGGATTTCGAAAACGTTATAGTAAAAAAACGAAGACGAATATGAAAAAAAGAAACATATGAAATTATTCCGAAACTATTCAAGTTTTACTTACATACATTACAGGTGTTCTATGTGTGAACCCTTGGTCACACGGCATACATCCATGCGATAGTCCAGTTCCTGCCATACTCCGTTTCTTTAAATTTCCGGTACCACACATGAATTGTTTTGTCAGTTGGTCCCTGTTTTCGATATTTATTACGAAAGGCCCGTTGAACTGACACCACTGATTCAGATTTAAAGAAACGGAGTATGGTAGGAACTGGACTATCGCATGGATGTATGCCGTGTGACCAAGGGTTCACACATAGAACACCTGTAATGTATGTAAGTAAAACTTGAATAGTTTCGGAATAATTTCATATGTTTCTTTTTTTCATATTCGTCTTCGTTTTCTTACTATAACGTTTCGAATCCCCGGAGGGAATTATGAATGACCCTGTATATATATATATATATATATATATATATATATATATGTGTGTGTGTGTGTGTGTGTGTGTATATATTTATATTTATATATATACATTATTTAATAAGGTATAAAAATGTATGAAAGTTATGAGCACACGACCTTTATAAGTATTACAAAACGAAATGATTGTTTATGAAATATGACGAAATATAGGTGCAATAACAAGATTAAAAAATATATGAATGTAAACATGAACAAAATGAACAACACAATTCAAACTTCAAAAAAGAAATCTTCGGAAGGTGGAAAGAGCAAAAATATCAAAAATATTTGGAGTCTATCAGGTTTCGTATACGAAACCTGATAGACTCAAAATATTTTTGATATTTTTGTTTCTGCCACTTTCGAAGAGTTAGGGCCAGTTCCTTTATGAATTATGAATTGTGTTCTTCATTTTGTTCATATTTATATTCATATATTTTTACTTTATTTTATCTTTACAAGAAAAAAGTATTGGATTCATGAAAATTTTCGACTTCCGGTTTTCGACGGATTTTAGAAAGTCCTGAACACGATTTGACTGTTTTCCGAAAATGTCTGTCTATGAGTCTGTGACTCTCTCTGTGACTCTATCTGTCTGTATGTGACAAAATTTTTGTGGATCCTCTATCTCAAGAATTAATGCACAAAATTTAATGAAAATGTATATTCAGTTGTTAGTCCCTAATATCAATTGGTTCTGATTAGTTTTTTTGCAAAATGGTCCAAGAGGTGGAGCTGTTATGCTGTATTTTTCGCGTATTTCCGCAATAGCTCTATCTCAAGAACTAATGCATTTATTTTCATCAAACTTCACATTCAGTTAGACCTTCACATAAATAGACGCTGATTACGTTTCGGTGTAGATATCTCAACAGGTGGCGCTGCTATACTGTTTTTTCATAACTTTAACGATAGCTATATCTCAAGAGCTAATGCACGGAATTTCATCAAACTTCAGATTTTGTTTGACCTTGACAAAAATAGTTGCAGATTACGTTTTGGTCCAACTGGTATAATAGTCCAATCGGTGGAGCTGTTATGCTACTTTTTTCACTATTATCACGATAGCTATATCTCAAGAACTAATGCACGGATTTTCACCAAACTTCAGATTCAGTTAGACGTTGATATAAGCTGTTTTTGATTAGGTTTTCGTCTATATCTCCCAACAGGTGCAGCTTCTATTCTGCATTTTGCAGGATTTATACGATTTTAGCAATAGTCTTATCTCAAGAACTACTGCAGTAATTTAATAAAACTTTAGATTCAGCTTCACCTCAATATAAATTGGTGCTTATTCTTTTTAGTACATGCAAAACCCGTGTGATATAGAAGAATGTTTTGATCTTGGCACATCCGACTAGTTTTTCTTGGATTGTTTTTAAAATTTACATAAAAGTAATTTAGTTTATTTACTAAAATAAATATAATTAAGAGATAGTCAAAATATGAAAATCTATAATTTGCTTATATATTGCTTAATTCAAGCAATGTGCTGAATTATTACGGTAATGAGTATTTAATATTACATTTATCCCATAGAATTAATCGGAATAGGCGATAGCATGGTAGATATGGTGTCTGCGATGACATGTATTCAATGGATACCACTAATAATCACAGAGCGGAATTAATATTAATTTCAGTATTACATAATGGATTTTGACACTAGCTCCAGATTATTATCATCAAATTTAGAATTATTCCATGTTTAAAGTGTAATAACGTATCCCATTTCACCTGATTATCTAAGAAAAGACATTATTCTTAACTATAAGGATAACGTACTATATTGAAAATTTGCACGTATTAATAAAATGTATATGTACAATATAAAGAAAGACTTTGAATACATTAGAAATACTTTATATGTAATATGGTTTTCTGACAAATATTTCACATTGTTTTCCATGGTTATAAAAACATGGACATTTTTCTACTCTTGTCAATGAAATAAAAAAAAATTTTAAATACAAGGGGTTTTACGAAAAATAAAGATACAATGTCCCATACTCATTCAAAAAACTTTTAATTGATAAAATGTCTATTACAAATTACTTACTGGTATATCCCTTATTTTCTACATAGCTGTCGTAATTGTCCAAGTATTTGTTAAGTCTGGGTACAACCTTTGGTATCCCGCAGTCACATTCTACCGCCTGTTGTCGAAACCACATTTCAACTTTGATCTCATCATCGTCCTGGAAGCTTTTTCCTGGAAGATGTTTCTTTAGGTAAGGGAATAAGTGATCGTCTCTGGGTGCAAGGTCCGGGCTCTAAGGTGGATGATTCTTCATGAACATTGGTCCAACCTCCAGAGAAAGCACAACACCATTTTGTTACATTTTGCCGATTCGTAATGTTACCATAGACGGAAGCAATGTCTTTGTGAATATCCGCTGGACACTCATTTTTTTCATGATGAAAACGTATGATGGAACATATTTCACATCTAGCGGGATTCTGAATTGACGCAGCCATTATAAACACGTGTTGCACGAAACAGCCTCGCCTTACAAATAACGAATGAATGCGAGGGAAAGGTAAAAGATTCAAGGTTACAATATGTGTTGCCAACGCGCTCATTAAAATTGTTCTTTCCTGCTGTCTGAGATCGATCTTTACTTTTCGTAAACACCTTGTACATTTATTTCACATACATGTTTCCTTTTAGAAAGAAAACTGAAAATGCACTGGAAATAAACAGATTTCCCCTTTTCAATCTTGTCGATAATTGGTTGCATAACGGTTTCATTCTTTTTTTAACATTGTTGTAATTGAAGTAAAAAAAAAAAATTAAAAACTTTTGTTCAAATTTCTTATAAGATGCTTTTGTGTTTTGACTTACTATAAGAGATTTAACTCTTTTTACATAATGTAATATCAGGGGCTAAGAATTATATATTGACATTGTGAAGCAGAGTGACTTTTAAATTTGAATATGCATATAGAAAAATTCATTGAAAAATTACAAAGCTCGGTGAATCATTTAACAGCTGATTCAGTTAAATAGCATAAAAGTATTTGCTTACAGGGTAAGAGGAAACAAATGTCATTAACGTTCATTGCATATAATGAAAATAAGATTTTTAAAAAAAAATATTATTGGATGATATTAATCCTATAAATTATTGACAATTTTTAAATCATTCTTTACTGATGTTAATTAGGTTAAATGGATCTAGATAGATAAAATCAGGTCTTAAATAAAGGATTGTGCAGTGAATCAAATCGATTTTAGTACGGATTGCGTTTCTTAAGTACCCTAAATAATATATACATAAAGCGTGTTACTTCTTTATAATTCTTTTCCCATGCATTCTCTGACGAATAATTTCATACAACTGATAAATACTCTCATTATCTGTATTTTTTTAATACTGTGGCTTTTTTATATCAGCGCTGTTTTTAATCATAAAGAATTTAAAAACAAATAATAAACTTTTTAATAAAAATAAAATCCGACTTCAGAAACTGCTACAAAATAATACATACGATTTGAAATGGCTATATTGCTACAGAAACAGTTGCGTGCGTGGCTTTTTCCGAATTTGGTCCACTTACATGGACAGTTACAAATTATTTATTAAAACTGCAGTTTTGTCAATTGTACTCAACATACGCTAGTTACTTGATTTTATATTACATTCTATTAGCGTACAAATTCTTCCACCGTAAAAATATTTTTCTTCAAATAAAGCGAGTGTACCACAGAGATCTTGGGTGAATTTAAACAATTTACAATTTTTAGTTTTAGTGTTTTCTTACTTATTGTTTACGTCATAAAAGTTTTTAACGGTTAAGACATTGCTTTTTGGTTTTTCCTACAAAAAACCTAGAAACAAAAACCGTATAAAGAGGAAACAAAATCACCCGGTAGCGGCTTTCTCGCCAAACAGCGCTACGACACTTGATGAAAATCGTTAAAAATGAAATATTTTAAAGTTTTTTTTTTTCAAATTTTTATACACTTGTTAGTGAAAATTTTACAATCTCATGTTCTTAACCTGCTTTGTAAGCTTTGCAAAGTATGTAATAGTTACGAGAGCAGATAGATAGTTCATTTAATATTTAGGCTTCCTCAAAAAAATCGTAGCAAAAGAGAAAGACCGTAGCCGTAATATATCATAGAGAAAAAAAGAGCGATCTTTCGCAGATACCCCATGAAAACCTGTTTTAAGTAAAATTACTCTTTAAAATACTGTTTAGACATTAGTAAAAAAAACAAATTCCGCCACAGAAAAACAAATATGAACACTGTAATTGAATTAAAGAACTGATTTATTGAATTGATAGGAATAGATTGCGAATCAATAGTTGTATTGATAGAATAGGTCAATTAAACCTGTACTGAACCATAAATTTTACTTAATAAAATATATTAAATATATGCCGACATAAATAAGTTGCATATTAATAATTAAAATTTATGATTGAAAATATGTTTAAATGAGATGTTCTTGCTTCACGAAATAAACACGGGAGCGAGTGTTTGTACATATAACCAGTTTTTGATATATAACAGTGATCTGTTTGTATTAAGATTTATGGATAAAATAAACTATGTAAATGCTTAAAGCTATGCAAACAAGCAAAACATCATTTACCAGTAATGTGAAAGTAAACGACTCTGTAGTAAAACACTAATAACCTCCAATTTGAAGACTGATATTTTTCAAAATAACAGAGGGTGAGAAAAAAGTTTCATTTGGTAAATTGGTGGGTTGTCTTTGCAAAAATCTTTAGTATTAAGACACTTTTGGGTATGCGGAAAAATGCATTCTCCTGCTTGGCGATAAGTTTAGGTTTTAGGAAAATATTAATGACAAAATTGTGGTACTCACATATTTTAGGAATTTCCATGAGAGCAGAGTAGATCGTTCCAAAATTACATTATGGGAGTAAGTAGCCTCAGATTTTGTGTAAAACACATGGCATCAAATTTGGTGAAGAAAATTAGCGACTACGAGAGAATCATATTGTAAAGTATTTTTGAGGAATTCAAACAGACGTGAAAGCCTCTTACGAGCTGAGACAAGTCACCCGATGACACTTTTAAGCTAATGTTAAAGCTATTGTAGCATTCTTTTCAAATTTGTCTTTTATATTTCAACACATTTACATGATGTTTGTGCACAGGATAGCTGAAGTCAATTTCTAAGTGTTTTTTTCTTTTTTTTTTTATTTCTTGAGGTCACTTACTATTTCGGATCATATTTCGAAAGTTAAACTTCTTTCAAATACAAATAAATATCTGCAACCAAAATCGAAAAAGGAAAAAAATGACATGATTATAGATTCACCTCAGCTATCTTATGAAAAAAATCAGTTAAAAATATTCAAAAGCAAACGAGAAATTTAAAAAAAACGTTCTCATAGGATTCACATTGTCTTGGGATTTTTGCCGTGCGAATAGCATATGCTTTTATGTAGCATCAAAAAACAGGTCTTTCAACGCAAATTCTTAAAATAAAAAGTAAAAAATTAAATACAGAGAGTTGTTTTGATATTAGACTATAAAGTGCGTAAAAAATCATCTGCTAAATATTAAAATGATTGCTATAAAAACTGTAAAAAAAAAAAAAAACAGTACACCTTCACTTCTAACTATTGTTAATATGTTATTTAATGGATCGTTTGTTCAAGAAAAATCTAGTACAACCTAACTTATCTTGATACACTCAACTGGTGATGCCTAATCATAATAAAAAAAAATGCCTAATGGTATTCTGGTGCTGAACAAGAAACATTACGACACGCCTTTACAATTTAATGCCGCATTATCGCTTTATGGACGATCAAAGGACAAGTCAACTATTGATGAATTACACAATCTTGCAATATCGGTGTCATCAAATCGGACATCACAAATACCATTATGTTTGTGCCATGTAGTTATTGATGATTTGTTACGAAATGTTCCGGGCTTATCTGCCATTTCATTGAATTGGTTTGGGACAGGTATACTGAGAACAGATAAAAAAGCAGATTTCGTCTGCAACCTGGATCTCGCACTCACCGACATCTAATTCCAGAAAAAAAATTACAGCGCAACTTGCCTGACTCTTTTGTCAGAAATATAACAGAACTTTTTAATTCTTCTGGCGCGTTTTACTCTGTATAATTTTAACTAATTTCATACTATAAAAGACGTCGATACACAAATTTTCTCATCTGAAAACCAAGCTACATCAATAGATGGTGATTCATAGAAAACAAATGGAAGAAGCTGGTAGTCAGCTAATCTTGTATAAGTGGTGCAGGATACGATCCATCATGATATCGGAAGCGTCCTTCTTTTTTCTAAGAATAGGGACGTTCTCGTATCATTAACATCTTTATTTTATAGCCTAAAAGCATTGGGATTGAAAGGGATCTGCATTCGGTATGAATCCAACCGAAACCGAAGATATTTGCTCATTCAGCATTTATCAGAATTAATGCGAGAAAAAGTGTCATGCCCTATATGGATATGACGCTTTGATATCTATATGGATCCACGCTTTGTAGCTTGTCCCTAATGGAACCTTGTGTCATTAAACCTCATACAATCAACCACTCAACAACCACTCTTTGCTAATGGCTGTAATATAGTCTGAGTTTTCAATGACAAAGGGAATTTCTCTGCATGGGTTACGTGTAAGGGTTATTAAGAAGTAACCAGAGCATTCACTATCATTTGTAGTTACGCTAGCTGCGTCCTGAAATAAGCCAGCTTTTAGAATAGTGGTCATTCTGTATGGGGGGTGAATCAGTGTGGATCACTTGGATTTCAGACTGTTAAGGATTAGCGCTAACGTCACATTGAGATCAAAGTGAAACCACCAATAAGATTTGCTTCTGCATCTCATGCACCAGTATTACACTTTTAGCCATATACGACGCTGGGCACACATGCGGTGAGGCTGACAGCGTCATTACTCATATAATATCCTCACATCATTGGAGCTAGACAAAGCAAGAGTAATTTTGGATTCCACAGTGGTTTACACAGCCAGCAGTTTTAGAACCCTGCAGAGAACGAAATGTAGATGTAAAGGATGTATGTCAAGTAATTATTTCTGTAAAGAAAAACGGTATTCCAAGATCACTGATGAGCGCAAATTACAAAGGAAAATATCAAAATTCATAAAAATATAAAGTAATTGTATTTTTTATTTTATTTTAATTTTTTGAAAGAATTTGTAACTTTACATTACCATTTTGTGTAATCATACACTATATTGCCAAAGGTGACCGGTCACTTGCGATTTTAGACGTTTTGCTAACTATCTAGAAAAATACATTAGGAATTAACCTGAAACTGCAGGTGTGTAAACAGTATAGTGTAGGTTATATATTTCCGCAAAGATTTTTTCACGAAACCTCATAGGGGACTGTCAATATATTGAAAAAGAACGAATATCTTTTGGATAACCCTGTAAAAACTAATGTAGCAAAGGCGTTCAAACTCGAGATTATTAATAAGTGGCTTATTGTAATATACTGTGTTCATTTTTATGAGGATAGCATGTATACTCGTAGAGAAATTAAGGTTTTCATAAAAACAGTCCCAAATTTCGCCTAGTTTTTTGCTTATAATTTGCAGAGTTCTTAATATAAAAAAAAGTTCTTTTCAGAAAATAAGACAAACAACATTGTACATAATACTCTACAATCAGAATTAAGAAATAATTGGATGAAAAATGAGCAGGTTTACTAAAACATGTTTCACTGCGCATGCGCGAATGAAATCAAAATAGAATATGCATAATGTATTAGCTAAGTATGTAGAGCAACTTTTGTGAAAGTCTCAAAATCATAGCTTGAAAATTCTGAAAATTATAGTCGATAAAATAAGCTTGAAATCCGTTGTTCCCAAAAGGAAGCAAAAATATAAGGGTTTGTATCCAAATATAGTAGTACGTGCAATATTGTGTACGCTATCTTGGCACTAATCAACAGATATTTGATACAACTCCTCATCTTTTTGCTTCTTTTTGGGAACAACGGATTTCGAGCTTATTCTATCGACGATAATTTTCAGAATTTTCAAGCTATGATTTTCAGGCTTTGACAAAAGTTGCTCTATATACTTAGCTAATACATTATGCATATTATATTTTGATTGCATTCGCGCAAGCGCAGTGAAACATTTTTTAGTAAACCTGCTCATTTTTCATCCAATTTTTATTATTTTTAAATTCAGATTGCAGAGTATTATGTACAATGTTTTTTGTCATATTTTCTGAAATGAACTTTTTTTTATATTAAGAACTCTGCAAATTATAAGCAAAAAACTAGGCGAAATTTGGGACTGTTTTTATAAAAACCTTAATTTCTCTACTAGTATACATGCTATCCTCATAAAAATGAACACAGTACATTACAATAAGACACTTATTAATAATCTTGAGTTTGAACGCTTTTTCTACTTTAGGTTTTACAGGGTTATCCAAAAGATATTCGTTAGTTTTCAATTTGTTGACAGTCCCCTATGGGGTTTCGTGAAAAAGTCTTCATTGAAATATATAACCTATACTATACTGTTTACACAACTGCAGTTTCAGGTTAATTCCTCATGTATTTTTTTAGATAGTTAACTAAACGTCTAAAATCGCAAGTGACCGGTCACCTTTGGCAATATAGTGTATAATGAAATTAAATTATTACGCTTTCTTTTGATGTTTGATGTTTACTTTAACATTATGTTCATGTCCTACGATTTAAAGAATATTTAAATGATACCATACGCAATACAATTTGAACGTTTTTTGGAAATGTTTGGACGCATGATACCATTTTGAAAAATAGCTATCATCTTGAATTTTAAGAAAAAATTGTAATTCGTCCCGTTCCTAAATTGCGCTCTTAGGTTCCAACTACAACTGTTCAAAACGTCATTCTTTGTTCAAAATTGCAGTATATTAACCAAATTTATCGCGTACCGCTTGAACTATTTCAAAGTTTCAGGCTTATCAGGTTACCTGGGTTCTTAGTTTTATGTATACATTAAGGGAAAATTGCGCTACTTTTTTTCCACAGACCTTTCTAAAGGTGAAAATCTAGAATATCTAATAAAATATTGTACCATCACAGAGTTTTTGTTAGCTTGAAGTACTTTTTATATATATTTAAAAATTTTGAATGCTAATTATGGAATGCTAATAAAGGATTTTTTTTTTTTGTAAAAACTATTTTTACTTTCATACTTATTCAAAGAATATCGTTTCCTTAAGTGGTTTTTTTAAAACTATTTGTAACATTTCTTCCAATTGTGCGATTTTTTTCGATATACAGGAAATCATTACTTAATAAATAAAACTCTAATTATTAAGAAGTGTAACAAAAATCCGTTAAAAAGGAATATTACTAAAAAACTTAATTTGTTCAGGAACGATGTAGTGAGATCTTAGCAGTGAAAATAATGTTTAAGCACCGAAAAATGAACTTTGAAAATTGCTTCCCTGGAGATAACACTTAATGAGAATCCTCACTAAGAGAATTAATTCTTTTGAAAAATGTACGAACAATTAAACCGAGAAACGAAAAAAAAATTAATTACTCGAAATTAAGAGCACTTAGCAGTTTCCAGTGCATTTAATTGCAGCTAATATATTATATAAAATCGTGAAAAAAAAGTTAATTATAAACATTTTTAAGCTGATATGACACTTTTTATTTGAGTACAAAAATAAATATTTTAATATAAGTTGATACAGAACTCTTATTTTAAAAATTAATTTATTTATTAAACAATTAGCTGACCCCCACCCGGCATTGCCCGGGCCCGTGATAATAAATTAAAAAAGAAACATCATGTTTTTATTATTTTATATCTTTAACCAGATTTTGTATGAAATTATATTTTAAAATGAAAAATTCGCGAAAAATATTGATATTTAGTGATAAAAGAGGTCCTTTTCTTGTTTTTTCGCGTAGGCTTGTTTCATAGTTTTAAAATAAAAAATTATTTTTGTCCGAACTCTTTGAAATCTTTATTGGTGATAAATAAAACGGTTTTACAGCCCGTGTAAAAATTTCGTGGAAACATATTCTTATCTTTTTATAAAAGAAATGTTTTCTTCTTGGTTTTTTGTTTGTCTGTTTGTTTTCGCTGCGGCTCCTTTAACATAGCAATAAAAAAAAATCCCATCTTCCAAACTCTCTGACATTTCAATCCGTTATAAATATAACTGTATTCGAGATCGCTTTAAAAATTTGCGAAAAAATATGCATATTTAGTAGTGGAAACATGAGTTCCTAAAAAAAAGCTTTAGCTTTCAATCTCAGAGCAAAAATATATTAGAAGGTCTATGCTTTCAATGCAATGGTGACTCCATCCGTTTTCAAACAACCCTTTTCAATCCCCCTAGGTTAAACAGATGAGGGATAATCCATAAGGTTTCCCATTTCTGAGGGGAGAAGTTTTCAAAAAACGTTGATGCATGCGAAAAGAGACAATATTCATGTGGAAAATTCGACAGAATGTGCTTTTCGTTTTAAATATATAGATAGCTCTAGACATAGTATTTTAATTATTTTACTAAATTAATATTGCATACCCATTAAACGAACAATTAATGATTGACTCAAGATTTTTGATTAGGAATTCTGATTAGTTATAAATACTATTGACGATATTGCAGCGGAAGATTACATTTTGTACATTTTCATAATCAGTTAACTATAAATTCTAAGATATGCGTGGATATAATTTACCTTAATAATTGAATGAATAAGATTAAGTATTATATGATGTAGCACTTGTGCCTAATATCCGACACCTCAAATTACAAAATACATATATAATATTTGGCGCTATGTTATTCATTCTCATCCATTCATATATGCAGTATTAAATAGGAAAATATAATATAACAATATGTCTTATACACTGTGAACGCAATATTATATGTACTGTACGTAATTTGTATCATCCATTATGTTTATATTGGTTAATTGCGTTATGTCAATTTTCAAGCTGTCGAAAATTTAAAGATGTATAGAGAACCGTTCTAAATTTACCCGTGTTCAAATGCATAACACTTTCTTTGACAACTAAATATCATTACCGCAGCCAACGAAAGAAACATCCTGTCTATTGCATTAGTCTCCTTCAAGTAGATACCTTTCGAATTACTTGCAAACATGGCAAAAGTTAAGAAAAAATGATAGAAGACGCTATAACTACTGCTCAAACAATGCACTTTATGATGCACGTGACGTCACACCCGAAACCTGCCAGTATTTTGGTCAGTTATTCTAGCCACTACACCGCCAGAATGCCAGTATACGCATCCGCAAATACCGCCAGCAGAGAGCCAGGGATGAAATCGCCGAGTCACAATTGGTCGATTGTCACCACTAAATATTAATAGTATTCTTTACCTTATTTAATGACATAATTTCAGAGATTAATGAAAGTGGAAATTATTATTATAATTTAGTGGCGACAATCGGTCCATTATGGAGCAACGCTTTCAACCCTGGTTTATTCTCGACACATTTTGCATGTCTAAAATTTAACTGACATTTTGCAAATTTATCAAATGTCCTCGGATACAGAACAACATTTTGAATTTATATTACAGTATATTAAGTATCTTCAGCTAGAACAATAAACTTTTTGCGGTATTTTTAACAAATAAACAATAATAACACATACTCCATAGAGGGCTATGCTAACTTTAAAAAATGAATATCGCCAGTGGCCGAATTTTAGTCTTGATCTCATGTCACGTGCATAAAGTCCATTTGTTATGTCAGAACGTTTCAGTTCATTGTTATTTCTTATAGTGTCTATCTCGCATTCTCTGGTTAATAAAAAAAATCGTGTTCAATGTATTTTTATCAGCAGGAAAAATATTCAAATGTTCTGTCATGTATAAATTAAATTGCACATTTTAAACATGAACATAGGACACAAACTTTAAAAACATAATCTGCCAGAGAATTTTGAATTTATTGATCAGAAACTTGAATCCATTGGTAACATTTTGAGTGTGAAATTGTAAAATGTTTGGATGTGAAAAGGTAAGATTAAAAGGTAATTTGAATATGATTAATATAAATCATATTAATCATATTAATAATGAGGAGTCTAAAGTAAAACAAAAAATATCATTTCCCACCACTAAACACAAACAATAATTTTCTGTGGAAATGCCTTTATCATACGCAGTATATTATCATATTTTATAATATGAGTAAATCTTGTGTGTTTGTCTGTGTGTGTATGCAAATTTTATATTAAAAGCGGCTCTAATGATTTTAACGAAATTTCGAATACTGCCGTTTTCGGGCACGAGAAGACCATTGGACTAGTTCACATGCTCGAGAAAATTCGATTAATGGGACATTTTCGTCACTGTGGGCCAAGGTCAAGCTAATTGTATAACAAAAGGGGCTCACTCAAACGATTATGACTAAATTTTGTATCCTACCGTTCTCGATAACGAGAAGACCATTTGGCTGGATCACATATTCAAGAAAATTTGATTAGTCGGTCACTTTTTGGTCAGTACCCGTCAAGCTATTTTTATCTAAAAATCGACGCTAATGCGTATGACTAAATTTTGTATCCTGCCGTATTGGATTATGAGACGACCGTTGGGTTGGATCACATATTCGAGAAAATTCAATTAGGGGATCCTTTTTGGTTCACTATGGGTCAAGCTAATTTTATTTACAAAATGGCTTAAATAATTTAAACTAAATTTTGTATCCTACCGTTTTCGGGCATGAGAAGATCATTGGACTAGGTCACATGAACGAGAAAAATTGATTAGTGGGTAATTTTGGTTCACGACTAGTCAGGGTCAAGCTAATATTATATAATAAAACGGCTGAAACGATTTTGAATAATTTTTTTATCTTAACGTTTTCGGACACGATAGGACCATTGAACTAAGTCACATACTTGAGCAAATTTTATTGGTGGGTAATTTTGAGGTACTATGGGCCAAGGTCAAGCTAATTATATCCAAAACCGGCTTAAACGATTTTGACTACATTTTGTATTTAACCGTTCTGGATAACGAGAAAACCATTTGGCTGGATCACATGTTCAAGAAAATTTGATTACTCGGACACTTTTGGGTAAATACCGGTCAAGCTTATGTTATCTAAAAATCGACTTGACTAAATTTTATATTCTGCCATTTTCGGGCACGAGAAGGCCATTATGCTAGATCACATGTTCGAAAAAATTCGATTAGTGGGTTACGTTTGGGTCACTGCGGGTCAAGCTAATTTTATCTGAAAAACGGCTTTAATGATTTTGACTAAATTTTGTATCCTGCCGTTTTGGATTACGAGACGAACATTTGGTTGGATCACATGTTCGAGAAAATTCGATTAGTAGATCGTTTTTGTGTCACTATGGGTCAAGCGAATTTTATTTACAAAACGGCTCAACCGATTTAAACTAAATTTTATATCCTGCCGTTTTCGGGCTTGAGAAGATCATTGGACTAGGTCACATGAACGACAAAATTTGATTATTGGGTCATTTTGGGTCACTACTAATGAGGGTCAAACTAATTTATATAAAAACGGTTGAAACGATTTTGAATATATATATATATATATATATATATATATATATATATATATATATATATATATATTACCGTTTTCGGGCACGAGAGGACCATTGGACTAGGTCACATATTCGAGCAAATTCTATTGATGGGTCATTTCCGGTCGCTATGGGCCAAGGTCAAGCTTATTATATAAAAAAATGGCTCAAACGATTCTGACTAAATTTTGTATTCTACCTTTTTTTCGGGCACTAGAAGAGCATTGCGCTAGATCACATGTTCAAGAAAATTTGATTAGTGGGTCATTTTTATGTGACTGCGGGTCAAACTAATTTTATCTGAAAACGGCTCGAACGGTTCTGACAAATTTTGTATCCTACCGTTCTGGATAACGAGAAGACCATTTGGCTGGGTCACATGTTCGAGAAAATTCAATTAATGTGTCAGCGCGGGGTCAGTGCGGGTCAAGCTAAGTTTATCTAAAAAAACAGCTCTAACGATTTTGACTAAATTTTGTATCCTTCCGTTCTGGGTAGCGAGAAGAATGGGCTAGGTCACATGGTTGAGAAAATTTGATTAGTGGGTTATTTTGAGGTCACTACGGGTCAATGAATTTCAAGTGAATGCATGAACGTTGAAACAGTTATTAAATTGTTTAACAATTTGCAGTAAACAAAGTTGCAAAATTGGGAACATTTTGCCAAATATCGCCAAATTTGGCGAAATGTTGGCGACATTGGCAAGATTTAGCGGGAAAATCGACTTTCATGATTAGCAATGCCAAAACGCATACTTGTCGCTAAATGTGTGCATTTGCGCCAAATTTTGCTGACATTTAGCGAAAAACTTAGCATTCTAATCTAAAGGAACCAACAATCTAAAGGAATTTTCTAGAAATTATCAGTTTTAGCCGAGATACATGATTCAACGCACCAATGTCCATAGAACTTTCTTGAAAGAAGAATTCAACCATGCGATGTAGCGGTTGTACCTTTTCAAAGTTTTGCCACACTTAACGAAAGAATTCTGCGTAAACGGAAGGCATTTACTTAAGATTATTTATTATCTATCAATACCACCATGCAAAAAATGCATCATGTGTGATCTATGTTTAAGACACGTTATTTAATTACTGATGCAAATAAAAAAAAAATAAAACGTGATAAAAACCGATTTTCAATGGAATATGTTGTGTATTAAATACTTTTTTGAATAACAAATGCAATATGGCACATTGTCGTATAACGTATTACATATATCTTCTAAGAAATATCCTAATGCGTCGATTGAATAATTTCCTATGAAAACTGAGACTTATATTCAAAATATTTTCATGTAACTGATTATATCAATTATGATTATATTAATGTTCGTCTATCAGATATCCCTATGCCCTTTTTTCGGACACCTTACCAGAACGTCGAGGAAAGAAAAAAAACTTCTATCGCGAAAAATTTAATATTAAAATCTAATAAGTTTAATGCACCGATAAGCGGTAAGGGTTTGGCTCGAGGCTCAGAAGACTGCGGACGACCGCTGCGGCTTCGAGCTCAATGTTCCTATATATCCCCGAAGGATTAAAACGTTGAGTGAAGCTTGCCCAACCCGGAATCAAACTCTGGTGTCAAAAGTGGTCAGATGTGTACCACTGTGCTACGCCACTCTGCTTCCAAGATGTAATTCATTTATCAAAAAATGAAAACAATTGTTCGTTTACAAATGACTGCAATAATTATGCCTGTAAGTATCCTGCTTTTGTTTTTAGAAATGTGTTAGAAAATTATGATGAAGATTTATATTTATTTAATTCTTACCAAAAATAAATAAATAAATAAAAATATAGTACCACAATTTGATGACTTTTAAAAATATTTTTGACATAAGTAATAGCATCGAAATCACCATTCATTTTTAAACCAGAATCTGATTCTCAATTAAATGTTTATTCTGTGAAAAAAGCTTCCTTTATTTAAATAAAGTGTGTGAACTCAATGTTTAATGGCTTTTATGGCTTTTTACGGATTTTCGTCATATGCATTAATTCCATAATGCTGTAAGGAACGATGACATGTTTTAGTAACAAGCAGAAAATCATTCATTCATAATCGGAAAGCATAAATTATATGATGATGCAATCCGCATACATTGCATGATGTTATGAAAAATAACTAAGTTTTAAATAACTTAAAGTGGTACGGGCACAACGTTTTATTTATTTATTTATTATAAATATTGTGTTCTCATTTTTTGCGCCAAATGTATATTTATAGATAGGTATGTATTAATTTTTAAATATAAATTATTTAGAACAAAATATTAAGAATAGTAAATTTTAGCTAAGTTTAAAATTTGATTTAACGTCTGAAAAACAAAACTCTTTTTGCATATGTTTTTAATTTCTGAATGCAGAAAAAATATAAATTACATTTTATCCTTAAATATTTCTTATATTAATATTATACCTTCCTTCTACTTTCTATTATTATTTTATACTAAACTCGGAGGCTCTGCCTAGTACAAACTACGCTCTCCAACCCCTATTCAGACTCCACGATCTCTAAAAATTAGCTAATTTGTTTTGTTTTTTTAAGAAAAAGAAATAACTGCAAATGTTGAAGTTCAATAGACATTTGAAAATAAATTAAAAACCATTCGAAATGCTTTCAATTGACTAAAATATTATTGTCACGTAATATCATTGCCATATGAGTTAAAATCTCGTAAGTGTGAATTTCCCTTGCTCATTTTATGTTGATATATGATTTTTAAGGGTCTCATATTATACTCAATTTCAATTTTTAATAATAACTGATATTATTGCTGAATAATAATTAGTAGATGGTCATAAACTTTATTGAAAAATAGATATGATACGACAGTTTTTATTAGACAAAACACAAATTGTAAGGGGACAGTAGTGACATTTTTTGTAATTTTGCCAATTTAAACGTAAAAAAGAACATTTTTGGAATATTTTATGCACTATTTTCAAAATAATATCAAACCTACAATTACATGGTTATATATTAATTAATCTATATGAATCAATAGTTAATTTAACAATGGGAATCTATAGTTAATAAATTTACGCTTCCCCTTTCCCCAATCTTTTAAATCCAGAAAAACATTTTTATGAACAAACTGTAAGCAATGGCGAGTTTTTCAGAACAACATATACTGGAAACAATACTCAAAATCACTGCCTACTGCCATCTGGTGAAATATGAGGAAATTCGTAAACCGGGACAGTATAGTGACCAAAAACGTGAGGGACATAACTTTAAATCCAGCAAAAACAAATATTATTCATTTCACTCGAATGAAAATTATATTGTAGTGCTGCATGAGATTCATATTTATAATGAATCAATTGGATTTCAAATTTTTTTATTAATTATTATTTGTTGATGTATATTTTATGGGTTGAAGACAGAGGGGAGTATCGACTTTTGAGATAAAAAAACACACACACACACATTTTCACAGAAAAAAGTAACATAATATTTTATACTAATCACAGAGAAACATTTTAAATTTAAATGAGAATTTATATTGCAAACACATGCCGACAGATATACTAGGTGCTGATAAATCACACTTATGATATTTTCCACTTCTGCCTAGCGAAAAACAAAAGAAAAGTTCTGGG
This sequence comes from Maratus michaelseni, assembly GCA_963931845.1. NCBI lineage: Eukaryota > Metazoa > Arthropoda > Arachnida > Araneae > Salticidae > Maratus > Maratus michaelseni. The sequence continues at coordinate 104,429,165 of OZ007590.1, read as the reverse complement.
AAAATGAACTACGTACAGACAAGTTTGTGGAATTTCCACCATGTAAAACAATCGTAATAAAATGTTACAGTTTTCTGAACGTTTCATTTTAAATACGAGGACATTTTAACCAGCGGAAGCTTCAAAGGCAATCATCTAAAAATGCAAATGGACGTGATCTGCTGAATACGGCAAAACTTTCAAATAGGAAATTCATAATGTTCAAAATAAATATATTTATTTCAAGAAATATTTTCTGTTGCTCAATTTATTTTCAGTCATAAGTAACCACGTTTTAAAAGAGGTTTTTCACTCTTATCTATAAATGCACGAATTTCAAATATATATTACAATATATATAGTAATGTTTGTCGAAGTGAGACTTGTTTGTATGCATGTTTGTTAATTTCCTTTTTGTTCTTTTAAAACCAATAGTGATTTACATATTTGTGCTTTCAAGTGAAATATACTGAACATATTTCTTTTATCTTTCTGATTGCTGTTGTCCATATTTGGAAATTATGTGAAGTTACCTAGCAACAATGAGGATATTTTAAACACCTCGCTGTGGTTAAAATTGTTGTGAAAAAAATCCTTAAATGTACTGAAAAGGCTTGAAATACTTTAGAGATATCATACGTGTAGGCGATTTCCCTTGTAAGCAGTCTTAATGCTGGTACTTTGGGACAAGGTTTTTTTTTATGTAAAGCCACTTATTTAAACAGAACATTTCTCGACAAACTAATTAATAAATTGATGTATAAAGGAACAATGAAATAATAATTTCCATTTACTGTGTAGAATATTTCCGAATATAAAATTATTTATTTAATTTATCGTCAAAATAATTTGAAAAATTAAAGTATGGTAATTTTTTATGCATGCAGCAGAGAAAAATTTCATTATAACATAAACATATGGCTCTAAAATAAATAAATAAGCCATTTAACTGAAAATTAATTTACAAATAAGTATATTTGTGGATTCAAATCGACTTAAATACGGGGATATCTAGAAAATTACAAATGGGAATTTTAATAATCCATACGCTTATAATAAAATAGCAAGGGACTTTTTGAAAACCGTCAGGTGGAACATTAAGAGTTTATTTCCAATATCGAAGTTTATTTTTGCACCAAAAAATCGTTCAAATAAGTGAGGAGATTAATTCGCAAAATATGTTGCGAACAGTATGCTATAGACAACTGAACCTTTAACCGAATAATGCTGTGGTTTCGTAACGATCATACAATAACCTGGCATGCTAAACGAGTCTTTTTGAATATGATTAACCTTTAAAGACACGGACAGTATGTACAGGAACGTAAAGACATAAGGACACGGGTGGTACACTTCATACGCAGTCGGCTTATAAAGACCAAATGACAGCTTTTAACGAGAACATTCTATAGTGCAATATACAGTAGTAGTATAAAAGTAATAAACATCAAATTGTTAAAAAAAACATTAATTGTATTAGAATTAATCACGTAATTCCCTTGGTATTCTCAACTGTTTTTTCACTAACTGGAGCACAAAATAAGCCGTCCGTATCTGTGAAAATTAATCACTAGGCAAGTAGACATACGCATACGAGTCTAGAATTTCGAGAAGTTCGATTTGATCACCCACTATACATTCGAACAAATAATTTTTTTTTTTTTTTTTTTTTTAATTTCACTATCATTTTTGAGGGATGAAAGTTAATAAATCTACGTAAATGCAATCAATATTTTTCAAGAAATGTTTAAATACTCTTTTGCGTTATTTTCTAACAGCACCAAAGAACAATAAATGAAAGAAATAATAAGCGAACAATAAATATTTTACATTCAAATTGTTTTAGCCTATTGAAAATATTGGTGCTATTTTGAAAAATATTTTTAAGAAACTTAATTGTTATTTATTTTTATGCCTATTTATTGAATGAAATGATGCAAAATGTTAATTATTTATTTAATTTACATTTTTATTTTCATCTGAGTATTAAAACTAAGTCTAAATTTACCTAAATTTATTCTGTGTTTAATTCAATTTGTTTAAAATTTGCATTCTGTGTAAATGGTGTAGTTTTTTAAAAAATATGTCAATGACATTAAAATTTGAAAACTGATGTAATACATAAATTTTGATAATAATTTTGCAACAAAATGGAAAATGGAAAAAAAAAATTAACATGTTTTTACATTGTAGCTGTCTTTCGTCCATTCGAAAAAGGCTAAAAGTAACGTCACTATATATGTAGATTATTATATATTTTTTATATTGTAAAAAATATATTTATTGATTTGTACATTGGCCAAAATCTCATAAGTGTGCTTTTTGGCTTCTGATTTTTAAAAGTCTTCTATTATGCTCAATTTGAATTTTTAATAACCTCTGATATATTCCGAAATAATAATTGAAGATGGACTCAAACGTTATTGAAAAACAAATGACAGTTTTTATCAGACAAAACTCAAATTGAAAGGGACAGTAGTGACAAGAACAGTTTCATATTTTAAAATTTTGCCACTTTACTTAACAAAGAACATTTTTGAAATGTTGTGTGCACTATTTTCAAAGGCATATCAAACTTACGATTAAAAAATACTAGATATCGGTTTATCTATAAATACCAATTTTTAAATTAACAATAGGGCAGTAGTGTCGGCTAATAAAGATAATCTTACTTTTCCCCATTCTTTTAAATCCAGAAAATGTTCTTTATGAACAAACAGAAAGCAATGGCGCCTTTTCAAGAAAAACAAGTACTTCCCTACTGCAATTAATACTGAAAATGACAGCATACTACGATCTGGCGGAAATATGGGGAAATTCATACACGGGGGATAGTAGTCAGAAAAAAAGTTAGGAACACAACTTTAAGACCAACAGAAACAGATACTACGCATTTTACTTGTATACAAATTGTATTAATATGCTCCATGAGATTTATATTTATAATAAATATGCTGTTTTTTCAAAATTTTGTAATAATTATTGTTTGTTGTTGGTTTTAATAAACTATACATTCGAACAAATGTATATTTTTTATTCCGAATTCCCACAAGTTGCGATAAACCGTCGTCTCGTTATGAATAATGAAAATTTTGGAATTGGAAGTGTATTCACGTATCCAGCGTTTACTGGAGTTCCATTACCTGCGATCTTTTCTGTTGAGCTGATTAAAATATCAGACCAGATGCTTTGATCAATAAGGTTAACTGGATGAACTATGCCCTCCAGATTCGACCGGGATAACTCAGTGGTAGAGCGTGGCGGCTTCAGCCAAGCGATCCCAGGTTCGAATCCTGGCCCGGACATTTTTCGTCCAGTTGGAAATTTACAACTTGTATGATTACTTTACCAATTTGAAATAATTGTGTTAAAAAATAATCCAGTGTAAGACCGCTTTAGTTGTTCTCCATTATTCCCGAATCATCTTCTCAATAAATAAAATATCATTTAAATCGAAAATTAGTTAATCTGTGCGAGATCGTATTGACATGTTTGAGATTTTTTGCCGTTATTTCATGAATTTTTATTTAACTGCAATTTTTAATCAAACAATGTGTTTTAACGAAAGGTGAGTGTACTATGTAGAAAGCATATTCAGAAGCCTGTTATATTTTATGATAACTTATTTATCGTTGTAAGTTTTCTATGTGCATAGATAAAGAATGTTGACATTTGAAATATATAATAATAAAGATTAATATAGTATATGAAGGTACCAGTTACATCAGCGAATCTTTTGTAGAACAGATAGAATAAATTTTGACTTCTAAGCATTTAAATCAGTCAACTAATACAATCCAAGACAGTAAGGAGTATCATTACGTGATTTTTTTATAATACCTATTGTATTGGAATGTCAGCAAATTATCTTTCGGCACGAGTGTAATTCTTTATGAAGATCACTTTTCATTCCATGAACAATAGAGCTATTGTGAACGTCACAGATTTTCCTACGGTTTTGAAATGGTTTGTTAGGCTCTATGATACCGGAATATGTAAAAAAATATGAATAGATTTTTTATTTTATTTTTTATTTATTTTTTATTTTTTTACTCTTAATATATATATTTTTTAGATTTTCTACTATCAACAGAAAAAGCCTTTTTATTTGAAAAATATTAATTGTATATTCGTATAAAGTTTTGTAATACATTAAAAGGGATATTTTTGTACTAGTCGCATGTCAGGACTTAAGTAATCAAAAATGATTTCACTAATTACAGCAGCGATTCTGAAAATTTCAAGGTGTTAAGTGCAATTTCATGTCTGTTAAATTTGTATTTTATTTATATTATTTTATTATTTTATTTATATTTTTACGAAGTTTTAATGCCCTGACACTCTAAAAACGACATTTTCAAAACTGAGCAAAAAATACTCAAATCTGAGTATCTCGCATAGTTAAAATGGCTCCGAATCAAAATTACTCAAGTTTGAAAGATGTACATACTCATTTCTGAAAAACATGTACACACTCAAGAATAAAACATCATGTGCTCATATTTGAGTATGTCCATCTTTCAAAAATGAGTATAAACTGACTTCTATGTGCTCAGTTTTGAGTATTTCCATGTTTCAAAAATGAGTTTTAACTGATTCTAATAATTTTTGAGTATGTCCATGTTTCAACCATGAGTATGAACTGACCTCAATGGGCTCAGTTTTGAAGGTGTCCATGTTTCGATATTCTGAGTATTTCTCGTATTTTAGAATTGAAAACATTGGGTCGTTATATTTCAAACAAAAAATTCATAACAAAATGAAAACATCGATTTACTCAGTTTTTAAAGTGTAATTTTTCTCAGTGTATGGAATATTAGCCGAAAAGAAACACTGGCCTTTTTATATTAAGTCCAAACGTATTAATCTTTCGTAATAGGGCTTTTAGCGACACAGATATATTAAAAAGATTGCATAAAGATTGTTTTAAGAACCATGAAAAATCAGTAAATTGCGATAACAAATTACAAACAAAATTGCATTTGAAAGAACATAGTTCTTCATATTCGACGGTGTAAAAATTAAGATTGTGTGCTGTTAAAAAAAAGAAACGAAAAATAGCAGTAAAAGCGAAATTTATTGGTCAGGAGTTGCCACCGTCAAGATGACGTCAGCGTTACTCAAGGAAATTGTTCTTGTTTTATAACATAGATTTGGACTTAAAGGGTGTATATGTAAAAACGAATTTCTCCCAACGGAGAAATAACTTTTTTAGGTGCGCTCGTAATTATATAAATATGTAACACCTACAGTCGTCGTCTAGTCCGTCTGTCTGTCTGTCCACATATAACAGCGCAAAAAACTACCCAACCGAATGGTTTGAAATTTAATATATATAATCGTTGCAGAATTTTGTCGAGAGTTATTTCAAATTTTATGAAAATCGAATCAAAACTTAAAAATATATTAATAAAAGTTTTCTTTATTCTATTAAATCTTATACGCAATCTATATGATAAAAGCGCAAGTCATGTGACTGAGAAAAACAAATACGGGCTAACCACATCTTTTTCCATATGCCAAGCGGCCATTTTTATTCCAAATTATTTTTTCGAATAAAATTGCATAAAAGTTACATTTTTAGAAAGATCGTTCAAAAAAATAGTTTGTTTGAGAGATGAGTTACATTCAAAATTGAATAGATTCTGAGATAACTTCAGTGAAAAATAGATTTAACAGCTGAATATCTCCATCCATTAAAGTAAATAAACAAAATATTCATTCATCGTGAGTCATAGAAATATTAACAATGGGGGTAATCATTCGCAATTTAAGATTTCCATGGTGAATTTACAGCTCTGTCTGGTGTCGAAAATACAATATTCGCATCTGTAAACATGGCATACGTAATAAGAAAAGAAAACAGCATCCTCATTTCGTTCATAGCAGACGATATAATTAATTTCACCGAAATAATAACGATGATTTTTTATATTGTAAAACTAGTTATAGCACAAGACGAACGCACCTCATTTGTCCCGTTTAACGTACAAAATGAAATAATTAAGTAAATGTTGGATATAGAGGCAAATATCTGAACTTGGATATCGTCATTTAATTTAGAAATAATATAAATACTAACATTCAGTAACATGTTCCTCTAGAAATTTTAATGAACATATTTTCATCTGGTTGTCTAATAATAAAGGATGTTCTGTAGCTGTCAGTCATTTTATATGTATGTAAGAATGATTAGACATGTTTCTAATATTACAAAAAAATGATATACACTGTTAAAATTTTGAAGCAAACTCTCCAGTCATTTGACCGTTTTTATTGAAAACGGTTGTATAACCATAATTTAGCAATATTCTGACCAAATTATTTACCATATTATGGTCAGAATAGTGTTTAATTATGTAAACCTTTTTCGTAAAAACGGTCAAATGACTAGAATTTTTAAATGACGCAGATTTTTCAGAGTGTAACAACGAACGAAAATATAATATAGCATCTTCCAAGTTATCCACGATACCAAAGAACGTTCCTTTATATGTACCAATACCAAAAATCAATAAAATTTCAATTTTTAAATAAGCAATAATGAAATTAAAGTTTCTTTTGCGTCCACAAATTTTCAGAAACATTTCCAAGTAGTTTTTTGCATTGTATTAATCAATTTTCTCCACCCGGAATATAGGTTTTTTTATGCTAAAAAATCTAAAGTAAACATTTTCATGTTCAAAAATATGTTCAAAAGACAAACATGCTATATTAACAGCGTATAATGAACGTTAGTTTGTTACTCCTAAATTTAGAAATTATATTGTGCACCTGAAACTTTTTACTGGAAAATTGGCAAACATGCTGTATTAACAGCATTAACATTAACATCAAAATTGATATAATTTTGTTACTCTTGCATGTATAAATTCAGTCACGCAGCTGAATATGTTTACTTGAGAATTGGTAGAATCCAAAAAACAGATATTACTGGTTGGGAAAGATGATTAATGAACTGTAAAAACCACTTACAAAGTTTTAGAAAATTAAGAATAGCAAAAGAAAATAATAACTGAATAATAGCAAAAGAAGTTTTAATAAATGCTTCATGATGTTTTCTGAGGTTTGTAAAGCTAAAGGAACGCTTTTTGGAATCGTGAGCAACTCTAAGGTGATTAGCTATATATTTTCATTCGGAGTTATATTATATTTTTACAGTTTAAGAAGCATTTGTCTTTTTTCAAAGTGTAGAGATTCAACTGGTTAACCCATTAAGATAAATGAGATATTAAAATGGCATGATGTAATGGGATATGTAATGTCAGACAAAAAGCTAAGAGGTGATTTTTTTAAAATTTAAAATCCCTGCAAAATGCGATAAACCCAACGGTTTATCGCTATAAATAATGCTCGTTATAAATAATGAAAATTTTGCAATAATTGAATACATAAATAAAAAAATATTGACAATGCGAGTGACTTTATTCTAATTTTTCAAGGCTATTATGATTTGAGAGGAGTTTTTTTGTATAAGATTAACCAATTACTTCAGAGAAAGTATTTCTACTTTGTAATAAAAAAAAGTACGTTGAAAGATTAAAGTATGCGTAACAAATAATACATATTTGATTTTTTAAAGCAATTTGAAAATGTAATGTTCATAAAGTTACCGTCTATCACAGAACACGAGGCATGCAAGCATTTTTTTTATTGTTGTTGTTGTTACATATATCAAACAAAAGGCTAACATATATTAAAATAGCCTAATTAAAATAATAGATAAATATACACTGCTATACGTGAATAGTAAAACATATATTAAACTATTATATATTAGTAATAAATAACCATACATTTTTCGGAGCTACAAAGCGCTGTATTTGTAGATTTGTATGCTAATACCTAAATCAGCATAACATAAATGTTTTAAACGCAAACTAAAATAAAAAATTAATTAGAAAAACACAAAATAAAGGAAATTTTGTTTTTCTGCATAGTATATTTTTTAAATGTTTCCATTGCAAAGAATGCATTACATTAAGGAGTAGTTGAAACGTATTTGCTTTTTTGGATACTGAGGAGAAAATACATACTTAAAAGTAATAATGTATCATTTTGTGTTATTATTATTGTTACTAGCCGCCACTGGCGACCGGTTTGGTCTCCCTTAAATGTATGTTAAACATTGCAACACGTTACATTTATTCATAATTTAATTTTCCCTTAATCCTTCGCCAAATCGGAAGATTCTAATCGACAAATCATGAACTTTTGCGATCAATTTCGCTTATTTTTTGGACACAGGTGTCACATACGCACGTTGGCGCGATTTTTCCCCTCGCCAATTTGGCGAAAACTTTGTTATGGAAATTGATGTTTATTTACTTTTATTTTTTTTTAATTCTATAAATTATTTTTGATATGTATATCAATATTTATTTACATTAAACTATCATTTATTTATTTTTATTTCCTTTTTTAATTATGAGTATTTTTGTTAGCTGGGAGCAGATGATAAATCGCCAAATATTGTTCCCATCACCATCATTCATACTACATTAATTTAATTTTAACTTATAAACCTGTCACTCATTTCATTTAAAATACTTAACTTTAATCTAAAATGCTTGTATTACATAAATTTAAAATACTTCACATTTTTCATTTAAAATAGAAAATAAATAAATAAAAAAGAAATAATATCATAAATCAAAACATTTGATTTCAAAATCAAAGTATCGTTTCTAATTTGTACACGCGATAAATAAAAGCTGTATTAGCGATTTTGAAAATGCTAAAAATCGTAAAAATCTGATTCATTAAATATCATTACATGAGTTCAATTTACGTCAAGAAAATGTTCGGAAGGAAGTTGAGTTATATAGCACATAATTATGGTAAACTTTGATTGTCTCACTGGTGCGATTTTTTTTTTTTTTTTTTTTTTTTTTTTTTTTTTTTTTGACGCGAGGCAGCGGTCCAAAAATTCATTCGAGGAGAACTTGCTTTGCGAATGATTACCTCCATGATTTAATATTTTAAATGTTCACGACGAATCAATCTTTTTTTTGTTCACTTTCATGAATAGATAATTTGAACTGCGAACTTAATTTCGACTGAAGTTATTGCAGAATATACATAATTGAACGTAAGTCATCTCTTAAATATTAATTTATGTTAAACGATCTTTCTTAAAATGTAACTTTTATGCAATTTTATTCGAAAAAATAATTTTGAATAAAAATGGCCGCCTGGCATATGAAAAAATGAAACGGCCATCCCGGAACTGTTGATGACAGTCACATGACTTACGCTTTTATTTTAGAAGATTATTATTATTTACGAACAGTTAATTTGTGAAATTTCTGCATTAAGATAGTTCCTCCTTGAACAGAAGTTTTTTAACCCCGGACTGCTAGAAAATAATGTTACATATTTCAAAAGTTTATCTTAGTGAAAATAAAACCTCTTCTTCATTTTTATTTTGAAATTAAATAAAATTAAATATAAAAAAGTGATATGTTGCATGTTGCTTCATATTCCTTTTCTGACCGCAGTTATCAAATATTTGAATTAAAAATATTAAATGATTTTATTTTTTTTATTTTTACTTTTTTCAGTTTTCAGTTTTTTTAAAGAACTTATTACATTTCATACTTAATTTTTTTCTGTCACAAAAACTTTATTATACACATTATTAGTTTCTGTCTCAAAAGCCTTGTGTATTTGTAGAAATAATTCTATATTTTACAATAGGTAAACTTTCTGTAATAAATCACATACGGGTAAAACATTTTCTTCTTAATTTTTTTTTCAATATAATAAAAAGAAAATCATTTATAAATATATCACTACATTATAAGCAGATATTGTCAGATTCTTTAACATTCAACTAAAATTAAACCCCTCATTTTTTAAATCTATGCTAAAATCTAAGGATTAAACTTGAAATTAAAACGAAAATGAATTACTCATCATGATTAAAAACTACTGCCTTGTCATATCACTAATTTCAGTGCTAAAAACAGTGATGTAATGTAATTTTTTTTATGCTGAGTTTTTGTCTTGTGTGTTTCTTTGCCTTTTACTACACCTTTGTGATTAAAGTATTCCGGGAGTAAAACGATTTTAATGTAAAACTACTTTATATATTAAAACACATTTTACTTCTTTAATTTTGTTTAGTTTTTCTTGTTAGTTTATTATTAAAAATCATTACAATACATTTATCATTTGTTTCTGTCACAAAAAACGCATGACATACATCATTTGTTTCTGTCACACAAACCTTGTGTATTTGTACAAATAAATCCATATTTTGCAATAGGTAAACTTTCTGTGACGTCAAGTACGTGTAAAAGATTTTCTTGTTTCTTATTTTTTTTTTTTCAAGATAATATAAAAAAATCATTTGTAAATTTGTCACTACATTATAAGAATATAATGTCAAATTCTTAACATTCAACTAAAATAAAGCACCACATTTTTTAAATCTAAGCTAGAATCTCGAGATTAATGTTGAAATTATAGCGAAAATGAATTACTAACCATGATTAAAAACTTTAAAATTAAAAACTACAGCCTTGTCATATCATTAGTTTCACCCTCTAAGCGTGTGGAACGTAATATCCCGTTCACTAGGCTCCAGGTTTCACTGCAATATATGCAATGTTTAAAATAATATAATTCTATAGATTTAATGAATTTTCAAAACATTGAAGAATGATTAATACTCTCAAGGGTTACATTCATATTTGTAATTAAGTTTTATTTATAATGCTGACAGAATCATATTTTTTTAGCATTTAAAATAAAATGCAGAGAAAACAACATTACAATTTTACCCTTTTTCAAAACATTCAGAGGGTTCAATGCCAAAGAGAGTGATGTAATATAAAAAAAAATATGCGGAATTTTTATCTTGTGTGTTTTGTTGTCTTTTAATACATCTTTGTGATATTTTTTTTCCGGAAATAAAACGATTTTAATGTAAAACTTTACATATTAAATCATATTTTAATTTTTTTAATTTTGTTTAGTTTTTCGTTTAAATTTATTAAAGAACTTATTACATTACAAATATCATTTGTTTCTGTCACAAAAAACTCACTACATACATCGTTTGTTTCTGCCAAACAAACCTTGTGTATTTGTAGAAATAATTCTATATCTTAAAATAGGTAAACTTTTTGTAACGTCAAATACGAGTAAAAATATTTGTTTCTTTTCTTTTTTCAAGATAATATAAAAAAATCATTTGTAAATTTAGCACTACATTATAGAAGATAATGTCAAATTCTTTAATATTCAACTAAAATAAAGCACCTCATTTTTGAAATCTAAGCTAAAATCTCAACGTTAATGTTGAAATTAAAGCGAAAATGAATTACTTACCATGATTAAAAACTACTGTCTTGTCATATCATTAGTTTCAATGCTAAAGACAGTGATGTAATATAACATTTTTTTTATACTGAATTTTTGTCTTGTATGTTTGTTTGTCTTTTAATACATCTTTGTGTTTAAAATATTCTGGGAGTAAAATGATTTTAGCGTAAAACTTTACATATTAAAACACATTTTAATTTTTATAATTTTGTTCAGCTTTTCTTTTTTACATTTATTCTCCTGCTCTCTCCCTCCACTAGAGCATTTCTAACTGATCATGATCCCTTTAAGGTCTATCTCGTTAAGTTTAAAAGACCCCTTCCTCCTCTGTTCAATGCGGTGATGTCGCTCTTGCCTCTCATGTGAACTGTGCCTCTCATGTGAACTGTTCTTCCAGATGGTTGGCTATTTTATCGGGCCCGACTTTTCTCTCAAAGCTTAAAAACGTCTTTAACTTTCTAAGTGACCTTTCTTTATTAATTCATCACCTAACAAGGGGTTCAGTTTCCCCCCCTTATTCACTGCCCTTTGTCGGATCGGAGTTTTATATTATCTGGCAGTGATATTATTTTGTATTTTTATCTTTTCACAAATATTGTTTTCGCTATATTTATATACATATCTATTGTTCACTAACCCGCCCTACGTCGCTTTTAGCGGCGGGAGATTGTATAACTTTTTACCTCAATAAATGGGACCGGGAAGGACATGTATGCTCTACAGACTTGGTTCCTAGTCTGAGCAGTCCTTATTGGTCAGTAAAAGTTTAAAAAAACTGAAAACGACCCCCCCCCCTCTTCCACAGACCATTAAGTAACATAATTTTTTTGTATGACTAAAAAAATTACAATTTCTTTGTACGACTTTTGCATGACTAAAATAAATGATTTACACCCCATATTTTACGTAAAGTATGTTTTATGCATTTCATAAATGTATATCAATTTCATTATGTTTGAAATGCGTAACATCATCAAAATGCACTTGAAATGATTTTTTTCCCCACTGACCCAGTAATGTAACGGAATACTTTTGACTGTCCCTATAAACAAACTATAAATCCTACACACTTCATTTTCAATAGATATCCGTGCGATAGTAAACAAGAGTAACATCTAAAAATAACAAGGCAATCCAAGTATATTTACGAAAGTTAGAAGATGGACAGACGTACAGACGGCCAGACAAACCGAAGTCATAAACTCTTTTTAACTATGTTGGAAAGTGTTAAAAATTGGTATTATAAGATATTTAGCAGAGCGACAGTAAATAACGAATCCGTATTTGCAATAAATCCTTCCAGACGAGACATTTTCTACTGAAACCCTGAAATCCTCATCCAATTAATAACTTTTCAGGTGACAGTTTACCCTGAGGATCACTAGAAGATAATTTCAATCTCAATGGTTATACTCAGAATATAAGTGACATTACGTCAGAGAAATTGGGTAAACAGTTATTAAACTGCATTTGTAATGTTTACGATTGTAATAATTTTCTGCAGAAGATCTTGTAATTCCTTTGAAGTTATGGATGAATTTTTTATTACTGCTTGAAAATGAAGAGATGAAGAGTCTTATCAAGTTGTTAATTGGAATGCTAGATAGATAAATGCAATATGATGGTTGTTTTGTGGATTTAAACATCAAACTTCAAATTTAAAATTTTTATTTTAAAAATTCAGTGAAAAGTCTTGTTATTAAAGCAATCTATTTAATTTCAGTCAATCTCAAAAGAAAAGTGACACAACTCAAAAATACTATATTTCACAGAAGATATAAAGTAAGATTCGCATTTTTTAATTTCACATAAAATTATAGCACTTATTAGCTCAGCATGAAGCTGTAAAAGCGTAAAATGCCCAAGAACCAGGAGATATGGACGATTGAAAAACTCTCCCTCCCCACCCTTCTGTAGTGGCAAAGATACATATAGTGTAATCTAAAGGTCTTTCGAATAACTACAATATTGGCACTTTTACTGTAGCAAGACGCATGTAAGGCAGACCAATTAATGCAATAATACGCAAAATGAATTTTGTGAAGTTGTGTTACTTTTCTTGCGGGTGAGGATATCGCAATTCTAAGAATGAAACACCCCTCTTTCATTCTTCGTTTGTGCTATCTTAGTGATGCAAAGAGTGCACATTTTGAATTGATTGTGATTTCATTGCAACCTCTGATCCCAAAGGACAGTTTGAAGCCTAATTCTTGGATTCTGTTCTGTAACTACAGCATACAGCGCCACCTTTTGACAATTGTTTAACTCAATTTGAAACTTCTATATCATATTTTACGGCTTTCAAAATAAACATACCACTTTTTTCATTCTTCTATCGGTCTCCTCTTACGAGTTATTTAATTTTAAAATCAGGGTGTTCATGTTGGACACTCTGTTTAAAATTTGTTTAGTCACGAAAAAGTATTGAAATAGTGCAACATTTTAATTACAGCTGTATTTCTGTTTAAGGATACTTATATTTTTACGAATTTATACTGTTGCTTATAAGAATGATCTCATTACAAAACAATCTGTATTATCAGTTTAATAGTTTCACGAAGGAGAAGATAATTCAAAAGAGTATTTTTGAAACCCCAAAACACCTCTATTACATTATTTTATAACTCTATTCATTTATGATTTCTGTTACTAAAAAAAGAAAAAAATTCTGTATACCCAGTTAATACGAAAGTATTTTACATTCAATAAGAATTAGTTTTCCCATTTCGATTAAAATAGATTTTGGTGTCAAATATAACACAGTAAACTCCGGTTAGTGCGGACTTCCAAAGGAGACTATTTTTCGTCTACACTCACCGAAGTCCGCATTAAATTATGCGTATTTGAGTGGTACAAAAATAATCACTGGTGTTGAATTAATTGAATTCAGTTCTTTTTTTTTTTTTTAACGAATTAAAAATTTTAGAAATTATGCTAAAAGAAACACCGTTGTTTTAGTTTTGTATTTTTAGCAATAATGAAAATTAATCACAATAATGTTAATACAGGAGAAATAATTACTTAGGACAAACAAAATATCTAAATAAATTGCAGTACTCACATTATTTCAATTTATTGAAATTATCACGTTACTTCCTTTGCGATAGTGGAACAAGCGATCTTTTTAATGCATCATTTACTAATTTTTGCGAAATACCCCAAAATTTTATCTTGTACATAAAATTTTTATTGGTAATATCGACGAACAAACGGAAGCATTCTTGTAACCTCTCATGTTACAAAACATGAAAAAATGGTTAAAAAACGCATAAAAAATGCAATTAAAAAATCTAATAAAAAAGGATAATAAATAATCCGCCTGTTCCTTTTAAAATCATGATTTTTTATCTGTAAAGAATTCTCCAAGCTAAAAAGAGAAAACAAAATGACGATTCTGAGCGTAGCTGAGGCTAAAATGTAAGCAGCCACCGAACCAATCAATCATTCTGTGCAAAATTTCTTAGTGTCGAAGGAAAAAATTCGCCAAAAATTCAAAAATTGCTGTAAGAATTTAGCATGAACTTTATTAAAAAGAGGACAACATTTGATATATTGGGTTAATATATTAGAACCGGATTCCGGTTACTAATGTGGAAAAACCACAGCAAAACGGGAAGAACATTAAAAGTTGCATAAAAAATTCAATTTAAAAATATCTATTAAAAAATTCCAAATTCGGGCTTCGGGGTGAAAAACTACATGCATAGAGGTACCTTCCCACCATATTTTGTAGCTCTGCGTGCATCGGTATCTTCAGAACACAACCGAGAAACACACACACAGAATTTCCTTCTTTATTATAGTTGGGGATATTTTAAATGAAATGAGGTAAAAACATGTATTTTAAATTAAATGATTCAAAGCTTTATATTTTCAACGAAATTAATGCAATATGAATGATTCCATTGGGGACAATATTTGGTGATTTACCACTTGAGCACGGCTAACATAAAAGTACCTATTTTAGTTTGCTTCTACAAAATTTATCATTTTTAGTGATGTTATGTATTTAATAAAAATATTGTTGTGAGCTCGGGGTTCGAAAGGACTGATGCCAATATATAAGGACAATAAAAAGGCTTTATTCACTATAAACAGTGCAATACGATCACAAATATCTTCTGAAAATTACAAGATATTCAGTAATCTTCAAATCCAATAAAAGCGCAGCAAAATTTCACACAGAAACAATGCGTTCAATACGACGTATCAACGACAAAATCAATCTGAGTAACACAGTTCTCAATGCAAAGCCTCTCGTATGAATTCAATCGCAGTTGACAGACAACTAACTGAACTGAACTGATGGAGGTCCTTATATAGGTTTCAGAGATCTTTCCAGATTATTCCAGAGCCTTCAGATGCTAGAAATTACCAGAAAGTGCTTTAACTTTCGATAGAGAACCTAAGCGAGAAAGGATCCCAATGTACAGGTATAAGGGGGGGGGGGGGGGTTGCACAAAAAGTCGCCAAATCCGTCGCCAACTTGGCGACATTTGGCGATATATCGCCAAATTTGGCGACAAAAATAAGTCGCCAAAACCATCGCCAACTTGGCGATAAACCCATTCCTTGGCGATTTTTCTATAGACTTCTTATAAAGATGAGGGTGTAAGGTTGTTTTTCTTGCAAAGCATCTGAGGCCTTTAGCATTGAGTTACATGATGCTCAATAGGAAATACATTAATAATACTGCAATTTTCACAATAATAAAATAAAATAAATTTAAACAAATGGAATATTTACAGGTATATACAAAATTCCTAACAATATATTAAAATCCAGTGTTGAACGCGAATGGCCATTGACAATGGTAAATATAATTGGCAATTAACAATAATTTTCAGTGATCTATTTTCTGGGCACGGATAATATGTAAGTACCAAATTAACTGACGATTCGCTTTTGCAATTTGATTCACTAAAGTTTATTAAATGAGTTGGTTCGTTTACATTTAACTTTGGCAAAAAAGATCGGTAAAGAAGTTGAGTTGAACAGCACTTCACCTAACAGAATTATGCTAAACTTTGATTGGCCTACAGGCGCGACTTATTATTTTTTATATCAGAGAGCTTTGCAAAATTCATCGAGCAAAAACTTTCTATGTGAATGATTACCTTCATGGTTTAATGTTTTTATCACTCACGGTGAATGAATCTCTTGTGTTTGTTTACTTTGATCGAATGAGATAATGGGTTTTCAACCTAATTTCTACTGAGGTTGTCTCAGAATATATACACCTGTAACACATCTCTCAAAGATTAATTTTTTAAAACTATGTTTCTATAAAGGTAACTTTTATGCAGTTTTATTCAGAAAAACTATTTTTACTAAAAATAGCCGTCTCGCATATAAAAATTGAAGTGGTCAGACCGTATTTGTTGGTCCTCAGACACATGACTTGCTCTTTTATCATATAGATATTGTGCGGAAATATATATTGTACGTTTGTGCGCGAATAAAACTCTCAATTGACCGATTATTTGTATTTAAACTTAATCGAATAATTTATGAAATTTTTGCTTTAAATATTTTTCAATTAGAAAACGTGTTATTGGAACACATTTTTTAATCTATACTCCATTACAATACATATATTTGGATGTTTTTCATCGTTAAATATTTTTTACGACACGCAATTTCTTACCTATATAATTTGTTTTATTAACGAAATTAAGATGTATTTATAGAAAAGCTTAAACATTTTGATATCCGTAAAATGTACTTAGAAAAAAATATGAAATATATTTTTATGGATTTTATTATGATAAATGGTGTGATCTCATTATACAGGGTGGTTCAAAAGGTCATGTTCAAACGGCACGCGTGGGTATCTCAGGTATGAGGAGCAAGAATTAGTACGAACTGGGAGTTTTAAACGCGATTGTAACACACTAGAGGGCGTTAAGCTCTGGCAGAGACAAGCGCGATATCCGGACCTAAACCCCCTGGATTTCTCGCTCTGGGGATATCTTAAGTCTCTGGTGTACGAGACACCCGTCCCATTGGCCCATTGGCCCATGGCACGCAACTCTGAAGTGGCGGCACGTGTCCGGGAGATTCCTCTCCAATCGGAAAGTGTTCGCGATTCCTTGCGGCGTCAATGTGAAGGATGCATCACTACTAACGGGACACATTTTGAGCACTTGTTATGAGTTGTAACATTTTTCATTCGTATTTTGTAATTCGGTTAAGTTTTTTGTAAAATAAACGTATATTTACACCGTTTGTTATCTTTTCTTTGCGTCACGATGCAATTGCAACATCACGATTGCGTTTCCGACATCTAGTTCCTATGTAATTCTTGCTCCTCAAGACCTAACACATTCACACGTGCCGTTTGGAGATGACCTTTTCAACTACCCTGTATATGAATCTATGCTACAAGCTATCAAATATATTTTTACCAATGTATAATTTGAAATAGTAATTACTGGAATAATAGTAAATAATGTAATAATAAATAATAATAAATAGTAAATAATACTGAAATAAATAGTAATTACTGAAGTTTGTAACGAAAAAAATATGTATTTTTGGAATTCACAAAACCTTTCTAATAAATTATTTTGTATGATTACTTATTTGCTATTTTTAATTATTAAGAAAGAAATCATTTGTAAATTTATGACTGTATCATGCGCAGCTAATGCCAAATTCTTTTACATTGAACTGAAATTAAGCACGTAATTTTAATTAAAGTGTATTCAGAAGGTAAATTTGATAGATCCATAGTAAGTACTGGGCGCCTATTAGCAATAATTCCTTCCATCCTACCTAAAAGCGTTACATTTATGTGCTAGATTTCCTGCTGACGCTCTATAATCTTCATCAAATTAATAAATTTGCAGGTGTCAGCTTACTCTAAAGATTTAGTAGAAGATAATTTCAATCTCAAAAGACATATACAGAATTAAAAAAACACGTCAAAGAACACGTCCAAGAACTTTGGTAAAAAAATAATAAATCGCATTTATAATTTTTACGATTGTGTTAATTTATTGTAGCAGTCTTAGTAATTGCTTTGGAAGAAGCATAGGAATTTTTTTTTATTAGTATGTGCACGGAACAGCGTTTTTGAACTTCATTGGAAAAGTATTATACAAGGAATTATTGATACGCTGGATACAAACATATTTTTACGGCCCATTTTTTTTTATTTAAAAATAAAGCTATTATTTATAAAATTGTTGCTTTAAATAGTTTTAATATAAAAATATTCTTATTTAAGCAGTTTATATATCTGTTTACCAACATATTTGTTTATTTTTTTTTCGTAGGTTTGTTTTTAAACGACGCAAATACAATATATACTAGTATATCTACAGATGAGAGGCCTCAACGTCAGCTCTACAAATCATTGTTCATTAATCTCACTAATTTTTAATATAATCTGCATAATATTTGATATCCCATTTCTTAAAGTTATTTATACATTTATAAGAATATAAGATTTACCGAAATTTCCGAAAACTTTAGAAGTATCACATTAAACACAATTTTATGCAATGATAGGATAAACTACTTATTACTATTTTTTTATCATTTTACGTTGGACAACATTTGGATACTATCCTATATTACATTTTGATTGCCACCGATATATTTGTGCTACCTGGGTGAGCAAATTTATGACCGTATAATACGTAGGTAGTACCTAATATTTTTTATTCAACAAAAAATAAGTACTTCATTTAGATTAAAGTGGATACATAAAAAAATCTGATATGTCCACAGTAATTACCGAGCGTTTTACTTGCAATTATTCCATCCTTAGAACTTTGATACGTTAGAAGCATTTGGAAATTTCTTGCCAGACAACCAAAGACTTCACCAAATTAATAAATTTACAGATGTTAATTTACCCTAAGGATCTGAAAGAAAAAACTTCTGTCTTTGAAGTGATATGTAGAAAATATAGGGCATACATACGAAAGTTTGGGTAAATATTATGTAAGTTTCATCCGGTGTTAGCAGTTCTGTCAGTTCTTAGCATTAGATATGCTACTTGTTTTTCGTAGTTACAGATGGGTTTTCTTCATAGTATTTTTGAAGAAAAAATTACTTTAAGATGTTAAGTGAAATGACATATAATATGATAGACGTAATATAATTGAAGTATAAATGTATTATGATGATTGTTTTGCGAATTAATATGTAATTTCGTAATGTATATTTTTTTCTTTAAATATATTTACATAAAATTCTTCTTTTTGCAAGACATTATATATCTATTTATTATTTTAACTGAAATATTCGGATTTTTCATTTGTCAGTTAGTTTTAAAAAATAACAATTTTTTAACTGTATAAATTGAGGGGTTCGGGGCAACAAAGTCCCAAGCCACATATTTGGTGAAATAAATCTAACACTGTAATACGTTTCTTATTATTGTAAATTATAATATCCTACATATAATTTGTTTCTAATGTCATTTTGTCGCAGCATATTTCCCAGGTTTCGTTTTTGCCCCAGACATTTATTTTATGCCCCCAATGAACATAGTTAATTTACAAAGAACGTGATAGCAATATCATTAATGTTAGATTGTTATTCAGAATATCTCAAATGTTACTAAGACATTGGCAAAATAAAACTTCTTGTTATATATCTTGATTTGAATATTTGATCTAACTTTCAAACTGATATATCTCAGAAGTTTACAAATGTGACTTAATACTTATTTGCCCCGACCCCCTCAATTGTTTTTGTGACGAAAGCATTATAAATGTATATACAAAGAAATAAACATTTTAATATCGTTAGATTATCTGTAGAAATTCATATATTATATATTTTTATCAATTTCATTTTATGGTATGATCTAGCGAGAAAATTTTGTTTATCGTTGTATATCTTGATAACGGCGCCATGGAAGCGTTGAAACATATGTCGATCTTTATATTAAAAGGTTTTTATAAGCCCTTTTGTGTTTCTATTTGCATCACGTAAGCATTTTATCTATATTTTAATTCCAAAAATCCCGTTCATAAATTATAAAAGTCGCAGAGAACGGAAACTGACATTCACTTAGAAATTATGTCTTCTTTGAGTTTATTTTTGTATAGAAGACCATCTTCATATTGAAATTGTATCAGACTGTAAAATTTCCAATACGAAAATCTAATTTTGTCAGCATATTAGCATTCTTTGTTAAATTGTTCTTTCGGATAGAAAACGAAAAACATTGGGTAAAAGTAGTTGAAGATTTATGAAGATTTAAAGTTTAGAAAACCTAATGTTAAACTACTTTTTAATCGTTGGAAAGCAGATGACAATGTAAGCAGTTTCGTTACCATAACTCAAAACATACTTGATGAATTAAGCTGACATTTTGCATTCACATATTTAAAGCTTGTAGAAATTGGTTTCGATTAAAAATTTCATAGACTGTAATTACTATTTATTTAGAAAGAATATATATATATTGAAGTTAATTTTCTAAGAAATATGATTTGTAACCTATGTGTTTTTCAACAGAAATCGATTTCTATACGCTTTAAGTCTACGAATCTAAAATAACAGCTCATTCTGCCGACTAGTTTTTGACTGAGGTGTAAAATACTACCCACACTGCATTAGTTTTGATACATTAAAAATAATTTTAAAATAAGAAATATTTCATAAAAACTACACTATTTGACCGAATCACTTCCCTTTTGGTTTCCGAAGGTAAAACGTACCGAAGAATAGCGAAATATCAAAATCGTATATGGAATAATCCAAATATGATGTCAATATTGTTTGTTTATATTGAAAATTTCAAATAGTAGTGCAATTTAATTGTGAAGACGACCTCCTAAACTTATTTTTTCACCATAAATTGAAAGAAGACATAAACGTGGTTATTTTCGTTTTTCTTTGTAACTTTTAGAATGCGATTAATGACCACT
This sequence comes from Maratus michaelseni, assembly GCA_963931845.1. Taxonomy (NCBI): domain Eukaryota; kingdom Metazoa; phylum Arthropoda; class Arachnida; order Araneae; family Salticidae; genus Maratus; species Maratus michaelseni. Next base: position 104,407,962 of record OZ007590.1, on the reverse strand, counting down.
GTTCGATTTTTCTTCGGGGGTGGGGGTACTGTACGTAAAATAATTTTAGTAGTAAAGTAGTAAATTGCTTTTATAATTTTGAGGTTCCGTTAACTCACAACTGCAGTCCTAGTATTTGTTTCGGAAACTACACATTCACATTTTTCAACACTTGCTTGTAAAAGTGTATTAAATATATGTATAATATTGAACAATACACTTCAAATCAAAAGATTTATTTTTAATTTTTGGCAGAAATCATTATTTTCGTTCCTTGAGAAAAATTAAAACGATTAATAGTGTTAAACTGGTAATAAAAAATTTAAGTGCATGTAAAGAAGAAAATTACTTGTTTAACATTTTTGTAAGTTTGATAATCTAGAAAACCAGAAAAGAGTTTTGTCTCTATTGTACGAAAAACGTTATTGAAAAATGTCAATTTAAATTCCAGTAAAACATTATCCCCATTAAAAGTAATATTAAGACATTCGTATCGGTACGTTTTTTGTGAAATATGGGTTTTAAAACAATAGAATCTCCTCCCACTTCTGAAAGACTTTTGTAAATTTTTTTTCTGGAAAGTATTTTTTTTTCAAATTTAAGCATCAGTAAATATCATTCAGTATATGGATTTATTATAAAATGTCCTACAATCTAAAAAAATGTGGGCTACTTTATATAAATGCATTTTTGTATCGGTAAAAGTCACGTCTTTAGTCAATGATATTTTTTGAGTAAAAACCAGAATTCTCGTTTTCCGATCGGAATGTGTTAATGTAACAATTAAACACAATTGATTACTAATGAAATATCATTGATAAACTTTTGTACATGTCATTAAATTTCTATATTTTACTACAAAATAGGATTATTTACACTATTTAATGATAATTTTGTACAAAATTCCGTAGCATTTAATGACTCTCATTAAAAACTTTATTACCCTCCATACCAAAACACGTCGAGTGTCACACTCAGACTGAATAGGGACTCGTCTGTAAACAGCATTTGACTCCAGTCCGTCGCCTTCAATCTTGATGTTTAGCAGCCCAACTTCTTCGGACCGCACGGTGGCTTGAGGTCAACAGAATACAGACCATAGGCCTACGTGCATAGAACCCACCCTGACGAAGCATTTTTTGCACTGTTTGACTACACACCCTTCGTCGCGTTGCCAAGAGCTACTGTTTTTTTCAGCTGAGTAGCATCCCCTTTTTTGTCTCGACGAGCTGTTAACAGGATATATCGGTCATCAGTTGCTGTGGTGTACGTGCTCGACCTTGCCTTGGTCGACTTCTAACATTTCCTGTTTCTTGGAATCGATTCCACAGCATTGCAAGTACATTTCTTGCAACTCCAACAATGACCTCAACACTTCGTTGTTTTTGCTCGGATTCAAGACTCTCTCTAATACACCAAGCCATGGATTCCAGTCAATCACGTTCTTGTGACATTTTCAAATCATCTTTTCTCAAAACAAAAGCTGAGCAATTGAATTTCGAAACTGACACAGTGAAACAGATATTTCTGTGAAATTCCAATTTCTGCACTTATCTCCTTTTTCTGGTTTTTGACGTCATGAACTTTGATTTGCATATGAAGTTTTATTTTTCTGTTTTCTGCTATGCTTTAAATTATGGATGTTTCAATTTAAGGTACTTATTGGTGTAACTATTTGTGTAATTTCGTTAAAACCATGTGCTCCCCTAATTGTTTTGAGCAGTATATATATATATATATATATATATATATATATATATATATGAGAACGTTTGTTTGAAAAGTCTCTAATATTATAAAAGTAGTTTATGTTATTTTAGTAATATATTAGTACATTAAAGAAGAATAATTGAACTAATATTAGTTTCAGGAATGTATTATATAAATAAATGTATGTATTTTAATTATATCTATTTATTTCAATTTAAAATTTATACGCTGTCTTTTATAAATGGAACAACTCTTTCCCTTTGAACTTGTGAACCATTTCTCTTCTGGAGTTGTGTATTTCCCTTTATGTCATTTCCACCTCAAAACAGTTACAACAGTTACAATTTTCAAAGGACTTTGAATAATTTAAATTAATATCTGCACGTTCCGACACTATACCTTTCTTTGTGTGTTTAGTAGAATGGGACTTAACACTTGTAGTTTTGTTGATGCATAAGAGTTGTGTGATATAATAATTACTTTCGTAGATATCCATCGATGAGACTATTAAAGAAATATTGTAGGGAAAAGTGATGTAAAACATTATAGTCGGAGGAAAACATGATATGTCCATTTCATTCTATTTGAGCCATTGTATTGGCTAATAGTTGGTAATAATGGAGTATTATACTCTCGTATGCAATTGGATGCAAATTTAGTTACAAAGGATACACATGCTGAAGTATGATAATTAATTGCAAATAATCAATGCTCTGAAACTGATTGGGTTGAGTTGTAGCTTTTTTGCCTGTTTTCTTTGGTATAGCGCTATATTCCGATAATGTATGCAACATAAAAAATATTCTTTGTAAAATAAGTTTAGTTTTTGGGAAGTATTTCAGTCTAAACCGCACAATCCTATGTTTATTATCTATTTAGTTAGTTAATTAGTTATTTTTTAAAAATGGTTATTTAATTTATGGATTACGTATTTAAATTAAACTATAATAAATGCAATATAAACAAACATGGTTTGTCTCTCTATATTATATGAACTGCATTCCAAAAAATGCATGTGTACATAAAAATGAATACAACTATATAAAACAAGATAGCAGTTAAAATATATGTCATTCTATTCCAAATATGATTAAAACAACATGAAATTACACAAGTTTCTTTTTTATTTTATTTTTATTTATGCAATCAAATGTCAATAAAAAACAACATAATCATACCAATTAGAAATCAGGGAATGTATTTAAATTTTCTATGATATCAAAAACAAGATAAGCCTATGATTATTAGCATATTTAAGATCTTATTTATACAATGGTGTATGATTATCAAAGAATTGTACGCATTTAATACAAAATTATATCATGAATGCAAATAAATATCACAATTCTTTATATATATATTTTTTTTTAAATAAGTACGTAAATTAATATGCTTTATTTAAAGAAAATTAGATAAAAATTCTTAATGGATTAAAATTTACGAAATAAAGAACTCCTTAAAAATATATATATTCTAGCTATTGCTGTAATTCATTTTTATTAAAATGAGTTTGATAATTCTTACTTGCAAGCTAAATTCATATCTCCTGTATTTTGAGTACCTATATTTCTGAGTGGTAATGATTTTTAATTAATCACAGATTTCTGGTAATAAATAAATCTGGTATTTATATCACAAAATAACGGTACTGAAAATCGAGAGAAATGATAACCATATAAATTTGTTCTGAGTAGTTCAAGCATCACAGACTAAAGATAAAACTTGCAAGAAACTGAAGTTAATATTTTTAACACTAGAACCGGGGGAAATTTTACTCAAATTTTATAAAAACATTTGACACGGAAAATTTTATTTAAAACTATTTAACTTATTTACTTAAGTTATTTTTAAATAGCATATATTTAACTTATTTTAAGAAAAAAATTCTGGTTAGTATCAACATCAATTCATTTGGTACTGTCAAAGTGACCCGTCATCGCGGTTCTAGTGTTAAATAAGTTAAACTTTATTGTTATCCATTAATACTTATTACAGTAATTATTTCCGGTCTGATGTGATCCGTGAAACTCAAATGTGGGTAATACCATTTGTAAAGTTAATGTTGATACACTTTTTAGTATGTAGATTATCGCTATTTCAAAACTAATTAATATTCAAAAAGAAGGCAAAATTCCCAGCAAAGTGGTACCTCTCTCATCTCTTCACGATACTTAAACATTAAAATAGTATGTAGATTAAATAATGGTAGTGAAAAATCGGGAGAAATGGCAACCATATAAATTTGTTCTGAGTAGTTCAAGCATCGCAGACTACAGATAAAAGTTGCAATAAACTGGATATTTTTAACTAAGTTAAACTTTATTGTTATCCATTAATACTTATTACAGTAATTATTTCGGGTATGATGTGATCCGTGAAACTCAAATGTGGGTAATACCATTTGTAAAGTTAAAGTTGATACATTTTTAATATGTAGATTATCGCTATTTCAAAACTAATTAATATTCGAAAATAAGGAACAATTCCCAGTAGAATGGTACCTCTCCCATCTCTCCACGATAATTAGACATTAAAATAGTATGAGGATTTTGCTCCAGGGATGAAAAAAAAATGTTAAACAACTTTAAAGAAGGATATGCAAATAGTTTTAAAAAATATGTATCCAAAAACTGCTCCAAGGTACTTGCAATCAATGGCAAAACAATGGCAGCCCGTGGCTGCCAAACGATTATTTATAAGGTGTTATTAATACTTTTAGTATAAATTATGTATGCAAATTTTAAAAACTATCAGTTTTAGTTTCAATGAGTTGTTAGTTATTGCCATTGTGCTCCAAAATTTTGTCCTAATTTTTAATTGTAACCCATTATATACATATATGTCAGCTTTATCTGTATGAATTAAAAATTCACGAGAAACTGGCAGCTTGTTAAAGATGGTAAATAATTGCAGTCGATATATCGATAATCATGGCGAGAAGTGTAGGCAATGAATGCATTTATTGGATAATTTCTCCATGAAGACTAAGTCAGTTTTCCAAATGAAGCGTTTATTCAGGCACAGGAGATATGAAGAAACAATTTCCACAGGTCGAAGATGTTTTCTAAAGCCCTCGGGCTTGACTATAAATCATTACATCATTTAGTTGAACTTAAATAGCTGGTTTAGAAATTCCGAATCATAAAAACGACAGATAACCGTTTGCTCAGCACTTGAAAACAAGACAAAATTATGAGCTACGCAGTCTTGCAATTGCTTTTTGTTAGATGCGGGGATGTACACGAGCCAATCAAATTTAAGAATTGAGCGGCTAAGCGAATGACGCGAGATGGAGAGGTTTTAATAAGAAAGAATCCCGGATCTAGTGGTGCATAGTTTTCGAAGTAAAAAATCTAGCGCGCGAATCCAGCCACATGGAATAAAAATAACAAAATGGCTTTTAAAAACATTCGAAATGAAAAACTAGCTTCTCTCAGATTGGATAGTTGATAAAAGTTACGAATTGACTTCCAGTTTTTGATTAAGATTTTGAATACGATAATTATTAATATACGCGTTTTTAATTTAAAAAGGAAATTAAATAGGAATAAATATTATTTAGAAATTGGGAAATAATGAATATGTCAAAATTTAGAATAATTTAAAGGAATATTGAGAAATAAAATTTTTATATAACATATTTATATGTTACTTTTACTCTGCAATCGTTTTCCCCCTTCTTAAAGTACATTAACAAAACCATTCAAAATAACGATATTTTTTTTAATTGCTCGTAGCCTTGTTTTTGCGACTCTTATGAGAGGTCAGCTTAGCTAAAAAATTTAATTATTCATTTTAGTTGTAGTTCAGTTTTGAGTTTTATATTTGTGGCATGAAAATTTAATGATTTTTTTTATTTTTATTTTTAAATGAATGGGTTCTGTCATTAACGAAAACTTTTTGAATATTTAATAGTTCTTTAAACACACATGGAAATTTTAATTATAAATTTGGGTTATAAGAATGTTAAATTATTTCTCTAATAAGACATTGGTTTAATCACAATATTTTAAATGCAAAATTTTTTAAATAGAAATATGAATTTGCAAGAGTGCATCAAGTGTGTGTTGAAGATCCTGTATATATTTTTTTCATATTTGTTTTTTTAAATAATATATTTGTATAAAGGATTTTCTTTACAAACTTTTATGACAAATATTAGGGATACGTCATACGTAGCAACAAAGTTGCAAACATAATTTACAGAATCTCTTCCTGTTTACATATTACATGTATCATACCTTACATATAAAAATGACATTCACAGACAAAATAAATCAAACGGTCCAAATTTTGAATATTTATATGAGTATATTTCAGCACACATTCTCAAAGTGACAGCCGTGAATTGAGGAATGTCGCGGTAACGTGTGTCTGAACTTTACTACTCAAAGGAGATATCTAAACACAGACAAAAATATTCATATATATCGAGATTATTCTACAATATTTTTCTCAATGCGATGTACATTATCAAAACCAATTTAAAATATGACATTTCTAAAGTTTTGCTAGCATGTAATATGTGACACTTATGAGATGCCAGCTTAGAAATATTTGTATTTCTTTTCTTTTCTTCTTACGTTTCAGAGTTGTACCGTGCTTTTTCTATACTTTTTTTTTTTTTACTATACCTGGTATGCAATATATATATATATATATATATATATATATATATATATAACGATTACGACTGAGATTTTTTTTGTAACAAGGTTTAAAAACACCATTCCTCGAAATTATACAAGCAATTCAAATATCAAAAGAGACTTTTCCTAATGATAAAAATTAAGATCAAAGTTTGCAGATATAAACGATCCTATGCAAATAATTACGTGCAAATAATACTCGACAATCATTTGTGAAAACAATGAGTATTACAACTGTTAATTATTTTCAAACATTATTTAACAAAGGAAAACTAAATCTTCAAGAGGAATCACAATTAATTATTACACTTTGAAACAGAAAGGAGGTTTTAAATTAATTATATACATACACAGCTATTAAATAATACCGGGTGTCAGAAAAAGTCGCTTTAAGTTTAAAGTGAAATGAAAAAAAAAGGGTTATTCAAAACTGCAAAACAAATGAGCAGGCGCAAATAAGCTTTAAAAAATTTTAGATATTACAGTTAGATTTTGAGATATTGCAATTATTTATTGATTCGCTTATTTATTGTCGCACTCTACAGAGAGTTTAAATTTAAAACATAATTCCTCGAAATTATGCAAGCAATTCAAATATCAAAAGAGTGTTTTCCTAAATATAAATATTACGGTCAAAAGTTGAAGATATAAACAATCCACTGCCACGTTCAAATAATGCCCGACAATCATTTGTGAAGGCAATGATTATTGTAACTTTTAATCATTTTTAAACATTATTTAACAAAGGAAAACTAAATCTTCAAGAGGATTCACAATCAATTAGTACTTTAAGGAGACGTAAATAAGGTTTTAAATTATTTATTTACATACACAGCTATTAAATAATACCGGGTGTCAGAAAAAATTGCTTTAAGATTAAAGCGAAATGGGAAAAATAAAAGGGTTATTCAAAACTGCAAAACAAATAAGCATTTGCAAATAAGCTTGAACAAATTGGCGATATTACAATTAGATTTTGAGATATTGCAATTGTTTATTGGGTCACTTATTTATTGTGACACTGTACAGATAATTGAAATTTAAAACATCAATCCTCCAAATTATACAAGCAATCCAAACATCAAAAGAATGTTTTCCTAAAGATGAAGATTACGATCAAAAGTTGAAGATTTAAACAATCCGCTGCCATATGCAAATAAAGTCCGACAATCATTTGTGAAGGCAATGATTATTGTAACTTTTAATCATTTTCAAACATTATTTAACAAGGGAAAACTAAATCTTCAAGAGGAATCACAATCAATTAGTACTTTAAGGAAACTTAAACGAGGTTTAAAATTAATTATTTACATACACGGCTATTAAATAATGGCGGGTGTCAGAAAAAATCGCTTTAAGATTAAAGCGAAATGGCAAAAATTAAAGGGTTATTCAAAACTGCAAAACAATTGAGCATACACAAATAAGCTTGAACAAATTTCAGACATTGAAATTAGATTTTGAGATACATTACAATTATTTATTGGATCGTTTATTTATTGTCACACTGTAAAGGCAGTGTAAATTTAAATGTATTTATTTTTCTTTATTTCACATTTATTTTTTGAATTTTGTGTAAAACTTAAGTACATAATTTTACATCACCGGTTAAAAGGTATGTGATGTTTTATAAAAGAAAATCACTTCAAGGCAAATGTGATAGTATTAAGTCACCGATACTGTATCGTGAATTCATGCAAACTATTAAAAATAATGATTTGCATGAAATATTAAATTGTTTTACATTCGTGAAATTATTATTATTTTTAAATGTTTGTGCTTAATATAAAACACGTTGTTAAGATATACAGACAATTAGACGGACTATAAAAGATATATCTTGAAACAGGAATGATGTATGTTTTGTACGTGCTCTTTTAAAATAACAAAGGTATTTGTAAGGAAGTTAAATAATCAAATATGTTTATAATATTGTTCCAAACGGAATATGATCCAAGTTTTTTAACCCTCTTCTAATTCGTATAAAAAATAATTAATCAAATTGATTTTAAAGTTTTGGTTTTTATTTTATGCAAAGGAAATAAATAAAATAAATGTACCATTATTTATAATAATATGGACATTTTATGAGATAAAAATAATGATGCTTTGAAATAATATTCTTTTCTGTGCTCTCAGGAAAACAGTAAATAAAAAATAGCTTTTTGCCGCATGATTCTTCAGAAATCGATCTTTGTAAAATTTACATTTTAATAAAACTAAATAAATAAGTGATACAATATAAAGAACTAACTCAAACAATAATTGTCAACGTACAGTTTTTTATTTTATCGCAATATTGAAGTCGAATATGCGTCTTAATTTATGAAAATAAAAAATATCCTTTTATTTTGTTTTAACATTCAAAATCTTTTAAAATAAAGTTTTTGTTAAACGTTTATCAAGTTTCTATAAAATTGAACATATATTGAACATGAGTCATATGTAACCATTGCAAACGTGCATTAGTAAATGACAGGTACTTTTTAAATTTGTAACATTTTTATTTTGTTTTGTAAATTTTGAATTGAGTATTTGTCAAGTTATTTTTTTAAATTTCAAATAATACGAAAATGTGGATTTTTATGACATTTATTAGGTGATAAATCACCAAATAAACTTTATGGTTACAACTGTTTACGATATTAAAAAAAAATGTTAATTAGGTAATCAAGCCACTATTGCCAAATTTGTCAACTGGTTATGAAACTCTAACAATGAAATATTTTAAACACTAAACAGAAGAAAATATTAATAAAAAATAAAGAGAGAAATACTTTTTGCAAAAAGTACTCTTTTATTTTGAAAATTGGTTACTTTAACTAATGGAGAATTTACTATCTTCGTAAACATTAAACTTGTATTAAAAACTTTAAAAAATGTTATCTTTAATATCTTTAATGTTTTTATTTGATTTTAATAAACTGACATTGCTTAGAAAATAAGTATTTTATATTTATTAAACATGTTACAATATTGTCTCATAAGTTTTAAAAAGAAAATGTTTCGCTATAATTGTATGGAAGAATTATTTACGTTATTAACTTTCTTTGAAACAGGCAACCTGCATAATCTAAGAATTTCATAATAATCACTGAAGCATTTTACATCATAGAGGATGTAACTTACCAAGTTTCGGCAATTAATAGAATATACTTATGTAATTAACTGATTTAGTTTCATCAAATCATATTTTTATAATAAAACTAGCGGCCCTCCCTCGCTTTGCTTCGGGTTAACCTTGAAAACCTTCATCTCTTTATGTTTTCTGTAGACCTTTTTAATGTGTACAATAATTAGTACATTATTTTGATAAATCTTGTAGGGTTCAGCCTGCGTTTGCAATGTATAAGCGGAAAAAATGAAATTATTTACGACATCACATTAAAAACCTCAAAAATAACAGTATTTCTCCACTATTTAATGGATATACATATAAACCTTCCTCTTGAATCACTCTATCTATTAAAAAAAAAAACGCATCAAAATCCGTTGCGTAGTTTTAAAGATTTAAGCGTACATAGGGATATAGGGACAGAAAAAGCGACTTAAACCTAAAAAATAACAGTATTTCTCAACTATTTAATGGATGTTATTATACATATAAACCTTTATCTTGAATCACTCTATCTATTAAAAAAAACCGCATCAAAATCCGTTGCGTAGTTTTAAAGATTTAAGCGTACATAGGGATATAGGGACAGAAAAAGCGACTTTGTTTTATACTATGTAGTGATATCTAGTGATTTATCTGAAATTACAAAGCAAAACATATGGTTATTATACATATAAACCTTCCTCTTGAATCACTCTATCTATTAAAAAAAACCGCATCAAAATCCGTTGCGTAGTTTTAAAGATTTAAGCGTACATAGGATATAGGGACAGAAAAAGCGACTTTGTTTTATACTATGTAGTGATATGTAGTGATTTATCTGAAATTACAAAGCAAAACATATGGTTATTATACATATAAACCTTCCTCTTGAATCACTCTATCTATTAAAAAAAACCGCATCAAAATCCGTTCCGTACTTTTAAAGATTTAAGCGTACATAGGGATATAGGGACAGAAAAAGCGACTTTGTTTTATACTATGTTAAGATAATGGAATTTGATAGTGAATTTAAATTATACAAATCATATGAATTGCTATTTTATAATGGTATTTAAAAATGTATATTATCCAGTATCATGTTTCTGAAAATATATTAATAATGTTAATATTTGACTTCTAACAAAGTATATGTCAATTTGAAAAGCAATTAAAATTACTAGTCAAATGTTTAATAAAATTGCAGCTACGAAATATATAAACAAGAAAGAAAAATTATGCAAAGACAGATTATGAAACACTTTCTAACACTTCCAGAATATTTTAACAAAACTTCACTTTTTAATCGCTAATAGGTAGCACTGTAACCGAAATCTTTCGTATATCTCTAAAAATGAAAAATAAGTGTTTTGCACATCATATTCTACAGCAAGCATTTTGTAGTGAACTTCAGTAATGTATATAAATTTCATAATGTTTTAAATAGCGCACATCATTAAAATACGCTACAAACAGTTTTTCCTTGTAAATAATTATGCAACTGAATTAATTTGTGTGACCCTGTAACAGAATGATGAGAACTTTGCACATCATATTCTACAGAAAACATGTTTTCATGCACCTGAGAAATTAATAAAATTTCTCACTGTGTTTGTAGTAGTGTAACATCATTAAAATACCCCATAAATGATTTTCCTCATAGACCGTCATATAACGGAATAAATACTACACACTTCATTTTTAATATCCAACATGCCATAGTAAACATCAATAACATATATCAATTATGTGGCAATCCGACTATGTTTACGAGAGTTAGAACATGGATAGACACACGTCAGAAAAACCGAATACATAAAAATCTTTTTAACTTTGCTCCAAATTCTTAAAAACAAGAATTCGTCAAATATTACTACGCCTTTGCATTTGTGTTATTTCCAAGTAAATATCACATATGTAATTTGTTTCATGTGACCAAACAAACACACACACATAATTCACATAACCTTTCAAGGACTGCCACGGCAATATGCTTCGTCACATTTATGTTTATCTATACAGAGTACTTTTTATTTAAATTTGAAGCAAAATAATATTGGCTGTTTATATAAAAATAATTAACTTCAAATAAAACATGATAAGAATTATTGAAAATTGAATGCATTTCAGTGATTTTGCACACGGATACATTTTGTGAGAGGGCGTGTCTAATGTACCAACAATTTGTCATGTATTTATTTCACTCACTCAGGTGATTAATCTATCGATTCAAAGCAGTTTTCATATTGGTCGCAACCATTTTAATAGTAATTGCAAATCAGATTACAAAATAATATGTACTTAACTAAATTTGGATTCAAAGAAGGAGACTAAGTCGTCATCTTATATTAAAATTTCTCTAGTTCTACTCAGCAGATACTTAACCCGCGATTTACATAAGTTAGAAGCTCCTTTATTTCTTTCACATTCCGTGATTCCCTTGGACTGATGAATTTCAGTTTCTTATGTATTTCGTTCGTATTTGTTTTTGCTTTTTTCTAAACATACATTTTCAGTTCAGTTTACTGCTTAATTTCTAAAATCTTGTTAAATACAAAATTCCATTCAAATGCAAGTTATAAATTATAAAATGCTCTGAGATTCTTTTTCAAAAATCCTAAAAGCCAGTAAAAAGAAGAAAAAAACTAAACAAGGCTCTATCCTCATTTGTTTCTCGGTAAATTAACCAAGGTTTGTGCTGATTTGAAGAGACAGATTTACCACTACTGAACACAGGATCTTAGATTTACGCGACAATTTTGCGAGAGACCAGCTCGTGCGACGAAACGTAAGTTATTCAATATCGCAAATGTATAACTTTTTAACTGTGAATAAGTAATTCGTATATATATACTGTCATAAAAATATCAATATTTATATTTTGTGCTTTAAAAAATTTATTTTTTTAAGCGCTTCTTCAAAAACATTCACAGCCATTGAGTTAATCTACGGCCAAACTCGATTCTAGTCTAACCATGATTTATCTAAAACCGTGAAAACAGTCATCGCATAAAGTATATAAAAAAGTACAATGTATACCAATACGCTTTTTAAAAGTATAGAAAAATTTAATGGGCGTTAAAAATAACTGTAAAAGATATTTTTTTAATATTAAATGTTTCATTACACCTATATAATATTACACAAAAGCAAGTGCAATATTTTATAATTAATCACCTTTCAATTAAACATCCAATAATTCTTAATATCATGTAATCCAGAAAGTAAGTTCCGTTTTCCATTTTCTCCGTGGAATAGCTCGTTCGTTAGATTAAACATACGCGGTCTTCCTGCTGCGTCATTGGCAAGCGAGGAAAGGCATTTTCAGTACACCGACTTATGCAGAGCTTCTTTGGTGAGAAATTAAAATGTTTAAAACAATCGAGCATCCCGCCGCATGCGAGATACGTCGAGATGTGTCATCTCATAAGTGAGAGGTTTACGGACCCATTGCGATGAGCGATTTCATGATCAGAAGATGGGTGCAGCATTTCAATGAAAAACGTGAAAATGTCCCCCATAACGAACGAAGTGGGCGCCCATCTCTGATTGATAATGATTTGATTGCAGCAATTAATGCGAAGATTATGGAGAACAGTTCAGGGGCAACGATGAGGTCAGATCCGTTGCTACCCTAATGATTGCATTCGCTGGCGGCATCGTTCTGTGAGAAGGGCATTCAGACACTCGTTCCCAGCTACAATAAATGCCTAAACAATGGTGATACCTATGTCGAAAATTAGTCTGATCATTGTAGTTCATTATTTAATAAAGGTTAGGTCCAAATTATTGTTTCCTTTTATTGTGTTGCTAAACGGAACTTACTTTCAAGATTAACCTACACTGTTAAAAAAATTGCAGTAAAATTACTGACAGAGGCCAACAGCAAAGATTACAGTCATACCCCGTAAAAGAAAAAAATCCGTGCCCATCATTTTGTGCAGCCCGTAATTTTACGGGGCAAAGTAATTCAAAATTATAATGCACAGGATATAATGCACTTTAAAACACAATAACACTTTACTTACTGTTCCGTAGCACGTAGCACGTTAGATAATCATCACAGAATCGCTGTTTTGGCGGGTTAAAATTTTCGAAACACGAGTAAAATGAAGGGTTACACCCTAGCGGAGGGCAGTGTATGGGGTCGTACAGTATTTTTGCTAACATGTGGGCTAGAACTGTAAGAATATGTGGATTGCTCTTAATTTTCTAAGTATCTAAGGGATAAGGCCGCTTATTTAGTGGATCAGACTGTTTTTCATCAAATTAAAATACATTGCTAAATTTTCTTGAGATTTTTAAAGATAAGAAAATAATGTAGATTTCAGTTTGCGAATGTGATATACTCAATTTTGCGAGAAGTAATATCTTGACTGTCAAAAACTTGATAGTGAGTTCGTTATAAGGTCTTTCTCTTCCATTTCGTATTTCATTCATATTGTTCAGTTTAATCCAATAGTTTACATTTGGAAAAGTTCGGAATCGGACTTTTTGTGATACATACAAATGAAAATTTAACTTTTAAATACAATACAAAAAATTTTCTAAGGAGTGAATTATTCGAAGGTCTAGTACTTACTGTGTACAATTTTTTTGTTATAATTTTCTTAATTTCTGCAATCTGATATATTTATCAGAATTATGCAGAATTGAAAATTTATAAATTATTGTTTTTTGTATTTCCAACGACGTAAAAACATTATTTCTAAGAAAAGAAATAATTAAAAAAAGATGAATTGCTAATTGTTAATTGCAGTGCAAAAATCTGCAAAACATTATATTTCTGAAAAAAAAAATTATTTGTGAAAGAACAATATAGTAAAAACGGAGCTGTGAAAATATTGCTTAAATAGCGAAAAATGTAGTGGTGAATTCACTTCCCCTGAGAAATAGTTTAATGAGAATCCACCAAAAGGATTCATTCATCTTATAAGATGTAAGAATAATTAAGGCTAGAGGATGAAGCAAAAATTAATTACTTGGAATTAAGATCACTTAATACTTTTATGAACTTTTAATTTCAGCTAATATATTATAAAACAGTAAAATAAATTCAATTAATTGTACTCAAGCTGATATGGCAAATATTATTAGAATAATGAAATCAATATGTTTAACCCCTTCGCGACGAGCGTCCTTTATAGAATTTTTAATCTTTTGCCACCTTTTTTTCAAAACAGAAATTCTAGCCTAATTAAATCTTAGAAATGCTGGCATTAAATAAGGCAAAGTTTACAATAAAAAGTAACTGGTGGGAATAATCGAGGATTCTGAGCGCCTTATGCGTCACGTATACGTGTCGCTCGACCCCAAGGGGTTAAAGCATTGTAAATATCTACCTCTCAGTTAAAAAATAGATAAATTATATAAAAATGTAATTCTGAAGAATTATTTTCGTACTAAATCAGTATTCGGTAAATAATTAAGAACTGTTGCCCTACTAGCATAAAAATATTTGGAGACTTTCGAATATGACTTATTGAGATCATGTGTATTGATATCACAACCTCTTTCAAGTTAATTCTCTTCTTCAACTATGTACTTCTGCCAGCGATAGTAGAGTTGCAGAAAATATTCCTGGAAGCCATTGGACGAGGTCTTCATTGCGGACGTAACAACTCCCTCAAGCTTAGATGCACGCTTGAAACGGTGTCTTTTGCATACATCTTCGCAGGACACGGTGTTTTCTCACCGTACACCTGCAACTACATGCGCAATGTTTATGTTGGCAATTCTGATCTATTTTTCATGCTTCGATTTGTTTGGTTGTCTCCCATAAATTTATAAACAAGTATTTCTAACACATTCTTCAGTGTATTTCTTATTTTTGGAAAAACAGATAAACATAACTCGAAACATTTTATATGTACGTTCTCTTTATCTTAAACTGAATTTAGTTGATTAATTATTCTATAATATATCACTTTTATATAACATACATTATTGCCCGATACAATATACATGTTTAGTATGCACAGCAATGTTATCATTTATATTCTACAGATATGTTATATTGGATACGTAAATATAATACGAAATTACATTATATAATAAATAAAGCAGTGTTACATGTACAGTGCTGAATTCACAACATCCATTATACACAGAATGATATGATGTATCATGTTAATTGGTTTCTATTATTATTTGAAAATTATCGAAAATTTTATACTCTATAAAGGAAATATTCAATCTTCATCGAATTTAAAGGGATAGATTTAACATATTTTATTACAGATTATCAATTTATTGAAGGAAAACGTTACCAGAGCTATAGCTATTTCAATGTCATAAACGAAATATTGAATTTAATAAATATCATCAAATAAATTATACTTATCAGATTATAATGGAAAATTTATATCATTGAAGTAGACTAAATGAGTTCCATTAAAATAAACGCTTTATAATGGTATTGACGCACCTCATATATGCAAACAATCTAATTAAGTTTCGTTATTTTCGAATTTAATTTACAAGTATTTCATTATTTTGTAGTAAAATGAATTAAATTATAAAATTTCTCGCGTCATTCTATATTTTAAAGTGTGTTAAACTAAAATGGCAACCATGTCGTAAATAAAAAGAACTATTAGGGGATTTTTAAGAGGAACGGACAACAACAAAAAACATAAATAAATAAAAATATGAATAAAAGAAAAAAGGTTAAGTGGTTAACTGGATGTTCTTCAGTAAATCATGAGGAAGTTACTCTAAAAATATATATTTGATCTGAATAAGAGCTATATAGAATACTTTGTTAAAATCCGTTTTCTTATTTAAGTAATGACCTAGTCCAGTCTAAAATAGAACATAAATTTTCTGTTTTACCAATAGCGAAAAATGTATTAAACAAATAGGTACTACCATTTTTTTGCTTAAACGAGTTTAAAACGATATTGTAATACTTTTTGCATTAACCCGTAATTCGGAAGGTATGGTATTTGAATCCGCATTCAGAAGATTGATTCTTGAAGAAATCATCTTATTCAAAAAATGGTTTGGTGCCAAAATTTATGTCTATTAATGTTAATCATTTTGTTTTCTGTCGTTAAATGAATGGTGTAATTATATATCTTACAAGTGCATACAAATATTTAAACAAGAAGGAAAAATCCTGCATCAATCATAGATTATGAAACACGTTCCAACACACCCAGACAACTGCAACGAAACTTTACCATTAAATAAGGTGAAAGATGATATGTAATTAAAAAGTTTAAAATATATATATATATAACACAAAGAAAAATACAGTTTTCGAAATTACTTTCCATTGTCAAAAAAAATTGTCGAATTATTTTGTGCAACTAAACATATGAAAATATTCACTGATATCTTAGTATTTTTTCGAGCTTCAGATAATTTTTCATATCGGGATTCTCTTTACACGAATAAAAATGAGTATATATATGACAATTAAATCTTAGATTGATTTTCTTGGTCTTATTATACCAATTTGTAATAGCTTTTTTTTTTTTTTTTTTTTTTTTTTGATGCCTTTGTTTGTTGGTCATTAGATTAAATACATCAAACAGGTAGTTATACTCTATTCGATTTGAGAAAAATAAAAAAATAAAAAAACTAATTTTGATCATCATATTTAGCAATAATAATAATGTTATGAATCTCGTTGATATTACGAGTAAATCATTGCTTGTTTATCTTTGTAAACAATGAATGATTCAACCGTAATATTTCATCAATACTACACAATCATACCCACTCATTACTAATGTATGCTCGTATACCACTTGTTATTCGTATCACTCATACAGCAATTATCCGTGCACCACTCATTACAACCGATTAATGATTCACTCGTGAAATTTCAATTATAACCGTAACAATGTTTAAAATTTTATACTTCGATGTTTTAAATCGGAATTTCTAATCAGAAAAACAAAATTTATTTATTTCTGCATGTCGTTAGCTGCTAATGCAAAATAGTATTACATTTAGCTAAAATTAAACAACTCAAATAGATGACGCTGTATTTATAAAACAAGTTCATTACATCGATTTTATTAGTGATAGCCTATTTGAAGTAACACTTCCCTTGTGTATTAGACGTTTAACAAATAAACACTCTAAAAAATTTTGGTAAAAAATTACGGTAGATATACGGTACAAATTTGTGACCAGTATATATACCGTAATTGAACTAGTCGGTATATGTATCGTAAAATATTTAAAGTATATGTACCGGCTGCACCCCCAACCCCCGTCTCCTCAGGCCTGCACGCATTACGTAACAAGAGCAAGAGCATCACTTCAGGGGTTTCCGTACACCGAGGTGAAGCTACCAGCTTTTTCCTTACTAAAAAATAATTATTTTACGGTATAAATAGCGATTTTTTACTTAAAAACATTC
This sequence comes from Maratus michaelseni, assembly GCA_963931845.1. Taxonomy (NCBI): domain Eukaryota; kingdom Metazoa; phylum Arthropoda; class Arachnida; order Araneae; family Salticidae; genus Maratus; species Maratus michaelseni. The sequence goes on along the minus strand of OZ007590.1, from coordinate 104,390,153 downwards.
ATTTTACTGTATAAATACCGTTTATAATTGAAATGGCACATATACTGTTTTTTACGCTTACTATACCTTAGAAGTACGGTACTCATACTGTAAAGAGTGAAAACGGTACAAGTACTGTAAAATTTACGGTACATCTACTGAAATTTTACGAAAATTTTTTACAGTGAATGTTGAGAAAACTCTGTATCTAAAAGAGCAAATTTAAATTTATTAAATAAATGAAAAAAAAAACTACACATAGCCAATATATCACATAATCTAATTTTATAACTTGTTATGCATTTTATGAGTAATGCATCTAATTTTGAATTTAAATTTGCTAATACATCGGTTACACATTTTCTACTCACTTGCATACAAATCTATTACTGAGAAACTATTTGCTGTAATAATTCTATAACAAATAAAGCAAATTTAAATTTATTAAATAAAAGAAATAAATTAGGCAATAAATCACAGAATCAATTTTTATATCTTTTTATACATTTTATGTGCAGTACATCTAATTTTCCATTTAAATTTGCTAATATATGTTTATTACGCTTACACATTTGCTACACATTTGCATTCACATCTACTACTCAGAACATATATGCAGTAATTCGTCCGAGAAATTTAACAAATACAAATTAAAGAAATATTGCTATAAAATTTAATAAAGCGAATGTCATTTTATTTAATAAGTTAATGTTTTATACAATAAGGTTAATAATCTATTTTTGTATCTTTTAAAAATTTAATGTATAATAAATATCATTTTATACCTAAATCCGCACCGTTTGTTATTGATGCAAAATTCTGCTGTATGCAACTAAAATTAAACACATAACTTTGATTAAACACGGTTTGTAAAAAGATCCATTGTTATTTCTGAGAGCCTATTTGCAATAACTTCTCCCTTCCACCCCGTAAGCGTAACAAGCACACGTTACATTTTCTGCTGACACCTAGAAATCTTTATCAAATTAAGTAATTTGCAGGTATCAGATTACCCTGAGGATGCGTAGAAAATAATTTCAAGCTTGGAAGAAATATTTAGAAAAGGTCTGACGTACATAGAGATGTTCCGTTTAGAAAGTAGCAAATTGGATTTACAGTGTTTACAGTTTTATTAATTTATAGCAACGATTCTCGTAATTGCTTTCTAATTTACACATGTATTCTTTAATGGAGAATTTGGGATGAAGAGCGTTTTCATTAAAATCGGGTAAATTAATTTATTTCTATTTTAGAAAAACGCAGATTTATTTTAGCTTTGATATGATCGATATATAGTCATACTCTATGTGAATATATATGATATAATCTATATTAATATTCTTATATTCAAAGAATATATATAAACATAAATATATTCTTTAATTAATAAAAAAAATACAAACATGTGGTAGAAATTAATTGTAATAATCTTAAATCTAAATAGTATATATATATATATATATATATATATATATATATTAATTAGATAGTTATGCAATACCTAAACAATAAGATATATATAAACAGCAACTTTATTGTTTTAAAACGATTTCGAAAAGTCTAAAATATTCCCTTATGCACTTAATGAACTTCAACAATAAAATAAACAGTAAATAAAATACATTTAATTAAAATCATATATTTTTTTAATTAAAATTATTCCAGATCAAGTGCTCAATAATATACATTATATTTTATAACGAAGTGCATTAGTTCTAATAAGCAATCATTTTCTAATATATATTCGCCTATTGTTGTTAGAATAACATTCTCTTTTAACTTGTTAACTATTTCTCTTTGTGAGTCAATTGTTTGCATCGCCCTTTATTCCTTCGCAATACAGTTATCCCTTTGAAAGCATTTTGAATCACTTGAATATAAATTCTGGCGTCCATAAGTTAATGTTCCCTTTGTTCGTTTGTACAGAGCGTTAACACATCAGATGCAGATATAGAATTGCTATTAAAGATTCGTTACATAAATTCATGCCATAATTCTTACAATGATAATGGATCAGACAAGATTAGATGAATTCAAAAGGACATTTAATTGAATCAATAGACTGGATAATAAATAAAATGTTTTGTTTTGAACAGTCATATCAAAGCGCAAACGAATAGTGATATTTTAAATCTAATGTTAGGAAATTGTAAGTTTCTTTATTATATCATTAAATAAAGAAATCCTGAACTAATTAATATTTTCTTTATAAATCTATAAATATGCGCTCTAAAAAATTATGTTTTCATGTACATTATAATATATATATATGTATATGTCCGTGAGTAAGGCTGATGTCATATTGACGGTGGCAACTTCTGACAAATAAAGTTTGCTTTTGCTAGATTTTTTTAATAAATTCTAAACATCTCACAATTTCAATTTTTACAGCGCCGAATAGAAAAAAAACCTTTCATTCAAAGGCAATTTGTTTGAAAAGTGTATCTCAATTTAGTGATTTTGTTACGGCTTTTAAAATAATATTTACATATGATTTTTTAAAATCTATCTCTATCGCATGAATCCGATTACGAAACCTTAACCCGTTTGCACTTAACACATAAAAACAGTTCAGAATTTGTTTCTGGCTAATATTTCAAAAAGAAATTAAAATTTAATCATTAAATAAATAAAATAACATAAACAAAATACAAATTTATCCCACATGTAAACGAACTACGAGTTTAAGCCACTGAAATTATCAGAATCATAGAGTCTGCTGTAAGTATTGATCTTTGGCAATTCCTTCGGCTGTAAAACGCTAACATGCGGCTAATACAAAATAATCGCTTTTAATGAATTTCAAGAATTTATTTGAATATATTATTAATTATTTTTCATAAAAACTGCCTTTTGGAATGGTTATTAAATCTAAAAATATGTATAAAGCACGGAAATTTCAGCCTTGAAGATGATGCCCGCTCTGGACTACTATCATGATCTGTAAAGGAGGGCCTTCTTTAAAGCTGTCAAATGATCATGCACAGTACTTTGTGGAATATTTAATCTGAGTGATAGAGCTGGAACTATGTAACGTGGATATTCAGCGATAGCTTTTTTAAGGGGTCATCCTTAATAGATGATGGTCGTTCAAACGGCATCATCTTCGAGACTGACATTTTCGCTCATAAACTTCTCAAACCATCAGCTGAAACAGCACTTTGTCCATATACAGCAAAAATTTTAGGAGCAGTCTGCGTAGCATTTTTGCCTTACTTGAAATAAAAGAGTATAATTGACGAAAACGAAATTTTTGGTTCATCATTCTTACACTACAGTGAAACAAAAATTCTGCCACAACACAAGATAGAATTATGCAGCGTAAACAAAAAAGACCGAAATTACATATCTGGGTTATTCTATGTCAATCTTTATCAGCAGGAGCAATATAACTAGACGAAACCGCACTTCGATTTGAAAAACAGCAGAACTTCACAGATAACCCAATAGATTAGTAATGACGTAGCTGGTTTTGATTTATTACAGAGCTAAAATATATTTAATGTTTTAGCAAATTTCTAAAATATTCTTTAATTTCTTTAATTTAACATGGTTAAATTACTTATTTACCCTATTCATTTACAAACTGTATATTTTTTCTGAAGTTAATGGATTAAAATCTTCACATTCATTCTAGGGTTTTTGTATAGAGATTTAAAGGTTTCTCAGGCACACACACACACACAAAAAGAAATATATATATTTCAGTAATTCTAACATCTTACATTCCAATGCTTTGCGAGGAGTAAAATGTGGATGAGTAGATTTATATCCATTATCCCGCATACATAGTGCACTTTGTACGAAATGGATTTTTTTTTGTCTATGCAGAATTAAACGTTAAAATTACTATCTCATCATATACAAATGGCATTATTTCCAATGTCAATACACATCTTTTAATTTTTTATGATTACCCTTTACTATGTATCAAGGTTTTCAAAGAGATAAATCGTCGGATATTGACTGATTAAATCCAATATAAAGATTCATAGAGTATGATTATTATTATTGTAAAATGGTAGTTAGTCCCATACAAGCCTGTATTTTAGATGTGTGACGCCTCTGTGCAGTCACTTTACGCTCCCTCTTCCTCTGTCTTCACTCAGTTGAACTTCAATAATTTGTGTATTTATTTGCTTTAATTTTAAACTCTATAAACATCAAAACTTACATATATCATAAAACAAATATTCAAGTTAAAATTTTACTAATTATTCGGAAGAGAAAATTAAGTTTCGAATACACAGAAAATAGTCACTATATCTAATCGTCCATTTCAAAAATGTTTTCCATAACTCCACTTTTGTCAAACAAAAAATATATGATAGAAATCACGGAAAAAAATCACTACAGGTTTAATTTTACCATTTAAATTAACAATATCTCCAATTTAATGACACAAAATGTAAAGTAGAAATACACAGAAAAAGGGTCACTACAGCTTAATAACTCATATTTACAAATTATATATCCCAGAAACATCTAATTTAGCTCTCAAAATGTCCAAAAACTGACGTTTTCTGAAATTTAACAGTCATTTACTGAATTTTATCTAATTCAGTTATTTTGCGTTTTACTAATATGCAAACAGACTATGGAAAAAATATTGAATAAGTGTCGAAAAGTCGTATTTGAACACGATCAAATAGACATAACAATATTTCATAATTTTTTTATCACTAATTATTGGTTCAGAAAAGTAGCGTCTACGTTAGAATTTAAAGAAAGAAACACACTTTTGAAGTAAAATTAGAAATAACAGTGTATGGAGATTTCAGCTAACATTTTTAATAACAAATGCTGAAACCCAAATGAATTGATAATACTAAATATAAATGAAAGAATGAATTTCAATGAGAATTTTGCAAATTAGTCAGCTATAGCCAATTTGGCTTCATTTATGGCAACCTATTTTTGTCATTAAATTTGGCGATATATTGCCAAATGTCACAAAGTTTGGCGAGAATATGCATTGGGGAATATGGATATATAGTGTTAAGCATATAAGTTGTAACGACGGTTACAACAATGAAAGAAATTTAGACAGAATGCATGTTCATTAAAATTCATAAATTAAAGCCGTTTATGGAGGAATCCTGCTGTCTTGTTTCAAAATATCAGTCATACTAAAATTTCAAACTGCTAGATCTCAGCCATTTCTGAAGATAGAGGCAAAGCAAAAAATGCTCCTGAATACTTTGATCAAGGCCGAACATTTAACGGAAAAAATAGGATTTCTGACTTTTCTTTGTGCATCTTTTTTATTTAAAATCGTTAAGCGGCTATCACATCTGCCTTTTTTTTCAGAATATCCCGAAATTCGGGATCTTCAGGCCATAGTCAAAAACATATAAATGAAATTTTGTTCAATTCTATGCATAACTGCATGCACTTTCCGATGATACAAAGAAGACATACATACGGACACTTGCGCAGACATACATTTTGTACAAACTTGTTTTTCGGAATCTCTGACCTCTAAAACATGTAAATCCGTCGAAAATCGGAAATCGAAAATTTTTTCAATTACCATACTTTCTTCTATTTGAGATAGAAGAAGAAAAAATAAACGGTACAAGAAATATAAAATGGGTCGTATCTGCACGGGTTTATTTTATATTTATGATTAAAAAGCAAAATTGAAATGCAAATGTTTAGAAGAAAAAGCCTCTATCGATCGATCGAAGTAGTGGTATATCACATATAGTCTAAAATGTATGGTTTATCATATTAAATTAACTTGTATTTTATTTATTTTTCTTTGTTCCGTGTTTTCTCCAAGAAGATGACGTCATCCTCTAATACAGTTAACATACGATTGTTATTTATTTTTTCCTTGCCCGTGCCGTTTGCCATCTTCAACTAGTTTTTACTGTAACTTTGATGGAATAAATGAGATGATATTCTGGTTTGACTAATGTTGTTTGCAAATATTTTTATCCTTAATTTTTCTTAAGAAGTTTAAACCATGGCATAAACTCTGTTAATTTTTATCTTAACGTCAATGACGGATACGTTAATGCTTTATAATATATTTTAAAAATATTTATAATTTTTTGTAGGCAATATACACATTAATTTATATTATATTTTCTTGGTATAAATTATAAGATAATTTAGCATTAAAGCAGACATTATAACAAAAAGCTCGCTAAACTATATTAAACAAAACTGCAGAGATATTTTCTGACACAAAATAAACTTTCAGAAAAATTACTGTTATAGTATACTCTACAAAACGGAGTTCTGTTAAATCAAATTCTTCTAATTTGCACGAATTGTTTCTGCCTACTAATAATTAATTTATACCGATGCATTAAAAATAGTATAATTTATTATGTAGTTTTTAACAGAGTTTATTAAAATTCATTAAAATTTGTAACAAATATACACATTTGTTTAAATTATATTTACTTGGTATAAATTATATGATAATTTACCGTTAAAGGATACGTTATAGCAAAAAGCCCGGTAAGCTGCAATGAGCAAAATTGCGAAACGTTTACTGACAGAAAATTAACTTTTACAAAAATTCCGCATAACCTCGTAGTTACTTATGATAAAGAAAATCACTTCCCAGAATGCTTTCACAGAAGAACCAATGAAAAATGTTATATGAATAGTTTTTAAAAATTCACATTTTTTTCTAAATGTACGCGCAGCAAATGGCGGCACTATATATATCCATATTCACCAGCGTCAAATTCTCGCCAAGCTTGGCGACATTTGACAATATATCGCCAAATTTTGGTTGCCATAAATAAAGGGCGTGTTCAGCTTACACGACCACATCGACCATGGTCGAAGGAGACTGGAAAATGGAGTGGTCTTTAAAAATACAGTTACAGTGAACTTGAGAACCAAATTTTCAGATCACGCATTTGCCTAGTTATATTAATATTTTGTTACATGTTGTTTGTGTGCTTGGTGGGTGAATGGTTAGAGTATTGACTTTCTATCTAGACGGTTTGAGTTCAAATCCCGCGCTGTCTTCAAGTTTTTTTCCTGTTTTTTTTATTTTAAAATGTTTTGTCAGTTGCTATATATTTTTCATGCTAAATGGTAAATTTTGACATTAATAACAATTCCAGATTAATATTTAACATTAAAATAAAATACTTATTTAAATATTGTATTTCAGATTTTTTTTTTTTTTTAAGTGTTTATTGGTTGCTTTATATTTTTCATGATAAATGGAATATTCTTAATAAAAGTAAATTTTGATATTAATCACATTTACAGATTTATTTCTAATGTTATTATAAAATACTCATTTAAATACGATAAATGGGCAATCTCCCGATTAAAATTTTCTTTTACAGCGCTTTATAATATTTAAAATTTCATTCCAATTCGTTAATATCTTTTTAGTTACATTGCATAACATAGTTAATATTGCACACAATTATTGTGCGAAAATATCTGTGCTCATACGATGGGTGTGGTTTTTTTTTTTATGGAGTACCTTATTGGTTTATTATTACTAAAAACTAAAATGCAAAGCATATTTTACAATATAAAATTCAATTTGTAAAATACTATAAAAATAAAATTATACGTATAACGTTAAAAAAAATTTTAAATCAAATTAAAAATGAATTTTGATAATTGAATATTTAAGTTTCAAACAATTTGTTATCGAAATAAATGATTTAATAAAAATATTAGAAACTCTTTTTCTCAAATTTTAACAAATATTTTAATTTACTAAATATTAATACTAATATAATTTACTAAATATTAATACTAATATAATTTACTAAATAATAATTTACAAATATTTTAATTTACTAATTTTACAAATGAATCTCAAAACATGCTGATATCACAGTTTTGTTATATTAACAGTATTCCATTTTAATGAAAATATAAAGCAACTGATGAAGCATTTTTATATATTAATAAAAATTGAAAAGAAAAATCTAAAATAAAAGGAAAGGCTTATGATCCAGGTACAAAACATCGTAAGTGTATGTAATATTTTTCTATTTAATTTTTACTTTTGAGAGCTTGTGTCTAATTATTTTTAGGCTTTCTGTGTTAGACGTGTTGGGAGACGACTTTCATACACTATCCTTAAATATTTTAATATGTGTATTTCCAAATGAAATCGACTGACATCTCTAAATCAGTTTTAACTTTTGAGATAAATTATTTGCATAGAACAAACTTTTTAAAGTAGTAAACAAAAACTAAAACTTTAGAGTGTTGCCAAATTTGAAAAGCAAAATTACATAAAATTGTGAATTAGATAAATATAATACAACGAGCTAAACATAATATGATGCTCGTATAAAGGCTATAAATTATGCTACAGACCCACTGAGTTATATAGAATTACATATTAAAGATCAGTGGTTAGGCCAAAGCTGACACAAATCGGTGATCGAACATATGGCCTGTCATCAACTTATATGTCACTTAAAACTAATATATTAATCGTACACCGGTATTGTTATATTTTTTATACTGTTTCGTTAAGAAATATGAAGGTTTAAAAAATCAGTTTAGAAAGTTAAAAATTGTTAGATTTCCGATCGAACTGTTAAAGGTGCTCAATCAACCTTCCAAACGAAAAGCCCAATCACGTGATCAATTCACCCACAAAATTTTTTGGGTCAAGAGATCGAAAGTCTGCGCAGGCTCATCGGGCTAAATCAGATCACGTGATTCTTTATTGTGTCACGTGATGTGTAGTGTTAATGATCCCTATTATAATATTCCTATTACAAAAGCTACTTTTTTGGAAGGATAAGGACGTATAGTCACTGGCTTCACCTATTATAAGGCACAGAAACAGAATATAATTCAATTATGGCTTATTTCTATGCTTCTAATATGACACATTCCATGTATATTTTCTCCTTTGACCATGGTCGATGTGGTCGTGTAAGCTGAACACGCCCAAAGACAACTTCGCTATAGCTAAGTAATTTGGCGAAATTCTCATACAAATTCAATCTTTCATTTATTATAGTACTATCAATTAATTTGCGTTTCATCATTTGTTATTTTAAATGTTCGCTTAAAACTCCATACACTGATATTTTTTTTAATTTACCTCAAACGTTTGTTTCATTCTTTAAATTCTAACGTAGACGTTACTTTTCTGAACCAATAATTTATGATTAAAAAATTATGAAATATTGTTATGTCTATTTGATCTTGTTTAAATACAACTTTTCAGAACGTATTCAAATTTTTTGTAGAGTCTATTGGCGTATTAATAAAAAACAAATTAACTCCATTCTTTAGAATTATATAAATGACTATTTGTTGAATTTCAGTAGGCCTCCGTTTATAGATACGTTCGCAATTATATAAATACGCAGCACCTATAATCGTCGTCTAGTACGTCCGTCTATCTGTCTGTCTGTCTGTCCGTCTATCTCTATATAACAGCGCAAAAACTACAAAACAATGGTTTAAAATTTAATATATATAATCGTTGCAGAATTTTGTCGAGTCATTTAAAATTTTATGAAAATCGAATCAAAACTTAAAAAAATATTAATAAAAGTCTTCTTTATTCTATTATAAATCTTATCATACGTAATCTATATGATAAAAGCGCAAGTCATGTGACTGAGGAAAACAAATACGGGCTAACCACATCTTTTTCCATATGCCAAGCGGCCATTTTTATTCAAAAATAATTTTTCGAATAAAATTGCATAAAAGTTACATTTTTAGCAACATCGTTCATAAAAATTGTATGCTTGAGAGATGAGTTATACTAAAAAATGTGTAGATTCTGAGATAACTTCAGCTAAAATTAGGTTGACAGCCGAATATCTCAATCCATTAAATATCCATTCATCGTGAGTCATAGAAATATTAACCGTGTAGATAATCATTCTCAAAGCAAGATCTGCATGGTAAATTTACAGCTCTGTCAGGTGTAAAAAAAATAAAAAATAAAAAAATTCGCATCTGAAAACATGGCATACGTAATAAGAAAAAAAAACCCATCCTCATTTCGTTCTTAGCAGACGATATAATTAATTTCACTGAAAAAATAACTATGATTTTTTACATTGTAAAACTAGTTATAGCACGAATCGAACGCACCTCATTTGTCACGTTTAACGTACAATTTCCAACTTGTTGGTCTTTTGGATAGCTACATTTGATGTTTAAAACCTAAAAACAATTCCTCCTTTCAGTTATTTTTCCATAAACCTCAGAAAACCAATTTTTTCTGGCGTTTCTCATTTGTTTTTATCCAAATGGTCCCCTAAAATGCGCAATAAGTTTGTAGAACAGTCGAAAACTTTGTAATTGCACTGCATTTTCGTAAAAAGTGTTCATATAGCAGAGACTTTTCATGAAATATTTTACATTTTACTGTATAAAATTTAATTCGAATAAAAAGTGTTTAAATGTTCAAATTCTAGTATTTTTTTTATTCCGCTAATATTTAGTCTAGTCTAGATATGAACATTTTACAAAATATAAATTGTTAAAACCAGCAGATAAGTGATTTTTGTTGTCATTGATAAAAAATTTAATATTTTTATAATACCCAGGTTTTAAACCATTATAACAATATTTCTCACCAAATATTTTAGTAAAAATATAATTTTTGAAATATTACATTTTAATTATAACTTAGACGATATAATATATGTTAAAATGTCGATAATTCAAGCACACATATAATTTATTTTTTCACAATTGTAGGGCCATGTGAAATTGTAATTATAAATTTCATGACAAATCAATTGCAGTTTTTGAGAAACCTTCAAATAATAATTTTAATAAAAACTGAAAAAAATATAATTTTATTATTTTAATATTTAAAAGTATTTTAATGTAAAAACATCATAGTTTTTAAAATAAAAAATAATACCCTTTATTTCTATAACATATTTCAATCTGATTTTAACTTATACAGAAAAAGAACAAAATAATTCAGAAAACATCTTTTATAAAGTATAAACGCTAGTTTGCGTTTATTTGCAATGCAACACACTCGGTCAAGAGATATGGACCCTCTCCCTGCATTCTGATAATATTAATCACATCATAAAATTTTTATACCTGTTAACTTTTAATGGACATTCTTTTAAGCGTTAATTATTGTAATATATGCAACACTAACACTTAATGGATTGTTGTTGTTGTCATGTGTAACAGCTCTCTCGTGTAAGTAGTCGGTTATTGATCTATAGGGGTCGATGAAGAATTATCTTTGCTATAATGAAAATGTTTATTCATGAAGTAAGGAAAATTATCATCAATTGTGAAAGCATTAAGATAAATGTAAAGATATTCAGTACATTAAAAAATCTGTCACCGCAGAAATCGATAAACTGAAAAATGCAATATAATGTGGAATACATTTTCCAGAAGAAACTATATATATGTATATATATTGGATACTATAATTAAAATACTATTTTATACTATAATTAATAGGTATTTATTAGGATAGTACATGGTGCAATATAAAAGTAATGGAAAAAGTACAACGTTAATAGCACCAGAAATTTGCAATTTTAATGTTACTAGTTTCGGCAGCATTTAGCATACCGGCCTCAGTGCAAATAATGGTGAAAATTCGCTCAGATATATAGGAGAGGTGCGGATTTCTGCGAAAAGTTTATTGACCAACAGGAAAATGTTAGACTACGGGCAACAGCCAACAGGAAGACAGAAGGTGTGATGGAATGGATTCAAGCGAAAGGTTTATTGATCAATAGGAAAACAGCATAGAGAACGGAACTGAAAAAATGGAAAATGCTGAAAAAACTAAGCAAATAAGTTTTTATGCAATGTTTTCAAAAATCAGATTATGGGGGAATAGCAAAGTCAAAATTAAAAAAGATTTCTAATTTTTTTATAAATATAAAAAGCTTCAATAAAGTTAAGTTCATGTAGGTTTAGAAATTATTTTGGCCGAATTAAAGTCAAAAGTATGATTTATCTCCCAGCAATGTTTTGCAAATGAGGATTTATTGAGGACAAAATTTATTGTACTGAATTCTTTGGAATATGGAATGCTTTAATCACACTTGCGGCGTTGTGTCATTCGGAGAGAAAAGTTTTGCTAAGAAATCATGAGAAGATTTAAGTATTATTATTATTTTTTTTATGTTTTAAAAGAGTAAACGTGTTTTGAGACCCGCTGAAATTTATAAGCTTTAAAGTGTCAAAACCTGGTACGTACTTTGCCGTACAAAACTGAATTTTTTACTGTTTTACTTAGAGCATGACAGATAGCTTTCCTAAATAAACGTTATACTGACAAATAAAAAAATTAAATTTCGCAACGTTTTTCGACGTAAATGAACTCGTATAGGATGGATAAACATCCATTGAAACAGATTTGTAATTGAAACTATCACAACCTCTCAATCTAAAACTTAAAACAGGCTACGTTTTCGCTAAGCGGTACTTTTCATGTGGTCAATCTACAGAAGCTTGTCTAGAGGTAAGAGATCAGAGATGGACGTCACTAACATGGACGTCGCTCTGTCTCTTTCTTTTTTAGGAACCTTTGGAAAAGAAAGTCCACTGGAATGGCTTAGAAGATTTTGTCAGGGATCCAATTCTTAACTGTTTAGGAATGATCTATGGAACAAAGAAAAGAAGGGAAAGCATTTAAAGAGAGGAAGGGCAACTTACCTCCTGTGAATGTAAAAGCGGACAGCTTCACACTCGCAGGTTCGCCTCCGTTCAGCAGATACGTTGCCCTGCCTCTTTTGAAGGTGAATACCGAGCTGTAGTCCACGGGTGCATACCCTGCCTCGTCCGCCTGGGGCTCACCTTTTTTGGCGGCGTTCTGTTTGGTCATGACGATGCGCCTCTCTTCTATGAGGCTGCAGTTGGGGCAGACGCAAGTTGTGTATTGGCACGACTTCTTGTGTCTCTTCACTTTCACCTTGATACCGTGATTACCACTTGGGTTTGGACCCAAGACATTTCTTCCACGTCCGAGTCGTCTTTCTCCCAGTGATATCCGATGCAGATCACTTGACATAATTCTGTCTTATGGAACCGAACATGGATCATATACGAAATCGACACAGGATTCCAGGAATGATTTTCAGGATAGTGACTCTCAAAAGTTAAACATGGAGTAAAACGTTTTTTTTTTTCAATTTAGTTTGGTGCTCGCGGGGAAGACAGAGCTACATCTCGTGATCTATCACGGGTATACTGGGGAACACTGGAGCGCATTACAGATTTTTTTTTTAATCAGACCACTGATACCCTCTCCCTTCCCATAGAGAAAAATCGTACTTCAGGATCAAACAAACCCTTACAGATAAACTTCTCCAGGATAATGGATATAAAATATAGGCTTAGGATAAACAGTTTTGCATTTCCGCCCAGTGATACCCTGGCGGACAAAGCTATATAGCGCTTGATCAAACGTTACAGATGGAATTTTGCTAGATGGTGAATTTCAGATCATATGTGTAGAATATACGGATTATTTCTTTTTGAAAATATGTTCCACTGAATTGCCAAGAGGTGGAGAACAAAAGAGATGAAATATTCAATACTGATGAATTTTAAAGTATATAAATAGTGTAGGAAGATTTTTCAATTTAGTGTTTTGTGCCTGAGGTGGCAGATCTATCTCTCATAATCTCAGTGGGCAACATATAAATCTTTGGTCGATGCTAAATTTCAGAACATACACGTGTATTACCAAGATTTTTTAAATATTTGCCGCCTGATTCCAACAGACGAGTAAATCAATTTTAGGGTATTTTAAGCCCTTTCCCATACCCTGAACCCTTTACCGACAGAATGCCAGACTTTTGTATATATTTTTTAAAAACAAATATATTTATAAACGATCACTTAAAAATATACTGAACAATATCAGTGACTAACTAGTTCATTTGAATTAGTTCCGTGTACTTGTGTATAAAAGGAACACGGTATGAACTAGTTATGCTAAAGAAACTACATTCCTAATTTAATTTACTTGAATAATAAATTACTATTTGTTCTATATCTATGCAAAACGAATTTTGATGTTAGTGATAAAAAATCACTGAGAATTGTTATAAGACGTTCAATAAATGCAAGAGAATAGACTGAATTAAAACAATAAGCAAGATCAAAACAACTAGAAATGAATTTTGAAAAAACAAAAGCGCATATTTTTTTCCCTTCATTTATAAGAATTAGATATATTAGTGAAACGTACAATATTAGTGTTTAGATTTTATTAAAATAAAACAATTTTTTACTATATGTAATCTTATATTAAAATAAAAAATAAATAAATAATGGAAATAGTGAATCGAAAGGAATTAACGTTGTCAAAAATAACAGCGATATGTATGAAAGATCTTTAGAGGATTAGAAAAGTTCATATTAGGAATTAAACAGGATTTTTATTGATTGTCTATTTGTAAATTATGTAACTACATACTTCAATTCTAGCAAACAATTAAAAAAAAAACATTTTTTATTATGATACGCAAGACAAAAAGCTCAAATTCCTTTAATAGGCTTTAACGATTAATGCTCTATTCATTATTAAAATAGATTTAATATTTGCAATAGATGATTGCTGATTTTTATTTCTGAATTTCAGACAGTTCTAAAATTGATTTTTTAAAAACAAAATTCATTTTTCTAAATATTTTCGTAGACTAACCAAAACGTTATATCTATAATAATTCTTAGTAAATATTTTAAATCTTTTTGTTTTAGATTTATAATCTGTGTTGACAAAACGCACATACAGACATATGAATAAATCAGAATATTAGTATTGTGCTACAATGTCTTATTCTTTAACACCGATATATTTTAATACCGCTGTAAGCTTTAACGTAGAAAAAAATGGTGTTAAAGAGAACTATTTAAGAAATATATTATGGCGAAGTTATTTACGGAATTTTCAACAAATTTTATATGTTCTGCTTTAAAAACAAAAAATGAAATGATGTTTTAAATTTTTACTATTTCTTAATTACTTAAGGTGTCTCAGTACACTTCACTTTGCAAAAAATGACGAAACTATCAATTTTCCTTTTTTTCCACTTAAAAAGGCATTTAGCCATCTTTAATAAATTCTGGCACAAAAGCACCGAATCACATTAAAGGGATAAAGTACTTGGAACATTTTTGAAGTTACTGGTAGTTTTGGACTTCTTACAGGATTCATACGCTTTTACCACACTTTTTAATAGAATTTTTCGCCTTATTTTATTCCAGAAAAGTATTACATTTCATGCAATAAAATCGTCTACAGTTTCTGCTATTTAAATATTAAATAGAAAAAGTCTATTAAAAATTGTGGTAAAAGCGTACTAACCGTGTCTTACCTTAAAAGTTATTAGAAAACATTTCTATAAAACTTTAAAAGAAATTTTTTATGAAACTTTTCTTAAGAATTTTCTTTTTAAAAATATAATTTAACAATTACAACTGAGTAAGACATAAATAATTTTCCAACAACTAATGTGCAGCGAGAAGGATGACACTTGGAATAAATTCCAGCGTGGCTAAGAGATATGTTAGACTACGTCCAGTAGAAGAGCATTGGGATTCGGGTTTTATATCGACTCTCTAATGTGGTCGTTCGGTTGTTGCAAGCGACGATTTAGTGACTGTCGTGGAAGAGGTTTCCGTGAGATACAGAAAGTGTTCGCTCATGTTTTTGACGAAATTCAGGGCACTTACGGAACTATTTTACAAAAAATATTTGTGTTTTAAATTTTCAAATTGATAATAATTATTTGGAACTACCTTTCTACAGCGTAATTTCCACGACAATAATGCTTTTGTAGTTTTCTAAGACGTATTTTAATCCATTCCTTTTGAACAGCTTCCTAATACGCATGGAGAATTACAGATCGACGTTTGGATAACGCGCTTTTAAAGGATAAAGCCCAAAAGCTCAAAAATTCATTGGCGATATATCAGGAGATTTAGCAGGTATATCAATGAAGGATTATAGTCTTGATACCCGTTTCTCGTTCCATTTTTTCCAGGAAGTTAACAGTGGATTGGGATGTGTGGCTATGTGCTTTATCTTGATGCAGTTCACCAGATTGGTGGCACAGGGGGTAAAGAGATAGTATTTCACGTGTGAAGATTGGGAGTAATATATGTTTCAGATAGTATGTGGAGTTGAATTTTTTCACTCTCTTTATTTTTAATTCGCCTTTATATGCGAAGCCAGCAACGATCATAAATCATTTGCTAAAATTTTGTTTAGATACAGTGAACCATGTTTTCAGATATTTTTCTCCTTTTTGATGATCATAAATGGATACCTTTTTTGTTACAATCTTTTAAATAGACCCAAGCTTCATCTAGTGCAACAACATTTTTTTCTATTTTTCTCTGGATAAATGCTTCTTACAAAGAATTCTGCATAGTGTTCTATATTGGGCTATACGTCGTGGAGAAAGACGATTAATATTGTGTTTCTTGTCCTTTTTAAAATTCAAATTAATGTTAATGATTTTGTTAACACTGAACATTTTAGCGATTTAACAACATTATTTTGACTTAAGATTTTTTTTACCATAAAACATTTTACCTTTGCAATATTCGAAGAATTCCTTTTTGTTCTTTGGTACATATTTGGAACTTTTTTTTCACTTTAAGCCAGACATTCACGTTTTTTCCATGTCTTATTGACAACATGCTGTTGCTTTGGATATAAAAAACCATGCCTTTCAAAGTGTTTTTTAATCAACGAATACGAATAATTCTCTTCGGAAAATGCAGAAATGTAGCCTTCGATCATTCGGTTCTTTAAAAGTGCAATTTTAAATGTAAACAAAAATTTCAGTCGCGAGACGAGAATTTCTACTTTCAAAAACATATTAGCTATGAAAAATAATTTCTCTATGCAGATGATTTTTTTATACACCAAAACAAACTCGTCTAAAAAATGTGCGACCTGTATTAATTACATCCACTAAAGTAATTTTAATTTGGTAATTTTTGCGGTTTCCTTTGAAACATTTGAAGAGCCATAAAATTCGCTGAAATCGACCACAGAGTCCTTAGGAAAGAAAAGCCTAAAGATATAATTTATGGCTTTAATCGTGCAATGCAACATGATCGCATCTGTGGTGAACGAACTGCTGAACTCCAATGAATAAAATAGAGTATGTTTTCAGACACAAATTATTCATAGAAATTAATAGGAATTAAAAATGACGTTTCATGTCATGACGTTCCGAAGCTAAGCATATCAACGATTTGTAATAGCAATGACACAGATGGACATGTTTAGAATTTATTACACTTGTGTTTACCTTTGCAAAAATTTCGGACCAGTATCACGATCATCTGATATAAAAGTTATGCATCATCGAAACATGCGTAATAAGGCTGTATACCAGTGGTGGCGAGAAATTCATACTTTAAAATAGGTATGAAAGACATATTTTAACTTTGTTCTCTTTCACATTAAATTCAATTATAAAATCAATTTAAAATTTAAAAATATTATTAAAAAAACAGTGGTACTGGATAAGAAAGAGAAAAAGGCTGAGAGAAAAATCATAAGATATGAGACACAGTGATATTGATTAAATAACTGCTAAAACGTAAAGTACAAATATTTCATCAAAAACAATAAAAGAAGATTTAGAAAATAAAAGGAGTGAAATAAGTGGTACAGTTATTATTTATTATATTTTTTTAACGCCAAATTTTTATTTGCGGTCACCAAACGTGACAGTCACATGTCAACTAATTATGCACGTTTTTGGAACTACTAATGCCATGTTAAATTAATTTTTAATCGTTTTAAAAGAGATAAACTGCTCTGAATACCTTTGAAATTAATGTAAATCTTTACTTAATCAGACACTTCCGATGAAACTTATTTCTAAAGGCAGTATAAAAACTAGATTCCAAGAGTAAATAAAAGATTCCAAGAGTTAAACACCCTGTGTCGCAAAGCTCCTGCCAATTCCATTCGAAGCAATTTACGAAATTCATATTTGAAAAAGGAAAACTTTAAAATCAAAATGCTACTAATTAGAAATATGTTTTAAATTAATGCGGATAGATATTTAATCCTAACTCAAAAACTACTTGGCGCAATAAGCTGTTATTTTGTATTTTTATAATTTTAACTTCTAGAAATTCAATTAAGCTAAAAATTACATAGATTACAATTCATATTTTTCTTAAAAATTAATTTTGAAAGTATATATTTTTTGAAAATATTTTTCGAAACAAATATGAATTTTATCGTATGATTTTTTTTTAAACAGATATCAAGTTCTAGAAGCTTCAAATATTTTAATCAAAAATTAGTACAGCTCATACTGCCAAGATGTTTTTGAGTTATGCTTAAAAACTACTCCCATTGCAATCTGATTTAGATTGATGAAAAATTAAAGGAGTTATAAATTTTGGTACTTCTCTATTATTCCGTCGACCACTTTCCATAACAAAAAAATATCGCCAAACTGTAATGCTAAATAAACGAGAGAACGTTGCCATTGGAATATCAAAATAAATAAATAAATAAAATAGAAGAATTTAAGGACACAATTGTTATTTTAATTAATGAAATAACTAATAAATCAGTAAAACATGATGTAAAATACACGCAAATGTCGAATTAAAAACCATTTGATGACATAAAAAAACACGTGTATTGCTTCTGACATCAAGTAAATGGGACTGCATTTTTGGCGTTTTATCTTACAGTTTGGCGATAGTTTTTTGTAATGAAAAGTGGTCGACGGGATAATAGAGAAGTACCTAAATTTTAAACATACATAATTCCTAAACTAATTGACAGAATGATTTCCCGTATACTATCCGAAGAAAAAATATATCGAAGAATCCAAATATATCGAAAGTAGGTGTTTGCATTAAAAATGTTAATGTTTAATACGTCTACATGTATACGCCTCTCTAAGCAAAATTTAAGTATAGCATTAATTAGCAGACTAATCGATTGATACTAGTCACATTTTTATACGATGATTTGCGGCAGTGTTAATAGGGTGTGATACGCTTATTTCAGGACCGTACATAAACTGCGCACAATATAGTGTATGAAAAAAATAGATGTAAAATACTTCATAGATTTTTGAATTAGTTTTATTGAAAACAATTAACTCCTACATAATATCACATGTTTATAAATAGAAAAATATTGCGCATCATATTTAAGTACACATATATTTTTTTGAAATGCATGTAGCATTTGTGGATTCATTTTACATTATAGACTGAAATACTTCAAGACAGATAACTAATAAACTAATATAAAGGGATTTAGTTATCAACATTGTACCACTATAAAAATTAATAACACTTTTGTTGAGGCTTAGAGTATTCAAATTTAATATATTTGATACAGTGATGTATTGAAAACAGTACCGTATATATTTACATATATAAGCATATATAAGCATAAAAACATTTTCTTTCTTATATAAGTAATGAATAAATAAATAAAAATAATCAAAATATAAAGAAAATTCTATTGTAAATTTTAGTATATTTATAATTGTGTGTAATAAAAATTATTGTCTTCATAATAAAAAAATAATAAATATTAATAAATGCATTTTAACATAAAGTATAAAATACTTGTTACACTGAAAATTATTTTTACCAATCAGTGTAATATAATGAAGTAAAATTACGATAGTTTAATCTTTTAAAATAAGAAATTTATTTTAAAAATTTTAATTGATTTCAAATTTCAAGTAATAATGTAATGAGGCATAGGAATCTTAAAGTGGGGGGTTACGTGTTGAATTGGTAAATAATTATCAATTATTGATGTTATTATTATAATCGTATTGTAATTTTAATATTTTATTATCATAAAGCTGAATACGTTTTATTCCCAGTGGGTTAATTAAAGGATAATAGAGGTAACAAGAATTTTGCATGAAATATCATTCTTCAAAAACCCGAAATGAAGCACAGAATTAAAATTCAACAATCAATAACAGACTAGCATATCACGTAAAAATTCCTTTGAGATATGCAGGCAATCAAAATCGATGGAATAAATCCCCATGGATCATATAGCACTTACAGAGCAGAATAAATGGATGTCTTTTTGTGGATTACATTATGATTTATTGCAATCTCTGATGCCAGTTGATTCTTTCACAGATAAGTATATCTCTATAATCTCTGATAATAGCACTCTAGTACATAAGGTTTTCTGTCAATGAGGAATGATTTAAAGCGTAGAATTTAAAGAAATCGTTTACTGCACTTAAGTTTACTTTCTGCATGGTATTTATATATTTTCCTAATATTTTGAAAAATATTTTAAATTATAAACAATTGAAAATAAATGCATTTGATAAGAAAATATTTTCGAATTTTAAATATGAAAGACAATGTTTATCATTTTCTAAAACTTTGCGAGAATATTTTATTTAATAGCTTGACTTCGCCCGTCTAAACGGTCGTTTCCGAGGCCCTCAGTAAAAAGATAAACGCAAGTGATTTCGTTTGGATTACTCTTAATGCCGCCAACAATACAAACACGGCGTTTCATGGTATCATATTAAACAAAAACTTGGGCGTAATCTCATTGCATCATTTGATGAGAAACTAAGTTAATTTGAAGAAGCACTTTTAAACTGTTCCAAATAGCATTTCTTAAAATCACAAATACTTCCATGAATGTTATTCCTGTTGTTCCAAAAAAAAGTTTGTTACGATTTTCTAATTTGAAATAGACCACGATTATGAAAAATATTATCACTAAGTGTATCAGACAAATATCTTTTACTGTTTTTATATCATATAGCAAACGGAAAAAAGAAAAAAAAAACATTAAAGTACTTAATCAAGTTTTCTAAACGTAATTGCAACGTAATTCGAATTTTTCTTTACACCAGGCTACATCGTGAACGATTACCTCCATGGTTTAATATTTCAAACGTTCATGATGAATGAATCTTTCGTGTTTAGAAAATCTTCAGAAGTGCTAACATTGTTTATAATGATTATGTAACAATATTTTTCTGTAAAAGGTGCAACAATACAATATTAACAACAATCAATGGTACAAAAAAGCACAAACGCCTGGTACATGAAAAAGTGAAGCGGGCATCTCCGAATTGTTGATAACAGTCAAATGCTTTGCGCTTTTATTATATAGATGATTTTGATCTGAAGAAGTCGCCGTTTGAATGCATATGAAACATATGTCATCTATATAAATGGGTATCTATAAGCCTTTTGTGTTACGTTTTTTATCACTTTAAGCAGTAATTACACTTTAGTTTATAAATAATTGACCCATTTTTAAAATAAAAAGTTAAAATTAACATTTTTTTTATATAATCCAGGTATGATAATAATTTCAGCCATAGGTGTGTAATATATTTTAAAAAACTTATAGAAAAAAAAAGTTGAAGAAAATTGAATAATTTCTTCTTACTTTTAACAAAATGTATCCCAAGTATTTAAGCAAAAACTTGGATAATGCGTGTTAAAGCAAATGATTATTTTGGGTTTGTTTTACAAGTAATTTATAGCAATATTCACTGCTATTTCGTCGAAACTACCCAGCACTTATTTATAAATTATAAAAACTAGGAATAAATAGTATTGCGATATAAATATTAACTATTAGTGCAGTATTAATATTAATTAATATAGTATTAGCTCGTATTTCTTATCGCGATACAGGTAAAAATACCAAAGAAAATTTTAAGTAGAAAAATGAATTAATATCAAATAAGTGTCATTGGAAAGTTTTAAATGATTTGTAAGAATCTGATATGAACATATACTATACAATACTAACATACTAAATGTAAATCATAAAGCAATAAAATTATGTATTATAACTGGTGTAAAACTATCACTGCCGAAGACGGGACAACCGCCGTACAAATAAGTTCAAAAGAACTTTTAACGAACACGACCAGGATGAGTTCTGTGTGCTCTACGGCAGGTGGTGACACCGCTACCTGCGTATCACCCCCATCTCCCAAGTGTTGACGACAGCATGCAACAGTGGAACCCGTGCTCTAAGAGGAACCACCGCGTTACATTTTTGGAAGTGCCGGAATCCCCCAGCTGCATCCAGAACCAGACTCCCAATACGAAACTGGGTTCTAGGCCTTAGGCCAGGTTTCCCCGATCCGTACTTGCTGTACCTAAGCTCTTGGGACGTGAAAATCCACAGAGATAGGCACTAGCTCTTTTCGCAATCATTATTATAATGTATTACTATGTATGGAGAAAAATTGCAGGTCCCGGTCTATTTGACTAAAAATAGTACCATTTTGTCTTCAAGCCATATCTCAAATGCAAAAACTAATCCACAGATGAAAAATTAAAATTATATAATTTAATAATTTTTCATGTTTAAATGTATTATAAAAAGAAACATCATACATGAAAATCATAAAACTAATATAACTTTCTAAAAGTCTTAAATAGATTAACTACGTGTACCTGGGAGACTGAGCTTCGCTCAGTCTCACGACTCAAAATTTCAGCTTTTTTTTTATATGCAAGTATTTCCTGTTGCAAGATAACAGTTATATTACTTTATTTATTTATTTTTGTTATATATTTTCGTACTCATTAACCACGGTCCGCTCTAAAAAATATATTATAAAAAGTAAGCTCATAAATGAAAATAATAAAACTGATATTACCTTCTAAAATCTCAAACTGATTTACTATGAGTACCTGGGAGACTGAGCTTCGCTCGGTAATTTACGCTCATATTATATTTAAGTGAAAATACAATTTTATTATTTAGTTTTACGCAAAAGTTTTATTTCTAGTTTCCAAATGTCAAAACAACAAAAGCTCACGATTCAAATTTTCAGTTTTACTATAAGTAACTACTTCGCGTTGTCGAGATAATAGTTATTTTATTTTATTTTTTATTGTTACATATTTTCGGCCTCGTTAACTTTGAAATTGGTTGAATATCAGGTTTAACGCAGAGTGCCATGCACAAAAATATATATATATTGGCGGATCGACAAGAAGGAATTTGAGGGTCTGGCACGGTGCTTCGTGTAAAGTTATCTTGTAACACTGGCCATATAGAAAATTGATGACTTTGCCTTGTACATCCAACATGACTTCTTTTTGAATCGAGCGTAATTTGTGGATTCATAGATGTTCGTTAATAAAATTTTCGGATCAGTATAAAATATTGGGTCGTTCGGATAGTTCCTTCTGCGTGAGAAAACCAATTCATACCGGAAAATTATTAGACATTAGATATCGGAATTAATCTCTAATAATTAAATGATAGAATTTCCCGGTACAAACTAACTTTCCCAAACGGAAAAAAAATCCAAGTAACTCAATACATCGTGCCATAGTCCACCCGTTTGAATTTTTTACGTTGTTTTGTTTCAGATGAATTGCCATATTCATCTTGTTATAAACTTGTCCGTCAGAAACAAAATTATAAATATAATGTGTTTTAATCGTTCAAGGGTCTTGCACCTTAATTGAAGCCAAAGCAAAATAGGAAAATAAAATTCGAATTAAAAAAATTTTAAAAGATCGAAATTCGTGAGCAAATGTATGACATTTTAAGAAGGTCATATATACGATTTGTTTGGAAGTCATAGAGTTCAAACTCAATTCGTCAACGCGAGCAGCATTCACCAAATGATTTAATTAGACACACGTTCTTAATCGAAATTAATCGCTTTGAAATGAATGTGTTCAAAGTAAAAATATACTTGGCTTACTTTGGCTAAGCTTTGGTACGTTGCATCTTTGGTACGTTCGAAATCTCATAGACATCTCGGGTAACGATCTTCTTTCTTATAAATGTTGATCGCCTTGATTATTGGTTTTGTTTGTTATTCACTGAAATCTACGGTACTGCATATACCGTAAACATTGGATGCGTAAACAATATTGCTTAAAATATTTTACTAACCTTTTTGAAAAATAGTAAACCCTTTAGATCGATTGAAAATCTAAACAGTTGTTACGATGTTTAATAGTTTGAAATCAAAGTTTTGAAAATGAATTTAAAATGTAAACAGTTTTAACTTTAGAAATTAAATAGTTGTTATTGTTTTGAGCAGTTGTTATTAATTTCGAGCAATTGTTATTAGTTTCAGCAGTTGTAAATTTCTTAAAACTTTTTGTTGTTGTTGTGGTTAAATGAAATTGATTAAAACTTTTTTTTAATATTTTAATTTTATTTAAAATTTTTCTAAAGAAATATAGTAATTTTTTTAATTTTTTTTAATTTGTGCAACTTTTTTTTTTACTGTTTAAAACTTGAAAAATATTTCAAAACATTCTTAAAAATAGTTATAAATCGACATACGGACTGACAGACAGACTGTTAGACAGACACACACAAAAGAACTATTTGTAATAAAATACAAGATGGATACACTTTTTAAAAACTTGTTCTGATACACAAACCTTTTTAAGAAAGTATCAGACTTTGAGATTAAAAATCATCTTCAATGAGATTAAAAAAAACTATAGCGATAAGAAGAAAAATGATCCTGACCATTTGAGCATTGCTCATTGAATGCTCGAATGCTCGGCTGCGGCTGCGCCTTTTGTGGATTACATTTGTGCTGGTTATGGGATTGCCAATACAATTTCCATACTTTTAAG
This sequence comes from Maratus michaelseni, assembly GCA_963931845.1. Lineage (NCBI taxonomy): Eukaryota > Metazoa > Arthropoda > Arachnida > Araneae > Salticidae > Maratus > Maratus michaelseni. The sequence continues at coordinate 104,365,607 of OZ007590.1, read as the reverse complement.
GAACATTTTTATTTAGTAAAAAGTACGATTTAACTGGATAGTCGCACTTTAACGATTAAATATTTACTAATCCACATTTGCTAATTTGTGACATATTGAAGAAAATGTAATCCACAAGTGGCCGTTCAACTCTCCTAGAAAAAAATAATTGCATTTTTTTTTACTTTTTTAATTTGTGAATTTTTTGTTTACTTTTTAAAACTTGAAAAATATTCTTAAAACTTTTTTAAACATAGTTATAAAGAAACCTACGGACAGACAGACAAATCCCGTCGAAAAAGGAGGTAGTTCAATAGCATAAACTCAAAATAACTTTTATTTTTAATTTTATCATGTATCTGAGATTTTCTGAAATTTGGTATAAAGAAATTGCACAAAACTATCAAAGAAAGACAAGTCATAATAATCAATAATCAACTTACTTTTGAATCACGAATACCTAGCTAAATAATTCATAGATGCTTTTTGTGATGACTTGGTGCACAAGAATAAAGTTGTCCAAAATACGTCATGAAAATTCTTGCTTAAAATTAATGAGAAAATCAAATGATTAAAATTTGGACGGGGTAATACATTACAATGTTACGCAATTCCTTTGCATTTACGTACAAACATAATCGATTGAGTAATTCCCCACAGGCATTTCAGTTTCTTGCCAACTGAATAAATTGATGTCTTTTGTGGATTACATTATGATTTATTGCAATCTCTGATGCCTGTGGATACTTCTTTTTGTATTATGTGAAGTACCTACGATTTTGATATATAAGAATAAATATCATTTACTGTTGGTTTTAATAAAAATAATACTTATTTAAGTCCGTTAAATTTACGTTAGAATAGCTAGTTTTTTTGTGCTTTTACCTAAATTTCAAAAACTTAAGTTTTTTTAGAGCATTTAGAACTAAATGCAAGGCATTAAAGTTTCAAATTAATTTTTAGATGATTATTGTTGTGTAATTTATAATATTTTATTGTTAAGGGCAAATAATGGTACTGTGAAAAAAACCCCTAAAATTGTACTGATTATGGGATTGCCAATACAATTTCCATATTTTTAAGGAACATTTTTATTTAGTAAAAAGTACGATTTAACTGGATAGTCGCACTTTAACGATTAAATATTTACTAATCCACATTTGCTAATTTGTGACATATTCAAGAAAGCATTGTCATCTTTATTTTTTAAAGTACTGCAATGTAAATAAACTAAAACTGTATTTGCAAACCAATTGTTTTTTTAGAGATTTTTACAAAGTTGCACAAATATTTGCGAAATGCGTGAAGATAATATTTTAGCAGAGGTCATTTTGTTAGACACCGGGAATTTGATCATCCCAATATTACAATGGTAAAATAAAAGCGGTTGACAATATGAAAAAATGAAAAACTTTAAACAAAACAACTTTTTTACACAAGTATTAACCTAATAGATTATATAAATACTAAAATTTTCAATTCTTTCTTTCATGATATATGCTTGGGTATAACACTATCTTAGTAACACTATCTGTCAGAGTCCACTATCCATTTTGTGATATGCTTGTAACAATAAAAGAAGTGAATTATTCATTTAACTAATGATTGCTTAAGATGCTCAATAAAGAAAACCTAAATTCTATAATATCATAATTTATTATTATAATAAATATAAAGTTGAAAGAAGTTATATGTCCATAACGTAACTCAAAATATTTGTATACCGTAATTAAAAAATGTATATATAAGTTTTTCGCTGGGCGGTGCTCTGCTCTGTCGATCTTTATGAATGCTCAAACTAACTTAAAAAAACAAGCCTTTTTCTTTGCATTTCAACATACTATAACTCTAAACCGAATAAAATGAAAAAGATGGCTGAATATCACAACGCAGAAATAAAGCTTGTTTATAAATACCATGTTACATTTGTACAAACTTTCGCCCAAATAAACAGCAACAATTCATAATCAAACCAAATTCGTTATGTTTGAGAAGATACAAAGTCATTTATAACTTATAAACAATGTTGCATTCTTAAAGAGATACTAAATGAATTTATTAACAAATTATACATTCCATATTTATTCAATGAATTTATTTGTTACACTCTCAATTAAACATTACAGGGAGTATAAATTCATAAATAATATATCAACAGGTAAAAGTGAAATATATTTTATAATTTACAGTTATAAGATTAAAATAATCAAATTTCCTTGCATCTTTAATTCACTAACATTTAATTTTTTTTAAATGAAAAATAATCTCCTGCATGCCATTTCAATATATACATTATTATACTGATATTAGATACTGATATTATACTGATACTACTGATATTCTATTTAATTAGAAATAAGTGTTACATGCTCTAAAATGTTTACATAAATACTCATATTACCTTTAAAGTTGATCATATATGAATACTAGCAGGTTTCGCTTGCTACGCTGGTTGGTTTTCCCTAACGAATGTCGAATCGAAAGAAATATATCTGTGTGGTTAATCTATAAAACGTGGAATTCAGTCCAGTAGCTGTCTCGCAGTTTTTAAGAAACTCCTTTCCTTACGGAAATATATATATAGACATATGTATTTTAAATGAAAGTTATCTATTTTATATGGAATGAGTGAAAAGTCAATATTTTAAATGCAATGAGTGTAATGCGAATGATTGTGATTTAAACCATACTTGGGCAATTTATCCTCTGCACCTGGCTAACAGTAAAGTACCAACCATCCCTAAAATAATGCCTAACAAACAGTTAAAATCCTATCAAAATCGGTTCAGCATAGGTCAAGTTACAAACTGTCCGAATGAAATAGGGATTTCCATTTTACATCATATAGTGGATATGTCTTTCATAAGCGTGGCCATAGAACTTTACGCTATACCTCTATAACTAAGCAACGTAGAATAATGTATTTTATACTAAATCTATCTCTAAAAAAGTATCTAACTAACGGTACAACTTTTATCAAAATCCAGTCAGTAGAACTTATTTAAAAGGCTAATTTTTATAATTTGATTCACCTAATTAAAGAACTTTCCTCTACTCTATAGCTAAGATCAACGTGTTATACAGTAAAACCTTCCCCACAAAAAAACCTAACTAACAGTGTAAGTCCCATTAAAATTCGTTCTGTAGAACTTGAGTTATAAACGGTCGGAATAAAATTCGAATCTGTGTATTATACATATTATAGATTACGTACATAAAAAGGTTGTAAAAGCGTCGAAAAGCATGGTCGTAAAGATATTTTTCTTTATCTGAAATATAGAAAATTCCTTATTTTCTTTTGTTTTAAAATAACCAAAACCTTTTAAGCAATTAGATTTGTTTTGGAATAGTCATTCTATGTTGAACTCCATTTCCCATTTATATTGCAAGTCAAAATAATAAAGAACTCAAACATGATTACGGAATTTTTAATACACGGTAAAAGTTATAGAAGATTTTGAATTATTTATTCTTCATGCTAAAATGAATAGTTCGTATTCAGCTTTCAATGGAAAAATATAAAATTCTACTTTATGTCCAGTACGTGTATTCCATTACACTAATGCATAAGAATATAAATTGAAAAGTTTGTCTCCCGCATTTTATGCAAATAAGACGCTTTTTCGGTAAAAGTGATCTGAGATTGCCAATGTAAAAGTAAAAGTAAATTTTGTAAAAGGACGATTTTATATCTAAATGGATACAAATAAAGATAGCTCTTACAGAAACAATATACAGATGATCACTTTTATAGTTATGTTGAACATACATACATTTATAGCATATATTTAAAATTGCACTCAACTAGTCAAATATTTATCTTTTTTCACATAAAGAGTGTGAACACACAAATAGAGCTTAGTGCAAATCATTTATTGTGCAAAATCATTAGTCATCTTTACGAAAAAGAGAAAGAAAAATCTGCTACAATAATTTCTTTACTTACTGATTATTTATTAGTTTTATAATAATAATAATTAGTACCAGTGGATTTGTGCGAGGATTTCGCCCAGCAATCTAAATTTTTTAGCAATGTAATATTTTTTATATATAGATTTAAACTTCTAAAAAAACATTCAGGATAAAAATACCTGTAAACTACATTGATACAGATGTCATGATACAATTGATATAATGAAATGGGATATCTAAATAAACATTATAAAAAAACAAAATGCATTAAAAATTCGTTTCGAGCAATTGCTGTCCATAGCCGCTAATGTAGGCGAAATTTTCCGTGCATCGCTGTATATGATCTACACACCTCGTAATACAATAAAAATTAGTTAAGTTTTTAAATTCATATCACATCTAAAAACGCATATCCAGCAGTTATACGAACTCCATAATCTACAGAAAGCGTGCACCTCAGTAATGCGTGTCAATTACAATCAACTTGCGCATCATCATTAAAATACACTAAACGATTTTACCCTATAGATAACAACGCAATAGACGTAATGGATGTAAACGAACTGTAGTTGTTACTCACTCTGTACTCTGTATAAAGCAATTTGCCATCCACTTCAGTGATGCATCTCAATTTCATTATGTTTTAAACAGTGTAATATTATTAAAATGCACTGAAACGATTTTCCCCATTGACAGTAATGAAACAGAATAGCTCTGAGTGCCCTTGTAAACAAATTATAATTGCTACTTATGTTATACTCCATAGAAAACATGTTGTCGGCCACCTCTGTGATGCATATCAGTTTTATTATGTTTAAATTAGTGCAACATCACTAAAATGCTTCAAAATGGATTTTTCCTTATTGACCGTAATGTAACGGGGTTTTGAGTGTCTCTTTAAACTCAGCATTTCTGGTATGCACTTCATTTTCAATACCAAAACTTGCCACGGTACACTTCAATAACATATATCAATTACATGACAATCCGGGTATATTACGCCATTTAAAGCATAGACAGACAGATGGCCAGACAAACCGATTTTTTCAATTATGTTGAGAAGTATTAATAAGAATGGTTAATTTATCAGGCTGAGCGCCGTACTCCTAACTAAGGGTAGGTGGCTATTTATTAAAATATTTTATTTAGAAAATTGTTAGTATTTGTACCAACTATTACTGTTTATAATTAATAATTAATAACTATTTGTTAACTATCTCTGGTTTTTTTAATTTCGCATATCGAATTAAAATTAAATAAATTTGATAAAATCTTATTATACTGGAATAATAAATTTTTAAAACATAATTTCTGACATTTATTTCTGAAATATGAAGAGATTTTACATGTTTCAATTACTTTTAATTTTAATGTTTGCTCTTCTATAAATGTTTAAATATTGGATTAAAGATTTTATCATGAAATTGCAAATCAAATATTAGCTTTCTATGTTGTATTTATCAATATAAATACAATGTTGTTTCTAAATTTGAAGAACATTATGTATACTTTATTCATTTTTTCATTTAAGGTACTTTACGATATTATTTGACAATATAGTAGAAACTGTATTTTTAGTAATATTATTTAAACATATATAAATTTTAAAATAATTGTCTGCTTAATATATATATTTATTATTTAAAAGCTATAACGTTTAATTTTTTTACAAATGTCAAACAAATTTACAAATCTTTATAGCAAAATATAAAAGTAACTTTGCTTTATACGTTACTTAACGTTAGAGTTGTAACGTTTCCAACTGTGAAAAAGTGCCCAGGCCGGGTTTAAAACCAGGTCCTTGGCTTAAGCTGCTAACGCTCTTCCAAATGAGCCATTCTGGGCAAATATGGTGCAACCCGGTAGATCCTGAAAGAAAATTACAACTCGAGTAACTTTTGCACCTATCAGTGTAATTGTGCTAAAATAATTAAATGTAGTTACTTATTCACCGTTTATTGGAGTTCCTTTACCTGCGGTTCATTCTGTTGAACTGTTTCAGATAAAAGACCAGGTATCATTACCAAAGGTTTGTCAGAGTGAAATGTGTACATCGAATTTGCCCAGTATAACTTAGTTTGAAGAGCGTTGGCAGCTTAAGCCAAAGCCCTATGATCGAATACCGGCGTGGACACATTTTCACTCGGGGAAATTAAAACTCGTTTGAATTCTCTACTAATCAATATGACTGTTATAAAATAATTAAATGTTATTTTTACTTCACTTTTATTTCTAATCAAACTTTATTTTTGTTTGACTATTTTTTTTAATAATATACTTTAAAAACTACAAATTTGCCAAAATGTTTTTGTGAACCAATCTACGTTTTCATGAAATTTTCTTTTATATAATATAGTTTTTGAAATGCTGTATTCCTGTATAATTGTATGGTTTTTTTTTAATTTGATGCAGAAATAAATAATGTACTTTATAATTTCCTTGAAAAACTTGAATAACATGAAGTTTATAGAAAAACAAAATGCTTACGAATATTTTCCAAAATATAGATTTTATAGAATATGCATTACACACTATTGGGGTATCTTATTTTTTAATTTCACTACTGTTTTGAACTTAAAATTAATAAACAGAAAAAAATAGAAAGAAAGCTTTTATGCAATGCGTAGCAAAGTTATTTATTTATTTTTTACTTTTATGCAAAAAGTTATGTTTAACATTCTCAAATATTTTATTTAAAATTATATTAGAAGTACCGAATTAAATTATTATTCATTAGAAATACAATTGCGTCTGAATAGTATTTATAATCAAAATATTTGTGTTACATGATATTTAGGGAAATACAACATTGTTAAATAGAACAAAAGCATGCTAATTCAAATTTCCAAAAATAATATTTAAAATATATTTCATCAAGGGAATGAGTTAATTGCAAACATAATATATATACGTTTTAAATTCAACACTTGCATTTTCCGGTTACAGAGCGAATGCTCGTATGCTTGGCGTACAGAATATACGTAAAAAAAGAATTTAATTGCAAACTGTTTAATAATGATTTTTTATATTTAATATATGCTCCTGGATTTCACACCAACAACACAAAAAGCATTTTGATATGGATAATACCAATTACGTATTCAAATAATTTTTTGTAATTTATTAAAAGCCATAAAGATTTTCGTACTAACCGCAAGCCATAGGTTAATAGCAGAAGAAAACACCAAAGATTTCACTATTTACGGTAGCTTTTTATTTAGTCTGACGATTTCAGTGTTTAAATTCGTAGTTAGATCACATATCTGATAGATTTGTGTGCAATTATTTTTTTTATGAAGTTTTAATTTAATTTTGCAATATTAGCAGGAGGCGAACGCTGGAGTATTAATTATGTTTTATATGGAAAAGGGTTAATCATTCTTAATTGGGCTGAACACAATAGAGATAGATTGTTAAATTTGTAAGCTTAAAAACATTTTAAAATAAACAAAATCCGTAAATTGAGATACAGTTTGTAAATAATTTACATCTGAAAATACATTCATCCATTATTTGTTTCCTAAGCTAAAATATGATAAATATAATAAAGTATGTGAATTATCAGTTACTACACATCGTACAACCAACAGAGTGAAAAAATGAAACAGACTGGGAATCGAACACGGAACCCTTGGTATCGCACACCAATGCTCTACCATTTGAGCGATCCAGACAACATTCAGTGTAGCAGTTCCCACTCTTAAATGTTGTCAAGGCTGTAACTTTACAGCACAAGATGGAAAGTCAATCATGATCACACATCTTCAGTGGCATTCATAAGACGAAATAAATTCCAGTTTCGGTGAATATATATCTAATTAAATTTTTCAGCTAAGCTGAAATTATGTTGGAAATTAAGGAATAAAGCAAAGGATGTAAATCATCACTTACTACACATCGTACATCCAACAAAGTGAAATTTATTTTTAGGTATGAGAAAACTGAGTAATACAGTATAAAAACTACTCGGAAACACTTCCGAAAATCAGTGGCAGTAAAACAGATTATTTTTATAAATGAGTGCTCAAATATTAAAAATATATTGGTTTCTGAGGTAAGATAAAGAACGCTTTTCGGAATCGTGGTAAATGGGATTACGTGGTTCACGTAATCGTGGTAAATCGTGGAAGTTATGGTAATTTTTCGTAAGTGATTATATTACATTTTCGTAGATTAAGATACACATGTCTTTTTTACAGTGTAATCTTATAACAGGAGATCCTATTTAAGATCAATTTCTGTTTCAAAAAGAAATTCTAGAAAATTTATTTTGCCACAAATTTGTTAACAAATTAAATAATTAAATTTCTTCTGTCACATAAATTAATAGAACGCTATTCTTCTTTTTTTTTTAGAATTTCTTTTCTTAAATAAGTTTAATTTTTATAAACATTGTCGAGAGAGTCATGAAACTGATACATCGTAAGTGCTTTGCTTTTAATTAAAAAAATATATCAAATAGAGAAAAAAGGTAAACACAAATCAGCTCTGTTTAAACGTTTCACATTAAAGTGTTTTCCTGTGTCATAGGTATTCAGAATCAGAATAAATCGGTTATTCTTATTTTCCGAATGTGTTTATTTAGAATCTACGCGGGTTGTAAAGATAACTCCAATCAATTCATGAAAAAGCTACATTGTGGGTCCATTCATTTTAAAATAAAACTCTCTTAAATTAGGTAAAAATGTAAACAGTAATAAGCTCTGTTTATACCTTTATCATTAAACAGTTTTTCTATATTTTACTGAAAATGAAACACACAAGAACGCAAAAGGAATAATTTTAAAGATCTATATCGAGTAAATACTTTAACAGAGTCTCATATACATGTGTTGGTAAGTCGACAATCATATTTTCATGGACTAGATGAAAGATACATGTTTTAATGCATTTACAAAATATTAGCTTATACAATAAACAGAACATGTACATGTTAACATGTATCAGGATATTTTTGTTTCTGCAAAATGAATATTCTTTGAAATATTTCATACAATTACAATCAGCTTTGTTTACACGTATTCATTAAAGTGTTTTCCTGAGTCCTGGGTATTCAGAATCAGAATAAATCGGTTATTGTTATATCCCAAATGTGTTTGAATCTATGCGTATTGCCGTGATAACGCTAATCAATTCATGAAAAAGCTACATTGTAGGTATATTGATTTAAAAATAAAACCTTCTTCAATTAAGGACAAATGTAAACAGTAATAAACTCTGTTTATTATTTTCTCATTAAACAGTTTTCTTATATTTTAGTGAAAATGAAATACAAAAGGAATGATTTTAAAAATCTTTATCGAGTAAATATTTTAACAGAGTCTCGTATACATGCGTTGGTAACCGTTCACAATCATCTTTTCATGGCCTAGATGAAAGATACACGTTTTAATGCATTCACAAAATATTAGTTTATACAATAAGCAGAACATGTAAATTTATTTACTTTAGTGCTAAAATATATCAGGATCTTTTGGTTTCTGCAAAATAAATATTCTTTTAAATATTTCATACATCTTCAATTAACACATATTTGATACATTTATTTATTTAATATTAAACACAATTTTTTAAGCTAAGAACTAAACAACATATTCTTAATTAACAGTTCAAATTTCATTCAAAGGTGAGCTTAACTGACAAAAGTAATGAATCTATTGATAGATTTAATTAATTTCTTATTAAGATATAAAAGTCTAATTTCTGAAAATTAATTTTCTATGGCTGTCATTTGAATTAAATTAGAAAAGTGACTCCATTTGATACGATATTGCTTCTGATAATTAATTGGAGCAAATGAAAGTATATGGTTAAATTTTAAGCATAAAGAAAGAGTTTTAATTATATTTAGAGAGATAATGGTGAATTTTTATATCATATTAATTGACATTCTACTCGGAGGAGCAAATGTGAGAAACCGCGAATTTCTCTTACATATGAGGTATAATATAAATTGCATTCCTTTCTTGTTTCTTTGAACAATAGTTCATTTAATTTAGTTGTCATTCAAAATAAAATTTACAAACATTATTAAGAAAGTGATGTTGTTGCAGCAGAATTTTGCGTTTGATAAAATTTCATGAATTAATCTATCATATTATAAGCGGCAGTGTGAGATTAAGTATGAGACTTGATTCTTTGATAATGTAGAATTGTAAAAAAAGTTAGAGATGGACAAAAAAATGTATTTTTTAAATTATTTACATTTATTTGAAGCATGAACTTCTTTTACTTATATACATAATATTCTATACATATAGATACATAATGTTCTACACATAATATTTTCTACAATTATTTTTCTCTTTCTCTATATCAATAACTTTCTAGAATGTCATTAAGACTTTTTAATTATTTTAAAATTAGGAATTATATTTTAAATCTTCTAAGGATAATAGAATCATTACTTTATTATTATCTTATTAATATTTTATACTTAAAAGAACACGAACTTACATTTAGTTAAATATTTTGACAAATGTACACTTACAAAGAAAAAATATTAAAGTCAATCTAAAATTAAATATATAAAACAAAACGCAAATTATATTTTCTTTTTAGTTTAAATATCAATCACCAAAATAATTGATTCGGTAGTAACGAAACCTTAGGTGTTTCGAGTATAGAAATCAGGGTAGAGTGTCAAGGGAACAATCCAATACTTTATTAGAAATTGCGATGAATCATACTGAAGTTCACAGAAAGTATATCATATATTCTGCCTTTCAAGAACCACAGAATCGCCAGGGAATAGTTTAGTTGATTATCATATTTATTTGAAATAAAGGAAAATATATAATATTTGAATGTAGTGATGCAGTAGTGAGTTTTATTATCTACGTGTTGTTCATTTATAAGGTTTACGTACTTAAAAAGTAAAAACTGAACCATTATAAGATCACTCGTGTGTCTGTCTGTCTGTCCGTCTGTCAGTCATTTTTCTAGTAAATTATGGAACGTCGAAAGTTCAAACTTTGGGGAAGTTATAAAGCCTATTGGACCACATATTTTCAGCTTATTAGCCTTTGACAAATATGTTTAATAAAAATTTAGGGGGGGGGGGTTAATAAAATGACTTGAGAAAAAAATCTTTTTGTATATCGTGTGGGGTATTGTGTGAAAGATCTTGTAACACCGAACTCAAAAATATATATTTTTTAATTTTGGGTATTATATTTATCGTTGAAAATGTACAGCAAAAATATGTCCCCTACTCTATTTCTGAATCTACTTAAACTAAAATTATGAAAAAAATAGGGATAGTTGGAGTTTGTTAATTAATAAATAGTAATTAATAAATTTAATGTACGGACTCTCTGAGTGCAAGTTATACTCGCATTTGACTGATTTATTCAAGTGTTTGCATGGTTTATGGTAAATTTTATACTTACACAAAATACTGTGTAAAATAAAAGATTTTGAAGTAAAAGAAAGTTAAAACACTATTGTATTAGTTTAAATATCTTAGAAGTTTTTTAACTTGTTTTTACACATAAGAAATGGTTGTTTTGTTGTATTTATGATGTATTTAGGAAAAATCCAAATTCATAACATCCATATAATCTCTTTTTGCGTAGTCGTGTTGCATGATGAAGCTGGATGAAAAGCATTACTGTTTCACATTCCTCCTTATCATGTTATTGGGTTTGTATCCTGACTTTCTCATTTTTACAATTCGGAAAAATGTATCATATTATTAAAAATATAAATATAAATATAAATTTTCAGAATTACGAAAATGCTCTTTAAAATTAAAATATTATATTTTTTTATAATTAGCGGAATCATTGCGGATTAAATCAATAAGACAATCAATAGGACTTTTAGTTCATTTAAAATAATTTATTACAAAAGAAAACAAACTTTTCTACTAACAAACTAAACAAAATTAAATATTTCCTAAATCCTGACAAAAATAAAATTCATATGCAAAAACTAATTATTGAAATTACCCAGTTTTCCTATTAAAATATGTCCTTGAGTCAACCAGATCGAGTCCTACATGAATCGATAGCCCTTCAATAGAGATGCGTTTTTGTTGGAAGCATACATCTCATACCCATGGGCAGTTATGACTCTTTATGTGCATTTTGGAAAAAGGTACATTGTAAAAAAGTAGTGATCGAATTTCCCCGAAAAAAATCAGGGATGTGTAATATTAAAATACAAATAGCGGATATTATTTTCAGATTATTTTCTGCAAAATAGCTAGTTTTATAAAATGTTTCTTGTTTTTAATTTAACTTTTTAATTAAGAATATATCGAAATTTTTCAGTGACCACCTTCATGTTTTTACCAAAAATACTGCGAGTTATATTGTATATTTGGTGTGAGTTTCAACTCACTACGCTGGGTGCATCATAGAAAAAAAATTAAAAATATTTACCAGGGGTGGGAGGGGGGGGGTGCAAGTTGCTTGTGGTATTACAAGTTCATGCGCAGTTCTATGTACAGTTTACGCATGTAGCTTTGCTGTTGGTGGCAATCTTCTGAAGTAAAGCATTTTATTTTGTTAATTGACAGATGACTGATTTTGTTTTTAGTTTTCTGCGCAGTTTTACTTAACACATTGCTTTTCGTCTTTTAAATATGGAGCACCGCCTATGGACGTTACATTTGCCTTTTTTATTATTTAACAAAATTTTTTATCACCATGTGTTCCTATTATAAAAAGATGTATGTAATAGTAGTATTGTTTCTAATCGAACTATTAATATGTATAGTACTCTAATTGTAAAAATGTGAATTTTGTGTATTTTCTTTGAGGAATAATGTAACATATGAAACAAAAAGCACGGCACATGGGCTGAATTACAGACCTCCAAAAGACGTGAATTCATGTCTCCCGTTCAGAGCCCGATTACCAACGGGATAATCTTCCACCAGTAAAAATGAAGAGAAATTTCGTTCTTATTCAAAACAGTATTTCTTTCGGACTAGAGCGTCTAAATAAGGCAAAAATGTCTACTAAAATTTACTGGTTGAAGTTTTTAACCGATTGTGTGTTTCCTCAATGTGTTAACACTGTTTTCGATTAATCAGCAACAGTGTTAAATCAAACTGAGACAAAAACTATTAAAAAGATTCGTCAACTGTCAACTAACAAAACACAATTGTATCCTTCAAATGATTGCCACCAACACCATAACTACGTAAACTGTACATAGAACTGCGCATGAACTTGTAATAACCCACACAATTTGCAACTCCCCCATCCCTGGAACACATTTTTAATTCTCTTTCTATGATGCACCCATCGTAGAGAGTTGAAACCCACAACAAACATACATCATACCTCGTAGTATTTTTGGTTAAAACATGAAGGTGGTCACTGTAAAATTTCGATATATTCTTAATTATAAAGTGGAATTAAAAACAAAAAAAAATTAATAAAACTGGCTATTTTGCAAAAACAAATCTGAAAATTATATCCACTATTTGTATTTTAATATTACACATCCCTGATTTTTTTTGGGGGAAATTCGATCACTTCTTTCTTCACAATGCACATTTTCCCAAAACACACATAAAGAGTCATAACTGGTCATGGGTGTGAGATGTATGCTTCAAACTTGGAAAAAACGCATCTCTATTGAAGGGCTATCGATTCATGTAGGACTCGATCTGGTTGACTCAAGGGCATATTTTACTAGGAAACCTGGCTATACCCTTTATGCAATCCTTTAACCCTCTGAGCGTTTTGAAAAAGGGTAAAATTGTAATGTTGTTTTCTCTGGCTTTTGTTTTAAATGCTTAAAAAATATGATTCTTTCAGCATTATAAATAAAACTTAATTAAAAATATGAATGTAACCCTTGAGAGTATTAATCATTCTTCAATGTTTTGAAAATTCATTAAATCTATAGAATTATATTATCTTAAACATTGCATATATTGCAGTGAAACCTGGAGCTTAGTGAACGGAATATTACGTTCCACACGCTTAAAGGGTTAAGACTATAACAATCACAATTACAAACTGTAAGTCCAAAATTTTTTATGTGTCTATACTTCTTATAGAATATAATACAAATCAGAACTTATCTGAAATTTAATAAATTAGTTTCTTTTTACGAAAAAATATCCAAAAAACTTTAAATGTTTTAATTTTATAGTTTTACTATTTGAATAATAATATGTTTACAATTTATACCTAAAAACACTCCAGCTTCTAAAACTTACATTTTTACAACTATAAAGTAACAAGAAAACACCCAACTCTACTTATATATATATATATATATATACATAAGAAAGCATACAATTTCTTTATTTAAATTTACAGCCAAAATGATTGATTCAATTATATCTTAATCCTAGCTTCTTTGAACAAGAAAATGATGAAATATTTTCTTGAATACGTCCTATCCCGAAAAGAATCCACTAGAGTCCGAAATCATAGAAATCGACTAGAAAGTAAATCATATTGTAATCCACAAAAAGATATCGTGAACACTTATCTGTAAGTACCGTAAGATCCTGTGGGAATATTTCATAAATAAGTAATGATTATGATATTCGGGCGAATTGAAGGACCGTTTCATATAATAGTGTATTATAGCGGGGTGGATTTTGCCGGGTGCATAAAAGTCTATTTATCCTGAAACTAGCTGACCCCTGCCCGGAGTTGCCCAGACCCGTGATAATAAGTTTAAAAAATTCAAGATTTTATTATTTTATATCTTTAACCTGATTTTGTATGAAATTATATTTTAAGATGAAAAATTCGCGAAAAAATATTGATATTTAGTGATAAAAGCACTTTTTTTTTTTTTTTTTTTTTTTTTTTTTTTTTTTTTTTTTTTACGTAGTGTCGTTTCATAGTTGTAAAATAAAAAGTTCTTTTTGTCCGAGCACTGTAAAATCTTTATTGGGGAAAAATAAAACGGTTTTACACCCCGTGTAAAAATCTCGTGAAAAAATATTGTTATCCAGTTGTAAAAGAAATATTTTCTACTCCCATTTTTGTTTGTTTGTTTGTTTTCGCATCGGCTCCTTTAACATAGCAATAAAAAATAGTTCTCATCTTCCGAACTCTCTGACATTTCAATTGGTTATAAATATAACTGTATCCAAGCTCTAAAAATTTTTGTATGAAATTATATTTTAAAATGAAAATTTCGCGAAAAAATATTGATATTATGTATTAAAATCGCTCATTTTCTTGGTTTTTTACGTAGGGTCGTTTCATAGTTTTAAAATAAAAAGTTATTTTGTCCGGACTCTTTGAAATCTTTATTGGTGATAAATAGAACGGTTTTACAGCCCGTGTAAAACTTTTGTGAAAAATATTGTTATCTAGTTGTAAAAGAAATGTTTTCTTCCCGTTTTTTGTTTGTTTTCGCGTCGGCTCATTTAGTATAGCAATAAAAAAATAGTTCTCATCTTCCGAACTCTCTGAGATTTCAATCGGTTATAAATATAACTGTTTCCAAGCTCTCTTTAAAATTTTGAGAAAAATATGCATATTTAGTAGTAAAAACATGAGTTCTTAAAAAAAAAGCTTTAGCTTTCAGCCCCAGAGCAAAAATATACTAGAAGGTCTTTCAATCAACCCTTTTCAATCTCCCTAGGATAAACAGGCTAATAAATCAAGTTTCCCGTTTCTGAGGGGAGAATCCTTCACAAAACCGTTGACGCATGCATAAAGAGACAATATTCGTGTTGAAATTTGATAGAATGCGCTTTTCGTTTTAAATATATAGATTTCTCTTGAACGGATAAAACTAGAATTGCGGTAAGAGTGTCTACAAATAGTAAAACGTAGGTAGAATTAAATTAGTCAAAA
Source organism: Maratus michaelseni (assembly GCA_963931845.1). Lineage (NCBI taxonomy): Eukaryota > Metazoa > Arthropoda > Arachnida > Araneae > Salticidae > Maratus > Maratus michaelseni. The sequence goes on along the minus strand of OZ007590.1, from coordinate 104,349,927 downwards.
TAGCTGAATTAAACAATTTTAAATTTTGGAAATGGATGGATTCAAGCAGACAAAATGGCTTGGGAGGTTTTTGTGTCTTTTAAATATAGAGATTTTCAATTATCTTTAGAACTTCATTATTCAAAAGCAAAATAATTAACATATTTCATATAAAATGTTTGTATAACACCTGTTACCACATAGTGTAAAATATACAGCGCAAAATAAAATAAATATATAATTCCTTGCAATGCATTTAATTTTGAATCATAAAAATATTCTTTAGGAATGCGAAAGTTACTTCTTATTTATTTATAAAACGTGTATCAATCTATATTATAAAGCAGAAACAGGTAACGTTAACGTCATATATACGGTGGCAACGGCCTGAGAAGTTCAACTTTCTTTTACATGAAATTTATTAACTTCTAAACATCGCACATTTTAATTTTTTACACTGTCAAACAGCTAATAAATTTACTTTTAAATGCACTTTTTTATATCAATTTACGGATTTTCTTTATTGTTTGTAAAAAAAAATTCCAACATGATTTAAAAAACATATGTGCGTACGCTGCGATTGCTGAGAGACTACACCCGATACAAGATTTGTTTGGAAAGACTTTTTGTATACAAATAAAAAACGACGATGTTACTCGCCCAAATGTACTTTCATGATGTCCGATAAATCCCTCAATCCTAGGCTCGCTTGGAAAAACCGAGCCGCGTAGTGAGATAAATTTTAGTTATATATGAAAAAGACAAAAAGAAAAACAAAATTTTTAAAATATATTTATCATTAAATGTTATGATTCTGATGTCTATCCAGTCTATGTGAGTAAAAACTAACTATATTTTTTCTTTAATCAAAAACAAAATAAGCTCTCTTTACAGAACAACAATAAATCTTTCGCTATTACTTTGATTTATTATGACAGTATACTGAACAGTGAGAACTTTAAATTCATTTTCTTAATTTTTTTTAGTCGATAATAGAAAATTCAAAGTGATTTTGAGCATACTAAGAAAATCCTACCTAGATATGCATAAAATCATAATTTTAATCAATATCAGAAAACACACCGAAATTATAAAATATACTTTATTTTGTATCGAAAAATTGCACTTTGTAAAATGAAAAAAAGGCAGACATTTAGAATGTTAATTCTTATTATGCCGAGTGTTGAAATAATCTTTCATTATATTTATGCTCGTGAATGGGTTTTCTATCTCTTAAAATATACACTATATGGTAAAACATCCAGAATCTAATATCTAAAAGCAATTCAAAGAAATATCAAATAATTTAAACTTAAACAAAGATTAAAGTTTTTACATACCGAATTTTAAAACTCCCCATATTAAGAGAAAACGTTTTAACTACGCTTTAAGTATTTCAAAGTTAAATTGTTTTCTTATAACATCGCAAGTTCAGTTTCTGTTGTTTATTTTAATTTTTTTAACATGTAACCAAGATATTCATTAAATCGGTATGGAAAAAGTTATGGTTATAAATGTCCAGTATTTTTATACATTGCTGCGTATGGTTTTCCATTGCGAGTCATATTTTAGAAGATTATGGTAGATGATATAAATATTGATCATTTTTTCTGTTAATTTGTAATGTCAAATTTAATTCCTTCCTATGGATTGGAAGAGTTTATGAGTTTAGCTAACTCCATTATTAGGAATCAGCATACGCGCTAATAATATGTCGTATAAATATGCTAATGAAATTTCCATGTTGATTGAACACATACATTTAATTTTTAGTTAAAACGTAACGTATAGGTATATATAATACGCACATTAAAATTTTACGCACAATAATACGCACAATTTGTTTTGTAATTTTAAAATAGCATGTCCTGCTGCTTTATTTACTAATATATAGTTTAGTAGAGCGAAATTGTGAAATTTCTTTTACGATAATAGAACTTTTCAACACATAACGATGCAGCTTACAGAGAAATTTCAATTTAATCTATGTCGACTTATCTAATCTACTTTAAACAATTTTAAATCTACAATGAACAATATTGTGTTGATTCGTAGTTTATATAAGTTTTATAAGTTATGCAATACATGCTATGATTTCGCTGAATTTCAAAAGCATTACATAAGGTTTGTTTGATATATTTCAGTACGATTTTATATTCATTTTAATTGCAAGATGCCAAACGATATTAACTGTAATGATTACAATTGCTTGTAACTAATTTTTTCTGCAAACATACAGCTGAAAGAACACAGACAACAAATAAGTAAATCCCACAATTCCCAGGTCCCATTTTTTTCTTTTAAACTAATTGTAAGCCAGTATGTCTGTAATATAAGGAATCAAATAAACACAATATTTGCATTCATCTGCAAAGATACAAATGTACCTTCTATTTGTATAACAAAACTTCGTTAAATCAATTAGGAGTAAACCCCCAGGTATTGACACCTAACCAGTAACTGACACTTGAGAAAAAATCTAATTCAAATAAGCATTTTGTTGTAAAATTCTGCAAAATACTGTCATCTAGTGGTAAATTAAACATTTATTTTCATTTTGGAGTCAATTTATTCACCATTAAAGGGCCAAGAACATATTCAATGAGGAAGAAACTTTTTATAATAGAAAAAGTGCCATTTTGAAGCAACAATCTTATTTTTAAAATTAAGGAAGTGTTTTTCTAATCTATTTGTAATACAACCTTACTAAACTTTTTACTTAAAATTATACTTTTAGAAATTAGTTTAAACATGCATGTGATATATTAGGTTCATGATTTAGGGTTTATAGTTATTTAATTTAGCTTAATAGGGGATGCCAGTTATTGGTTCCTAGAATATCAATTTACCAGTCTCTGACAGTGGTATTAGTTATTGATTATATTAAAGAAAGTTGAAATCTATTACTTGAACTGTTTAAAAATGCATAATAATAAATTAAATTTATCTTGTAGTAAACACCATTAAAATTTAAGTTGTTTTACCAGGGTCTGACACCATATGTCAGTTACTGGTTCATAAATGTCAGTTATTGGATATCTTCATTTCTAATAATGCAGTACTAAATATTACTCTATATACTCTTACAACATACTCTGCATTACTAATAATGCAGTACAGTTTACTAAATCCCACTTTTTATAAGAAATATTAATGTATTTTGTTTTTATTGTAAAGAATAAAGTTTTTTAAAGCATTTTAATCTTTTAAAATAAAGTGTCAGTCACTTTTTCACTTTGTGTCAGTTATTGGTTTTTCAAAATAGGTATTGTGTCAGTTACGGGAGTTTTTGATCATATTTATGAATAAAGTTAAGTTTTACTAATAAAATGCATAATTATTTTAAATTTTTCCAACAGAATTTTTTTAATATATCTCTACTATCCTTTCAAAAACAAAGGTAAGTATAAAATTGATTTAAATTTTTGTAATAGTGATTTGAGCAAGGAAGAATCCTTCAAATGTCAGTTCCTGAGGTTTCACCCTACATACATGAGAAGAAATGTGCATACAAGGTGTCCAAGTGCACTTTAATTTTTTACCTGTTGGAGATACGTAGGCATTGTAAATTGAAAATGTGCTCAAAATAAGGAAATAATTAAGATTTTATTGATGAAATTGTCCTGCCACTATTTTGGAAAAAGTTGCACATTTAATTTTTTTATTTTGTTCCTGGATCTTAAAACTTTTTTTAAAAAATGGTTTACTTTATCGCTGGTCAAGTAAAAAAGTAAAAATTCGATTCTTCTAAGACAAAAACTCAGCTAATTATGATGCATTGAAAATATTGAAATTTCTGAGATTTCCGGCACTAAAACATCGTCTGCCAGTTTTTAGTGTCGGAAAGCCCGAAATGTTATAAAATTTAACGTATCATAATTCAGAGGATTTCCAACGTAAAATAATCGAATTTGTACTGCTTTTCTTGTCAGAGCATGGAGAATAATTTTATAAATATAACTTATAGGAGACAAATTATATATTGCTTATTGTAATTTACAATATTAAGCAACAGATTACAGTGTTAAGTTTATTTTATCAAAACTGTGGCTTTGCACTTTCTCGCCCGAACCCCTCAATTTTTTTCAGCACTGTATATTAACTAAAGATTTTTATACGTTAAGCTAAAAATTAATTAGTGATAAACTAAAATTTTATTCAGGAAAAAAATGCACAACACAATTGAAAATGTACTTTCAGCAATTACTATCCATACACGCACTATATCCGATTCTTTGCTTAGTTCTGTGTATGAATATATTTATATTCTATCAAATTCTATTTGTATACTAAATGTAGTTGAACTGGAAACTGCATAAGACAATTAAATAATACCACTAACAATTCAGTCTAATACTCAGTAACGCTGCTAATCATTTTGTGTAGTCCTTTATATGACCTATAGAACATATACACACCATGTAGAATACAAAAATATTGTCTTATTATACTTTTTAATACATTTAATAAGAGAATATTAGAATAAAAACATAGAATTCTTTGTATTAGCCATTATTTGTAAAATTCCATGAAAAGATTAAAACATTGAAACAAACAGAATTATTGCTAAAATAAATTGTTCTAATTATTTCAGTGATAAAATTAACTTTATGTCATTTAGCTAACATAGAATACTCAATTTTAACTTTTTGAATTTTTTCACTAAAGTGTAAATAAAAACACATTATGGTGTATTTTCATTTTAATATTTATAGTGAAAAAATAGTTTTAATAACTTTGTAGTGGACTAGCGACTGTCTCATAAATGCATTCGATTGTGAACGTATCGTCAAGCTACATAAAAAATCTTCAGCTTTTGCTGCATAGTCGCTCCGCCGCTTTTATAGAATATCTCTATTTTGACCAATGAAGATGCTCCATAATATAGTAAAGCAACCGTTTTCTCTAAAAGCGGAGGAGTGTGTCTGCAGCAAAAGCTGAAGATTTTTAATAGTGTAACATCTGTATGCGTGTAGAGACATCTATAGGCTATTTCACTCTAATTTTCAATGAACGCATGTGTGCTTCGGAATGTGTGGATTTTCCGCGTTTCGCAGCACTTTTATGCAAATTTTGACTTTCCTGGTCGGTTAGCAATCGTATTTAAGCAGGTGCAATTGTGTGTAGCATTGAATTTGGTGGCATCTCGCCCACATTGGTACATTAAACCGGTGCTTGCCAGCATAAAGCATTTGTTCACCCGAAGTAGAATTTGACCAGAGGAAAAGTTCAACGTGGTAAGCCACTTTTGATTTGTTATTGCAATTAATTCGGTAGCCACGAGCTGCCATTACTTTAGGTGACTTAGTGCACCGTTAAGAAAGTGGTGAAGGTTTGCGCATCCAGGAGATATTCACGAGCGTTAAGTTATAATTCGAAGTGTTTCAGTGATCGTCTGTGCGTAAGTGGAAAGTTTTATTCATTCACTCTGTTTAAGTGACTTTGTTAGTAAATATTAGTTCTATAGTAAAGTATATTTTCTTAGTGGGAGCCTTTTGAAAGTATCCATCAGTCCAGGCTCAATTTTGTAAGTGAGACTCAGCCATTGACCCTGCCAGTTTATCTATGCTAATATTATAAAGAAATAAAGATTGTTTGTTTTTTTGTTTTTGTTTGTTTGTTTGTTTGTTTGTTTGTTTTTTTGTTTTTGTTTCTTTGTTTGTTTGTTTGTAGGGGGTAATCTCTGGAACTACTGAAGCGATTCAATAGTGATGGTGGCAAATTGATGGTGACAATCCATGCTCCATCATAGGCTATATTTTATGTCGATGCCACTACCCCCAGGGGGGTGCAAAAGCGAAAAACGTTCTAAAATTTTGATTTTTTTGTACTGAAGGAGCTAGAAACATGAAATTTGGCATGATATTTACTTATAAGATGTAAATGCTCTCTAAGAACAAATTCTAAAAAAAATCGAAATTTAAAAGGGTGAAATGAGCGAAAAACGTTCTAAAAACATTCTAAATTACAATTTCAATGGAATCTCTGGAACTACAGAACCGTTTTCAAAAGTGATGGCGGCAAATTGATGGTGGCAGTCCCTGCTCCAACGTAAGCTATATTTTATATCGGTGCCACTACCCCCCAGGGAAGTGCAACAGTGAAAAACGTTCTAAAATTTCGATTTTTTTTTTATACTGAAGGAGCTAGAAACATGAAATTTGGCATGGTAGTTATTTATAAAATATAAATGCTCTCTAAGAACAAATTCTAAAATAATCGAAATTTAAAAGGGTGAGTTGAGCGAAATCGGGTCTAAAAACATTCTAAATGACAATTTCTATGGAATCTCTGGAACTACAGAACCATTTTCAAAAGTGATGGTGGCAAATTGAGGGTAACAGTCCCTTCTGTAACATAGGCTATATTTTATATCGGTGACAATACCACAGATGGGGGGGGGGGTGAAAAAGCGAAAAACGTTCTAAAATTTCGATTTTTTTTCGACATTAGTGTGGCTTAATTAGTAACTTCTGAATCATCTTTTCCTCTAATGAAAATAGGCCAACGAATACCACTTGGCATTTTTCAAGAATTACGCGAGCAAAGCCGCGGGTTTGCAAGTCTTTAATAAAGACTTGCTTTTTTTTTATCCTACGTCTGAGTACTTACTGATCTAGACCGGTGCATAAAGAACTGGCGCGCTAAAACTTGTTCAGCATATTCATATGTCCAATTACCAGTTCTCGAGCAGCCTATATGCTTTCCTCATTACGTTACATACAGCATCTGAAAATGCACTTCCAGCTTTTACCGTTCATTGACAGTACTGTAACTGAAATATTTTGTGTTCCTGCAATTGAACGATAACAGATATGCACGTCATATTCCACAGGAAGCATGGGGTAGTGCTCCTCAGTAGTGTATATAAATTTCATTATGTTGGAAATCGTGTAACATAAGTTACAAACAACTTTTTACCATAGACCATTATAAAACAGAATTATTTTTCTTGACCCTGTAAAAGAGTCAAAAAAACTTTGCACGCCATATTCTTCAGAAAGCATGTTTTAGTGCACTTCATAAATACATATCAATTTCATTATGTTTGAAATAAAGTAACATCATTAAAATGTACCGCAAACGTTTCATCCCCCATTGACCAAAATCTAATGGGATTCTTTTGAGTGCCCCTGTTCATGAACTATAAATGCTACATGCTCCATTTTCAATAGATTGACAAACTGGAGTCAGCATCACTTTCAACTGAATTGAGAAGTGTTAAAAATTATTTGTTACAAGTTATTTAATGAGATATGAAAAATTACCACACATGTTCAACGTGGGAATGAATATTTATACTCTCGGTTATTTATACCCTGGCATCAACCATAATAAGTATTGGGGTTCTATTTTTGTATTTTATCTCTTTTCAATATTGTAAGTGCTATAGAGCTAACAAAATAGACAAGAAATATTACTCAACAATTTTATTTTTTTAATATTTTATGTAATTTGTTTTCGACGGATAGATTAACTTAAAAATGTTTGCTTTAAAAAATATAACAATCTGTGTTATAAAACCTTGCTCTAAATAAAACTTGATATAAAACAAAATTGTAGCATTTTATATTATTATTTATATTTTTATTATATCTTTTAATAATTATAGTATGCAAAGATTTTTGGATTTTTTTTTAAATTCTTAAAATTTTATTTATTGTTACTTCTTTAACATTTACTTTAGTCCTTTTAAGAATAAATGATCATTTTAAGCTTTTCATACATTTAAAAGCAAATTGAAAATTTAATATTAAATTTTGCTACTTAAAAGTATATGTGTGCTACATTTTTATTAGAACGTTTTTTTTTCGCTGAATGCTTTTTTCACATACATACCTTTAAAATAAAAGACACGAGGCGTGATTTAATAAAATTAAATAAAACATTTACTTCTGTTTTATGCTATCAGCAGTTATAGATACAGCTTACACTAACAATAGGCAATCTGAACACTTTAATGTGTCTAATGATACTAAATATATTGATCCCATCTTTCCTATTAAAAAAAGTATAAGCGGAATTATGTAAAGAAGATTAAAGCATTTTCCTCAACATAATCCCTTTACATACAAATTAATTAAACCGATTTCTTTTGAAACTTAAACATTTCCATTCTTTTATTTATGACAAATATTAACGGGATTTAGACAGCATCGAAGGGATTAAAGTGTATCCTGAAATTTATATTTTATTTAATAATACTTTTTTTAATTTATAAAAAAGATCGCTAGTTTTCATTAATTGGATTTATTTTGGTTGCATTTCTTTTTAATTATGCATTTTTTTTTTATAGTTATTTCTGCCTATCTGTAATATGTTCCGTATGCTATGCACTATTATACGTTATAATCCCAAAAATCACCGGGCACTGACGATTTTAAACATTTTGTCGAATATCCAGAAAAATACCTTCTCTTCTGGAACTTTGGGAATACATGGGAAATGTATGAGTTCTTTTTTTCAGCTAAGATCATTTGGGCTATTGGGGGACAAACCACAAATAGCAGAAAAAATAGCATTTGGGATCACTCTGTAAAATAGCATTCTCAAAATGATCTGCAGCTGCAACACACGACTATGTGGATATTTTACATCATTTGCGCTCATCTGTGTAAAATTAGCGTGTATATATATAGATATATAAAGGTTTCTTTAAAGAAATTCAAGAAAATTTCGCATGCTTCTTGTTTGTAGCATGCAGGGTTTTTAACCAAATTTAATGTGACCTTCAAAAAACTTGACAAAGTACAGTAGAAACAACATACTGCAAGTAGAATATAAGTATATGTTAAATATTAGATGAAATAAAAGCCTTTATATGAAATAATATTTAACTTCACATGCGTGAACGATACCAAAGATTCTTTTTCATGATTTGGTAGTTAAATCTATAGATCAACTCTCTATAAAAGGAACAGTCGAATATATTGAAAAATCAGAAAGTAAGAGGCTGGCGATAGATAGAGCTGAATTTTAGTTGCTTTCTAAAAGTAGATGGATGATAAGGAACTTTCCTGAAATTGTCATTTTTAATATTTAATTTTTTTAATTATCATTTTTAACACTTTCGAGCTAGTTGAAAAGTGTTTATAACTTCGGTTTGCCTGCCGTCTGTTCGTGCTCAAACTTGCGTAAATATACTCGGATTGCCCTGAAATATTTGTATATTATTAACGTTTACTATACCATGATCTGTATTCAAAATAAAGTGTGTAGCACTTATAGTTTTTTCCCAAGGACAGTCAAAATTATTCCATTACATTACAGTCAAGGGGAAATAATCGTTTGAGGTGCATTTTGATGATGATGCGCCATTTAAAACATGATGAAATTGATATATAATGTTGAAGCGCATTAAAACATGCTTTTTGTAGAATATGAGGTGCAAAGCATCTTTATTCATTTACAGTGTCAAGCAAAAAAATTCTCCTACACATTGTTTTTCGAGCAAAAATCGTTTACAGTGTAATTTAATGATGTTTCAGTATTTCAAACTTAATGAAAATTATGTGAGTGCACTATAAATTGCCCGCTTACAAGTATGGTGTGCATTGCATTTATCGTTACTTTACAGGGACACTCAAAAGATAGTTCGTTACAGTATACATGCGTTAATTACAGTCTATGCTTGATAAGTGTGTTTTCAACTTTGGTTTGCGTTTTTAAGTTTGACTAAATTTTTTCATAGTACGTGGTGTGTAATCATATACAGGGCTAAACGAAGGAATTCCTAAGCATTACAGACTTTGGGAGAGAATTGATTAAGGGTAGTTTTTAATTGTGTTGCGCGTTTTCCCGCTGAACTATATTTAATAGAATATTAGAATCTTGGGAAATATAAATAAATTCATATACACGTATATGCAAAGAACAAGATACATTGTCGTTTACGGTTGGTAATTGCTGGAAGTGAGTTTTAAGTTGTCTTATGCGCTTTTTAACTCAATGATTTTTTTTTATCTTTTAGTGTTGTGTACAAAAGTATGTGGTGTATACAAAAGTCTTCAGATAATATACAAGGCTGCAAAAAATATTTTGAGTTAATTTCTATCAATTGGCAAAAATTTCAATCTGAATTTTCTCACTGAATTAAACTTTATCATGCTATGTAGTATATATCCAAATCTATAGATCATATACTGGGCTGCACAAAATAATTGGACTACTTTTATGACAATAGAAGGTAATTTGAAAAACTGTATTTTTAAGTTATATGTTTTCTAAAATATATACTTACGTATCGTCTTTCACCACATTTAACGGTGAAGTATTGATACAGTTTCCTGGATGTGTTGGAAAGTGTTTCATAATTTATGCTTGACGCATGATTTTTCGTTCTTGTATTTTGATGCTTTAGTTCTTCTTTAAAAACTACCAGAATGAACCTAATCTAACAAAAAAAGTATTATCGAAATCGAAGCATTATTTCCAAATCTACTCGTTGACATTCATTAAATACTAACTAATTGGTGGTCAGGTGTATATAGAATGACAATTTGTGGAAAATCCCTTATCACTCGGCTACCTTTCGAAGACAACAGAAATTCAGCTCAGTATATCGCTGATATCTTTATGAATTTTCAATATATTCAACTGGTCTTTTTATACTAGTTGCGGTATAGAGCTCACGTCAAAATCATGACAAAAAATCTTTGGTATGGTTCGTGCAGATAAAAATTATTTCATACAACTGCTGATATTTCATTAAAATATGTGATATATTTATGTTCTAGATGTACTAAGGTTTATTCTACTTTATGTTCTCAGTTTGACAACATAAATCATATTGTCAAATCTTCTTAAGCTGACGTTAAATTTGTTTGAAAACCGTGCGTGCTACAAACAAAAAAACATACAAAACTTTTTGAATTAAGAAAAATCGTTATTTCTACATGAATATACGTGTTAGTTTTACAGAAATGAACAGAAGTCTTGTACAATATCACATACCCATGCGCTGCTGCGACAGATCATTTCATGGTTTTTTTTACAGGGTGATCATAAATATTATTTTTTCCTTCAATTTGTTTTTTCCTTTAATTGCTTTCGTGAACCTAGAAAAATATGTCTTTGAACATATGTATTATATTCCCAAAGTTCTAAATGAATTTGTCAAATATTTCTGTAGTTATTCGATAAAATGTCTAAAATTGAAAGTGTCCAAGGATTTTTGGCAGTATAGTGTATGATAGAAACGTGTCTATAACCGAATCAAAATTTTTACAAATGTAGCCTATTTAAATTATATTAAAATTGATTAAGAACATACCTTTTTATCAATTTATTTATAAGAGACGTGAATAAAGCACATTTTTATCAATGCAGAATTTTCTATGGTAACAATTGCTAACATTATAATTAAAATCTGGTTTCTCAATCGGAAACCATCCTTCAAGACGAATAAAAAATTAAAAGATGCCTGTGGTTAAAAATGGAAACGGTTCATTCCTGCAAACCGTTCTTCAAAACGAAGGTCCTGCAATATGAATTTCTCAATTTTGTCCAAGATTTAACTGACAAGATAGTATACCTAAATGTATCACAGCGTAAAAATCAAATGCAAAATTAATAGGGAACTAAAGTAACACAAAAAGTATTTTAAAAAAACGTCGGGTTTCCAAAAAGGGTACTTTATCGCTGATTAGCAAGCATTTTAATTTCAATTATAGACATTTTAATTAAGATCGGATGGTAGACTTTGTACAAAATAAAGCACAAATGTACTTACAATACGGAAAATTAGTTGGAATCAAACAACCATAAGGGGCAGACATACGTAAAGCAAGAAAGAGAATGTAATGTTTTTTTATTAGTAAAAATCACATTTTTAGCTCTTGAATTTCTAAAAATTACACTAAAATGGAAATTTTGTGGAATTTCGTTATAGCATCAAAAGATTCACATTCACATTTTATTTAGATCCCGAAAAAGCCAGTTTTCGTCCGGAATAATTTTTTTATTAACTAGGGGGCTCTGCTCCATACGCTCGCCAACCCTTTATTCTGACACCGAAAACTCTAAAAACACGCAAATTTGATCAACTCTAAAATGATTACGGAAGATTGAATTATAATTAAGTGACCAGTGGTGATCTGCTGTAATCGGGTTTCCATTCATTTTCCTTTCAAGTAGGGATATTAAGGCTGAATCAAAAGCTGTGGGAAGAGCTAACAACTGTTTTCGTGACTGATTAAATAAGATCGATTAAACATTTGAAAATCAACTTGTGTAAAATGTCTAAGTAAGCAATGGCGCTGCATCGGGAAATTTTATAATGATGTTATAAAAAATTGGGTACTTATCCATTATCACGTCGACCACTATCCAAAAAAGAAAATAAAACTGTCGCCAAAATATAGAATTTAATGCCAAAAGTGTGTTACCGTGGCGTCAGACTCAACTGACATCAGATGCATTACACCTGTTTGTTATGTCATCGAGATATTTTTATTCGACATTTATCTGTATATTTAATAATATTTTATCCTTTTATTAGTTATTTCATTAATTTAAATAATAATAGCGACATTAAACAGCGCGCCATTATATTAAAAGTGAAAAAGCGTTGAAAAAATGTTGCTAAGCATAATTACACTGAACAGATCCGTTTCAACTGACGTCATAAACACTTAGCCGAGGGAAATAATTATGATAAATATTCTAAAAAAATAAATATTTAAGATTACTTTTTTTCTCTTTTAATTAATGTATTATAAATTTTATTCTTTTAAAGTTAATGATAGTTGACACTTTAGTCAGTGGGGTTTTAGATTACAATGGCAACATTTTTGCATTGGTTTTTTGGGCATTAGAGTTTGGCGAATAATTTAGCAATAGTTTTTTTTCTTGTTTTTACTGGAAAGTTGTCAACGGTATAATGGAGAAGCACCGAAAACTGGTTTAGTAAGATGTTTTAAATGTATCGTTTCCAATGTGGCGTAATTTTCAAAGCTTTGAACGCATAATAATTTAATTATTTCTCCTTTTATTATTCATGCCCAAGTATATTTTTTATTACGTATTTTTCTACAATTACTGCTTTTAACACGTGATCATTTAATTATTTGTTCTATTTCTGTTTTTGATAGTCACGTGTAAATACATTTTTTACTTGAAAGGGAATATTATTATATTCGCTATTTTACAAATCTTCAACAATTTAAATAATGGACCTTTTGAAACATAAAATAAATCTCTATGAAAATAATGAAAATTTGAATAAAAATTTGAAATATAACCTCAAAAAAATACTCAAATAAAAAAATAATTAAATTCCGCACACCGCAAACTTATCAACTGTATCCTTTTAAATTATGGTTAAATTCATGCGCATAGTTTTCGTTTCCATAAAAGTATCTTAAGAGAACTATTTTGACCAACTTTAATATTAAATATCTCTTAAAATAATTCTTCGATTTAAAAATTGTCTACTTCAGCATGTTTATCGAACATTTCTTTATAAAACTATCAATTTTAATATTTTTACATGAAAATGTTTTCTGGATATTAGTCCAGAAAGACCTCAAGACACAAAATATTCATTGAAAGAGATTGCGGCGGTGGTTACTTTTTTTAATATAGAGATAAAACTGATTTAGAAATGTTAAAAGTGGGACCACTGATTAATTGAGAATATCTTATGAAAGTACGCACTTCATTTGAGATTATTTCAGGACATAGGCATTTTTGTGGAATTTTGTTATAGCATCAAAAGATTGCTCCACATTCACTATTTATTTCGATCCTTAAATAGCAAGTGCTCGTTCGGAATGAATTTTTATTAAAACCTGATTTAGAAATGTTAAATGTTGAACAACTGATAATCTGCGAATATCTTTGAAAAATACGCAATTGATTTGAGATTGCTTCAGAAAGCGTTTTAATGACATTATTTTCATGCATACCTGTCTTCGAAAGAAAATTTACTATTTCCTATTTAAAAATCAAAACTTTCATTTAAAGTTGGATATCCACATTTTAGAAGCACAAAATATCCTTTCTAATTTAGAAATTTCTCTGCTCGACCATATATTTTAATTTCGAATCATGCAAACAGACACACTTGTGTAGAGTTCTGAAATTTTTTTTATGCAAATGTCTCAGTTTCATATTCAATGGTTGGAGTACCGTAGTTGAGATTTATCCCAACAGAGCGAAAAATGCTGGCACCAGGTCTCGAACCTGGGTATTTTGGTTTGCCGTGCCAGCGTTCTTCCTACTGAGCTATCCGAACGATACCTGTTGTCGCATAATTCACTTTTATTTGTTGGACATGGCTGCGAACTGCAGCGCTAATTTCCTTCATCCGAGCTATAACTATAGCATTTTACATGATGAATGTGATATAACACGAAAACTCCTGTATACCTCGTAATTTAGTCATAATGAACAGAAGAAAGTTTTTCGAACTAGGTAAATCTTTCTAACAACTAGTAAACAAAAACTTTTCTCTGTTCATCATGACCTAATTACATGGTATACAGGAGTTTCCATGTTATATAACATTCATCATATGAAATGCTATAGTTATAGCTCGGATGAAGGAAATTAGCACTGCCGTTCGCAGCAATATCCAATAAATAAGAGTGAATTATGCCAGCCAGAATATCGTTGGGATAGCACAGTAGGAATACAATTGGCACGGCAAGTCAAAGTAAGCAGGTTCGAGTCCTGATCCCGGCACTTTTCGCTCTGTTGGAATACTCGTAAATCTCAACTATGATACTCTAAACATTGAAAATCATTTACCTAGTTGAAAACACTTTCCTATGTTCATTATGTTTCAGTTTCGTTTAAATTCTGGATATGATTTTCTAACTTTTGGATTTGTTTTTCCCAGGCATAGAATGGTGATATGTTTCACAAACCAAATTTTAGTTTTGTGCTGTCCGAAAAGAACGTGAATTAAACTTCTTATTTTAAACTCTTGATAAATTATCCAAGTTACATTAAATGAAGTAACCCAACAAGTTTTCAACTTATTCAACAGCTCATATATAACTTTCAGATGTAAAAATAAAAAAATGTTAAAATGATAGTTTTTTAAATATAGAAACTCGCAAGAATCCTTAACTTTTTAACAGTGAATAAAATGAAAAAGAAAATGAGGTTAAGAACCAATCTAACTGAAATTAAATTAGCCGCAAGAGATACAAAATGCCTATTTTTTAAACAAATAAAAATAGTTAATTTTATCAACTAATTCTTACAAATAATACATCACAGCTGTTATTGTTGCCTGTATTTTATCTTGAATTCTATTCGAAATCGTGCTAGGCATCTATTTCTCTAACCAATAGGGTTACATTTGGCTATAAAAATATAATGTAATGTAATGTAAAGAAAATGCACTGATAATGTTATGATAATGATGATATGTAATAATAATAATAATAACAATGTAATAATGTTGATAATGGTTGTAATGTAATGATAATTATCTAATGATAATTTTTGTAATCATAAATGTAATTATAATGCAATGCAATGTATGCTATTTTAGCACAATATTTTTTTGAAAGAATTGTCAGAGATCGCTGTTAAAGTCATTCCTTTTCCTTAACAACTAACCAATTTCATTTATTCTTTTACCTTATCTAAATTATATTCCAGGCATCTAATCTTCGTCCCCATCGAAATATGAACCGGATGCATTCATCTTATTAATGTAACGCAATTAAACACTTTCTTTAACTAGAAGATTGAATAACTAAACCTCATTTCCTTAGCATATCGTTAAGTTAGGAATGAAGCATTAATTAATACAAGTATATACGGCACTGTTTTACATTTAAGTAAAAAAAGTTAAGGTAACCTTTTCTAGTGTATGTAAACTAGTAATAGCATGATGTTTCCTTTAATATTAACAGAAGACAAATAAAACATTTACAAGAACTTTGAATGTTCTTTGAATAGGTAGATTGTATTATTTTTTCCCCTTCAAATGCAGAGTAAAGCGTTTAAACTTCTCATACAGTTGTACTAAAAAATCGTGTAACTAATGAAAAAAAAATATACATATGTGAAAAGATATGTGAACATTAATTGTACTCTCGTATTTAAGTTAAATACGTATTAAATGACACTAAATTGACACTGATTACAAAAAAAAAAAAAAAAAAAAAAAAAAAAAAAAACATTTGGCTGATATTAAGTATAATAGAAAAACTACATCCCTGACATGTTTATATCGAGAAGAAAACATCCAAATAAATTTCAATGAAAGTAAAATAATATTTCCCCTCCAGTCTATACTATTCATCCATAATAAAAGAAACCATAGAGATACTAACACGCAAAAATACAATATGTAACGATGCGGCATCTTTTAATTTACCGAAACTGTGGCTCGAGTCACTCCATGGTCACAGATATGAAAATAAACAACCAAGTAAAAATAAAAGATAACGTGCGTAATTTTTAAAAAGTACATGAAAATAATAACTTCAAAGCCCGTGCAATTATGGAATATTCTCATTTGTTTTTGAAAATGACTCTGAGTGAGTCGAAACATGTAAAAGAACCTAATAAAAGTTATTTTAATTTGTATTATGTTGTTAATTTACACATTTTAGCATTTAAAAGAAATATACGTATTAAATGGTTAAAAACCTTTGTAAAGCGAAATCAATCTTTGATTGTTAACTATTAGAAATATATTTACATAATTAGTTTGCATATAGTGGAACTTATTTTTTATAATTACTGAATTATTTCTAAGACTACCTTTCAATAATATTGATATATTGATATGAAATATTATATAAAGATCATTTCATAATTTCGAAATTGAAGTATAGTACTGAACGTTTTGGACATTGATTACTAATGACTTATAAATAACACGCAAGGATATCACAGATTTTAAAAGCTTCAGAAATACTTTTTTTAAGTGATGACTTAGTCTATAATTAAAATCTGCTTTTGTAATCAGAACGAATTGATCCAGCCTGAGAAAAAATGAAAAGGCGATGAAGCAGATTATTCGGTATTGATTATTGCCGCTGAAAATGAAATTCGATTCATGGCTGCAATATGATCGTTCCTCAAGTGCTATCTTAACGACTAACTAAATTCATTTATTCTTTCAGCTTATCTTGATTAGATTCTTGGCATTTAATCTTCAACTCCATCGGAATTTTATCCAGATGCATTCATCTTATTAATGTAACGAAAGTAAACGTTTTCTTCGCCAAGTAACTTAAATGAACAAACCTCATCTTCGTAGCGTCCCATTAACTGAGGAAGAAGCAATAAATAAAATTAATTCAACTATATGCAGAACCTGTGATGCAGAAGGAGGGGAACAGGTGAAGGAAAAGCCCCGGGACATCCGAGGAAAAGAGGCTCCTAGTACATTTATGTTTTATACATCTCTTATGGAAAAAAATTGTAGAAATTTAAATCGTAAGTTAAAGTTTAAATCGTATTTTTGTGTATAATAGAAAGGAAAAAACACTGCTCAAAAGTATAAAATTACAAATTTTCTATGATTTAACCTCTATCGTGCGTTATGAAATTTCTGATCACAACTGGCATCATGGTACCGTTTTATTCCCAGCTAGTATTATATCTTATAATAAAAACAAATGAAGTGAATTTTTATAAAAAAAAATGGTATTTTTACATGTCTGTTTTTGTCAGTTGAATAAATCATTAAGTATATCACTCATACTATTTTCATATCATCATATACTCATCATCATATACCATATATCACTGATATCATCACTTTATTATTTTTATCTGGATTCTACTGATTGATGACGAAATTACACAAGTAGCAAATTGTGGGGCTATTAAATGGCACCAGGACACCTGGTAACGCTGACCCTAATACCTGAAGTTTACAAGCCTTTCAGGCCGATGATGTTGATTGAACGATTTATAAATCTCACGGTCTTATGATTGTTGTTGATATGGTCTTATTGGTGTTGATAATATTTCTTCCAAAATATCTTTTCTTATGGAATGTAAATTATAGATATTTTGATGAATCTAAATTGCAGAAACCTGAGAGGCCTAAGGTGTGATATGAGCGGTTAAAAAAGGGCGTAATGCCGTTACTGTCAGCGTTAAGGGCTTAAAACGTATATTTCATCATTCATGGTTGACATAAACATCTCAAAGAAACATTCCAAGTAAACATAGTGAAACACGCCATGTGTAATACTTCTGACTAAGTTGATGTGGAGAATTACATCCAATTTTCTTCTAAAGCTCATTAAAAAATGTTTTTGTGTTAAAAAATATAGTTTTCAGTGTACAGGTTTCTATAATTAGTTATACAAAAAATAGTTAAATAAAGAAGGAGAATTTTTTTTTAAATTTAAATATTTGTCACAAAGAAAATGTTGCAACAATGAATATAAATTTGCGTTAGGCCACGCTTGCTAAATTACGCTAAATTCTAAATTTTTCTCAAAGAATTACTAATTCTTTGCCAAATGTTATAAAAAAATATGAAAACAAACCTGAAGAACGGTACTTCTTTTCTATTTTTTTAATAGTGTGTATGAATTTATATATGATATTTTGTAATTCTATCATTTTAATTTGCTTGTTTTCATTATATCGTAATTGTTAACCATATGTTCTCAGCAATATCAGTCAGACTAATCCCTTTAAGGGAAGTCCTAATTATGTTATTATCTAAGTACCATTTTGTATAGCAATCACAAACAATATTAATTGTAAACTTACAGAGTTCCCACAAAATACTCTTACAAATACTGTATAGTTTTATTTTCCCGATATAAAATTAAAAATTATAAGTACACCAATATGATCAACATCAGAAATGAAAGTTTACCTTGATATAATTCGAATCAACCACAATCTTTATGGATTACCAAAGATAATCTCAATTACACTACTTTCAGTTTATTTTTCGCATTTTTGCATATGCAGCTGACGAGCATCCCTCCAGTGCTTAACCAGCTGACTGGCGATTTTTTCCAGTGCACCTCATTAACAATCATGTATACAGATTTAATGACGCTACTTTCAGTTTACTTTTTAAATTTTTTTCCGTGTTTACACATGCAGCTGACCACAAATTTCTCATGATCCACTCAGTTGAAAGGCGTTTGAGATATTAGATTATAAATAGTTTCTGAAAAAGTTTTCATTTTTGCTACTACAGTGCGTCCCAAAAGTTTATAGACAACTTGGTTTTCTTATTGAAAATTGAAAAAGCGGAGTAACAATGTCAAAACAATTTATAATTATAAATAATCTCAAGACAATAATAATACTATACAAAAATAATATTATAGAATAACATACTTTGAGAGAAAATTTAAAACTTAAATTTTACTGTCATAAAAGTTTATAAAAAAATGAGTTATCTATTTTTTTTCAATTAACGTTAAAACATTTAAGCCGTTTTTTCCTAATCACTTCAAAAACTCGATCAGGAAAACTCAATACAAGGGTATGAAGAAATTGTGGCTTTAAATCAAACCAACTTCGTTAATTTTGAAGCTTTAGATCTTGAACCGTTGTAAATTGACGCCCATTAGCATATACGTCTCTAGCTAATATTACCCAGAGATCTATTGGGTTAGGTCAGGATTTATGGCTGGATAGTCCATAACAGTTACTTGGTTTTGTCTAAACTACTGCATTGTAGAGTTGGACACGTGAATGGAGAATTTGTCTTACTAATATATCCATGTGTCCCCACCTAGCAACATTTCCAATGGAAGTATCTGTACTTCAAGCATTTTCTGGTAATCTCCGTAACATTAACGACCATTCAAAAAAGCAATATTGGCTGTTCCATTATAAGAAAATTCTCCCACACCATGAGTGAACCCCCTCCTTGTTGTCTACTGAAAAAAGGTCGTAGTCCCTTACAAATACCGTGATGGTAACATGCCCAAACATCGGGGTCATCTAAATTATTTTTTTTATCACTGAAAAGAACACTCACTTATTTATCTGTCTACTTCATGTGATTTTGGGCCCATTGAACACAAGTATCTTTATGCTGTTTTGTAAACTTTGGCGAACAATGTACTTTGCAATTATCAAGATATGTACTTCCATGCATCCGTCGATAGACCGTGGATTTTAATACTGTAACGCTTATTTTTTTAGAAACGGAACGTACAGACAAGTTCTGGGTTGAAACTAATATGAAAGTCTATATGTATTGCCGTTTAGTTGTTTTCTTTAGTCGTCCAGAACGGGATGTTGTTTTAAAATTGCCACTTTTGAGATAGTTCGCTAACTACTAACTCTACTACGTCCAATTTTTCTTGCAATGCCCACAACTTTCCATCCACGAGCCTATAAACGATAGATTTGCAAAATTTCATTTTTGGAAAACTGCACATTGGGAAGCATCTTTGCAATCAGTCGGAAGACCAATCTGCTTTTATCTCAGGAAATTATTGCGTCATAAGTACATGACCTTGGAATATGTAAATTTTGGATATCAGTACTCCCGTGGTTTTCAACGAAACGCGAATCATCAAATATCTGCCGAAACTGTTTCCTCACTGTCAAAAATAAAACTCTCACTTTTGACAATTCAGCAATTCTTGAGCTATATTTCGGCATTTTTGACAAACATTTCGTATCAAATTCAGTTCATCTTTAATGAATTGGAAACTCTCAAATATTTGCCGAAACTGTTTCCCCATTCACGGCCAGATTTAATGCATATTAAGAAAAGGCATTTTAAGCTGTTTACAGAGGGACTCGCTGTACCTCCTCAACTCCAGCGATTTTAGTAAGCAGATAAACATTTATGTTATTCCTCTGTCACAATTTATTTTTAGAAAAGCTCTTTCAGTTAATACTGAATGTATGTAGTTATTGCTTCTGCGTTAGTTATTTTTGTAGCTGTTAAAATTTTCAGGAATGTTTATTATTAGTTTTGTTGTTACAAAATCTTAAAAAAAATTAGGAGCTCTCTTTTATTTAAGAAATATATTCATATAACAATCAAATTTAAAATATGATAACTGATTCCTTTCCCCTCTATAAACAGTAACGTGTCAAAATCTTATCATCTAAAATTGATTTCTCCTCCAATATGCAATTCAAAATGTATTTTTTCTGACCAACAAATCAACTAGACCATATTCTAATCATTCATTTAACAAAGGATATTTCTCTAATAAATTATATTAATCAAGCCATATTCCAATTATTTATTAACCATAGAAAATCCGTTATCATAATCTAACCTGGATAATTAAAACATACAGAAATTATACCAGCACCGATACAAATACAATCTACCTTCTAAAAATATAAACACACAACAAAATCCTGTAGATACATTTAAAGTCACTTTTGCGTAAGTCCCGTTGGCGAGGTAGGCAGCGCATTCGCCTCCCACACCCGAGGCTGTGCGTCGATTCCCCTTAAAGACTTGAGTTAAGCGAAGTATTTTTTTTTCACTGTAAATAAGTACAGATGCTTCTAAAATTGTCAATAGATGAAACCATCGGCCTTTTTTGACACTTTCGAACAAGATATTTGACGAAATTTGTATCCTCAAACAAATGTAGAAATTAATTTACTTAATTTGCGAAATATTCGCTCGGAGCATTTCCCAGGAAACGGTCTCGTCAAAAATGAAGAAATTTCGTGAAATTTGAGTATCCATTTCTGACAGTGTGCAAGAGCAAAAAAAGTTTTAAAATTGCGATTTATCTAGTACAGTTGGTATAGGCAAATGCTCGCTAACGGTTTTTAAAAAACTCAAAATTTACAAGGGTGACATGAACGGAAAACGTTCCAAAATATGATTTAATTCAATTTATTTGAGTTAGAAACTTGAAATTTAGTATAGTGGTAACTTTTAAGATGCAGACGCTTGGTATAAACAGTTTTATTAAAATTAAAAATTTAAAAGTGTAAAATGAGCGGAAAACTTTCTAAATTTTGCTGTATTCAGAATTTTTAGGGATAAAAATTTTTAATTTTACATGTCTGCATTTTTTAGACGAAAATGCTCTCACAGAACAGATTTTACAAAATTCAAAATTGAAAAATGTTCAGAAGCAAAAAACGTTCTAAAATTGCGATTTTGGTGATGCTGCTGGTCTAGAAATTCGAAATTTGTCATGGTGCCTATTTTTAAGATTTCAGTGCTCGCTAAGAACGGTTTCTAAATAAATTCGAAATTTAAAAAAGGTAAAATGAGCAGCAAATGTTCTAAAATCCGTCATTTATCTGAAATTGTTAGGGATAGAAACCTGAAATTTTGCATGGCTGTTACGTAAGAGACATACATTCATCCACAGAACAGTTTAAAAAAATTTAGAAATTTTAATGTGTGCAGGAACAAAAAAGTTCTAAAATGGCGATTTCTGTGATACAGGTGTTATAGCAGTTTTCTTAACTAGAGGTTTGAAATTTGGCATTGTTCTGACTTTTAAAATGACTTTTAAAGTACTCGCTTAGTACAGTTTCTAAAAAATTCTACATTTCAAATAAAAAATGAAATAAGCGGAAAACCTTCAAATACATTCTAAATTACCATTTATTTGGATTTAATTTTAACTCTTCTCATTCATTCAAGTCCCATATTCACCTAATGCAGTATAAGAATGAAGTTTACTCAAAATTTAGATTAATTAATAATTTTAGAATTATCCGTAGCAGTATAATTTTTAAAATACCTTAAAAAAAAGACCCACGAATACCACTCAGGTGTATTTCAACAATTACGCGAGCAAAGCCGTGGGTTTTGCTAGTATTGTATAAAATAACACAAACAAACTATGTAAATATACGAAACAATAGGAAAAATTACACCATTAAATGTATTTTGTTGTTCTTATTTAAGACACAATACAAAATAAAGAATTGCTGATAAGCAAAATGAAGCATCGATTGCATTTGAATTTCAATGAAATGGAACATTTGAATTTGAATTTTGTTTTTTAATCATCATAAATATAAAATAAAACCGTGCGGCATAAATGTCTCATTTTATCTTTACTGTACTATTTATTTTTTACAATCATTGTTGAATACTATATAATGCAGCATTTTATTTTTGCGGCAACACTGATTTGAGAAAAACATTTCATTTATGAAAACAATGCTGACTTAATTTTTAATTAACTGCAGTTTTTAATCATAAAATGTGCTTTAACGGAATGTGAGTGTTCTATGTCAGATGCCGGTTCAAAATCATTTCATATGGTATCTCATATATCGCTCTGCTTTTTTTATTTGCTTAGAAAAACGGATGTTGACAACACAAATAACATATATGATGATTATTATCAATTTATTATATAACACGAATACATATAAAGATAATTAAAAGTTATCTGTATATTTAATAATTTAGTTTGAAATCAATACCAACTTTCATAAACAATGTGAATTGATCAAATCTGAGAAAAAAGTAAAAGATGCTGAAATCGGTTATTCGATATTGAGGCTAAAAATAAAAACTGGTTAATGTCTGCCACATAACCGTTCCTCAGGTGCTATCTTTACGGCTCACTAAATTCATTTATTCATTCATCTTAACTAGATTATATTCTTGGCATCTAATCTTCGTTCCCATCAGCATTTTAAGCAAATTCATTCATCTTATTAACGTAATGCAATTAAATGTTTTCTTTACGTCGCAGGTTAAATGAATGAACCTTTTCTATGTAGCGTATTCACTAACAGAGGAATGAAGCTATGATTAGAATTAATACAAGTATCTGCATAACTTCATATGCGCTTAAGTAAAATAAGCGAATGTAATATTTTATGGTGTATATGGGCTAGGTAAGACACAATGTTTACATTAATTACATTTGTTATTCACGCATCATTAGAGTAATGTTTGCGTGCATTTGAGAAATTTGTTTGCAATTCAGAAATTCCGAATTCATACCAGAAATTTTTAATACTACTTTTTGGTTTATTTAATGACAGATATTTCGTAATTGCATAACGAAAAAAACTTTTTCTTTTGGAATTTACGGTATGAAATCGGAATTTGTGGATAAAAAAGAAAATCTTTAAATGCACGCATATTTGCTCTAATAATGCGAATGGACTAATATTATCAGAAACAAAAATGAAAATTTGCAAAAACACCACCAATTCATTTAAATAGTTAAATTGTATTAAAGGTGTTTTTCTTCGATTCCAGGGAGAAACATTTCAGTCAAAACCATGTATTTTTACGAAAATATCTGGAAAATTCGAACTTTATGCTCATTATGGTGGTCTTATTCACGATTTATTAAATGATTAAAAACTTCTGTGAAATCAGTCTTCTGTTGTTAAAATTTACAAAGATATTTATACGATAAGTTTGAAAGCATTGAAAATTATTTTTTAACCGAATTGACAGATTTACTTACAAAAATATTTTCAAGTTTTTTTATATAGGAACAAAATGTAATTAAGGCTTATTTAAGAATTTCTGTTTCGAAGTCTGATAATGAAAGAAATATATTTTGAACATCGCTTATTGTCAATTTATATGTAGCACTCATGCAAATCACAGATTTTTGCGGTATCGGGAATTATGTCTGCAAGAAATAATTTAATCTGTAATCAAAATCTGCTGTCGTAATCAAAACGAATCCATCCAGCTTGAGAAAAAATTGAAAGACGCTAAAATAGATTATTAGAGATTGATACTTTAAGCTAAAAATGAAATGTGGTTTATGGATGCAATAATTCTGCTATGTATATTACTACTCCAAGTGCTTGTTTAAAGATTCACTAAAATCATTTATTCTCTCATTCTATCAAGATTAGATTCTTGACATCTAATCTTCTTTCCTATCGAAATTTTATCCAAATGCATTCATCTTATTAACGTAACACAATTAAACTTTTCTTTACCATGCAGGCAAAACGAATGAGCCTCATATCCGTACCGTATCATTAATTGAGGAATGAACCATTAATTACAATTAATACAGTGTATGCAGCATTCTTCCCATTAGTGTAAACTTCGTTGTATCAATCTTCGTTTGTGAAGACTTACAAAGAGATTTACATAAGTCGTCTGAAGATGTTAAAATTATTTTGTTAACTCCTTATTTATTTACATTAAAAAGTTTTAATATATTTTATATTTATAAAAGGAAATCATCTTATGATCAAATAATGATCGTCTCAAAATTTCTAAATCAGAACCTGGTATTGAATTGCACTTTTTAAACATCTATTTTCATCCATTTATGCATAACACAGATGAAAATGACTGATTTTTGAAACATTACAATTTATTTCAAAAACTAATATTTTCAATAAAATTAAAATCTGCCTTCGTTATCAGAGCAAATTGATTACGACGTTAGAAAAATTAAAAGTCGCTGACGAAGTTTCTTCAAGATTGATATTTATACTGAAAATGGAATTCAGTTCATGACTGCAATATTATTGATTCTCAGGTGCTATCTTAACGACTCACTAAATTCATTTATTCTTTCACCTTATCTAGATTCGATTCTTAGCATTTAATCTTTCTCTCCATCTGAATTTTATCCAAATGCATTCATCTTATTAACGTAACGCAATTAAACGTTTTCTTTACCAAACAGGTTAAATGAATGAACCTCATCTCCGCAGCGTATCATTAACTGGGGAAGAAGGTTTAATTAGAATTAATGCAAGTATATGCAACACTGTTCTGCATTTAAGTGAAATAAGGAAATGGAACGGGGTATAGTGTAACGTAAACTGTAACGAATAATGCAATGTTTCCTTAATATTTGCAAAGGATTAAGACATCGCGAGCAGAGGTAATTTTAAATAACTGGAAACGGTAAATTTATATTTAAAACATGTTTTATTCGAATGCCCGGAATAATATCTCAACTTCGTTGTCATTTTCCTTATAAATAGCAAAATCTAAATATGATGAAACAAATTTGTGAAAATTATAGTATTAAATGCATTTAAGGTGCCTGCATCAAATTGGCTGTTTTGGTGAAAATTTTTGATTTTTTTTTTTTTTATATGAAAGAGCTATCTTTTGCGATTCTAAATCTGTTTTAATTTTATTCCTACGATTATTAGAAGAGGAGTTATGGTAATTTGAACAATTAAATATTGTAGTTTTTTGTCTAAAAATAAATGTTTAAATGCGATTTCTGGAAACTCAGTTTTTTCGTTATTTCCATGTGCGATAAAATTCATTACACAAAAAGTTTTAAAGATATTTCAGTGAAATTTTGTAAAAATGCTTTCCATATCACTCACTATGGATCTGAACTAGGATCTAAGCTATATGTGATAATTTAATTATTTTATGGGTATTCGAATATGAAAAAATGGTAATTTTTACTAAAAAAAATGTACTTTTTTACATATTTTGAAATTTTTCGGTTATTTTTGAAGATATTGTAAAACTCCTAGTTCAGTGCACAGATAAGTATCATAGAAGTATGCAGCATAAAGGAAATTGAAATATATTTATTTGAATTGAGTGTACGCTGTCTGGTGTAAACATGAACTTTTGCTAAAAAAATGGAAAAAACCCCAATTTTTTAAAATATTAAAAAGATATTGCTAGGATTTTATGTTTTCTTATCATTCTGTATTACAACTGAACTAAAAATAATTATATTTATTCAAAACTGTCCTTATTATAAAAAAAGTGCTCCGTACGTAGGCAGATACCTTAAGTGTTTCTACTAAGGATATAATTAGTGATTAAAAACTCCTATAACGGTTTTTTTGTCAAAAGTTAAAAAGGGATGTTGTAACAATAACGTTGTGAAATAAAACAGAAAAAATAATTTTAAACATTTACTGGTAAAATTTAAAAATGTTTATAGCATTCGATATCGAGTCAGACTTAAGAAAACGCGGTTGAGAACGTATCTAAATTAAATTACATTTGTCTCAAAATATAGAGCATACTTATTAAAAAAACGTTAAATTACAGGGTTTGTACGGATCAGAAATTTTTCCACGAGTTTCACCAGTATTTTCTGTATAGAAAAAGAAATCTATGTTAAACTCGTGGCACTTCGCTTTCTTTTAAGGAAAGATTTTCTGTAAGAAAATACTGGTACTGAAGAATTTCTTGGTCGCAAAATTCCAGGAGCCGTATGAACCCTGAAATTAGCCCACTAATTCTTACAAACTAGTAATACATCTATCACAAACAATTGTCATTGTTTTCTGTGTTTTATCTTGAATTCTAATCGAAATCCTGCTAAGACGATTTGGCGGCATTCTTCTATTTCTCCGCCAATAGGAAAAAAATAGTTGACCTGACTCATTAAACCGATTCTATTTTTAATTTTTTATGCTTTCTTACTGATATTTAATAGCTGGTTTTATACACACATTATAATGATTGTGAATACAACTCACTTTATTCTTTCCAAAATGTTTTATTTCACACTTGTTTTGTATACTATTTAAAATTTCTGGAAAAAAGTAACCTTCCGTTAGAAATTAACACAAAAGAATTAAACAATGAGAACAGCAGAAATAAGTCTCTAGTTAATAAACATTTCTGAATCGGGATGAAAGTCTCGTTGGCGACAAAGTGCACAAAACAGATTTTATGAGAAGACAAATTCAAAACCATTTTTTGTCCATCTAATAACATGATTAATAGCCAATTGCACTTAATACAGCACATGTATTTTCCTTGACACAGAATACGCCGGTCTTCAATATTCAGCATATTGTGCGTTTTATAAATTTTTGGAATGGCCACAAATCTAATGTGCATAATGTTATCAAATGAAGAATGCGTATTTGGATTGGTGAAGTTTGAATACGTGTGCTTGGTGATATGTGAAGTAGCCAAAAATACAAAAATGGTGGAATGAAAGAGAATAAGATTGTCACTATTTTGTGGTTGAAATTTTTGGATTGAATGCAAATCTAGTGTGCACAATGTTATTAAATGAAGAATGCGTATTTGGATTGCTGAAGTTTGAATACTTGTGCTTGGTGGCATGTGTGTATGAAAAACGCTATGGGAAATGTGAAGAGCTACTCCATCCTTATTTCAATAAGTATTATAATGATAAGTATGATAATTTCTAAAACAGCTGTAGCCACGAAGTATAATTTACTCGTTAGGCTTTAAGTAAATCCACTGGAGAGGAATACAAACTGGTTGATGATTAGATTTATTATATTTAATTTCGTCTCGCTTGTTTGTAAACCGTCGGAAATTCAAGCAAATAAATTTTACTATTTTTTAGATGAGTGCATCTACGACATTTAGTTCAGACGTACTTTTCACAATTCACCGTTTGGCTTCAGATAAGGTAGAACAAGTATTAAGATATACAACAGCTACATCTTCTGTAGGAGGATTCAGTTTTTTGTCAGCTTTTATATTGCAAGCAGCCATTGGTATTTGGAGATATTATTTTTTGGTGGATTGTTAGATGATGCAGTACATTATTACGGTTTATGTTTTTATTGTCAGCAGATCTACGACTTTGTTTTAATGATTGTGCTTTTGCAGCTGTTTGATATATTCGTTAATGGACTAAGAGTTTTAATGAAACACATTGTGATGGATTAAGCATTAGTTTGGGCTTTACAGACAGTTTGTTCTAATTTATTTTATTGATTTTTGGTTGGATGGTTGTTTAATGGTTTCTGTTTGATTTGCTACGTTAATTAATACGTTTTCTTATCGCCTTTAATGCAGTGGCAATATACATTATTCTAACTGTAGGTGGTCTGGATTCAAAACGTTTTGTCGCTTTAGGTTATATAATATGGTATTTTGTGTGAGCTGTTTGAATTTCCTTTTCTTTTTTTTTTCATTTTTCAAAATATTTCTAATATGATGGGTTATTTTATTTTCAGTTTACGCAGTAGAAATGGGCTTGATAGTTTAGGGTTTCATGCCCCACTGCATTGCATCTAGCAAAGTAACATGTCCACGACAAGATATCCTTGAATATCCGAATCGCTGGTACCTGAAGAGGCACATTGTGTTTTCAATGTATGGTCTGACTGAACATGACAGATATTCAGCTTTATTGAACCATTCAAATTGGGTCAACTGAAGATAAGTATTACGTGTTTAGTAGGTATCTGGCTATTATTATGTTGAATATTAATTCTTCGAGCAGCAATGGCAGTTTGGAGAATTTCACTTTAGTAACACAGATAATGCCATGTTATCAGCAGTGTATAAGAGGTATTTAGAGTTCTACGTGAGATTATAGTATATTTACAAATCTTGAACGTTTTTTTTTAATTAGCTGCGTGCTTGTTATTATTTCCTTCAACCATACGTTTACCAGAACATTTTATTATATATTCATAGATTTCCCAATCCATCCCTGAACAGGTTTCCATATCAGTACAGGTGATGTTTGAACAAAGATATACATCATGACAATTAATCGCAAAAGAATTCTTCTGTATTGCAAGACTCAGCAGTATAAAAAACTTTTTTAATATAAAAGCTTCGGAGGATAATTACTAATCAAGAAAATATTAAGCCCAGTGTGAAAACAATTGCCAAATTAATCCATTGTAGCCAACTGAAATATTTTTCATATTTAATCTGTCAACAACAAAAAAAAATAACGAAGTGTTACGAAATACAACTTTAATAAAAATGTATCTAAACAACATTTTAAATTCCTTAAGAATAATTGGAAAGACGTTTTGCATAATACTCTCCGTTTTATTTATAAAATGCATGTTAGATGTTTTAATGGGTATAGTAATTCATTATTTTATTAGGATCTTAGAATATATTATTTGTAAAGAATTGAGTCTCTTCACCCAGGTGTAGTGTGTGTCATCTTAGACTTTCCCGTGAGAACGCTGAGAGGAACTTTTTCCTGTATATCTTCTCACGCTGGTGCGGCTTTGAAGTAAAGTAAAACGCCGAATGTCTTTTTTGCTGCGAGCGAAACGCTTGGACATTGATGCATCGAAAAGGATCACCCCAGTAGAAGCCTTGTGCTTTGATCTAAGCCGGTGTCGGGGGAGACGATCTCTGCACACGATTCTATGTCCTTTGTTATGGAATATCCAATAACAGACTTGTTTTAAACGGGAGTGTCGTATCCCAGAGTTGCTTAGAGGCTGAGGAGTTTCAAGATGCTCCGCCTCGACCAAATCCCCGCCCCTAGTGAAAAATCCCCTGTGAGAGAAGGAGAGTTAGAAAGTCAGTTTGGGAAAAGATCACAACAAGTGAGGTTACTCTCAGGAGAGAGAGTAAGAAACATCTGTTTCGGACTTAGCGTAGTCTAGACGCTGGAGAGGTCATACCTGTAACGGATTGATACGTCACGTATCAGAGAAAGCCCCAACGAAGAGAAGGCACGACAAGTGTCAGTGAAGGAGGTCATAATTCTGTCTTATCAGAAAAACCAAGAGATTCCGAGCGACGGAACGGGTACATCTAAGCCCGAGCGAACTGAACTTTGAAACTACGGCAGATTGTGTTTTGCAGAAACTATCGTTTCGAGAGTTAGACTCTAAGTCCTTAGACTATTAATTGCAAGCTGATGACCCTTTTAAAAAAAATTAAATGATGTAACTACCCCTTGTATATTTAACCTATAGAATCTATGTTGTGTTGCAATAAAAAATTCTATTAAAATTATATAAGAATTCTCTCTGCAATTGATTCGATACGCTACCATTTACCATCAGCATCGGGTGTGCATACAGGAGGCGTATATATATAGATAGTACATATTAGATAGCACAGATAAATTAAACATTTCTAAGCATACGTTAAATTGAGGTTATTTAGACCAGGGGTGTTACTTAGACCCAAAATGAATGAGTATTTTTAATATCTTTGATTTACTGTTTTGAGCGTATTGACGTGATTCACAAATACTCTATAGGTAACAGCACAAACTAGTAACACAGTAAACGCAGGACTGACATAGAACTTTTTTTTTTAATTTGGGTTAAAATATACCGTTACTTGGTCCAAGTAACTTAAATTGTGACTAAAATTTCAAAATGGTAGAAAATAGTGGTATATTTCAAAATACACATCTTTCATAGGTTAAAATTGGCGACATTGGCGACAAAATCGGCAACATTTGGCGAAATATCGCCAAATTTGGCGACCAAAGTAAGTTTTTATAAATGAAGCCAATTTGGCTATTGCTCAATAATTTGGCGAATTTCTTATTCAAATTCAGTATTAACGAATCTTTTGTAAACGTTTCTTTGCATTTTAACTTGCTGTTTTCGTGTAACATTAGCTAAAATTTTAAAACGAAGATTTAGATAAGCTACCTTTTCCTCCCGGTACGGGCTGGAAGGACTTTTTTAAAGTAAAAATAGTTTTAAAAAAACAAACAGGCATTTATAAGCATTTAAGGTTTATCTTATACATCACGCCTAATTTTATGATTGTAATTCATGTGCTTCCCAAATATTTCTGTTACAATACTTTATATTGGCGTAGGCTCAATTGAAAATTCGCTGCTTTGATTTGCGCTAAATAAAAAGCGAGGATCTTATTAAAGAATTTATAATTTTTACTTTGTTTCTTTTTTTAAGATGTGGCAGTAGAAAAGAAAAAAAAATACTTTCTAAAACTATATATTCAGGATTTCTAAATTACTTTCTCAATCTATAGTAATTATTTAATTAATATTAAACTATTAAATGATAAAAGAGTATTATATATATATGCTATATAAAAATTTATTTCCTTCGTATCCTTCCATTTTATTCGCATTAATATTTTAAAATTAATCTAACTTCTGTCATAGTCAGTATTTCCTTAATTCTTAATAATATCTATTCCTATTTAAAGTCCTTTTAAAAGTAAATATCCGTATATTAATAATTATTTTATTCCAAATCTTAATCTAAAATTTAAGATCATTCGTAGCTTTTATCACTTCCCCAATCTATAAAATTCTGAGACGCGTTCTCATTTCGAATGATTTTTAAAAGCCATTTTCTTTTTATTATTATTATTATTTCCTCTGATTTTTTTTCGTGCGCTTGGGATTTTAACTTCAAAATTTCTCCGCGACCAGGTTCGGGATTCTTTACTGTTTTAGCCTCGCCCTCTAGCCTCATTCGCAGGGCTGGAGCTAGCTTCTCACTCATTTGGTTGTGCGCTCCTGGCGTAATTTCTGTATATCTCCGCGGAGAGAACAAAACTCGCCCGTACCGGTCGGAGCACTAGATTTTTGACATTTTTGGAAGTCTAAACAAATATGTGTCGGGTGTTTTTATGTCCGTAGAATATTCAACTGGCCCAGTAACATCTTAATTCAATGAAGTGAAGCAACGTTAGCCCGAGGGCTATAAGTTTTAGACCTTTGGGAATTGTTTCTGTGTTGTTCGTCTTCTAATAAAATTATTTGTCTGGAGATTGGCTGGATTTATTGGAAAACTTTGGTGGACTCATTTCATTGCCTTCTACTTCGCCATACTCGCTAATATCGACTGCAACTTGCTATATCGTTGAAGGACTGCCATCTTTTCATCGAATATTATTCATCGTAATATCTCAGCCTCGTCAAAATGCTACATATATATATATATATATATAGTGGTCCAGTTTTTCCACTGAATAATGTTCATAATTAATTTATTAATCCATTTGTGTTTACTTAATAGCAACTCCAATTTATAATTTTTTTCCCCTTTCTCTCTCTTTCTTTTTAATTGTTCTTCAGGTATGAGTAAATTTGGCTAATTACCATTGAAGCACATGCTAAGGTAATTTTATGATTGCACAAGTTAATTATTAGCTATGTGGTATTCTGATTACACAATATCATTAATTATCTCTTTGAAGATTTTAGTAGAATGATATTAGAACTTGATATGTTTTTGAAATTCATAGATATTATAATTATATATATATATATATATAACACTACTTCATTTTTTATTTAAATTCTTTACATTTAGTGTTTAAAACATTTATTTGTTGCAGTTTCATAGTCGATTGACCAGCGCGGTATGGGGCTTAATTAACTCCATTGTTATTATAACTTTTAAACAGTTACAACCATAAAAAAAATTGGCGATTTATCACCTGCTTCCAGCTAACGGAAAAATTCCTTAAAATTAATTTATTAATTTATAATAAAGTTACAAAAATATTAAAATGTTGTATTGTCATTCGAAACACACCTGTGTAAATAATTTTTATAATCCTAACTTATCAAGAAGTGAATGAAAAATATATTATAAATTGAATTAAATAAAAGAGTGTAACAAGAATTATGTTCTATGTAAAAAATACAAGATATTCCTTAAGTAATTTATCAATCGAAAAGTATATTGAGTATATTGATATGAGTATATTGAGATCAATATGAAGAGATGGAAAAATATTTATTAACCAGAATAAAGTAGATGATTTCTTAATTATTTTTCCTAATTATTAATTTATCTAATAATTATAAATAAGAAGGTTTTTTTATGCAGACATTTAGATAATAAATAATTAAGTTCTGATTGTTTCTAGAATTAATTAACTCTGCCAAAAAGAATTCTGTTGCCCTCTGTAAATAAAATATTCAGTGTTCAATTATTAACGTTAAATTTTTTAATGTAAATACAAAACATAAATATTTAAATATTCGGTACAGATAGCGCAGATACACCGGGATTTCTTTTTTTGGGGGGCCAAACTGGCGACCATTTGCTTAGCGTGGCACACAGGCAATTTTGATCAGTAGACCAGATAGTGGGTATTAATGACAGCCGTCTGGTACCTGAGTCAGTTGTATTTTTGATAATGTCTGTGTTTTATAATAAATTGACATTGTAAGTTTTATAATAAAATAAATGTGTGTGTTTTAGAATAAAATAAATGTGTGTGTTTTAGAATAAAATAAATGTGTGTGTTTTAGAATAAAATAAGTGTGTGTGTTTTAGAATAAAATAAATGTGTATGTTTTAGAATAAAATTGTGCGTATTTTATAATAAAAAAAGTACGTGTGTTTTTAAAAAAAAATTGTGTTTTATAGTAAAACTGTGTGAGTTTTATAATAAAATAAATTGTTTCATAATAAAATAAAACTAACACGCTGTTTTCTTAGATTAGGTCTAACATGTATTCAGAAACGCCAAACTAGTGTTTCTCGCCAAACTAACGTTTATCGCCAAACTAACGCAAAAAAAAATTAAATAAAAAAAAATTAAATAAAAAAAATCTCGTAAACTCGGTGCGTTTGCGACATTTGTTCCAAATATTGTAGAACAGGTAAGGCTACCTATAATTCTTCTGCCGTGAAAATGCACCCTGAGAAAATATTAGGAAGTGTTATTTAAATACTCAAGTTCATGTAAACTACCTGGAACTGATTATTTGCGAATAATATGAAATTACTTTATTCGGAGTTTTCAATTATAAATTAAGATGCTTTTCAAAGTTTGGAAATATGTGTTTCTTTTTTTTATATAAAATTATAAAATTCGTTTTATATAAATTTATAACATTAATTAATGTATTTTTTAATTTATCTTTTTAATTGTCTTCATTGAAAGTATAAGATTTAACAGAAATACATAACATATGTTTTATAATCTTCTGCTCTATATACTGAATTAAGGCAATTTTAATAAAAAAATATTTTTCAAACTATATACAGAAAAAATGCATTATTTAAGGATTTTCTATTAATTATATTTTACACTAGATTAAAACATATCCTAATAAAGACGTAAAACATTATTGTAACAATTTTAATCAACGTGCATTTTGATAACAACTTTTTAATGTTAAGATATTTTTACATACTGTTTTCAGGATTAATATTTGTAACTGAACAAGAAAATGTTGAAAAAATGTAGATTGATTTAAAAGAAACAAGCAGAAAATTTTAATAATAAATCTTTAATATAATAAATAGAACAATTAAAAATAAATTATATTGGAGCCATCTACTTCACAACAGCCCACAGTATTTGATGCGAAATCCTGGACAAAAAGGTAGAAATTATAATTGCTCAACAATTGTAAAAAGCATATTTTATAATAGCTGACTAGTGAATCGATCTATGCGTATTTCAGGAGTATGAGTCATATCCGGCGACTTATAGTCTCAGATGAAATGAAAGTTTCTTTGTGAGATGCCGTGCTTTTTTGTTATGTTGCAACTTTTTTATTGTGTTTAAATGTATATTTTCACAGGTGCATTTAAATAATTTTACTTTTCATATAATATACAATAATTAATACAGAAAATGGGTTAATGTTAAGCCTTTTTTAGATCTAATTTATTGAAATATATTTATATAAATATATTAGCTAATATATTCAAAGCTTTTTAAACCTGTGTCAGGGTTTGTCTGGCTGTTTTTGAATTATAATCGTATTAGCTATAGTTTTGAAAGCAATTTTTTTACAAAAAATGTTCCGCATATTGTTGCCATTTTTAGATATCATTGTTTTTTTAGAGGACTGCAAATCTATTTAAAACACTCAAAAACCAGCATCTATATACTATAGAGTCTCACCTTTCGTAAATTCTAAATGCAAGCAATATATATGTTATATGCATTGGTTTTTATAAATAACTAGCTGACCCGCCAGTTACCCGGGCCCGTGATAAAATTAAACAAACCTAAAGTCTGTATGATTTTATATCTTTAACCCGATTAATATAAAATGATTTATTTACAAATGCTGCGCACGCGAGAAAAATCCTTTTTCTTCCACTTTCAGCCGATAGGGCGTGCATTCTGATATAAAAAAACCTTCGACACGTATGTTCCCGCTGCTTGCGGCACCGTATAATAGGCGTGCAGCCCACACGCTGCAAAATCTTTTAGTTCCGCCGACAGGGGCGCACTCTGTTAAAAAAAAACACTTTCGAAACGAAACTCCGACACGTGTTCTTCGGCCTCCGGCACCGTATAGCAGGTGTGCTACGCACGCGCTACAAAATCCTTTAGTTCCACTTTCTATCGCTTGGAGGTACAATTTGTTCTATACTAACATCCCACATGGGTACACCTTGTATCAAGGGAGCTGAAAGAAACAATTCCCATTGAAATTGTGCCCATAGAACTCAAGAAAATGATGCGACCCAGGTGGTGGAAGGTGTTACTAAAATCTGTAACGCGATAAAAAACCAACTCAAATTTTCAAAACCCCGTTGTGATCGGTCCCATAGAATCCGAAGTAAGAATGCAAGTGCTCAACAAAAATTCATTTACTTTGATTATTGGTATACATCAAGTAACAACAAGGGTTGTGTACTTTGATTAGGAACATACATTTAATTTTTACGAAAATTGTTATTTGAAATTTTCGGTATCCTCTATATATAACATTTATAAAACGCTACAGGAGAAGCTAAAAATGTTAAATTTCTTCACTGAAATTTGTTTTGTGTAAATCAGAGCAGGCCGTTAATCTCCCTCTACATACCCGTAAATATAACGAATAATTTGTTCAAGAAAATCACCTTCTCCTACACTGTTAAAAAATTTCGTTTATTGACAGGTTGTCTTCCTTGAATTTTGATCAGAAAGTTTCCGTTTTGTTAGAAAAATGGAATCTATCCCGTATATCTGCAGAAATTTTCCTCATTTTTCCTGAAAACAACGGAACGGACGGAGAAAAAAGCAGCCAACGGAGATATCCCGTTATTTGCTGCATGTTTATTTTCAATGTTTCAAAAACTGACATGTTGCTGCACAGAAAAACTAAAAATTCAATAAATTAAAATTTCAAGTTTATTTAAAACAACAACAAGAAAATAGTGCTTTCGAATTTAAAAAAGCAAAAATTCAATTTTTCTGTTCTTTTAATATTATTTGCAATTCATTTTTTAAAGTTATAAAAAAGTATTCGCCCTTAATATATATTCTAAACAAACAGATTAATATATATATATATAAAATAGCTAAGTTAAGTGAAAAAAAATCGATTCTAATTAAAAAAGCAACAAACAAAAGTAATGCTTTCGAATTAAACTCATTCCTTTAAAATAATTCGCAATTTATTTTTTAAAGTTATAAAAAACACTCACACTGAAAATATATTCTAAACGAACACGTTTAAAAAATACATAATAGATGACTAAAAATCGATTTTCGCAAAATCAGCAAAAAAAATTATCGAATTTAATTCAAAATATAATATTTATATTTTACATCTAACAATCAAATTAAGAATATATATAATTCATGTTTTTATCCTCTATCAATACTATAGTTTTCAACCATCATCTCATTACGAAATATCCCCGCAATTAGCTTCAAAATTACGAGTTTTCTAAACCCCAAATTGTTTAAGTCCCAAGCTGCGATTTGAAGACATCCCGTATAATAGTTTCCTACTCTCACTCTAGCCAGGACCCGCTGGTCTTGCGGTAAAGCACTCAGCTCAAGCCGCTAGCGTCCACAGTTCAATACTCAGGTCTGGCAGAAAATGTTCTTCCATTATATTAAATTAAATACTCCCGTAATAATCAATAGATGGCAGCACAAATAGAGATGGCATTTTTTAAAACCGAGTTTATTTACAAAAATAAATAAATAAATAAATAAATAAAAATAAAATAAAATAAAAATAAGAATAAAAAAAATAAAAATAAAAATAAATAAAAATAAAATAAAAATAAAAATAAAAAATAAAAATAAAAAATTAATAAAAATAAAAATTTTTACCCTTCTTTTATCTTTCAAAACGGAAAATGTACTAAAGGAACGGAAAAAGTCCGGCAACTTTGCTGCTAGTTTTACCGTGAATTGACGGATTTATTTTTAACAGTGTACATTAACGTAATCATTAAAAAAAGAATTATATTTTTTTGATAATTAGACGCAACACTAAAATACCCGCCAGATAGCACCCCATTACATCCTCAATTTCAAATCTATATCTTAATTATCTTAATGTCTGTTCTTTAGTGAAAAAGGCCAATTATTTCCTTTCATTTTCGCAAACTAAATGGAGGGATCGGCCAGAGAAACAGATATCTTTGTAGTTCAGTTTTTAACGAAAGCACATCCTTCTCTGAAACTTTCTCGGATTTTTTTGACTGGCACCACCAGATTTTCCGCAGTTGTTTGCAAAAATTAAGAAAAATTATAGGCCGAATTTTACAAAAATTACATTGTCGGATGCAGAAAATTGTTCTACATATGCTTAGAAAATTTCAAATCGATATCCTAATTAGTTTTCTTAAAATTCGCTAATTAGTAAATAAATTTTTAATTTGTTCATTTCTGTTTGCAAATCGAGAACATGTGTTCTTTTCTTTAGCCATTTTGATAAAAGAGATGACATTTCCGATGCGATGAGTAATGAGATTCTAATTAATATCTTGGGTAATCATCAAAATATTAAAATTCTGAGTATCAGGTCCATCCGATCAGGCTTTGGACTACCTAAATATAAATTTTCAGACTTTTAGGTGCGATAGATTTCGCTGGTCATCGCAGACAAACTGACAGACAGACGCACATAGCGAAACTTTCTTTTATTAGTATAGATTAAACATTTATATGTAGTAAAAATAACCACATTTAATTAAACATTACTTGTAAATAAAATAAACCTACCAACATTTAATTTCCTCTTATAAACAGTAAACAATTAAGTAATCATTGTATTATATATTTATTTATTTAAATAAATACATACAGTTATGCATATATAACATTTATTAAGTGTATTTACTATTAGTAGGTCAACAACAATGGTTTTAACTTTAAAACACATAAAAATTAATTTTGGTCAAGATTTTGCCTCAAATACTCAACAGTGCGCCGGTGCCGTGCCGTTACCTACGGGTCCTTTTAGACGGCCCGGAATGGTAGTAGACCCGATCACGGAGTTTCACCGGAAAACTTTAAAAGCAGAATTCAATAAATGAAAGACACCAATAGGGGATTCGAAAGGGCTGGTGTATTTAACACAACGACGACAGCGGCGGTTTCGAGTTTATTCATAACTTAATGTGAAAATAAACATGTGAATCTATGTGCAGAACAACTGAATTATGTAATCATTTTCTGTTCATTATATTTTGCTCTAGATTACATATCATTAGAATAACGTAAAAAATAAAAGTTCTAACTATTTTAATAAAATTTCATTTTCATAACAACGTTTCAATGTTAATATACTTTTACAAACTCTTTTCCGTATTGATATATCTAACTAAAAATCCATAATAAAATGTGTAGATGAATTTAAAAGAAAGCAAGCCGAAAATTTTAATTCTAAAAATTCTTTAATATAATGAACGGGACAATTATTAGGAAAAAAAAACTTTGCTATACATATGAATGAATTTAGTTTCAATATAATGATAATTTTATCTCCACTAAAAAAAATAGTGTAAATTGCATTTCGTTTTCAAGAATCGTAATGCATAATGAGAAATGTATAAAATACCTTTTAATTATATTTCTTCCACATTATTATGTGCTAATTTCTGTGTGAAACAATTTTAAAAACATTCTTTTTTTAAATGGAATATACCGTGTTGTTTATTTGCGTCGTCGCATTTCTCTTATTGCTTCTGGAATGTATGGTAATTTATTTTCTGTTTTTGTGATATTCGAATTTATTGAGTAATAGTTAAAAAATAATGAAATGAAATGAAAAATGAAAACAATGACATGAAAAATGAAATAAAAAATAGTGAAATAAAATAAAATATGAAATGAAAAATAATGAGTAATAGATAAAAAGAATAAATGTATCCAAATATTTTTAAATTTTGTTTAACGTATCACAAAATCAGAATATGGAAATATGTAATAAAAGAAAGATTGTTTCTACAGCATCTGAAAAAATCAAAAATTGCACATAATCTTATTTGGGAGAATTTTTAGTACAACTAAAATGAATTAAATTTTCGATATATTTTTATTAATCTGAATAAATGAGGTGTTTTACTGTTTACTTTCACAGTTATTTATCAGTTCAAAATTAAAAAATGTGATTTAAAAAAAAAAAGAAAACTAGCAATTATGGGTAAGTTATTTCTAAAAACAATTAACCTTGCAGAAAAGTATTTGCTTGACCTTTATAAATCAAACACTCAGTTTTCAATTATTAATCTTGGACATTTTCAGCACAAAGGAAAGACATAGTTAATTAAACACTCCTTATCTAAAAAGAATATTTATGATCCTTCTTCGGCAAGTGATCATAATAAGAAAATATTAAGAAGTATAATTCGGGGAAGATCGGGTAGCCTAGGACACTTGGATAAATTGCAAATAAAAAACAAATGAATGAAATTTCTGTCTTTATTTTATACTTAAAATAAAATTACGAACTTCTTTAATGATTTTAATTAAACATTTCTAATAATATCGACTTCTTTAACGAAATATACTGAAAATAGTTTGGCCTTAATTTTTTTGGCGTCACAAGAAACGGCGGGTAGCCTCGGACATATTAATCAATGGTGTCCCAACCGTGTTTTGGCTTTACAAACATCACAATTATAATAAAAATCCGATGCATCTATATAAACACAATATTCATGGGCACAGTCTTTGCATTCCTGGCACCGAATTCAGTCTTCTTCAAAAATTTCTCCGAATATGATGCATTCTGTCTCGTTTTTTCGAAATTTTATTGACGAAAACAAAACACTCACTCACGACTAACTTACTCGGCGCTCACGTCGCAATTAAACTGTATTTTTTTCGACTCTAGAAGGCGTTAATTTACAATAACTCTTTATTTACGCAAAGCTTTGAATTTCTTAGAAATTGAACTGTCCGCGGTTACTCGCCGTCCTTTCCCCTACATGCATAACGATGTGCATGTAACAAAACATTTATTTGTATATTTGAAATAAAAATATATTACTTAAAGTGTCCAATTGCAATTATTGATAGTTATAGAAGTTTGAATGGCTTTTAACTAAATCCTTCATATTTTTAATCTTAAAACAAGAACAAAAAATCCTGAATCATGGCATAGATTATG
The DNA here is from genome assembly GCA_963931845.1 of Maratus michaelseni. Lineage (NCBI taxonomy): Eukaryota > Metazoa > Arthropoda > Arachnida > Araneae > Salticidae > Maratus > Maratus michaelseni. Next base: position 104,309,095 of record OZ007590.1, on the reverse strand, counting down.
AAACATGTCCAGCACTGTCGGAATATTGTTAAAAAAATTCATTTTTGTTTACATAATGTAATTTGATATTTAAATAAACATTATAAAAAACACAACGCGGTGAACTTTTCAGCAGTGACTGTCCAGTCCATAGCCGGTAATGTGTGCATTTCTTTCGTGCAGCCCTGTATAGGATCTACACATCTCGTAATACACAACAAATAAATTAGTTTTTAAATGCATATCACAGACGAAAAAGCACTTCCAGCAGTTATGGTTCATAGTAAGTCCTGTAACCGAATTCTTTTGAATGCCTTTGTAAATAAACGATAATTTCTACCTACTCAATATTCTATAGAAAACAAGTTATAGTAATGTATATCAGTTTCATTATGTTTGGAATAGTGTAACATCATTAAAATACACTGAAAACGATTTTTACCCATAGATCAAAATATAATTGAATTTTATTCGTTCCTGTAAATGAACTACTAGGACTTCCCTCAAAGGGATTAGTCTGAGTGATATTGCTGAGAACATAAAGTTAACAATTACGATATAAAGAAGATATCAACAAGAATCTAAGTGAATATACAGCATATGATAGACAAGAGATAGATAAAGATACAACATATGAAAAATAGCAAATTAAATGATATAATTACAAACTATCATATATAAATTCCTATACTGTTATGTTTTCATATGCATTTTTTTTATAACATTTGGCAAATAATCTCATTTTCTTAAGCGGGAATTGCTCAAAACTTTAAAAAAAAACGCCGGATCTTTTAAAACGATATTTTTAAAGTCACATAATCAGATTTGCAGCCAATAGCGTATTTTAGCAAGCGTAGTTTAACGCAAATTTAATTTAATTTTTGCAACATTTTCTTTGTAACAAATATCTAAATAAAATATTAAAAAATAAAATATTAAATATTGAAATATTAAATCAAATATTTAATATTTGAATTAAAAAAATTTTCTTTGTTTATTTGTATAACTATTTATAGAAACTCGTATACTTCAAATCACATTGATAACATGCTTTGCTACAAACGTGTCTACCAGTCTAACTACTCGTATGTCTTAGCTGTGTCTCTCTCTGAACTCATCTGTCTACTGTCTCTCTACTCTTCTGTATACCCGTCTCAGTATCCGTCTGTCTTTCTACCCGACTCTTTAATCGTGTCTCTACCTGTCTCGCTTCCCGTTACACTACTCGTCTATCAACACGTCTGTCTGTTTATATAACCCTCTCTCTACCCGTCTGTCAAGTCGTCTCTGTACTCGTCTCGCTATCCACCACGTTATCCGTCTCCCTACCCATCTCACTACCCCTCTGTCAACCCTTTTTTGCACCTGCCTCGCTACCCGTCTGTCTATTCGTTTCGCTACCCGTTAGCTTATCTCTGTCGCTATCCGTCTCTCAACCCGTTTGTTTACACGTCTATCTATCTCTCGCCAACTCTTCCCAATATTTAAACAATTTAGTAAACGGAAGCCGTTTATCTGTTATTAAATGCAAACAGGAGTAATTTATCTAAAGAGTGTAATCAGATGCAATTTTTTTAAATACATACATAAACCAGCATAATAATTCACCAGTTTTATTTTCATAGTAGTTTATGTCATTTGACAATAAATCTCAACTTCTTCAACCCGAACTGCGTCAAGCTTTTTAAAAAAGCCCCAAGGTCCGTATAACTGGGAAGGGGAATTGTCCTCAGGGCTATTAGATACATGTTATTAAGTTAAGTGAAAGTTTCGTAATCGGGTTCGCAGCCAATTTCTTATGTCAGAAAGGGTGGCTTCACACCATTTTAAATTCATTTCTGTAACTTTCTTTTTCTTTTTTTGGTGGGTGGTTGGTGGGTGGGGAGGGTTCCAAATATATACACTTAAATTCAAACTTTTGCCCCCATGTTAATATTAGTGTTGTTTGTATTATCAATTAATACTTTGTTGATCGAGCTTCATTCGAAACAAATGTAAAAGACTTCTACAGTTTTTTTTTTCTAGGAGAAAGTTCCGTAATCGGGCCCTAAACTAATCGGGGAATTTAATATCATTATTGTTTCTAACTCTTATAGAGTTAAAACAATATTGTTGCTAGCATTACTCTTGTTTGTGACCAACCTCTTCTGTGTATCTGAATAGGGAAAAGTTCCGTATCATGTACTGGTTGGTGCCAAAGGCAGTTGTAGAATCTTACAAATTTTTCTAGAGAGCGGAAAAACATGTTTTTTAAAATATTTAGAAATATACGTTTATTAAACCATGTTTTTGAGCCATTTTAAAAAATTAAGTACGGTGCTAAAATAAAATTTTATTGCCATTTTCGATATTTTAATAAGAAATGAAAATACATAACAAACAAATTTAACAAAACTAAGCCATTTTTGGGTACTTCTCTATTATCCCGTCGACCACTTTTCATAACAAAAAACTATCGCCAAACTAAGATTAAACGCCAAAAATACAGTCCCATTTACTTGATGCCAGAAGCATTATACGTATTTGTTATGCCATCAAGTGGTTTTTAATTCGACATTTGCGTGTATTTTTCATTATGTTTTACTGATTTATTAGTTATTTCATTCATTAAAGTAACAATTGTGTCCTTAAATTCTTATATTTTATTTATTTTGATATTTCAATGGCAACGTTCTCCCGTTTATTTAGCGTTACAGTTTGGCGATAGTTTTTTGTTATGAAAAGTGGTCGACGGGATAATAGAGAAGTACCCATTTTTTGTGATAAATAATTGTTATTGCCAGGGGGGCAAATTGTAAACAATTAATAAGCGAACTAAAAAAATTACCGGAAAAAACTTGTGGGAATCTCAAGAAAGAAATATCTGATATAAATAGCATGTAAAATCTTAAAATGGCGAAGTGGTCCGTATAAAAATGCAAAACATTATACACCTGATATAAGAATTTTTTAATTTTTTTATATTTCCGAAAGCACAGATAAAATGGTAAAAATCCCGGCACAGATGCCATATACTCACCACGTTGGCGCGATTTTTCCCCCGCCCCTTTGGCGAAAACTGTTTGTTGTGTTTGTTTACTTTTATTTTTTATTTTAATTCTATAGATTATTTTTATATGTATATCAATATTAATTTAGGCACAGATGTCATATACGCACCAGATTGGCGCGATTTTTCCCCCGCCAATTTGGCGAAAACTTTGTTTTTGAATATTAGTTACAAATACCATACAATAATAGCATGTAATTTTTTATTTCAATATAAAAATAAAATAACGTAATAAATGAAATAGCTCCTATTATTCAAAAATGGGAAATAAAAATAAATAAATGATAGTTTGATATAAATAAATATTGATATATATAATAAAAACAATTTATAGAATTAAAATAAAAAATAAAAGTTAATAAACAACAATTGAAACAAAATAACCGGGTTACCATGTGAGGCATAAAATTGCCATTTTGTTGCAATCGCGCCAATGAGGTGCGTATATGACATCCGCGCCTTTATTTATATCAAACTATTATTTATTTATTTTTATTTCCTTTTTTAAAATAATAGAAGCTGTTTCATTTATTACGTTATTTTATTTTTATATTGAAATAAAAAATCACGTGTACTATTTGTCACACTATTTGTAACTAATATTCAAAAACAAAGTTTTCCCCAAGCTGGTGGAGGGAAAAATCGCGTCAACGTGGTGCGTATATGACATCTGTGCCTTGTTTCATTTCACATAGAGGTACTGCTCTATTATCCCGTCGACCACTTTTCATAACAAAAAAATATCGCCAAACTGTTAGATTAAACGCCAAAAATGCAGTCCCATTTACTTGATATCAGAAGCATTATACGTGTTTGTTACGTCATCAAGTGGTTTTTAACGCGACATTTGCGTGTATTTTTCATTATGTTTTACTGATTTATTAGTTATTTCATTCATTAAAATAACAATTGTGTCCTTAAATTCTTATATTTTATATTTATTTATGTATTTTGAAATTTCAATGACAACGTTCTCCCGTTTATTTGGCGATAGTTTTTTGTTATGAAAAGTGGTCGACGGGATAATAGAGAAGTACCCACATATGTATTGGTACTTTTATGTTAACTTGGCGCAGTTGATAAATCGCCAAATATTTTTCTCATAACATCTTCATATTGCATTCATTTCATTTAAATATAAATCTTTCACTGATTTCATTTGAAATACATACATTAAAAATACACGTCTTTCACTCATTTTTTAAAATACACGCCTTTCACTAATTCCATTTAAAATACTAAAAAGGAAAAGAAAATAAGAAATAATGCCACAAATCGAAACCTTTTATTTAAACATCAAAGAATTGTTCGAACGTACACACGCGAAATAAAAAAGCTGCTAATGGTGTGATTTATGCCAAATCTCTAATACTAATACTACTCTTACTAATCTCTAATACTTTTCAAACAGAAAAAATTCCAGATTAACTTTCCACTTTTATTAAATTGAAATATATTTTATTGTGCTGAATATTAGTGCTTGCATATTTTTTTGCTCCATGTATTCCATGAACTTTTCAATTCCGATTGTCTACGAAAATCTCCCGCCGGTGAAAATGACGTACGCACAAAATTTAGTGACGTATGTACTTTAATTGTGCTTTTTTATCTATTTTTTTTTAATATAACTTCCAAACGGTTTGACACTTATTCTTGGTAATAAATAGACGACGTTGTCACCTTTATAGGTACCTGCTGTAAAAATTTGAACGAAATCCGTTAAATATTTTTTGAGTTATGCTTGACGAAAGGTTTTAATATCCATCGTAGCTATATATGGGGCAAAGTAATACTGCGCTGTGTATGAGTCTTCGTTGCACTCAGACGATAATTGTTACTTATTTGGTACTCCATAGGAAACGCAGTGCCATCTAGCTCAGTAAGGTATAACAATTCCATTATGTTTGTAACAGTGTAACATTATTAAAATGTATTAAAAATGATTTTCCCTCATTGACTGTAATGTAACGGAATACTTTTGAGTATCGCCGTAAATGACTACAATTGCTACTTATTACACACTCTAGAGATAACAAGTTGTCATCCACCCAATGATACATATAAATTTTATTATATTTGAAATAGTGAAAAAACATTAAAATACACTAAATAAATATTTTCCCCGACGGGATATTTTTCAATCCCCTGTAAACTAACCATAAATGGTACACACTTCACTTTCAATACCGAAGATGTCATGAGGAACCTCAATAACATATATCAACTACATATCGATCCGAGTATATTTACGTGAGTTAGAGCAGGAACAGATGGCCGACTGACAGACAGACGGACAGACGGAAGGATAGACGGACAGATAGACAGATAGACAGACAAACGCAATTCATTTGCACTTTTTAAATATGTTGGAAAATGTTAAAAATATAACCCAAAGGTAGTCACGCCTTTTATTAGATTGCAATTGGTCAATACCGCTTTTTTGTTGCCTGTGTAAAAAGTGCATTTACGAAATACACGTATGTGCGGATCTGGATGAACAAAAAAGATTTATTTAAAAACTTTGCGAATATATATTTACATAATATATCCTCTCGTCACCAAATTATGATAAAAATATAGAAAAAAATCTTTCTAACATTTAATGCTTCTAAAATACCACTATAAACCATGTGCAAAAAATTTTTTTTTGTAATGCCGCTCTATTTAATTTTTTTCTACGAGCCTCATTTGAGGCTTAATGTAGCTAAGGGTTGCACATGTAGACAAATACATTTTCATTACATCATTAAAATAAATGTTGTTAGCAATATTTTTCTAATTTTTAATTCTTGTTTTATTATTTTAGACAATTATTAAGTTAAAAAAAATACAATAAACAAAATGGAAATAAAAAATATTAATTACAAATACAAAATTCGCGAAAAATATATGTTTTTCGGGGATGTAAAGCTTTGAAGCATTCAGGGTATAATGATTCTTTGGATCTTACACAAATGTACCTCGTTTTTCTAGGAAATCCATATAGATGGCATTTAGCTGCATATTTTCCTTGAGTTTTGGCAGAATAGTGATTACTCCCATCTCTTAACAGTTTGGTTGCAGCTTGTATTTTTACCCTTTTTTTTATTGCTTGTTCTCCATAAGATTTTGATTCTACCTCTTTTTTTTGTTTGAATTTGACGAGCCTTGATAAATAAAGTGATGTGGAAATAGAGGATTTAAACTCTAGCAAATCCAAGTACTCATTATCTGGATCCATTGTCCACAAAAGTCAGGAATTTATTACCGCTATGTTTAATATGTGATGGAAAGTGCATAAATATCACCTTTTGTGTTGCAATATGCAATGTATGCCGGTAAAGGCCAAGTAAAGACTCCATTTGATCTACAATTCCCATATTTGTATTGTACATTACTATTGCGGCTGATCTATTAATTTGAATAATACATTTTTCTTTTCGATACCACAGTTAGCAGTTCCTACAGGAAATGAGGATCCTCCTAAAAATGAGGAAGCAACATGCACTGCACAATTATCATACCATATCTAGTAATGGTTATGTACTCATTGCTTGTTACTAGAGAAATCGAACCTCCAGGCTCTTTTTCAGAACATTTATAGGCTTTAATTTGCTAAAAGCTTCTTTTAATATGTTTACACGTATTGTGCGGGTAACAAAAATCTTCCTTTGTACAAGTTTATTTAGAAGCGGGATCATGGTAAAAATATTATCAATAAACAGATTGTTGTATTTGTTCCTGATATGTTCACAATGCTTATTACCACACTTCCAACAGATCCAAATTCAGCAGAAAACTCAGTTGCTAGTAGATTAGCTCCTTCATAAATTTAAAACTCGTGTACATATCCTGAAATTCCAGCAAGTGCCCAGGTCTTTATACCCCAAAGATATGGCTTGCCTATAGTATATTGTTTTATTTTTGCCCTTTCCTTGAGCTTTGAAAGGAATAATCATCTCATCGAAATATAAATATTCTTCTGGATCACATGCTTCCTTGAATACTCTGGAAAAGTGGTTTAGTACTGGTCTGATTTTAAAGAGTTTGTCGTTTTCTTTTTTAGGAACATTATCTGAAACAAAATGCAAACAATTTCTGATTTCAACAAATCTATTTTTTTGTCATATGATAAGCTATTAGGCGTATGCCATGCTTTGATGTCCAATAACGTTGCAACCGTGAATAACGAAGATGAGTCATAACAAAATTATTACCCAAAAACAACTTCAATTCTGAAACAGTAAGGTTAAAATTTTCATTACCTTTTCTTGTTGCATAAATATTTTATTCATACACAATTGATTCTGAAAAACATCAGGAATTATTTTAGAAGAATTATCAATCTGCGTTTCACCAGAGATGTGGGATTTATAATGCCTTAAAAAATCAGGAATGTTATTCTAATTTCAATGTTATCCTTCATTTCATTATACTTTTCGGCAAACCTCAAAGTTTTACGACATCGATTAGAAACTGTTTGATTTTCAGCAAAAGGAATTGTGCTTTCATCTTCATCACTGTCATTTAAACTCTCTTTTTCAGCTACTTGAGGATTTGGAACCCATAATTCATCTTCAGCTTCTGTAAGCAAATCATCTTCTGAGTCACTTCCAAAAAGGATTGCATCAAGCTCTGTTTGTGTAAGCAGTATTCTACTTCTCTTATTAGTTATCCTAAAAAAAGTGAAAAAAAAAAGGTAATAAGAAATTATTTTTTCCCTCTTCCCCTTTTGTAAACAGTAATCGTTTTCACCCATTGTCTATCTACATAAAATAAATATATAATAATCTTTAAAAAATGCACAAGTTTTTATTGTTTAAATCAAATAATTTTCAATTTTCAGCTGTAATATAGATCTATATTAGCTTACAATTTCGTTATTCTTCTAAATCTTAATTTTAGAATATTAAGTATGAAAGACACCACTAGTAACTGTAAGGCTCATATGAGGTCGAACACACTTCCCCATTTTTTAAGGAATCTGTTATGTTTAAAATTAATTTAAAAGCATGCCCATATTAAGTGAAGGTTAAAGAATAAGAAAAAAAATTACTTAGCTTGCAAAAAAGTTAATAAAGCAAGCCAAATAATTAGTTCATTACTCTTCTGAAACAAGAAAGCAACAATTGTAAATAATTAAAGACATTATCTAGTACTGCCCTGTAGGTAAAATTTATGCAACTATTTAGAAGCATCAGATGTGTTCTAAATATATATATATCTAATATATATATATATATATATATATATATTAGATATATTAGATAGATTAGATATATTATATATATATATATATATATATATATATATATATATATATATATATATATATATATATGTGAAACAAATAAAAAAAAAATCGCCATTGGCCTCATCAAAACTATAATTCTGTGTAAATCCCATTATTCTGAATTATTTTCTCATTCTAGTATTTCGACTGTCAAAATTCCATCAAAATTCCATCTAGCTACAAATACTTTATTCTAAATTCATTCTCTTAAAAAAATGGCTCTGATCGCTGTTATATTAAATTTACGCACTTGTGTTTCATTAAATAAATGCATCCTAGAATTTAATTCTTTTAAACATCAATCTCCCAGCTAAAACTATTTTAACTCTCTTGAAATAACAACCTATGTATTTTTATTTTTTTTTATTTTTATTTCCCTATATTTTCTGACAAAACAATATTCTTTCTCAAAATAATGAAAGCTAACTTCAGTCTCAATGTAAAATCTTACTTTGGCATCTTGCCCATTCTCAGTAAAACCTACGTATTTTTTTTCTTATTATTTATTCGAAGGAATTAGATTGTTCGGTAATGTTCTAGAAATATTTTTCCCGCATTTTTTCAACCTACACTCTGATAACTTCAAATATTAGCGCCGGAGAATTTAGTCCCTTAGCGGTGATTGGTCGAAAGACTGTTTAGTGAAACTGTATTCTGGGGCGTTAGATAATAGTTATACGCGGAGTTTTCCCGCGTAGCGTCAGTTTTATTCCTGGAGTCGGTTGTACATATAACCCCGACGCGTACTTCACGACGATGGAATAACTCTCCTTGACTGCCGATAGAAAAAACGACTTCCTGTAAGAACAAAATGTCTTCTTAAAATATTAAATTAATTCACAAAGTTTCTCCACGGTATTAAAATCATCATGTACGGAATTAGCATCGTAATTAGTAAAGCATGGCCATTTTCCTTTGAATTCGAATAAAAAGTGAACTGGAACCGACTGCCTCTTATTTGCATTCTGTACGCACACTAGAAATTGGATTCTCGGCGCCCGACTGCAAATTCCTCGGTGGAAACCCTTGCCCGGAAATGTGATCTACAAAAAATATGGTGATACAAGTGAAAACGTGACATTTATATGTTAGTTTCTTACAAAGATGATTTAATATTTCACGAGACAATGGCAGTTGGTTACAGATGATGAATTATTGCAGTCGCTATCAAGAATCATGGCGAGGAAGTAAGGCAATGATGGAACATCATGAGAATTTCTCCTATAATATGCAGCCAGTTTCCATATAAATTGTTTATTTATGAACAGGATAGGTGCCAGTACAGTTCCCACAGGATCAAGGTGTAATCTTATAGCCCTCAGGCTTGACGTTAACTCACTACATTATTTAATGATCTTAAAGTGCTGATTAGAAATTCTAAGTCACAGAACACCAGATAACGCTTTGGTCAGCACTTCCCAACACGACAAAAATCTGCTCTCCGAATGCCTGTAGGCGAGTTTTGTTAAACTTGTGGAGAGTTACAGAAGCTACGTAACGAGCGCATGAGGCAAACAGGGAGAGGCGAAATTAAGCTAAGCGAATGATGTGCGATGGAGAAGATTTAACAAGAAAGAATCCCCAACACATCGGTGCATTTATTTTGACGTGAAAAACCCCAGGTGCGCGAAGCGATCCGTGGAATAAAAATAATAAAAAAATGGCTTTTAAAAACATTCGAAATGTCAACTAGCGTCTCTCAGAATATTATAGATTGGAGAGTTGATAAAAGTTACGAATGAACTTAAAGTTTTAGATTAAGATTTGGAATAAGATAAATATTAATATACGTGTTATTACTTTTAAAAGGACATTAAACAGGAATAAATATTATTATGAAATAAGGAAATAATGAATATGTCAGAATTTAGAATAATTTAAATGAATATTGCGAAAGAAATTTTTTATAAGATTATCCCCCCCCCTTAAAAATCCGATGAGCTGGTAGATCCGATGATCTGCAAGTTCTTTAAGGAGAGCAAGAATTTGGATTACAATATAGTTATCTGGTATTATATTTAAACAGAAACGCCCCAGAAAGAATCCATTGAAGTAGGTTTTATTTTTGGTTAAAATTGTTAAATAATGCACATTTAATTTGCGTTTCAAATTATTTATATTATATCGATAAATTAGGGAAATTTATTATAATATATTTTTTAAAATATCATTTAAGTATAACACGATAAGAACAGAGAGATCTCAAAATATTGTCAATAATTCCTTTATTAACTATACTAAGGGATTCAATCCGGTTATCCCGAGCTACGAACATAGGTGGAAATCATTTTTTAACCAAAAATCTAATAATTTTTTTACTTTTAACATATTGTTTAATATGCCCATTAAGAACACAAATAAAACAATTTTTAAACTATAAAAATGTGTAAATTGAAATACTGTTTTCAAACAAATTGCATTTGAAAGAAAAATATTTTCTTCCCTATTCGACAGTATAAAATGGAAATTGTGCGATGTTTAGAAGTTAAAAAATTGCAGTAAAAGCAAAGTTTGTTGGTCAGGTGTTACCATCGCCAATATGAAGCCAGCGTTACTCGCAGCCATGTGTATGCTTTATAAAATAGATTAAATAATTATGAAATATTTTTTGACACATTCAATTCGCTAAACCCGAAAGCATTACTAAGACACAAATACTATCTGGCGTTTATGCATACTATAAAATAATTTATTTACCCAATTAAACACAACTAGACGTCTCATAAAACAACAGTAATTAGTGCTATCCCACTTTCCATTCATGTACATCAAATGAGAACTGTTTCTCATTAAACGTGAACAGATCCGTAAATTTAATGACGAATTAATTGTATAGCCTTTTGCTTCAGCGAAACATATTTTGTGTTCATATTTAACAATTTGAAATATTTTCTGCATAATACACATTAATAAATATTATTTAATGTAATTCGGAGTAGATTTTCTTTAGTATTACAATTAAATTAATTTCTGCAAGAACTTATATTTGCTTTAAAAATAAAGATGTTATTTTATATAATGCATTGCAAAAATACCAATACATTTTATGCTCTTAAAAATATGTTTAAATAATAAAGTAGAGAAATGTCATATATTCTCAGACATTTTTATTGCATATAAGGACCTTTAAAGAATTAACATACAAACGTTAATGGATTATTAAATCCTTTCTATTGATTTTTCAAATTTTATAATTTTGATAGTCTCGATATTACTTATGAATACATGCTTTTAAATATTGGCATTTTATTATTAAATGTTATATATAATAACCGAATGAAACAAAATAAAATGTTTTATTACTTCATATGTATAATCATCATGCACCGTATTATTTTTATATTTTTTAATTGATAAATATTGTAAAACATCAATATTTAATTAAATTTTACTATACTAAATCATTAAAATGTGTATTTTAAAGTAAAATTGAAATGTTATTCAATCTTTCGTTTGGCGCGCTGCCTCAAATTGTGCAACAAACGCGGTTTTTTTCGAAGTTTTCTTTTCGCAAATATCAACAAAATTCAAATTCAAATTTTACTACCGATATGTATAATTCTTCTCCTTCTTATTAGTGTTAAGAAATCTTGAATTTTAATAACGTAACTGTTACTATCATTTAAAAAAGTAGCGTCACGCTCCTGCTCATGCATACCATTTATGCGCCCCCCAATGCAAGGTTAAATTATTTTAAGTTTACTCTTCAAATATTCGTAAATGCATTTGTAATGTTTAAGGAATTGTTACGCAGTCTGTCTCAAAAGTTTAAGCAAACACTAAAATATTATATTAAAATTGTAAGGAGAAATATATGGAATAATTTCATAATACATATTCAAAATGCAATTGACATGAAACATTATAGGTATATTATAATGGATTGATCAACATTATTTATTTAAAAAATAGCCTTTTCATATTTTTGCTACAAAAACCACTCTCTTAGTTTAGGCATATTATGCAAATGTTAACAAATCTTCAATTAGTTTCAACAAACTAACCGTTAAGACCAAAGAATCGTTTTCCCTGAGTATCACAACAGCAAATAGTACTCAATTTCCGTAGATTATTTAAGGTACAAAGAGCTACGATACACAAAAGATGAAAATTTTAAAATATTTAAGTTGAACTTTAAAATAATCCTGTTATCGAAATTTTTAGAATAATAAATTGTTCATAGCGAGAGATCTGCAGAGTACTTGCTTGAAATAAACATTTTGACAGGAAACCAAGATAAAGGCAGCCATGTGTAACAAGTTATCAGACTTAACGTAAAATTGGAAGATTGCTGTTAAAGCAGAATATGTCCTTAAGGCAAATTAAAAATAATCTCAGTGTCAATGTTTCATTGTTCACAATACATAGATGCATAAAAAACTCCCAAGACCATTGTTTTTATAGAAACTGTGTTGCAAACCGCGTCTAGAATAAGATCAAAAACAGGCCAGAAATGATTGGGCTTACATGCCATAAGGGCACTGGCTGGTATGACCACAGGTACATGACAAAGCGATAAGACTCGGGTGGTTTGGTGGGCGATTGGCTTTACTAGAAAAACCTGACTGGCATTTCAACCATGAGAAAAAAAATCAAATAAATCCCAAGAGACGCTAGAACAACATCTACTTCCGTTTGATGACATCATAGGGGTCCTGAAAGTAAACAATATCTATATATTTAAAACGCTAAGCGTTTTGTTTCGACAATCCGTGAGAACAAACTACTACATCAGATCACATCATTCTTTTTTTAAATGAAAGATATTTGGTCACAGATTTGTTATCGTACATTCGTTTGTTCGAAAATTTAATTAATTAGCCGTAATATTAAATTAAAATTTTACTTCTGCTTATGACGTCATAAAGTCGGCAATCCGATTAACGCCCACTGTTGCGACGTACAGAACTCAATGAATGCGAGCATAAAAAATAAATATTAAATATTCAAAGCACGTGACTTTTAGGCCGAATTTTTTAATTTGTAAGTTAAAATATAGTTAAAATGTTTAAGCATTTCGGTAAAAATATTTATCCGTGTGTTTTATACGCAAATAAAAATTCATATTTACTGTGACGTGACGGAAATATTGTCCATTCGGTTCATTTTATCATTAAGCATTATAACTTTGTTGATGCAATTTTTTTCATTACAATTAAATGCAAAATATATTTTTATTTGTATGCATGGTGCTTAAGCATAAATGTACGTGTGAAAAGTTTGTACCGGTGAAAATGACGTTATGCTTAGCTTGAAATGCATTTTAACATTGATAAAACTAAAAAGAAAAATTTATATGATTGTGTCAACATGGCGTAATATTAACTGATATTTCAATTTTTAATTTTAAAGATTAGAACTGGAGCCTTTATTGGTTGCTTCATCTTGATTGCATACCTTGATTACATGTTACCAATTATTATTTTTTTAAATTATAGGATTAAGTTATAGGAATTATAGGATTTAAATTATTAAGATTTCCTTTTTTAATAAAAAAAATCACAAAAGTAAAGAATTTCAGGAAAAAAAAACTTGAAATAATGATTGTATTTTTAGCTAGAATAAACAATGTAAGGCTAATATTTTATAGGAATTATTTTGGTAGGTTTGTTATAAGTTCATTTAACAGTTCCTTATTAGCGGCAAAGTCTTATTTCTTTCACTGTGAATTTTTCTTTCGATGTCAAAAAATGGTAGTCTACTTTTGGACGCTAACCAAAACATTGTGGCAATATTTAGAAATGTATAACGGTTGTGACAACAAACAGCACTATCGCTTTAGCTTTCATCGCGCTTACATCACTTCTAAATACTAAAAATTTAATTTTTTTACTAAATTTTACAATTTCAATTCTTACATCCTCAATTAGAAAAAAAAAATTAGCTTTCGATTGAAATTTATTTGAAATCTGCCGCTTAATTTAACGACTTTTTAAATAATTTTCAAGCATGAAATATTTTTCAATTCTATCTCAACAATGACCATCCGTTTGTTTTAATAATGTAAAATAGCCCCTTGGAAAGTTGCAACAATTGAAAATAGGTATCCCTAACCTTCATAAAAAGTGAAAATAATAATAATAATAATAAAAACCTGATAAATCATAAGATCAGATTATCCATAAGATAGAGTATTTTGGCGCTAATATAAAATCTGTCAAAAGAAAAAAAAACTATTTTTAGTTTATGATTGACATAAAATTGATATGTTGAATTCGTTGATGTATATGTTGAATCAGAATATGCTAGGAACTGTTATTTATTATTTTTTTAAAGATCCATTGGATATTTAACTGTATAAGAGACCGACTGTGATGGAAAAGGAATAATCATCCTGATTATGTAAAGGGATAGAAGAAACCATACAAATAAATTACAATTGAAAACATTAAAATTCTCCCTCATCTGCATATTAATTTATTATTTTTAACATAAAGTCTTCATTTTTACATAAAAATTGATTAGCTTAAAACAATGGATGCGTTTTAGAAGATATGGATTTGAAACGAACAATGATTAAAGAAGACATTTTAAAACTTTTAATTTAAACATTTTAAAACTTTTTTTAACGTCGAATTTCAACGGTGCCTTTGTGCAGATGCAATACATATGCGCATAGGAGCTCATTCGATTGCATTATCACAGGGGGGGGTGCTTATACTATGTTCTTTTATTTACTGAATATGAGATGAAAGTAGGAAATTTGTATGATACTTTATGATAGGACTATTTGTATGATACTTTATAGGTCCATGACCTTTTTTTTTTTTTTTTTTTTTTTTTTTTTTGTCGTGGGGAATATGGTGGTAATGTCATACTGATTTGCATTACACATTTGTTTACGGAGTGTTCATTTGGAGTTTGCATCAGAAATAGCATTTCACTGGGGGGGGGGGGATTTTTAAAAATAAAATATTTGAAAGACTGTTTCATACGAAGCCCTACTTAAATAATAAAGTAGCTTATTTTACTGATATTGTTATAGTATTTTTTCCGTCATGTTTTGACGGGTTCCATCTAGTTTTGTTTAATTTTATAATGTTATTTAATGACTAAACGTTTGAACCACTCTATAAAATTAAATGCATTTCTAAAGCTTAAGGAATTCGTATGCACCCACTCCAATGGTTTCTTCCCCCCCCCCTCTCCTAATCTGTTTGGCCAATGACCATCAAATTCAGCACACTAATATCTACCATGGCTGACTTGGTTCGATGAAAAAAATAATATCTGACGAAAATCGTGTCCATAAGAAGGAATTATCGATGATAGGGCCTTAGACTTAACGTTAAAAACTTAGATAGAAACCTGCGCGCGTGTTTGTGAAGTATTCTTAATGTTCAAAATCAGAAAGGAAAATATCAATGCCTGTGTGGCGGCATCAAATGAATGTTTTCAAATAACTGCCTTGATTCAATTTTGTGCGCCATGCGCGTCCCCAATGTTCATATATATAAATATATTAAGTTATGAATTAATGCTTTACACATAATTTTCTTAACGCGAACATGATTTTCTAAAACATAAATTTGCTGAGTTTTACACGTGTAAATATTTTCAATAAATACAAAAATTCAGTTTTTGAAAAGATTACGATTGGCTTAAAAAACAAAATGTAAGATTTTTATTAATTTCATTATCAAAATTAAAAACACATTTTATGTGCTTTAAATAATGTTTAATTAATAAAGTAGTGACATTGTTACAAATTAAGACAAAAATATTTCATGAAATGTGATTATGTATATTTGCTAATGTCAACAGTCTATTAACTACTGACTGAGATGTTTTTTTAAGATTTTATTTAAACTCCTTTTTAATTATAACTTTTTGAATTAATGGCAGAAAATTTACAAAATATTTTCGATAGAAATTTTCACAATTCATACTTCACATAGTCATAAAAATTGTATGACTCCATATCTTTATAAATTAGCATTTTAGTATTAAATTTTAATATAATAACCCAGTAAAACATAATGGAATATTTTATCCCTCAATATATTTAATCGTTAAGCACTACCTTGCGTTTAACTTTCTATTGATCAGTATCGAAATTTAAGTATCGAAATTTAATAAATGCTACAACACTAAATATATCAATTTATTATCAATATATTGTTAAAAATTTCTTTTTATAACACTTACAAGCATTTCTAAGTCTTAAGACGTAGAAAATGAAAATTCTAAATATTAATATTAGACAATTAAGTATATTTCTTTTGAGTTAATTGTTTACACATATTTCTAATAATGCCGAAATAATTTACTGGAAGTGTGTTATATGCGTAGATGCTTTATTATAAACTCAATAAAATCAGTTCTTGAAAATATTGGGATATGTTTAAAAAACACTCATTTTATATCAATTGCTTATAAAATAAAAGACATTTTATGCTCCTTAAATATATTTAAACAAAAATATAGTAAACAAAAATATAGTAAACAAAACTTCAGACAAATACTTCGCATGTAAAGAAATTTTTTACGCATTAATTGCAAAACTTTAGTAGTCTGTTGATTTATTTTTATTAAAATTTTAAGTATTTAGATAAACCTTGTTTTTAATTATACATTTTTGGTAATAATAAGAGAAAGTTTACTATATATTTTCTACAGAAATTTATATATTTCACATCCATATTTTTCCAAATTAACATTTTATTACTAAATGTCAATATAATATTCTAGTGGAACATAATGAATGGTTTAATCTCTCAACATATGTAATCGTCACAGTCTTATGTTAACTTTTAAGTGATAAACGTATTATAAAATTGAAATTTAATTATGAGAATATTTTTCAGATATTATTTCATATCATCTAAATACATCTCTAGAGCTCAAACATAATTCACTGTCGAATTTATTTACTAAATTAAAGTGAAAAAGGCATATCATAAAACACTTTTAATTAGTGTTCTGGATTTGCATACAGGTATGCCAAATTAGAAATTTTCTCATTAAATGTGCAAAGATCCGTTAATGTAATGACGGATAATTTATATAGCATTTTGCTTCTGCGAAATATTTTCCGCTCCCTTTCAGTAATTGTTGCAATTTTCTAAGGAATACAATTTAAATACATTTGTTTAAACTTGTGTTATAATAATTGATAGTTTTTGTTACACATGAAAATAGAATGAAATGAGTTTCTAAAATGACTGGCGTGTGCTTTAAAAATAAACAATAATTTCTTATCTACACATTTTTCGAAATAAAAAGAGATTTTATTCCCCTAATAAAATGTTTGAACAATAAAGTCAATAAAATATTACAGACTCAGACAAATGTTTGGCATACAATAGCCTTCTACAGTATATGAGGTATAAAACATTAATCTTTAATAAATACTTCCTATTGGCATTTTCACATTTGAGAGGGTTAGAATAACCGTGGAGTAAGTCAAAATTTAGTAATTTGAGAAATGAACTGTTTTATGAAACTTGTTGTCTTGCCGTTGCATTGAGTGGTCCAACTTGTTTTGAACTCTAGCGACTCCCTAAGTGAACTATGACTTATTTGACTGGCACATTGAACATAAATTAATATACGTTCAGTAAAAATATGGTTATCTCGATTTTCAAAATTTTTGACTTACTTCACTGTCATTCTAATTTTAAATACTGCCATTTAATACTTTAGATAGTCTAGACGATATTTATGACTCCGCTATTTAAAAAAATTAGCATTCTTCTATTGAATGTTAAATATACTAATCCAATGATGCACAGTGATATATTTTATCACTCAATATATTTAATCGTTTTGTAATCTTGCATGTTACTTTCAAGAGATAAATGTAACAAATTATTTAAACTTAATGAAATGTTTAATCACTAAATAGATTATATTATTTTGAATTCATTCGTTAGAAATACTTTTGAAAATGCGTATATGCATTTGTAAACATAATTTATTGTATGAGTTATGTATTGAATTAAAGTGCAACGAATCGTATCATAAAATAACTCAAATTAGTGTTTTATATTATGTCCAAATTTGAAATATCCTGGTATTTCATAAAATGGGAAAATGTCCTTAATTTAATCTCGCATTTAACTATCTACCAATAATCGTGGTAATCTATCGTAATTTGAGTAGTTTTTGTGTTGCCATATATATTACATTTTTATGAGCTCTTTCTTCATTTTTTCCCATTTTCATCAACTTGGGTGACTTTGCCGTGGAAAAGACAAAACGTGTAATAAATAAAATTTCTTACAATAGAACTAATTAGTAACGCGAATATTCTGATAGATTGGAGCAGTAGCTTAAACATAAATTATTTAACTCAGTATTTTACAAATTGAGTTTGGCATCACTTCCTTTGTTGATTTGTTTATTTTTTGCGCGAGATTTTACTTGGAGAAACTTTTGATTGAAAAAGTTATCATATATATTATTTCTGTTGTCAACAATAATGGGCAGCCCATCCAAAAGCTAGAATCCTCGTCACAAGGGAAGACTGGGGTCGGAATCGAATCAGAAGCACCTATTTCGTGGATAAACGAGTAGGACATAAGGTAAAGACAGGAGAGATGGTGCGGTCGGAGAGATTGCGCACATAGAGTTTTGGGGGGAAGGAGTACAGTGAGTGGGCAACGACTCCGGGTAGTTGTGCAACAGCAGTAAAGGAGTGTCTACTTGAAAGTGCACGTTGATTGTTTTGAGTGTCTAAGGTAAAGCATTGCTATTTTGTTTTGTTTTCTCAAAGTAAGTGCTTGAATATTAATAGTTATTTGATATCTAATACCCTGTATTAATACAGGTCTAATATATTTAATAATGCATGTAGCAGAGCTGTACAAATAGTGCCCTGGAAGACATCTGAAGAAAAGCTAAGTGTTGAG
Organism: Maratus michaelseni; assembly: GCA_963931845.1. Lineage (NCBI taxonomy): Eukaryota > Metazoa > Arthropoda > Arachnida > Araneae > Salticidae > Maratus > Maratus michaelseni. The sequence goes on along the minus strand of OZ007590.1, from coordinate 104,289,942 downwards.
GTCAGAACAAATAAAGAATCATTTGCTTGGTGACTACAGTTCTTTATTCAAAGTAAACTTGATCATTTAAAACTGTTAAAAACACTTTCAGATTTATTCAGAGCAAACGTGTGGATGAAACAGAGCTTCATCGTTAAAATATCTTAGTCAAGCATAACTTAACAGATTAACACGGAGTTTTGAAACAGTATTGAAATAAAACTAACTCATAATAACAACTTAACCTTTCTGTTAAATTATAATTAAAACGTACTTAAAAACATTTTAAAATTAAATCAAACTACTATAAACTCAAGTTAAACCATTTACAAAAATAACATAACTAATTCAATTCAAAACTAAAAGAAACACGCTACAAAAGCGAAGCAAAGCGAAGCTCCTGCTTCAAAACGTTGAAAGCATTTATACTGTCTGAAATACGAAAAGAGGAGATTCCACTTTGGCAAAAGGGTATGTTCCGCAGCAGTCGATTACAGAACAACCAACGCCATCTATAATATGCTTTTAAATTACACGGCAGATTTTAAACATCGAAATTAGAACGAGAGCTATTAAAGGAAAAATAAGTTTTAAACCCAGTTTAGCAGTTTAGCCATAAGTGACAAGTAAAAACCGGCTGATTAGATAACAAAGCCCCCCCACTTGTCACTCATGCGAAGGACAAATTTAGATATCCAAAGATAATATTAAACATGTACAACCCCCCCCCTAAAATATCCAAAAGTTCACTCTGAATTTACAAAGGTTTAAATAGATTTCATATTAAATTACCATTACAGCTTCAATCTTCTTAGTAATTCCAATAATACTTCAAAAAACTTGTCACCATTTAAACTATAACATTTCTAACATTATAAAACATTAACAAGAATTTATAACAAGATTTAACAAAAAAAAACATTTTACCGTCATGCATCCAAAAATGCAATATTTCCAGATTACCTAATACGTAACTCTGGCTTTCCCAATAGTTCATCAGCTTCAATAAATACATTACTATATAAATTCATAATTTCCTGAAAAGCAAATAGTTTTAATACAAAATTTCATAATTCTGTAACGATACAATTTCAAAAGAAACTTCCAATACATTAATGCATATCAAAATTTGTACAAATATTTCATTCATCCATCATCTTTCATCCATCATCATACTTGGGCCCAAGATTTCATTCTCTTTCATAACACACAATAATCAAACAATTTATGCAAATTCATATTAAACATATTTCAATTCAATAATTTCTGCAAGCTTTTATATTCAAATTTCAGTCAGAACAAAATTAAACTTCCATTACCTTGAAACTATTACACTGATAAAACAGAAATTTCAATTACCTTATATCAAAGTTAACGCGATGAAGTCGACTTCTTACATATTGACACATTAAAATTTAACCTTTACCAAGTGAACCGGTTCAATAAACTGGTATTTCCAATATTTAAAGAATCAAAACTGACTTGCTGTTGATTCACAAGGTTAAACCAACCAACCATTTACATAAAAAAATTGACCTTATACATAATCTTATACTTAAAACTGTAAGAGTGATAACCTGATACAAAAACAATTGAACTATCTAATATCACAGGATTTTACACATACATTTCAATGCAATGAGGGGTTTTTAACAATAAATCTAAGAACAAAATTAACTTTTCAAAAACATTTTCAATTTAAACTCCGTTAAACCAAATTTGGTAAGTGGTTTGGTGAATATGTCCGCTAAGTTTTCTTTACTTTTAACATACTTTACTTCAAAAACATTTTTATATACTAAATCTCTGATAAAAAATAACTTTACATCTATGTGTTTAGATCTGTGATTTTCAATAGGGGATTTGACAAAACTAATGGTGGCCTGATTATCAACCAACAATAAAGATTTTTCTTTTTCATTAGAAATTATTTTTCGACTAATGCATTCGTCCATTATTCTATCAAACCACAAAAGCTCTCTAGCAGTTTCTGTCATGGCAATGAATTCGGATTCCATGGTTGATAAACTTATACATTTTTCTTTAAAAGACCTCCACATTATTGGTGATTTATCTAACAATAACAACTCACCACCCATTGAAATTCTATCATCCCTATTGGTAGCAAAATCGGCGTCTGAATATGCAATTACGTGTGCATTTTTAGAATTTAAATTTAATTTCAAAGATTTAGTCGAACGAACATATCCCAACAGCTTTAGTAATCCATTCCAGTGAACTAATCCCGGATTATTCTGGAATTGACTGAATATATTTACTGCATAGCTAATGTCGGGCCTTGTTCTGTTAGCTAGGAATGACAAACATCCCAACACACTTCTATATGGGTACTTAGACATTTCAAATATTTCGTTATCAGATTGGGGAGATTGGGTCTTTGAATAAACTACACCTTTGCTTATTGGGAGAGAAGTAATAGGAAAATTAAACCTTTTAAATTTTTGACAAACCTCATCAATATATGGAATTTGATGTATTGCTAGAAAGTTCTCCCCCTCCTCGAATTCCACACCCAATAGCTTTCTGGTTTTACCTAATATCTTAAGATCAAAGTATCCACTCAAAAGTTTAACCACTTTCTCCACCACTCTATCACTTTTACCAAAAATTACAATATCGTCCACATAAAGAAGCAGGATGATATTGTCCTCGAAACTATACACACAATTGCACCATTCAAACTTAACAAACCCTATATCATGCAAAATTTTATTTATTTCAAAATACCACATTCTACCTGACTGATGTAAACCATATAAAGCTTTTTCCAGTTTACATACTAAATTTTCATTTTTCACAAATCCTGGGTGTTGGGACATATATATTGTTTCGGCCAGAGGTAAAAAATAAGCACACTTTACATCACATTGCAGGTGTGTCCATTTTTTACAGGAGACTAAAAGGGAAAAGAAAAATCTAATAATAGCAAAATTAACGACTGGGCTAAAGGTTTCGTCGTAGGTTTCCCCCTTAACTTGTTTAAACCCTTGCGCAACCAGTCGAGCTTTATACCTTGCAATTTTACCCTTGTCATCCTTTTTTAATGTAAAAACTCACCTACAACTTAAAGGTTTAATGCCGTTTGGTAACTTAACTAATTTCCAAACCCCCCTTTCATTCATAGTATTTAATTCTTCTCTCATGGCCTGTTCCCAAAACTTTCTTTGTGGGGATTTTAAAACTTGTTTATAGGTATTTGGTATTTTGAGATTGTCTAGTCATATATCATTGTTATCAGAAGTCTCCGTATTTGAACAAGAACTACCCTCTTGACCTGAAACTATCCCTTTAAATTTATTTGACCCTTTAAAGCAAAATATGTGAGGTTCAAACTTAAGATGATGTCTTTTACTATATTTTTCTACATCATTTAAGGATCTTAGCCTTTCAGTTTTCCCCTGTTCGTAATAATAAATATAATTACGACTACCGTTTGCACTCGGGACAACTTTTCTTAACCAAACAGTATCTGACAGTGGAACCCCTTTCAAAACATCTTTACTTGATTTTATTTCCTCTACTGGATTTTCGTCTTCCTCTGATGAGGATAAATCTGGAGGTTTATATGAAAGGAAATAGTTTAAATTTGGGGTATAATTATCCTCAATCTCACCTTCAGAACTTGCTTCAGATTCTTTACAAAAATTAGAGGATCCAGGGCCTTTTGAGCCCATCACGAATCCACTGCCTCTAACACTGTTGGGGATTTCCTCATTAAAAGAAACATTAATAGTTTCAATGATTTTATCATCTTCGGATAGCCAAATTCGGTAACCTTTTGTACTAAAGGCGTAACCAATCATTACCCCCTTTTTGGCTCTTGCATCAAGTTTCGACCTAAGTTGCTTGGGAACACCTACGTATGCAGTAGCACCAAAGGGTTTTAAATGTTTAACGGATGGTTTAGACCCACTATAAAGTTCAAAAGGGGTCTTCAACTGTGACTTATGACAAATACGGTTCCAAGTATATGTAAAATATAAGGCTGCATCTGGCCAAAAACTTGAATCCAAACCACTTTCATTTAAAACTGACCTAATCCCACTAGCAATCGTTTGATTGTATCTTTCAACCGTGCTATTTTGTTCTGCGGTATACACGTTTGAGAATTCGTGTTTAATGCCTTTCCCCTCACAGTAAATCTTAAAGTTATCATTCTTAAACTCTTTCCCATTATCAGTTCTAATATATTTAACCTTACATTCGAGAAATCTCTCGGCTCGGGAGACATAATTACGGAAAATGCTAAACGCCTCGGATTTTTCCTTCATTGGGAAAACACTGGCCTTTCGGGAATAATCGTAGATTATCGAGAGAAAATATCTCTCCCCATTTCTACCCTTCTGTTGTACAGGACCCCAGGCATCCATGAATAATAATTCAATGGGACGTTTAGATCTAATTTTATTAATTGATCTAAATGATATACGTCTGTGTTTACTAAGTTTACAAATTTCACAAAAAAAAATGTCCCGATTTAAACCGGGGAAGACCTTTAACACTTTCATTTTTAGATGTATTCACAATCAGATCAGGACTTAAATGGGCAAACCTACGATGCCAAACTCTAAAGTTGTCTTTAGATACATGAGAAGTTTCAAACGTAACCTTTTTAGGAACTGAACCTGGGATTTTAGGATACAGATGATAAGTACCATTTTTAAGGAAAGCAGAAAATAAATATTGGCCGTCTTTAAACACCTCCACCTTACCACTTTCGCCAATAAATTTTACCCCTTTTACATCTAATTTTGGACCTGAAATAAGATTTCGTCTTAACTTGGGAGAGTACATTACATCAGAAAAATAAAATAGCCTTTGGCCAAACTTCAACTTAATATTTCCTTTTCCCTCTACCGAAAAGGTAACACCATCTATAGCTACAAACATTTTTTCATCTTTTAAGGGTTTAAATTTATAAAACAAACTCTTATCACGGCAAAAATGGTGTGAAGCTGCTGTATCAAACAACCAGCTATTTTCGCTTTCACTACCACTCAAATTTGCCTGTATATAAAACAAAAAAGGATTGTTTTTACCTTTTTGGATAACATTATTATAGTGTGATGGTGATTCTTTAGCTTTGCCTCGGCCTTTGCAGTTTCTGTTTTTTCTCACTTGAGTTGGGATACGTTCAGAACTAGATTCAGAAACATGAGATATACTAGACATAGATGGGGCTCGATAGTTGTAGCCTCTGGAGTACCTCCCACGTTGACGACAATTTCTCTGTAAATGATTCATGCTTCCACACCGAAAACACCTCAATCTGGTATTTTGAGTCTCGTATGTTGATGTATGTTGAGTTTCGACGAAAAGTTCTTTACGTTTATCCAGGTCTCTCAGGGCTAATCTTGATTCTTCTGCAATTAACTCCATCAAAATGTCGTCAAAGAGAAATTTTCTTTCTTCCCAACGTAATATAACTTGAACTACATTATCAAACTGACTTGGTAAGTGGCGCAAGAGTTGGAACGACTTATAAACTTCTTTAACTGGATGACCAAGGTCGCTTAGCTGATCCGCAATTCGGTTAAGTCTGGCTGCAAACAGGTCAACTTTTTCATTAGATTTTACTTTACAGGACATAAATTCAGAAAACAGGAACATATGCCGAGATCTGTTGTCAGGCTCAAAATGTTTCTTCAGCGTTTCCCATACATCTTTGGGGTTATCCTTATTTTCTATAATTTTTCGAAAGTCCTTTTCCATATTTAAATATATGGACGATAAAGCAAGTCTCTTTCTAGCATAAAAATCTTTCACATCCCTTGCTGTCACCCCCTTTTCCGTGTCAATTTCTGGTTCTTTCTCAGCTCCTGTTACTATATCCCATGCGTTTCTTTCCAACAACAGATACTTCATATCAATTCGCCAGTTTGAATAATTTAAAGCTCCAAGTTTATCTATCAGTACTTGTGTAGTCGCCATTTTTCAAAAAGAATTATTAGCCCCCCCCCCTCTTATTAAACTTAACAGTCTCTGAAATGGGGCTAAAAATTATGACTTTTATTGTCGAACTTCAATAAGCTTTATTCTTCAGATATGGCATCGCCCATAACCTATTGATATCTAATACCCTGTATTAATACAGGTCTAATATATTTAATAATGCATGTAGCAGAGCTGTACAAATAGTGCCCTGGAAGACATCTGAAGAAAAGCTAAGTGTTGAGGTCAGAAAAAATAAAGAATCATTTGCTTGGTGACTACAGTTCTTTATTCAAAGTAAACTTGATCATTTAAAACTGTTAAAAACACTTTCAGATTTATTCAGAGCAAACGTGTGGATAAAACAAAGCTTCATCGTTAAAATATCTTAGTCAAGCATAACTTAACAGATTAACACGGAGTTTTGAAACAGTATTGAAATAAAACTAACTCATAATAACAACTTAACCTTTCTGTTAAATTATAATTAAAACGTACTTAAAAACATTTTAAAATTAAATCAAACTACTATAAACTCAAGTTAAACCATTTACAAAAATAACATAACTAATTCAATTCAAAACTAAAAGAAACACGCTACAAAAGCGAAGCCAAGCGAAGCTCCTGCTTCAAAACTTTGAAAGTATTTATACTGTCTGAAATACGAAAAAAGGAGATTCCACTTTGGCAAAAGGGTATGTTCCGCAGCAGTCGATTACGGAACAACCAACGCCATCTATAATATGCTTTTAAATTACACGGCAGATTTTAAACATCGAAATTAGAACGAGAGCTATTAAAGGAAAAATAAGTTTTAAACCCAGTTTAGCAGTTTAGCCATAAGTGACAAGTAAAAACCGGCTGATTAGATAACATTATTCATCAGAATTTCTATAGAATGTCAGTAGTACAATATCTTTTAAACTTAAACGATTTCTCATAAGCTACTAATCTAGACTAACAATGTGAACATCAATGGTTCCTTTTAGTAGTGGCCGTGCTTATATAAAAGGACGCGCAATCTCTGCTACCGAAATTGGAGAGTTTGCCCATCTGCTACTTAGGAGAGATGGCGCATTGTTTCCATTATTTTCCATGCTAGGAGAGATTACGCAGCTTATTGGTAAATTTGCCTAAAAATTGAAAAATTAAAATGGACTAATTTTAAGTTAAACGTGTTATCAAATAACTTAATGTTATTTTGCAATCTTATCTGGGCTGGCTTTTTCTGATTCTTTAATTTTTTTTCCATTTAATTAGAATTTTTTAATCGCTTTTAAAGTTATTTCATTTTTTCTGATTCTTTAATCATTAGGTTGAAATATTCACTCCTAATACAATAATATTTGTTCACAAAAACCTTACAACAATGTCATTTAAGTGTAATTATTATTGTTAACAATTTAATTGTAGTTATTATTAGTAACAATCTCTCCTACCCATGTGCGCAATCACACCAACCCTGTAAGGACAGATTGCGCAAAATAACTTTCTTGGTTTTATTACAACTGTTCTATTAAATTACAACATAACAACAAAATAGCAATGGAAATGCATCAAAATCAAATGAAGTCAAAATTATTCATGGTTAGTTTAGCAAAAAAATTACTATTTAGATTTTTTATTGTTTTTTATTTTAATTGTGCGCAGACCCTCCTAGCTTTACCTTAAATAGTTTAATGCATTTTGCCGAAGGATTTCAATATTTTCGTCTCAAGTAACTTAGAATTTCACAGTAATAAAAGCTGTACGAATTATATATATATATATATTTTCCAATTTAAAGAAAAAGTGTCCAGTTCAGAAGTCGAACCCATAAACTCTGGCGAAAATTGACAATTTTCAACTAATCAAGCTGCTTGGGCGACAACCGAAAGACACAATTTCCTCAGATATCTTTTCGGAAACAGCATGTTGTCTGATATTTGAAAGTATTCAACTGAATAAACCGCAGGTAAAGGAACTCCAATAAATATATGCCGGATAGATAATTACATTTATTATCAGATATATTATTTCTGTTGTCAACGTCCCTTTTTCTATGAATTTACGAAACGCACAACAACGAATGAAGTCTCATTCGAAATGTGTTTGAAGTGGATTGTGACATAGTACACACACATTTCGTTAAAACATGTTCTTTTGATTAAAAATTGCTGTTAATTAAAAATAAATTGGCATTGTTATCATAAATGAAACGAAAGGTTTTCCTCAAATTAGTGTTGCCAAAAATTAGTGTGGCCAAGCAAAATTCAAATGTCTAGAAGAAAAAAACGCCATCGATTGGTCGAAGCAGTCGTATTGCGCGTGTAACTTAAAATGAATGCTTTGTTACGTTAAATTAAATTCTATATCATATGTATTCAATTTATTTTACTGTGTTAAATTTTTTTCTCGAAGGGGATGACGTCATCATATAATGCACTTAAAATACGATTGTTATTATTTTTTTCGCGCGCATATCTTTTGCTATCTTCGATCAGTTTGTACTGTAACTTTGATGGAATAAATGAGATGATATTCTGACTTGACTAATGGTGTTTGTAGATATTTTTGTCCTTAATTTTTCTTTAGAAGTTTAAACCTGCATCGAAAATACATCAAACAGCAGTGCGAAATCCTCGCATGGGTCCACTGCTTCATACTTGATTCTGTAAAGTAGTAAATACTTTATTTTTATTTTTAATGCGTTATCTTAACAAATAAATGACATTTACATATATTAATTTGATATTTAACATTTTACATTGACTTTATTCACAACCGGCATTTTGAATGCCAATTTGGGGTGAAATTGCCTCGGGTCAAAGTCACCACAAATTTAGTTTATTTATTATATTTAAATTTTCTGAATATTTAATTATAACAGAAAATATTTATTTCAAATATAAACGTTGTACTAATATACGGGTTGTCCCAGGATTATTGGGACAAACTTTAAGGGGAGGTAGGGGACATCACAAGGATTCAGATTTGCATAGCAACCCATGGTCGGTAACGGCTTCGTTCGCCGTTAGGTTGAATTGTTCATAATAGTACTGGAGCACCTGTAACATATGCATATTATCACATCTTTTTGTAAGAGGTGGTACCAACTTACTTGACACTATGCCACAACATGTCAGAAGCCATATGTGGTTTAAACATCATGGGGCACCTCCCTACTATGGCAGATAGATGTGTTCGTGAACATTTGAATCAGGTGTTTGGTCACCGATGGATTGGCCGTGGTGGACCGGTTCCTTGACCACCTCCCTCTTCTGATTTACGCAGCATAGATTTCTTTCTTTTGGGGTGCAATGAAAAGTGCTGTGTACGCAACGCCTGTGGATTCCGATATGGATTTGGTTGCAAGACTCGTCTGTGCTGCTGCGGATATCCAACAAAATCCAGGTGTATTTGGGCGAGTCAGCCAATCCATGGTCCGACGGTGTAATGCATGCATCGCTAGCAATGGTGAACACTTTGAACATCTTTTGTGACGTTTTCACATATCATATACCACAGTACATGTAATATCTTTTACCAATAAATTATTTCAGATGATCTCAGTCTTGTGCGTTTCTCATCCCTGTCATACTATTTTCCCATGACGTTTCGGATCATGTTGAAACCACATATGGCGTCTGACATGTTGTGGCATAGTGTCAAGGAAGCTTGGTAGCACCTCTTACAAATAGATGCGATAATATGCAGATGTTAGAGGTGATCCAATGCTCTTCTGAACAACACCACCTAATGGCGGACGAAGCCGTTTCCGACTATGGGTTGCTATGCAAATCTGAATCCTTGTAATGTCCCCTACCTCCCCTTAAAGTTTGTCCCAATAATCCTGGGACACCCTGTATATTTATTATTTTTTGTACAGATATTAGTGTAATAATGACTCGCACTTATGAAACCGATGCAGGTCGTCGTAGTTATACAAATTATACTGATAAAACGCTGCAGAAAGCGGCAGATGTTGTTCTACAACATATATTGAGCTAAAGAAAATCCGCTGAAAAATATTAAATTGCGATCACTACTTTAAAGAATAAGCAAAAGGTCCTAAAACAATTTAACCCTAGAAGACCTATTTCTTCTAAAAATATGTTTTTTCAGTTCTTGAAATAAGTGAATAGATCTCAAATCTTGTCTTTTGAAAACATTATTCCTACCATGCCTTAATTGTTAATTGTTTTGACATGTTTGCATAATGGTCCCTTTTGAATAAAATTCCGTTTTTGCGTTCGTTTTCTCTCAAGATTTGTGTTCTTTGAATGAGAAAATGACGTATTATTTTTGCAGTGGAACTCCAGATATACGTTACTTGAGTTTTACATTTCATTTATACGTTTCAACTCAGTGGTCCCGGCCGCTTGCCATTAAAAATTAGCTAAGTTATACGTTTTGAGTTACACATTTCCCTCAGTTATATATTACATTTTTGTCTCATTTATACATTTTGTAACCGGAAACACTGACGACGCGTCGGATGAGTCTGATTTGAAAGATCCTACCAAAACTTTGAAGCTGCTCCGAAGGCTTTTGACGCAGTAAATCGGTTCGTCAGTAGTAAAAGCAATAACGATAAGGCGGCTGCATTAAAAAAAGAAATGCAAAATTTGCTGTTCAATGTCGTCTCTGCCAAAAAGAAGCAATCGGGGATTAGTGATTATTTCAACAAAATTCATTAAACTACTGAAATGTCTTTTGATAAATGATTTACATGCCAAGGCAATTCCAATGATTTCTTTTAAGTACTCTATGTGTATTAAAAATATTTTTCATAAAGCTTTTATGTTAAAAATAAATTCATGTGTACTTTCATGTAGACTATTAATTGAGGTGTACGTTTTTCTGAGTTATACGTTTTGTTGTCCTGTCTCTGCAAAACGTATAACTGCAGTACCAGTATATTATGTTTATTATTCAATAATATAATAGCAGGAGTGCATTCTCTTAGAATATTTGTAAGGCTTCTTGAATGATTTTTTAATTATGACACAAAGTCATCCCAAGCCAAGGCGACTTTGACCCACTTAAAAAAATAATTAAAAAGTACTCTTTAAAAATTCTAAGTATGAATTTTATAATTTACAATTGATGTCTTAGAACTAGAAAAAAATAATAAGAAATTGTTTAAATGAAAGTTTTTATATGTTTTGGTTCTTTAAAGACCACAACAGGCAAAATACGAGACAAAGTTATCCCGGTTGACGGTGTACTTAAATGCATTCCTAAAACTTTAAACATAATGTAATGTTTTGAATAATATGTATAGCAGGTTGAATTGAATTTATATGTTGAACTTAAATCGAAAGAGGTGTTTAACAAAAGAAAGAAAATATTGTTTACCCTGATAGCATTCAGATACGCCAAATTAATTATGCATTACATTAAATGTGAAAAAATCTCCTAATTTTAGGATGAATTAATTGCGTAATGAGTTGCTTGTAGGAAATATATTTTGTTTGTACAATTAATTTGTGATATTTTTTAAAGAATACAAACTAAGCAGGGGTACTAAAACAAATGACATCATTGCAGATATTTATTTATGCGCATAGAATTTGAATGTTTGCATAAATTTCTTGAGTATTGAGTTTAGAATCTATAAGAAACATTCATGATCTTAATAATATATTTGAAGAATAAGATATAAAACATTATATGCAAAGTCATTTGATATTTATTGAAATTTTTTCAGTATTAATGCTAAAATTTGAACCATTTCTTAATAAATTCTAATGCAATGCTCACATTTATAATTTTTACACTTCCATACACTAATTGATTCACGATTCATAGTTTTGTCATTTAAACATTAAATGTTAAACGTACGTACAATAATATAATAAAATCTAATGAAATTCTGCCACTTTCAATTGTTATTATTTGTAAGGATAACCTAATCTGGTTGTATTATGTGTTAAAAGATAAAATAAAATAAAATATCGATTTTATATATATATATAGCCCACTAATAAGAATTTGCTGAGTGAAGTGTTTGACAGAGTGCTGAGTACAGAGTCTACATTTATTATAAAGAACAGTAATGTATTATTGGATAAGATGAAAAAAACAAAAGAAAAACATAAGAAGTTCGTTTGCATATTATTTTTTAGACCTATGCAGCATCATTGACTTATTGGATTTAAAGGGCTGGGTTATAGAGTTTTACAACAAAAATTGCAATAAAGATAGCAGTAAATGTTGGTTTCTGAACTTGTTTCAGCTGGTGGTGCAAGAGAATTATTTGTATGAGGGGAATTGAGAATTTAAACAGATTCATGGAATCGCCATGGGGGGGGGGGCGAGTTGAAGTTTAATTTTAGCAGCTGATATCTACTTCCATATATATGAGACTATCAATAATTTAAATAGTGAATGTTTAGTTACACGTACATTGATGATATTTTAATTGTTGGATTAAATACTGAAAATATAAATCTGTATTTTATATGTTATTCTAAGACTTTAAAGCAAGAATTCTCCTCTCCTCCCGGGATAATAAAAACGTAAATTATCTCGATGTTAATATTAAATTGGAAAATGACTATTTGATTACAAGTGTTTCTGACAAAAGAAACGATTTTGATTTCAAAATGTTAAAGATTTTGCGTTTTGATTCAAACGTGCATATTTCAGTTTTCAGAAATGTGTTTATGAGTGGATTAAATCGTATTGAGAGATTGCGTTCAGGGTTTGGCGATCTCATTAGCGAATTCATAAAGTGGAATACCTTTGATGGATCAGTTGTTGTTGAGATTAGCTAGGGACGGGTTATGCTGAGTGTTGCTCTGTGTTTCAATTGATTGTACAATTTATTTTGCTAAATTAATTTTAACACAATTATTCAAATTGATAAAGAAATCATACGAGTTGTAATTCTCAAACTGGACGAAAAATGTCCGGGCCAAGATTTGGTATGAATAAACCACAGATGAATTATGCCCTTCAGATTCAACTGGGATAGCTCAGTTGGTGGAGCATGACAGCTTCAGCCAAGGGTTTCAATTTATTTTGGTGTCCGCAGATGATGGACATTGTGTGCATGAAAACCAATTTTAGCACCTGCTGTGTATGTCGTTAGCCCTGCTATCTGTCTTCTGGTTTGTTTTTTCCTGGTTTTGTTTTTCTGTTAGTACTTTAGAGTTTCCTAATATTGGAATTATAGTTTAAATTGGTTTTATTTTAATGTTTTGGTGAATTATTGTTATTTTCTTTTCGTCTACGTGGTGTGGTTGGTGTGAATATTTATAATTGAATTTGAATATATATATATATATATATATATATATGTATATACAGGGTGAGGCATAAAGATCTCTTCATTTTAAGACGTCAATAAAAATATATATGACATTGAAAACAAATATTTTATGTTTACATTCGGAGACAATAATGTTTGCCATTTATTAATTTTTAGAATCTGTAACAGTTTTTTCTATTAATTAATTCGTTACTTGACAGAACAGCATCATCGGGTGCAACATTTTCAAGCAAAACTTTACAACACTTCTTTCGATTTGTCCAATTGCATTCTTTCATTTCCTGTACAAACATCATTTTGTACGGATGAAACTTCAGATTTTCGTGTAAAATTCTCCCCAATGAGCGCTGGGATAGTCCAAGGGCACTAGCTTGTTCACGAGCTGAACGTCGTGGTGATTACGTTACAGCATCTCTTACTGCTGCCATGTTCTCCGGAATTCGAACATGACGTGGTCTACCGGGCGACTTTCGTTTTAACATGAACCTGTTTCTCTAAAATTAGCAACCCATAAGAATATTGTTTTTCTGTCGGGTATTTTTCCATGCCTGCTTACTCCAAAGTGCCTACGAAATAATCGTTGCGTTTGAATGATGAAATCCGCATCCTTAAAACAAGTTTCAACAACGAACGCACGATGTTCACTAGTCCAAGACTGTCAACTGAAATAGCGTAACCAGCGAAATATAACGCCCTCTACACTAGCGCCGCCATAGCGACAGCGGCAAACTAGGGAGATCTTTATGCCTCACCCTGTATATATATATATATATATATATATATATATATATATATATATATATATATATATATATATATATATATATATATATATATATGTATGTATATATATGTGTGTGTGTGTTTGTAGATAGATAGATAGATAGATAGATAGATGGATACAAGTTGTCTTAAAAACTAGTGGCAGTTTTTAAGATTCAATTAATTGTAAATGCGAACAGTAAGTCAAAAGTATTTTGCCGGATATTAATGGATAAAGTCAGGATTTTCAATACCGTTCTTTATGATTTTATTTCTAATTTCGAGGATTAGATGGCGCTAATATCAATAAGCGCGCAAAAGAGACAGAAACAATTATGACTCAACTTGGTGTCAACCAAAGAGATTAAATATATGGAGTAGTTTTCTTTTTATTAGTCAATCCTGTAGGCGTGAAGACTGCCACACCTACTCATCCTAAAAAATGTTCAAGGACTAATAATATAATTTTAAGGAAGTGTAATGGAAGTTGAATGTAAAAGAATTGCACGAAATTCGAAATAAAAATAGTTTCAATAAGCATGGATGATTTATATTTATGGAATTTTAATTTCACGGATTAATTTTGAATTTTGTTTTTAAGATTTCAAGTATTTTCTTTCTCTACTTCGCACTTTAAACACCCGGTAGAAATATTAAGTAATTATACTGTTAAAAATTTCATAAAACTTGTTACATTCTGAGAAGTTTTAAATGATTTAAGGCGGAAAGCATTTTATCAATATATATATATACGTATATTTCAGATTTACAGGATTTTTTTTTCCTTTGTTTTAACATGCACTACATTCAGATATAGTTTTTAACAGCCTGTACGATCATAAAAATAATTAATTTTAAAAGGACTGCATTAGATTTAGAATAATTTTACAGCGGTGAGAAAAAAAAATTCTTTAACCCCCCCCCCCCATATCTAGAAATTTCACCCTCATGCTTTGAGAGGGAGGATAAAGCAAGGATTTTAAATTTCTAAAACTGTGTGTGCAGAGCTAATAGAGGCAGCTGGGAAACAGGGAGCAATGACTATTTCTAGTGTGGGAAGATTTACACGATTGACTTTTTTTTAAACTTTACAATATAGTTAAAATGTGTTTATGACTTTGGACTGCCTGTCTGTCTGTCTGTTCATGATCTAATTCCATGCAAGCATACACGAACTGTCACGTAATTGATATATCTTATTGAGGTTATAAATTTAATGAGGTATAAATTTGTATTTAATGAGGTAATAAATTGGTTAAAATATGTTATAAATTTCTACATATGTTGTTTTAATTTATTTTCATTTTTATTTTGTATGTTTAAATCGTAGTTCATACATCACCGTGTATTATATATAGAATATTGGTATCATAGGATAATTTTACATCTAATGATTATATATATATATGTATAAATATATAGACATATACATACAATATAAAGTGCAAAGATGCCCGTCATAAATGCTGATATGTATCACTAGGTTTCGGAACAGGAACTATCAACTTCTCGTTAACACTCGATTATTCTCCTTTTATCTGTAAGATTCAGTAATTTGTTTTATTTGACTGCAAAGGCGTCTTTAGAGACGCTAATTTAGTTTATATATATATATATATATATATGTTACGGCCAAAACCCGAAATTGGCCAATTCGCGAATTGACCAACTTTGTTTTAAATTGATTGGCCAATTCGGGAATTGGCCGGCCAATTCTAGAAATGGCCAGAGGCTGTCTGCCAGTTCGCGAATTGGCCAGATGCCGTTGGCCAATTCCCGAAATAGCTGTAGGTTATTGGGCAGTTTGAATGTAGGTGCTTGACAAGTTCGGTATTGAAAATAAAGTATGTAGAGATTATAATTCATGTACAGGAGTACTCAAAAGTAATATGTGACTTAATGGTCTATGGGGGGAAATCAATTGCGGCGTGCGTTAATGGTGTTACAATGTTACAAACATAATAAAATGCTAAGAATTTCTGAGGTGAACTAAAACTTGCTTCTGTAGAATAAGGAGCAAAAATAATTTATCATTGATTTACAGGGTCACACAAAATAATTCTATTACATAATGGTGTACGGAAAAAAATGTTTGCAGCGTATTTTAATTATATTTCATTTTTTGAAATATGCTGAAACTGATATACATTGCTGATTTTTACTACAAGATTTTTTCTGTAGAATATAATGTTCATTTACAGGAACACATAATTGATTTCGAATACAGTACTGTATCGGAAGTATTATCTATTTATTGAGGCACCCGGTAGCAGAAATTCACGAAAAGCCAGGTGCGACATTTTCTAGGAACTTATGAGAGGGTTGCATACATTTTGTTAAATTCCACTTGTGATTCAGACGAAATCCAATAATATCGAAATGGTTATTGTATATGAAATACCTCGGCAGTCAGAATAAAACATATAACAAAGTCATGTAAGAAAACCTACGCAATTTTATGAGTTTGTTGTGAAGTTCTAAAATGCAAACATCTGTCTAGAAACACCTGGACATTCGGACATCGGCAAAAATAAAGTGGTAAAAACTCAAAATATAATACTTGTGGAATTTTATATAAGAATAAACAGGACGTAATATACGGAAAGCTGGGAATACGAGTGTTTGTGAGCCCCGCACAACAAAAAATAAATAAAATCTCCGGTCATAGCTTTGACAGAAAAGGGGTCATTTCCCACGCGATAAAGTATTGAAGAAACAACCCCCAAAAGGGTAGAAAGTAAAACTAATAATTTTAATATCATTATTCAAAAAGGGACACTGAGCTTTAAAATTTAGAGGGGTGCATAATTTCGGAGGCGGAGAGTGCTTTCGATTGGATATGAAGAGAAGCGATTGAAAATTGTATGGAAAACAAAAAAAGATATATACACGAGCAACAGGAGTGTTAGGGAGATTTTTGGTAAATGTTAGATGTTTGTGTAGTGGTTTAATTTTGTGTTATAAACTCGGATTATATACCCGATGTCTTTAAAGAGAGAAGGTAAGGAATTATCTATTCCACTCCGAGCCCAATTTTTATACTAAATTTTATTAATGTTTAACGTGATTATAGGAATTAATCAAATCATATATTTGATACCAATAACTCTCCTCATATTAAAACAATTTTCATGTATAATATAATTATAAATGAAATAAAATCTCATTTAACTATAATTTGATGTTTTATTAGTTTGACTCTTATTTCCTTACAAATTAAAATAACTTATGGGACAATTTCTATTCCATTTATACGATTCACGGCCAGTTAAATATCTATGAAATCAATAACTTAATAAATTTAAAATGGAATTTATACTTTAAATAAAATAAGGGAAGATGGAAAAGAGTGTCCCAACATATTAGTGATGATTGCTGGAAGTGCGTTTTCAGAAATGCGTTTTTAAGTTTAACTAAATTTTTGCATACTACGTGAGTGCGTATAAATTCTATTAATCCTATACAGGGCTAAACAAAATAATTCTTAAGATTTACTAATGGGATTTTAAAAAGGTACATTAAGTATGCTTTTTAATTTGAATTATGCTTTTTCAAGCACAAATATAGTATTTAGATTACTAAAAGAAGTTTCTAGAATATAAATTAAATCATATACAGATATATGGAAAGAACTTGATACTGGGCTGCCTATGAAAAGTAATTCCTGGAAGTGTGATTTCAGTAGTTTTATGTGTATTTTTGCCTAAATTAAATTGCAGCTTAACATTTGGCGTGTATAAAAACCTGTAGGTAATATACTGGTCTTTACAGAATAATTCAAGAACATTTCTGCCTATTGGTAGAATTTTCTGAAGGTGTATTTTCAACTATGTTACTCGTTTTCTAACTAAACTAGATTTTAGACTACTTTGTAGAATATAAACAAATCAGTACATCATATACAGGATTTCACAAAACAATTACAGTTTTTTTTCTGGCTATGCACAATAGTGGCTGAAATCTGGCTTTCAAATGTGCTATGCGTTTTCTAAAATATTTACTTGAGTATCTTTTTTACCTTATTAAACGGTTTTGTTAAAATATTCTATAAGTGTTGCAAAGTATTTCATAATCTATGCTTGACGCATATGATTTTTATTTCTTGTATTTGCATTGGTGACATTTTATTATAACGATAAAAAATAAAATATTAATTTGCAAAAATGGTGTTTGTCAAGGGCATTAAAATTGAACTAACATCATATATCAAAAGAAAACATTCATTTAAATACATGAAATTGCAGCATTTTCGTATGATTGCGTCAAAATGAAAGTATTTTCATATTTTTTTTTCATTTTGCCTACTCTGAAATTAGGTACCAAAATTTCGATAGAAGGAATTGCTTTCACCTGTGATAATGACGTAATTTTTAAAATACATTGGACTGAAAAAATATTTTTTTATTCAGAAAATGGCAATATTTGATTACGATTGTGTTCAAATGACAAAATTTTGATTGGTATTTCATACCTCTGATATTGACATCAGACCCAATATGTTTTTATCAGAAAAAATGGAATCATGTTTAAGAGAAAACGCATATTTTCTTCAATAAATTGATGTTTGCCATACACTGTAAAAAAATTTCAGAAACGTTTCTGAAAGTAACGGAGACCTGTGCTGCACGATACTAACAGAAAGGTTTCTGATTCGATCAAAAAAATGTTTCGGCTAAAACACGGAACCTTTCCGATTCGTAATGAAACCTTCCTGAATATATCTGAAACCTTCCTGAACATATCTGAAACATTTCTGAATATATCGGAAATCTTTCATTACGGATCAAAAAAGTTTCTGAATATATCGGAAATCTTTCATAATATATCGGAAAAGTTTCTGAATATATCGGAAATCTTTTATAATATATCGGAAACTTTTCTGAATGTATCTAAAACCTTTCTGAATATATCTGAAAGGTTTCTGAATATATTTTTATCTTTTTTTATTATATATTATCTGAATTTTAAAAGAATACTTGAAAAGATAAGAATTTCTGTTCTTTTAAATATTCTTATCAAACTTTTTTTTTATAATGATTCTTTTTTCTAGGCGAAATTATTCGGTATATTGCGTGATATTTTTCAGTTTATATCAAAATTTTATCAAATGTGTTTTAATCCTAATATTTAAGAATTTTCACGAAGTAAATATTGGGGAATGGAGATATTTACCTTGTTTTTTTAACAACATATCATGAAAAAAATATGGGATTCATACAGCTTCACAAATCAAGTATTTATTTTTAAAAATTAAAAAAAATAGAATATATACTTAGAAAGAAAACTTTCAAAACTTTTTATTAACATGAAATAGACAAACTAAAACTATACTAATATATTTTAGATACATTTCAAATAATCTAACTCCCAGCAACATAAAATGATTAAAACTTATGTATGAGCTTTCCAAAAGCAATGCAGCTTCAGAGATCTGTTTATCTGTTAATTTTTTCGGTCCTTAAAAGGTAATTTTTCATATTAAAACAAGACATTTCACAAAAATTCTCATCCTAAAACTGGACCCTTCACAAAATTTTTCGTTCCAAAACAGTATCCGTCACAAAATTCTTTGTCTTAAAAACAAGACTTTACCACCTCAAAAACTGAACTTTTCGCAAATTTAATGATTTAAAAATAAAATCTGACCTATCACAAAACAATTGAACTTATCAAAGTGCATAGCTTTTTTATTTGTAAAGGATAGATACAAAGGAACCTGATATAACGATAATTTCAAATTCCCAAAATTATGACCGGAATTTTTAAAAATATTAAAAAAACTGCACAATTTCACAATAACAGGACCCTGTGAGAAAAATCTGGACATAACCCTGAGATTAATAAAAACACCTAGGAATTTTTTTTTTCAGAATTAGAATAAAATAAATAAATATAGTTTGTTTACTTTAAAACGATATTTTTAAAGTCAGACAAGTCAATTTTCAATATATAGTATTATAAAAGTTAGAGTTCTGAAACATCGTTAAAAAATATATATAAACAAACACACAGTACCGCCGGCAGATATTATTCTTTAAGAGATAAAATTGCTACTAAATGCTATTTATAAATCATATTTATTGAAGCAACATTAAAAAAACTTAAAATGAGAGTCAAAGGATTTGTATTTTTATATTTTAGAGTATATTTTAATAATTATTCTTCCAACTCAAAGTATCTAAATGCTCATGTAAATAGTCCTAAAAGTTAGGGTTAAGACATTTGTTAAAAATATTGATATAAACTGAAAAATATCACGCCATGTATGAGATAATAATGAATATAAAACAGAATCATTATAAAAAATATTATTAGAGTATTTAAAACAGCAGAAATTCTTACCTTTTCAAATATATATATTTTTTAAATTCTCTTTTTGGACCGCTCGAATAACTAACATTATATTCCACAGCCAACAACGTGCTGCTTTATCTTTGCCGTTAACGGCGTACACTGTTTGAAATAGTTGAGAAGAGAAATACTTGAAATGCGGACAAACTGGTTTGCTATAGAAGAGGGTCGGTTTCAATCACCTAATCCTAAACATTCGGAAAGGTTTCTGATGGTTTCAGAAAGTGAAAATAGCTATCAGATATCCGATGGTATCAGAAACATTCCTGTTAGAATACTAAACGTTCCAAATATTTTTTACAGTGTATGAACGATTTCTGGGCGTGAAGAGTATACACCCGTTACAGAGAGGTTTCTCGTTACAGTGATTGCCGTATTAAAGATTAAAAGTCTAGAAGAGCACAAAACTATATTTTGGTGATAGCTGTAGTAACAGTTAAGAAGATGCTTCACTCGCGCGAAAACAACCGCTGGGTATCATTAATCCTGTAGGGAATTTTTTTTAAATATCTGGTTGGCATTTCAATAATTTTAATGACTGTTTTTGCATTGGATAACATATATTGATCTCTACGCAGGTCATTTGTTTTACTTTTTCGATTTTGTTTACAGGGTTTTTTTTATTATGAGGCTACTATCACTTTTGGAACCGGTTTCGAAAGTGAAAGTTTCTTAATAAAAATAATCTGTAAACAAAATCGAAAAAGCAAAAAAACTGCTTGCGTAGAGATCGACCTCAGCAACACAATGCAAAAGAAACTTAATTAAAAATATTGACATATAAAAGAGACATTTTTAAAAAAATCTCCCATAGGATTAAAATTAGCGAGCGAGCGTTCTTCCGTGATTGAAGTAGCCTCTTAATGGTGGCGAAGCTCAAAACGTCCCATTAAATGAAGGGACCCTATTATACTGATCACAATTTAAAATGTTAATAGGCGCGAAGACCAGAATGCCTATTATATAAAAGGTGTCCGTTATAATTATCATTATTTTAACGGTTTATAAGCGCAACGCGCAGGGAGCCTCATTTTTCAGGAAACCACGTTACAGTGCTTTCCGCATTAACAAATTATAAGGGCTAATTGCACAAGGTCCCGTTTTGTAAGTGACTCCATTACAGTGATTACCTTATTAACGATATATGAGCACAAAGTGACCAATATAATAAATATAAATACTCTTGCGATAGGATGATTATGCGACGTTTAAAAAGCAACGTAAGTAGCAAAATAAACAATGTAAATTTACGTTTAAAATATTTCCAGACTTCATAAGAAAACTTTTTTTAGTAGGGTAAAAAGAAGAAGGACATATAGCAAGGCCAACGCATATGATCGAAATTAAATGTGATTGTGCTTTTCTTTATGTTGGTTTTATGTATTAGACATTCATTATGAAACTAATTTTACATATACAAAACACTGGATATATTTATTTGTTAACATGGGAGTCTGCAGAACAATATCAGGAAGGGGCAAAATTTTCGAACAGATGTAACTCTAATCTAATTTTTACTTTCTTCTATCTATAATAGAAAAAAATATAGTAATCGAAAAAAATTTTCAACTTTCAGTTTCCGACGGATTTACACGTTTTAGGGATCGGATTGGAGATCCCGAAAAACAATTTTATACAAAATGTCTCATTTATCAATGCAAAATTAGTCCCATTTTTTGTTTTGAAAATATACATAATTTAAGTAAACAAGAACGAAAAATCATGCGTCAAGCATAGGTTATGTAACACTTTCCAACGCTTCCAAAATAATTTTACAAATCATACCGTTTAATAAGCTAAAAGATAACATCTAAGTAATCCGAATACTTTTCATCAGCCCTGTATAGGATCTATAGATTTGTATATATACTACATAGGATGCTAAATTTTAGTTCAGTTAGGAAACGCGTAGCACAGTTTAAAATTCTCCGTCTGGAGTTAAATAATACGGAAATGTGTTCGCGAACTTTTGTGCTTCCCTGTATAGGATCTACAGAATTTATACACACCACGTAATAGACAAAAAGCGAGTTAAAATTAAAATCGCGTTCAGTAACTTAAAACGCACTTCCAGGAATTATTGTTAACAGGCAGTAGAGAATTCTTTTGTGTGTCCCAGTCAATGAACGATGACTGCTATACACACACACACTATTCCGTAGTAAGCCTCTTGTAATGCACCTTATATAAATTTCAATGCGTTTAAAATAGGGAAACATTATTTAAATAAACCGCAGACGATTTTTCTCCATAGACGTAATGTAACGGAATTCTTTTGACTGTCCCTGTAAAGTAACTCTAAGTGCTATGGACACCCTATTCCATATTAAGCATCTTCTAATGCATCTTAGTGATATATATAAATTTCAATGCGTTTAAAATAGTGAAACATTATTTAAATAAACCTCAAGTGATTTTTCCCCATAGACCGCAATGTAATGGAATTCTTTTGAGTGTACCTGTAAAAAAAGTATATGTGCTACACACTTCCGTTGAAATAGGGAACATGCTATAGATAACGACTATAACATATAGAAATTGCAGAGCAATCCGAGCATATTTGCGGGAGTTAGAGCACGGACAGACGGCCAGACGGCAGACGGCCAGACGCTTACACTTTTCAACTATAAACACTTTTCAACTAGGTTGGAAAGTGTTAAAAAGAAAAATGCCCAATTAAACTGAGGGCATTGAGCTCACAGGCTATTCACACTAATTGTATATTATACTCTTATTTCAAAGAATTTGAAATAAGCCCCTCGACAAATAAAGAAAGCAACAATATATTAAGGGGGATCATCCCCCCGTTCCCCCACACCCTTATAGTTAACTATTGAACCCCCAAAACTAATCAGGGAAGCCCCTTATTACAATGAACATATACACTAAATTCGAAGAAATCGGATAATTCTGCATGAAAAACCCATTTATCTAAATTAAGGGGGATTACCACCCCGTATCCCCCTTTATAATTAACCAATGAATCCCCAAAACTAATCAGAGAAGCTCCTTACCACAATGAGCCTATATACAAAATTTGAAGAAAATCGGATAATGCTGCATGAAAAATCCATTTATCTAAATTAAAGGGGGGGGGTTGTCCTCGTTCCCCCCCACTTTATTCTTCAACAATGAATCCCCAAACTAATCAGGGGAGCGACTTACCACAATGAGCCTCTATACAAAATTTGAAGAAAATCTGATAATTCTACATGAAAAACACATTTATCTAAATTAAGGGGGGATTAGCCTCCCGTTACCCCCTTTATACTTAAAAAATGAATCCCAAAAACCAATTAATCGGGAAAGCGCCTTATTACCATTAACCTATGTACAAAATTTGAAGAAAATCGGATAATTCTGCATGAAAAACCCATTTAACTAAATTAAGGGAGATTACCCCCCGCCGTATCCCCCTTTATACTTAACCAATGAATCCCAAAAACTAACCAGGGAAACTCCTTACCACAATTTAGCCTATATACAAAATTTGAAGAAAATCGGATAATTCTGTATGAAGAATCCATTTATCTAAATTAAAAGGGGGGGATAGCCCCCCGATCCCCCCTTTGTACTTCACCAATGAATCCCCAAATCTAATCAGGTTAGCGCCTTACCACAATGAGCCTATATACAAAATTTGAAGAAAATCTGATAATCCTACATGAAAAACCCATTTATCTAAATTAAGGGGGGGGGATTTGCCCCCCGTTACCCCCTTTATACTTAAACAATGAATCCCCAAAACCAATCAGGAAAGCGCCTTATTACCATTAACCTATATACAAAATTTGAAGAAAATCGGATAATTCTGCATGAAAAACCCATTTATCTAAATTAAGGGGGATTACCCCCCCCGTATCCCCCTTTACACTTAACTTATGAATCCCCAAAACTAACCAGTGAAGCTCCTTACCACAATGAGCCTATATACAATATTTGAAGAAAATCGGATAATTCTGTATCAAGAATTCATTTATCTAAATTAAAGGAGGGGATAGCCCTCCGTTACCCTCCTTTGTACTTCACCAATGAATCCGCAAAACTAATCAGGGAAGCGCCTTACCACAATGAGCCTATATACAAAATTTGAAGAAAATCTGATAATTCTACATGAAAAACCCATTTATCTAAATTAAGGGGTTATTAACCCCCCGTTACCCCTTTTATACTTAAACAATGAATCCCCAAAACCAATCAGGAAAGCGCCTTATCACCATTAACCTATATATAAAATTTGAAGAAAGTCGGATAATTCTGCATGAAAAACCAATTTATCTAAATTAAGGGGGGGCGGGGGGTTAGCCCCGCTTTTCCCCTTTATACTTAACCAACGAACCCCCAAACCTAATCAGGGAAGCGCCTTATCATAAGGAACCTATATCGAAAATTTGAAGCAAAACGCTTATTTCTATCAAGAGTTACGTACATACATACGTACGTACATACATACATACATACATACAGAACGGGCGGGCACATTAGCTCTCAGGCTTTGATAGCCTGTGAGCTAAAAATACGACTTTTGAAGTATTAACATCTATGAGATATATTTTGTGATTGGCACAACCGACGCGTTTTCTTCTTTTAAATAGACAATATAAACACGAAATAAACAAAATGTATTATCTTTTGTTTAATCAGAACTCTACGTGCAAAACAATTTTTAAGTACATCAGTATAAATACAGAAATATAACAACACATATTAAAAATGAAAAATTGAAACAGTTCACTATTTTTCCTAATCAGGGTGGGGGTTTTGCCCCCTGTATCCTGCGTTTAAGATAATTTTTAAACACATGAACATAAAAATAGGAAATTAATTCTTCAACAGATCAGAATATAATCGTCACAATGAATTCACTGTATCAGAATAAGTCACAGAAGCGGGAAATTCTTCATCAGAGAACATCTGTCATAAATTTCTAAAAAGTATAATCGTCACAGCTTGGAACTTCCTTTCCTATCACGTGTGCACGTGAGTGTCCCCTATCGGACAGCCTTGGATCCCCATTTCGTATATTGGCCAAGGATTCCCGGCCACTTCGCGAATTGGCCGGCCAAAGCCCGAAATGCATTTTTCATTTCACTTACTTCGGGTTTTGGCCAGGATTCTCGGCCAATTCCCGATTTGGCCGAACTTCGGGTTTTGGCATATATATATATATAAGGCAAAATAAAAAAATAAAATACATTTTTACTTAATACTATTTTCCGAAATATCGCTGTATAAAAGGCATAAATATCGAAATTACGTCATGTGATCCCACAGGTACAATGACAGTAAAAACAAGCGTTTTTTCAGGATAGTAATCGATTATTAATGTTACCTAACGTCACTTCTAATAATTTCAATTTGAACACAATCGAATGGAATAAAACATGTACACATTGCAAATAATGTTAAATTGTAAAATTTAATCTTGTTTACAGATTTTGAAGGATTTTTTAAGAACAATTTCACGGCATGAAATCTATCTGTGTTATCAACAAGTTCTGAGTGTGTTAAAAATTTGTTTGCAATAATAATATAATGCAACAATAATAGTAACGTAAATAAATATATGGTTAATTAAAACATCAAAAACTAAATAGAAAGCGGCAAGAGGGTCTATATATGGTGATCTTTATCGTCAAAGCTTGGCTTGTTTACATTCTTGGGAGTTTTATAACGCATAAATATGTCTAAAGTGTGAACATAATTCATTGTCTTGAGTTTATAAATAATAAGAACTGAATTTATGTCTTAACTTAAAGCGCAACAAAACGTGTTATAAAAATGCTTTAATAAGTGTTCCCCTGATTCGCATTCATGTACGCCATATTAGAAATGTTAGCGAGTTTCATTTAATGTGAAATTATCCCCTAATTTAATGATGAATTAATTGAGTAGTATGTTACTTTTGGTAAATTTATTTTGTGCCTAGAATTACGTATTTGTGCAATGTTCTAATGAATACACGCTAAACAAATTTATTTAAATATGCGATATAAATACTTATTTATAAGTACATAGAAGTGTATAGACGTTCCTGAAAACATTCAGATTTATTTAAAAAATAAGCATAACTTGTAAATGCATTGATATTTTTAAATATAAAAAAAATCTAGTTTCAGAAATATATTTGAACAAAAAATTTAAGAAAGATCTTAATGTCTTGACCATGTTTTGACGGCATGATTTTTTTCAATAATTATTGCATATTAATGACAACCATGTATTTAATATATTCTATTTAAATTTCACATTTTTTACATTCGAAATTGTCAAACATTCATTCCATATCTGACTGGATACTTTTAAATTGACATTTAAGGATTAAATATAAAATACACGCATACAAAATAACCCAATGAAAGATAAGGAAATGTGTACAGAATACAAATGCGTAATAATGCGAAAATTGTACTGGCAATTGGGTTGCCATTACAATGTTTCTAAAAATACATTTTTTGGCAAAGTAAATTAGAGAATGAATCAGAAAGTATCAGAAACGGATTTTAGAATATCTTTTATATATAACAATGCTAAAACTCCGTTTAAATTGACATTTTTCCAAAACAATCAAATTCCGTAATAATACAGAATTTGCATAGGCAGTCCGATTGCCAATACAACATGTGGGTTACAGATTTGTTTTACAAAGTACTATCACTGTGTGGTCTGAATCTGTGATCAATACCTCGAAGTATTAATTGATAAACATACACTCTAAAAACGACATTTTCAAAACTGACGTGAGCAAAAAATGCTCAAATCTGAGTATGTTGCATAGTCAAAATGACTCCGAATCAAAATTATTCAAGTTTGAAACATGTATTTACTTATTTCTGAAAACATGCACACACTCAGGGATAAAACATCATGTGCTCATATTTGAGTCAGTTCATGTTTCTAAAATGTGTATGAACTGACTTCTATGTATTCATTTTTGTGTATTTCCATGTTACCAAAAATGAGTTTGAACTGATTCTATTTATTTTTGAGTATGTCCATGTTTCAAAAATGAGTATAAACTGATGTTTATGTGCTCAGTTTTGAGTATGTTCATGTTTCAAAAATGAGTGTGAACTGACATCTATGTGCTCAGTTTTGAGTATGTCGGTGTTTCAATATTCTGAGTATCTCTGGTATTTAAGAATTGAAAGCATTGGGTCGTCATACTTGAAACAAAAAATTTCATAAAAAATTAAAACATCAATTTACTCAGACTTGAAAGTGTCATTTCTATCAGTGTAACAATATATCAACATTTAACGAAAGGTTACATCACTACGAATATAGAAAACATATAAATGTACTATAAAAATGTAAAACAAATGTATACTATAAATACAATCACATTTTATGGAATAGTTTGCAGACGTACATTTCATAACGATCCTATTGCATCAATAAATTGCAAACATAACTCTCTACCAAAAGTGTGGAAAGGAAAGATGTAGATGAATTTATTGAATTGAAATACATCTTGATAACGCCTAAATTAACTCTAATTAATGATTTTGTTCAATTTCACTAAATTATAAATGTCAAAGTACTAAATAAATGTGAAAGATCCCTAATTTCACGACGACTAACTATCTTTATTAAGATTGCTTCTGACAGCTATGTTTCGTGCCTACAATTACTATTTTGTGCTACATTCTAAATAATAAAACATTAACAAGATTTGCTGAAATGCATGATATATGGGCACATTGTTGTTTTGCTTTAATAAGAAAAATAAATGTTATTAGGGAGAGAGTGATTGCTATTTTTTTCTTTTGTTGAAAAATGTTGTAACATACACAGAAAAAAATAAAACCCAATTTGGGTCGAAAGATTCTTAGGTATGTGCAAAAATTGGGCCATGCCTGTTTTGGTTACCACTGTGTATCCATTTTGGGCACTGCTAAATACCCATTTAAAAAAATAATATATTTTTTTTTGAAAATGGGTATTTAACAGTGCCCAAAATGGATACACAGTGGAAACCAAAACAGGCATGACCCAATTTGGGCACATACCTAAGAATCTTTCGACCCAAATTGGGTTTTATTTTTTTCTGTGTATAAGTAAACCATACCCATTCTGATTATGAAATATACATTAATATAAATGCATGCTTTTAAAGTTTTAGTTGAGTTCGTAATTTTTACTTGTGTTTTTTTTACCTTGGTTAATAAATTAGTTTTCTCATTTAATGAAACAATTAATGAAAACTACATTTCTTAACGTCCTAATGCATCACAAAGTACGAATATAATTCTCAACCTACAGTATGTAAAGGACATAAATAGATGAATTTAGTGAGCTTAAATGAAACTAGACAACTCATACAATAACACTAATTAGAGCTTTTCTGGCTTTCATTCCTTTTAACTAAATTAGA
Source organism: Maratus michaelseni (assembly GCA_963931845.1). Taxonomy (NCBI): domain Eukaryota; kingdom Metazoa; phylum Arthropoda; class Arachnida; order Araneae; family Salticidae; genus Maratus; species Maratus michaelseni. Next base: position 104,261,263 of record OZ007590.1, on the reverse strand, counting down.
AATGTCAAGGTACTCATTAAATGTGAAAAGATACTTTAATTTTCTGATGAAGTAATTGTAAGCAGGTTGTTTCTGGTAAGTTCGGTGCCTGCAATTACCGATTGCTATTTTCTAAAGAATATACACTAAGAGTATTTAAATGAGTGTAGGGCATACGCGCATATATTTGTTTTGCTTTAAAAAGGTGCGTATATTTTATTAGTCCGAGTGTGGTTGTTATTTTTTTCGTATGATGAAAAGCGTTGTTACCCGTAATTATATGACACCTATTCTGATTATGAAAAAATACACTATTTTTAATGTATGTTTATTAGGTTTTAGTTCAGGCGTAAAATTTAACGAATTTTCATACCTATAGTAATAAATTAAAATTTAATATATATATATATTTCAATTTAATAAAAAATCTCTCGCCTACAATTACTACTTTTTTCTATTTTCTACTAATGTTTGCACACTAAGTACACACGTGTAAACTTATATGTAATGTTATATTTAATGCAGAACGTAGATTATTTTAAAAAATATTTATATTTAAATGAATTCCTCAAAATGTGGGGAATTGTTTTATCCCTACAATTCACCCCGTCCCACATATGGGACAACGAATACTATCATCAATAATACTACATAAATAATATACAACAATATCTAACATGTGTCATAGGAAAGTCAAACAGTGTGGAAACATTTTAGTGCAAATGAAGAATGTTACATATTGGACTTGCTCTACCACCACGTAATTTGTTATTAATTTTTCAGCACTGTGCAGTGCTTGTTTAATAAAATTCAAATTCCAATGCAATCTATGAGTTCAGTATGTAAATTGTTATTATATATATGTATGGGTGTGTTTGTATTTGTGTGTTCGTGTGCACGCACGCGTGTGTGTGTGTTAAAGATATGTAATATAGCCAAATAGTAGTGATAATGTATAGAGCAATACAATAAATATACATATGAAAGGCAATGAAAAATGTCTACTAAAGTAACTTTTTCTAATTATTTTTATTATCTTTTCACACAGTCTAGATCATAAGTGAAGACACACACACACGTATGTATATATATATATATATATATATATATATATATATAGATAGATAGATAGATAGATAGATAGATAGATAGATATTGCATGAAAAGAAAAAAATCGTGCATTGTATGAACGTAATTCTTTTAAATCGTATAATGAACACAATTTTTCTCATTTGTTGTAAAATTTAAATTTGTTTCCAAATTTGTTATCCATAATTTTAGGACACATATTACGATGGCCTAAAATTCATTAGTTTAAAAGAATTTTTATTCAGGTAAATTGGCAATTTGATAAAATTAGGGTTGGCACGGTTTAAACCAAATGGTTTTTTTCTGAAAAAAACCAATTGGTTTTTTTGTTAATTTTTTTAAAGATTTTTTTCTTATATAATTAAGTTTTCAAATTATTTGATGTACAAATAACTTCTACTTCTAACTGAATACAAGCATTAGTGACAGACAATACTGGAAATGTCCGAAAAATGAGGGATATGTTTGATGAAAAAGAAGAGTTTAATATTATTACTTATGGATGTGCAGCCCATATTTTAAATTTACTGGCAAATGATATAAGTTATCCAAATGTAAAAGAAAAAATTTTGCATGTAATCAAATACTTCAGAAACAACCAATATGCAAATGCATGCTTCAGAAAAGATGCAAGTACATCAAAACTAATAATGCCTTGTGAAGTTCGCTGGAACTCATTTGCTGACGCTTTAGACAGCTATCTGAAATCATGGTCAGTTCTTGTAACTATATGCGAAAATAATAAAGACAAAATTGATAAAAATATCCAAAGTCTAGTTTCAAACATTTCATTGAAAAGAAATGCTGAAGACTATTTTCAACAATTAAAGCCAATTAGTGTAGCTTTAGATAAAGTACAAAGCCAAAATTGTACAATTGGAGAAACTGTTTTTCTTTTTAAAAATTTAAAAAAACAGATGGAAGATTTGAAACTGAATAAAGACATTATGAAAAAACTAGATACTCGTTATAAAATGGCAATAACACCAGCCCATCTTCTTGCTTATCTGTTGGATCCAAGAGCCAAGGATGCTGATCTCGAATTGTCATCGGAGGAAAAAAAAGAAGCATTGGAATATGCTAAAACAAAATTTCCCAAAAACAATTTATCATCTCTGATACTAAAATTTTGTGCCAAAAGTTCTCCATTTCAAAGATATCTTTTTGAGAATGATTTTAGTAAAGATGTATCAGCTATAGAATGGTGGCATATTCAAGAAAATGAAATCAAAAAGTTCAATGATGGTGTGTTGAAAGAAGTTGAAACGATTCTTACTGCAAAAGCGACTACTGCAAATGTAGAGAGAATTTTTTCTTCATTTGGTGTGGTACAATCAAAGTTACGCAACAGACTGGGTTTACAAAAAGCGGCAAAACTTGTTTTTTTTGTTTAAAACATTAAACCCTAATAATCCTGTTTATTAACATAGAATCTTTATAGACATGTGTCGTACTTCCATTTTCTTAAAATTTTGAAAATTTATTCAATTTCCATGTTTTTAAAATGTTTCTTTTATATATATTTTTTAAATATATTTCAATTTAATTTTCTTACTGAAATTCAATTTGTTTTTTTAAATTGAATAAAAAAGTAAGTCTCATTTTCTTTTCTTTGCATTATTTTTATTTAAAAAAAAATTAGTATAGCATACCAAGGTAAAATTCTACATTATATCTTTATATTCTTATGTAACACAACTGAGTGTTGCTTATTAAAATGAAAAAATATAGGAAGGCAATAGATTAATTCTTTAAAGAATTTAATATAAATCTTGCAATTAAATACTATTAAAAACTTTTAAGTATCAACATTAAGATACAGAATCCATTCTATGAATGCAATATGAAATACATAAACATATTAATATGTTTTATAAGTGTGCTAAATCATTTGGTAAACATGAATTACAGGTTGCATTTGGAAATATGTATATATAAAACAGCAATTATTTCTTCAACTTTTTTAAAAAGTAATCTTTAAAAATTATTTAAAACTTATCACCATTACTGTAGAACCTGATGGCACAAGTGATCATGTTCTATGTATTACATAGGAAACTTTTGTATATATATAACTGTTTTGAATTTGAATGTAAATGATGTTAGCTCAGCTCTAAATAAAATTTAATGATTTGAATTTGTACATAATTAATAACAATTGTTTATTTATTTTGTTTAAACTGTTTTCAGAATATATATATATATATATATATATATATATATATATATATATATATATATTGTTATTGTAATATTAATCATTCTTGCCAATGTTAAATTTTATTTACTGATGTGCATATATGTAATTAAAAAAGATACAAAAAAACCCGTTTTTTTTGGTTTTTTTCAAAAAAACCCGGTTTTTTGCCAACCCTGTAAAATTTATTTTATTTATGGAACAATGAACAATTATTTTATTAATTAGAAATAAATTAAAAAATATTTTTCAACAATACGAGAGATTGCATCATATTTATGCTAATTTTTATGCCTATTTTTGTAGATAAATGGTAGCCAAAAAGAATATAAAGCAAATGAACAAAGTACAAATAGATGTGCTGTTCGATGTTACCAAAAACATAAAAGTAAAAGTAAAAATAGAACAAAATATGCCAAAGTTGTAGTCATCATTATTACCAATACACTGTTAAAAATTTGCAGCAAACTGTCCAGTCATTTGACCGTTTTTGTAGAAAATGGTTACATAACCATAATTTAACTATATTCTGACCGTAAAAAGAGTAATAATACGGTCAGAATATAGTTAAATTACGGTTATGCAACTCTTTTCTACAAAAACGGACAAATGACTGGACAGTTTGCTGCAAATTTTTAACAGTGATATAACAACAACTTACGAAGAGACAATCCACTTAACAACATCTGCCAATAGTCAGATATACACTACTGGCCAAAAGTATTGCAAGATTGGAAATTCTAACATTTTTTAGAAGATTCCCGAAAAAATTAATATTTTTTAAAAAATGAAACTGATTTGTTTAATATCAATATGTTTTAAAAGTTTTAAGCTATTGCGTTATACATTTTGATGCAATCTTCACCAACGATTGGATCATCCCGGATGTTTATTATAAATACGAGTTGACTGAATGCAATTTCAGTTGGTTTGTTGCTCTGCTGTAGTGTGTAATGCTGCACATTGCTTTTAAAATTAAAATGTGCTGTGCATTTATTTTGAAATGTGTGAAATAACTCCTCGGAATCGCGAGGCTTTTATTTTAATGTATCAAAAGAGCATTTAAAATGTTAAGATTGACTGTTTCACGCATCATAAAGAGATTTAAAACAGAAAGAACTGTGGATAAGAAGCTAATTAAACATTTTTCCATTAAAAAACTCAGTTTAAACTAAAAAATATTAATTTTTTGGCGTTCTTCAGAAAGAAAACGTTATAATTCTCAATCTTGCAATACTTTTGGCCAGTAGTGTGCACTTCGAGGTTATTGTTGAAATTGTGTAAAGAATAAAATGGCACCATGCGACACGGCATCTGTTCTAAAGGATGTTTAAATAAATAGCTTGAGAACGTATGAATAGGAAATTTGTTTTATTTTTATTTGAAAGCCATAAAATTTTTATTTTATTTTACCTTTTTTTATATACCTTAAATTTTTTTGTTTTATTTTTATTTGAAAGCCTTCGAAAAACGCTTCATTTCCAGTATTTATACACGCACCACAGAATAAGTATTTCTTAGAATTTCTTCTGTAGCAAAAAAAAACAGTTGTGAATCTTATCCACTCTGGTACGTACAGAAAATGTCTTAATAAGGCAGTTTTCTTTCTCAAACCCATTGTTTCTGAACCACCTTTTAATAAGCAACCCATCTTGACCTGGAATGGACAAGTCACTCGTATCCCCTTTAGTCGGAAGTATTAGGAATCATTCTCATTGCTCCTTCAAAATGACTGGACTCTCCCAGATGCACGCTTGTGAGACTGGAGTGACCTTCGAAGCAAAGCATAAGTGGGAGAAAAAGACGTTTCCCAACACCTTGATGCACCTCACCCCTTTTTTTTATATCGCTAACCAGGCCACTACCTCCCCGGCATGAGTGCCTAGATTGACGAAATAGTACCTGGAAGTGGGGCGGAAACCGCCTGATCACAGCATGACTGTGATCCACCAGACTATAGTTTTGTTGGCATAGCTGCAGTGCTTGCTCTCTAGTGGTTTGCTACAGTTATTTTTGTTTGCCGGTTCAAGGTTTCTATTTAACTTTGTTGAATTGGCAGATTTTATAAAAAGCAAAACTTAATGAAGTGAAAGTAATTGGTCTCGTAACTTAGAACCTTCATCAGGTGACAAGACCTTCATCTGATTAGGCACCCCCAGAGGTATTATTCACAGGGAACTTGGAGGACTTTGCACCCACGACGAATTTTACATGCACCAGGCGCCTTTAGCGTACATAGATTTATATACTTGTCATCTCTATTGGCTTGTCACGCTGAAGTTGGATTGTCATTGTAGTGTTTATCACCATTTTTGGAGGGCTTATTTAACTTTTCGTTATTATTTTTCACAGGCTGGGTTTTTTGCCGTTTTTATTGGTTCACCCCTGTTGTGGATTGTTTCTGTCTATTATGATTCGTTGGGTTTTTGTCTCTTTCTTGATAAATTGATATACCTAGCTTGTGCAAGAGCTGTTGTCACATTTTGAAACTTGGTCTTCTTTCGAGAGTTTCACTGGTTATTATGTCACTATCTTGCGTTTTACCACATTGTAACTTTTGTTACTGGTGGTTTTCACATTTCTGGATGTTGCACACTCATTTTTGTTGGTTTTGTCACTTTAACTCACCCGTGCATTATAGCTGGGAATTTTGATTTTAAGTTTTTTCCCCTTTGTGAATACTCTTAATGCGATCAGTCCATTGAATCCTAATGGCTCTTACTACTTCTTTTGAATTCCGTGCAACTTGTTGATTTGTTATTTGAGAAACCTGGCGCACTAATGGAGTGGGGCTTGTTCTGTGGCCGTTAGTCCGTCATATATCTATGAGGCTGCATTCACTTGATGAGACACTATTATTTTTTCCTTATTCACTTCTTTGGAAGGTGTGCTTTGTGCATTCACCAATTAATTGCTTTATTGTGTTTTGTTCACATTTCCTTGATTTCATCATTTGGTGAAATTCAGTCCGTCACAGATGACTTCCACTTCTCACTAGTGCTGGGGAAAAAAAAAAGATTTTTTTGGCGTAGCAAAGAGGTTCAGTTCCTACTTTTTTTTTAAGGTATATAGTTAGACAAAGAGTCAAAATAACTTATTCTTTCATTTCCGGATTAATAAGATAATAAGATTTTTTGCGATGCAACACGCCTTTTTAAGCATAGAAGTGCAAGAGATTTAGATATGTGGGCACAGAACAAATAAAGTTGCAAAAATGATTAATGAATAATGACATTTGTTCACACACCGAGAGTTTCCTAAAATATTTCATTCAATATTTAAATAACTACTATTAATTTTGAGTCAAAATAACTTATTCTTTCACTTCCGGATTAATAAGATAATAAAAATTTTTTTGCGATGCAACACGCCTTTTTAAGCATAGAAGTGCAAGAGATTTAGATATGTGGGCACAGAACAAATAAAGTTGCAAAAATGATTAATGAATAATGACATTTGTTCACACACCGAGAGTTTCCTAAAATATTTCATTCAATATTTAAATAACTACTATTAATTTTAGACTTCGTCACCCATACCGTTTACATCACCGTCCCGAGCTCCCTCTCGGTGATTCTGACCGACCCTTTCGGTAGGGGAGGTGACCGGAAGCCGAGCATTGCGCGGAAGCTTCGTCGGGTTTCTCCGAATCGGCCCGTTCGGTCGGGAAGATGACCGGGTGCCCGACGCACGAAGCTGAAGTCGACACGAGGGGAGCAGTAACCGACGAATCCGATTCCTTGACGTGGTGGGACGGCTTGAAAGCGGTGTCTGTCTAGCCGGAGTGAAACTCCCTCCTCCATACTAGTGCGGTCTTCGTGTTCCAGGAGGAAGGCCGATGCCGTCTCTTGAGAGTCCTAGGTGTAGAACAACCCGTGTCGTAGTCGCCGAGAGGCTTCAGGCTCACGGGAGGCCAAAAGGCCCGTTCCACGGGACACTCGGGACGACAGAGGCGGCGAAAGGACATCGCGTAGACTAATCCCTCGTGCCCGGAGCATTGAGCTGCCGGGGGGTGACGCGAGGGCAAAGGTTCACTAAATCGGATCGGGCGGCTGCAAACTTTGTCTATGAGGAGACGAGAGCACAGGCAGGATCTGTTGAGCACGACTTGCATGGTTCCCAGTGAAGAACTTTGCGACCGAAGCGGGTGTGGGACCCCGTAGGCCGCCTTGCGAGTCCTCTGCGGCAGGATCAGTTGGGAGTCGCCTTCGAAGCCTGGTTCGAGATTGCCCGACCAGAACAAGCAACGACACAGGAGCACGGCACTCAGCCTGCGATAAGTGTCTTGCAAGGTTTCTGGGAGGGGGGGACCTTTCTCGAGATAGGGCCACGGAGTGCGGACCGGAGGCTCGTCGGTAAAACGACGATGTCTGGGCTCGAAATCAAATCATGGGCCGAAACCTAGTCCAGCACGTCTCTTGTGCAGCCAGGAATTTCCACGTCTGGCGGGCGGACGAGTGGCTCGTCTTCTAAGTTTCAACCAACACTAATCTCGATCGGGCCCGCCTCTTTGGCGCGTTTGGAGGAGCTTTCCGCGACCTCCAGAGTCCGATAGCGGCCTCTTGATTCCTTCCTTGTTGTGTTTTTAGATTTTTAATTTGTTTGTGCATGTTTTTCTGATATGTGTTCCTGTGATATATGCTTGTCGCCATACTCGGTGTGGCGGGAGTCCCTGACTTGTCAGGGACTCAGTCGCTGGTTTACCGTCTAGTTTCGCCTAGTCGGGTTCAAACTCGCGCCGTCCACCGATGGCAACCGAGCCGAGTCTCGCCTATGAGACAGAGACCGATTTTCCCCGTGGTCTCGGGTCGGCCAGGGGCACCTTCCGGCACACGTAGTGTCGCCCGCGGAAGAAGAGACCAGTGGCTTGTTCTTCCATACATTTCATGATCGGACTCCGCGGGAAAGCAAGGGCCGTAGGGATGCCGGACATATGGCGGATGACCCGACTCCCTTATGGGTGCTCGGCGATGAAGCCGTCCGACAGTCTCTACGGTTCATCAGGTGTCGCGTGGGGAATTATCCTTTGATGGTGGGAACTTCCGCCGAATCGTAACGACCTCTGTCGTCGACTCTGGGGAAAGATGAGGAGGCGTCGCTGGAACGCGAACCCTCTGAATCGATCGTAGCGACCTGGCGAGACAAAGCCATGGTCCGCATTAAAAGTCCTTCAGGACTTGGGGACGATGAGGAGTTGGACTCGCTCGACGCCGTGCGGGCGCCGATGGCGCTCATTAGTTTTATACCGTTTACATCAAAAGCACAGTTTCAAAGCCTTCGTAAACGCTTAACGTCCCTAACACTTGTCTTCCAAAAAAGAAAAAAATACTATCATTGAGGTTTTTTTTTTGTATCTAAAAATTCAATCTGTAAGATACAAATAAAGATTTTGTTCGTACATGAAAGTGTCTCTAAATATATTTATTTATAATTTCAATAAGCTAAAGGTAAAGCGATAGGGGTATTCACTTTCTCAGTATTAATAAGATAGATGATAAAATAAATGATACATAAATAATACATACATAATAAAACTTTATCATAGAGTACATTTAAATCTCAAAAATCGTTTATTATTTCACGTATTTATTCTCGATGAACTAGTAACCACTGGTTTAGTGTAAACACCAGTATATTCTAAAGTAAAATTAAAGCCAATCAGGATGCATTTTTAAATTATTTTCATTACTGATATTATACTTTGAGTTTATCGTCACATAACATACATCCTCTATGTGTTTTGCAACTTAAATGAAGTTTGTAATGAAATACTATGAACATTAAAGAAATAACATTCAATGTGTGACGAACTTCATTTTCCCCCTGTGTTGAAATGCGCTCTTCTCTGCTCTTGACTCCTTCTCTGTGAGGCATTTTCACACTGCTTTGATTGTCGTTTACGGGGAAAAAAATTAATCAACAATGCTTGATCTGTATTGCTGGCATACTGTCGGCGCAGAATAAAAAATGCACGGGCATCCAGAAATTTTATTGCCTGACGGACACTGAGTGGCCAAAAATTAGACACACCTCTTATTTGAAAGTAAACCAGTCCGACGGGGACGTAGAATGACGTAGCATAGCAGAGTTCTTTATATAAGGGATTCTCAGCTTCATACGACATAGTTAGTATGGAAGTTACTGTAAAAATGGGTAAGACGAAAGATTTAACCGGATTTGAACGAGGTATGATCGTTGGTCCAAAAACAGCTGATTCTAGCATCTCTGAAACGATGACTCTTTTAGGACTTCCTCGCCCAACAGTATCTCGGATGTTTAGAGAGAGGTAGTTCAGTAGATACACTTTAAGTAATAAGGACCATTCTGGTCGAGAAAGGCTGGTGAACGAGAGAGGTGAAATGGGAATAGCATGCATAATCCACAGAAACAGATATGCAGCAACACGACAAATTGCATGTAAAATCAATGCAGATGCATCACAAAGCATATCCCAATGTACACTAAGACGGACTTGGCAAAGGATGGGCTTTAGCAGGAAGAGACTTTTAAGAGTGCCTTCGGTATCACAGAAAAATAGAAAAAAGCGCCTTTTGTGGGCGAAGGAACGAAAAAATTAGTCCCTTGAGGACTGGAAAAAAGTAGCCTGGTCCACTGAATCTCGTTTCCTGGTCTATCAACCAGATGGCAGGATCAGAATATGGCACAAACAGCAAAAATTCATGGACCCTTACTGCCAAATGACAACTCTTCAGGCTAGTGGCGGTGGAATTATGGTGTAGAGAATGTTTTCCTGGAATACACTGGTTTCTTGATATCTGTAGACACAACTCTGAACAACACAGCTTACCTCAACATTGTTGCTAATCATGTGCACTCGTTTATTGCTGTAATGTTCCCTTATGGAGATGTCAACTTTCAACAGGACAATGCAACTTGCCACTGGTAAATTGGTTTGAGGAATATCGATTAGAGTTTAACCTACTTCCATGGACATCAAAATCCCCTGACCTCAATATTATGGAGCATTTGTAGGACGAAGTTGAAAGAGCACTTTAACCTTTTAAACGCCAATGTTCCCGAACGGGAACATCAAATTTAAAATTCATTAAAAAAAAAGTTTCGCTTCTATGGACTTACAAAAATTATTATTTATTAACAAAAGTACATTTATTTTTTTAGACTAAAAACTATTTATGTTATATAATTATTTAAGCTTAAAAAAAATTCGTGAAAAAGTCATTTTTTGTCAATTTTTACTAGGATTGTTAAAAAAATTCACATAAACTTTTTAAAAGATGCAAAATTCATGAAATTTCAGAGTTATGATAAATAAGGTCCATTTTAAAGAATAAGCATGCTAAATAACAGTTTTCAATAAAAATGCGTTTGCTATAAGATATCAAATTCTATTGTTCCCGTTCGGGAACATTGGCGTAATTCACTATACAGAATTCGATCATTTGCACTGTTGATCTATTTTCCTAATTTGTAATATTGAGAGTCTCAGAATTATACTGAATCTCTTTTGCTGTGTTTAAAAGCAGGTCAGTGGTTTTTCGAATTCCACTTACACCCTTTTCACCCCTCCCCCCTTCTCTTGCTTTCTTCCCTCACTAGTGCGGGGGTGAGAGTTTTGTCCAAACAACTATTTTGCTCAGGACTGAGGATGTTTATGACTTTTTCTAAGTATCCCGCGAAGGGTGCTATTTGTTAGCAATAATTCTTACTTTCTTATCGTATGTAAGAGTTTTGAGATAGATCATGTGGTTCAGCACCCGCCCAGTTCTTTTATTTACTTATTTTTTCCTTTTCTCTTTATGAATTTTTTGCATCGTTCATTTTGTAAGTCATAGTGGGTGAAGCTAGAACGATATTTTTACTTTGCTTCTTTGATAGATATGGCTAATCGTGAAAGATTTTTAACAGTACAGGAAGCTATTGAATATTTTAACTCTTTATCAGATTCAGATGCTTCGGTTGATTCTGTTATAGATATTTGCCAACTGCCTCCTGATGAAAGTGGTGCTATAACAGATGAAGAAGATGTAAATGAAAATGAATTTCAAAAAATTATGCCTGCAGATGTATGCGGACAATTAGAAGCTTTTACACATACATCAGTTGATGTATCAGATGATGAAACGATTGTTTCTGTACCTTCTACATCAAAAACTGAATCAAGTTTGAAGAGAAAGAGACTATCAAAGAAAGAAGATATGAAGCCGAACTGGAATAAAAATGCATCTTTCAAAAAATCCTTAGAAACCATAAGTAATATGAAGCTTTGCGAATCGTTTCCCGAATTAGCAAATTTATCGCCAGCTGAAATTTTGAACAAATATTTGCCGATGGAATATTTAGCCCATTTATCAGAAATGACAAAACTGTATGCAATGCAAAATGGGGAAAATATTGATGTAGACGAAAAGGATATTGGGCAATTTTTTGGGTTACTCTTATTTAGTGGCTACCATACTGTTCCTGGTGAGGATTTATATTGGAGCACTTATGAAGATTTGTCTGTTCCAATAGTTGCTTCAGTTATGTCTAGAGCCCGATTTAGGAAAATAAAGAAATATTTTCATATTATAGATTCAAATGATTTGAAAGCAGGAGATAATTTGGGCAAAATTTCTCCCTTTTATCAAGAACTTGAAAAAAATTTTCGGCAGTTTGGAATCTTTCACAGAAAACTAAGCATTGATGAATCTATGGTTCCATACTATGGTCATCATTCAGCAAAAATGTTCATAAAAGGTAAGCCTATAAGATTTGGTTTCAAAATTTGGATGCTTTGTTCGCATAATGGTTACCCATATGCTATGAAAATTTACGGTGGAAAAAGTCCGGAAAGGAGTAATATTCCCCTTGGATCAAGAGTTGTATGGGAACTTTTATCGTGTATTGAAAATTCGCAAAAACACGAAATATACTTTGATAATTTTTTCACGTCTTATAAACTTTTGGCGGATTTATCAGACAAAGATTTTAAAGCAACTGGTATAATTCGGGATACTAGAACAGGACAATGTCCTTTGCAATCTTTAAAAAAATGTCCAAATGCGAGAGGGGAAAGTACGATTTTCAGTGCGATGGAAAAGTTTATATGTGCCGATGGAACGATAGTTGAGTTGTTACAATAGCGTCAAATTACAATACTCATGAACCTATGGATAAAGCAAAACGATTTTGCCGTAAAGAAAGAAAAAAGGTAGATGTTTCACAGCCACATCTTGTAAAGTGCTATAACGAAGGTATGGGTGGAGTTGATTTGTTAGACAGACTTCTTGGAAGTTACCGTCCTATGTTCCGCAGCAAAAAGTGATACTGGAACTTATTTAGCAATGCCTTAAACATGGCTGTTGTTGCGGGATGGATTGTACATACTGAATTACACCACAACTCAACATCAGAACTGTCACACCTGAATTTTCGAAGAGAGGTGACTTTGAGTTTACTTCGAATGAAACCCAAGATTCATTGTATTCCAGGTCCATGTGCCCATCCAGTAGAGTCTGCACGGCAGTCAGATACGCACTATTTGGTATCATCATCTCAAGGACGCTGTGTCGTTTGCCAGAAAAATACAAGGAAAATGTGCTTTGAATGCCAAAAGCGACTGCATGAACACTGTTTCCCTTTTATCACGGACAGTGATGCAAACTATAAAGTAATAATAATAATAATTTGGTAAGATAATTTGTATTTTATATAATTATTATTTATAGTTTTATGTAGTTAATATTTGTAATACATATAATTATTTTATCATTAACTTTCAAGTAGTTATTTGTGCTTTTCTATAGTTGGTTTAAACATTTTTACTAATTCTATTTATATCTATGCACATATATATTATTTAATTTTTCCTTTGTGTTTGATTGTTTTTATAAAGTATAATATTCAACACACGAATTTCACTTAAAATTTTTTTAATGTTATTAAATCTGTCAAATATTATTCATACTTATAAAATTCTAGCATAAGAACCATAAAATTTAATCTATTGAAAAATATAGTAAAAACTTAATGAATCACGCCAATGTTCCCAAACGGGAACATACCCGAAATCGTACATAAAATTTTTTTGGGGGGAAATTTCTTCTTGCATTGTTTAAATAGATGCATTTAAATCTTATTTTCACAAAGAAATATTATTTTTTATACTTGGAACACAGAGCGGCGTTTAAAAGGTTAATACTTGGAAATGCCACCATCCAATCTGACTCAACTTACAGCTGTCATCATGACAGTATGGGTCAAAATTCCTCAGCTACGGTATCAGCAACTTGTTGAATCCATGCCAAGAAGAATAGCAGCTTTGGTCAGAGCAAAAGGGGACCAATTCGTTATTCGAAGGTGTCTAATTTTTTGACCACTCAGTATATGTATAAATGTGATCCGTACCTTTAATGTCGAACTGTTTTGGTGCCGTTTGGAACTACATTTTTTTAAATTAAAAATTAACATTAATTTGTTCTGTTACCGATCCCATTCATGCAAACCACAATTTATATCATCAGTTGTCCTATTTAAATAATTTTTTAAGTCGTAACGAACTTTTGATGCATCTTTAATATTTATGAAATGACGAATCCTAGTGTAATGGTCTATAGCAGTGGTTCCCAAACTTTTGGGATCGCGGAGCCCTTTTTGGGAAGAATTTCTAAGGCGGAGCCCCTTAACCCCACGGTACTCTACTTATTACAAATTAATGTTTTTTTATGCCTATGGAGCAGAGAAAGATCAGCTGGATAAGAGTCCGAACCAGTAGTTTCCAACATGGGGCGAAAGCTCTCAGTTTAGCCCTTTTCTTGATACAGAAATTCTGAATTCATACTAGAAATTTTGAAAATCAAATTTTCTATTATTTAACTCCTTAACAGTTTTATTTAATATTACTTTTATTGGACAAAATAAATTAAAAATAAGGACTTTAAAACCACTTTTTTGTTTTAAATGTATGCCTTGTATAATCGAGATATGTCCGCCAAATACAACAAAAATTATAGTTAAAAATTTGTGGTTCCTGAAAGCTAATAGTAACAAAGAAAACAAGCTTTTCTTACCCGAGCGAAGTTCGAGCAATACTGTTAAGGGGTTAATGACATCCATTTTTAAAATAAAAAATGTTCTTTCTGGATTTCCAGTCTGAACTCGGAATTAAAGATCAAAATGGTAATCCTGTTTGGGTCATGCATTGCATTGCGGATTACTTGAAACTATTATTATTTATGGCGAAAATCACACACACAGAGAAAAAAGATAAGTTGTGCAGTTTTCGTTTACAAAGAGAGACTTCTGTATGTTTCCAATAGGCTACTCGCGAAAAGAAAGAAAATGCGTAGGCCCATGAGTAATTATATAACACGTTTTCACTAGTCACGACCACCCGTAATAGAATCATGCGATTAAGGATTCTTTTTCGTTTGTTACATTTCTAGTATTTCTAAACATGCAACGAAAACGAATCGCCTCTGAGCATATTCTTTTGAACCATTTTTTTTAAATACATTCACAAGCAGATCATCGTTTTAGTGTTTAAGTGGGCGGGGAAAAATCTATTACCTGTATTGTTTTGTGCAGCTTTGTTCACTTTTTTTGGATGTTTTATTTGAAGTATTTAGCGATTAATTATAATTTTGAAAAAAACTTTCTTTCACCATTTTTTTTCCTCAAAATAATATACGGTTAAAAACTACACATGTTAAAAGAACTTCAACTAGTAGAAAAACTTTACTAACAAAACGAGATATATGAATGGGGTTAAATTTATGTCAGGGCTGGTAGTTATTGACGAAAAATTTAAGTAAGGGGTGGAGCTGAGCGAAAGTTTAGATTGTTAGTGTGACAAAGGTAAAGAACCAATATACTTTTAAATTGCTACAGCCTTATTTCTGATAGGAAAATGTGGCATCATAACATAAGAATCTTAGCCAATGCCGAGACCAACTAAAACAAAATTTTACAGAGGGGTTGTTAAGTGATACAGCATGTTAAAAGTGATGTTAAGTGATACAAGATGCGTTTTAAGCAATATACATTGCTTTATAAATTAAGTACAATTATGTAAAGCAGCATAGAACCTAAAAATTAATAAAAATAAAATAAACAGATTAAAGGAATTAAAGTTACAGAAATAAAAAAGAAAACTATACAAAATTTTTAAAACACATTAAATGCAGAACCATAAAATAAAGTAGTTCAAACCAAAAATTTTATATATGAAATGGATACATGTAATAATGCAAATTTTTATATGATTTACAAAAATATATAATAGTATTTTTTCAACCCAATAACAGATGTATTTCTTTTTGACACACACAGGCACAAAATTTCTTACATACTTCCGAAAAATTTTTCCTTGCAATATGCTAATTTCTTTTATGTTTTGTTTATTTTCCTGGAACGCCGCGGAGCCCCTGAAAAGCACAGGCGGAGCACCAAGGGCTCCGCGGAGCACACTTTGGGAACCTCTGGTCTATAGAATTGACGTGCTAATAATAACACATTTTTTAGTTATTCTTTTTTTTTTTAAATGTATTTGAAGATTGTGCTGTTCATTCAAAACACGATCACAAATAATAAATTATCTAATCAAAAATTCCACGCAATTAAGTAAAGAGGAAATCTACTTCTATTCAACCAAAATAATTCGGCACGCAAAATCAAAATTTCTGAAAACATTTTTGTGATGCGACTGTGGAATCATAATGTATTTAGAATAAAACAATTCACAAATATTTAGCGGAGTACTGTTTTTTTTACGGAAAATGAGGTTGAAAGAAAAAATATTGTTTTCATATTAGTCTTTAAAATACAAAATTAATCAGACAATGGATGGAATTTCATCGTGACATGAATTTATTATGATGTATATATATATATTTAAAGGTATTAATTATTTACAAATGATAAATACAGTAAAATCTGTCTATAACATTATTTCAGGGACCGGAAAAAAGTATCGTAAGAGAAATTATCGTTATAAACATGTCAAGTTGAATATACTGATTCAGAATAGCTGAATATTAATATTCAATGTAAAAGCAAGAGTTTTGCAATAATATCAGTAATGGAAATCACATAAATTTTAATAATGAGTCCTAAGAAATATTAATTAAAAAATTATTATATATTTAGTATGCAGAATGAATCCAAACTGAAATAATTAAAAGTTGTTCTTAGTAAAATAAATATTAATCAACACAGAAACAGTAACGCTGAGAGAGGGGGGAGGAGGTGGTAAAAAATTCCAGGTCTCTCAAAGAAAACAGGAGACCCGGTACTACACGTTTTACACGATTTGATAGAAAGACTATGCTTTCGAAACTTTAAAAAGTAAATCCTATTTCTGTGTACATTAGGAATGAAAAAATCAATATGCATTTTACTATCTAAATATTATTTTGCATGGAATACCCAATTATAATCCATAAATATTTATTAAACTTGTTGGAAAACAGTCTATGGTATGACGTGACAGCCGCGATGGGTGGAAGTGCAACAACTTATCCCTTTCATTGGTTTCTTTTATGACCCCGTCCTTTTTAAAGAGCATGGTTTTTTTATGATGTAAATATTTATTTAATACAATTGGCCAATTTTAGCTAATAAAACGAGAAAGCATTAATACTCTATTTATATTACAAAAATATTATAATAGTATTACACTCTAATGACAAATCATGTTTTGTATGCAACAATGCAAACATATAATGAGGAACAAAACTGCTTCTTAATAGAAACTATTTGACTCAAAAAATGAAACAAAAATCGCGTTGTTTAAAGCCGACTAAGAAGAAACAATTTTATTTTTTTTATTTCCTAAAAAACATTGTGGAAAAAAAATGTTAAAAATACAAATGCAATGGGAAACAGGGTATCTACTTTCAGTAATTGCCAATTACTATTTAAATATGTGTGGCATTTATAACAAGGAAGGGAGTAGGTAGAAATAGACCAAATAGTTTCTTTTGTTTATGGGGCAAATGCCGTATTAGTATTTTGCGATTTCTTTATTGTCTAAAATAAATTCATAAAGAATTAGGTAAAGTAACATTTTTTATATTGGTAAAATATATCTATATATATTTAACAATCGCCAGTTATTTGTTAAATTAATAGATTGCAAAAACAAAAACAAAAAACGAAAATGGTAATAAAAAATCGTATAAGAAATATTATTTGTATGTGACTTTAAATATTGAAACTACATACTGCTATTTTTTAATAAATAAACTACTATATTCGTACATTATTACCAGTTGAAGTTTTGAAAGAAACGTTTGAAATAATAAGGATATATATATTTTTTAAATCAATATATGTCTAATTTTATTTCTTTACGGAAAATATTTTATATATTAATCTTATAACATTCGAAAGTATCAACAATCATGATCTTTGCTCTATATCATATTAATTAAAATTTTTATAGAGGTACTTTATAGAGAGAAATTTTTCTAACTGGCTGAAAAAGTGTCTAAAATGGGGGGAAAGGAACTCAGAATCTTTGGTTTCAATCGTAAATGGTCGTCCAAGTGAACTAAATGAAACGACAACTTACTGACACAATTCTCTCAGGTTTTGACAATCTGACAATAACCTTTACCTTAACCCTAAATGTCAATAACCTTTGGATAATACCATCTGATCTACTATGTGGATAGCTCAATAGAATAAGACGCGGGTAATGGAACTCCATTAAACGCTGGAAACGTAGACACATTTTTATTATTTTAACACATTTTATTTTTTAACTGAGTGAACACGTGTCCAGGCTTGGAAATTTGCTCACTCAGTTGGGAAATTTTCAATTTGTATGATAGCTTTACCAATCAGTATGATTATGTTGAAATAATAAAAGCGTACTTATCGTGAATTGCTATTTTAAAACGGTATCTATATTAATAAAAGAAAGTTTTTTTCCCTCCGTGTGTGCGTGTGTGTTTACGTGTCTTTCTGCCTGTCTGTCGGCAATGGCTTGCGAAATCTGCCGCACCTAGAAATCTGAAAATTTTGGTGAGGAGACTCTAAAGCATGTCCTCATGCACCTGAGACTCAGAATTTTAAATTTTTGATAATTAGTCCCGTTATTAATTAAAAACTTATTAAACATCGCAAAAAAAATCTTATTTTCTGAAAATGATATTTTCTGGTTCTATGGACCCGATCACAACAGGATTTGGCTCATTCAAATTGATTTTCAATAGCCTTAGAGATTTTAGCTCCACATTCCACCACAAGGAGGAGCATTACTATCTAGGGTTCTATGGGACCGATCAGAACGGGGTTTTGTCATTCTATTTGGTTTTCGATCGCCTTAGAGATTTTAGTTCTTCCTTCCACCATCAGGGAGCGCATTTTTATCTCGGGTTCTGTTGGCCCGATCACAACGGGATTTGACTCATTCAACTTGGTTTTCGATTGTGTTACAGATTTTAGTTCTACCTTCCACCTTCCGGGACGGGAATTGGATTATTCAACTATCTTGATACAACGGGTACCCGTATTGGATATTCGTATAGAACAGGTTGGTCCAAGTGGCGGTGGAAGATGAAACTAAAGGATTTTGCCGCGCGTGCTCAGCACGCCTGCGATACTGTGTCGGAGGCAGCTGGCACATCTGTCAGAGTTTTGTTCGGAAGGTTGTTTCTTTAAAACATACTGCACTCTCTGGCGGCGGTAGGTGGAACTAAAAGTTTTTGCAACAAGTTTGCATCACGCCTACTGCAGTGGAGGTCAGAATTCTAAGAAGAACTGAATTGCACAGAAAAAAATATTTCTGAACTAAATAATGTGAAATGTATACATAAAATGCTTTTTCATGCTAAAAATCATTGTAGAATGCAAAACATTGGAAAATGTAGAATATGAATGTTTTTCCATAATTAACAAACTATGTCATTGGAAATTTTGGAAAAAATTATAAAGACAATGAATATTTTTCCCTGAAACACACTAATACTAATTAATAATCGTCCCTGCTTTTGAATCACGTTTATCAGTGTTGACTTTTTCTTTAGAACGTTCTTGGAAATTTTGTACCATTCTTTTTATTGGGGACATGAGTTCTTGCTTGTTTTCATATTCTATACCATTTTTGTATACTTCGTGTAGAATATACCACAGATATACAAAATACACCACAGATTTCCCACTGTAACCAGATCAGCGCTTCTGGCTGGCCAATCATGTAGTTTCACGAAATTAATCTCAAACCATGATTTTGAAATTTGAGAAACATGCACTGAGGCATTATACTGCTGGAATAAATAATCTACACTGGTTATTAACCTTTACACGGGGGATCGGACAGCATCTGTACGAGTCTACACGAGTACAACATCTGTACATGAAAACTTCGGCAGATGCTGTCCGACGATGCTTCTGATAAAATATTATCGCCCAATACATCGACATAAGTCTCAGAATTCATTCTACCGTGCAAAAAGACTATTGGTGTAGTTCCTCCAGTTGCGAAAACTTCCCAAACCATTAATGAGCAACCTCCAAATGCTCACTTTAAGAATTTTTTGTTCTCTAGGGAAATCATACCAGAGGTAACAAAAACCATCTGGTCCATCCAAATTAATTTTTTTCTCATCGAAAAATACAACATCATCCCACTTTTCCATCCTCAGTCTATTACGAAATTTTGTAAGAGGCTGTCGTGACATATGTTTACCATAGCAATCCTTTTTTTTATTTTTGTAAAACACGTCGAACAGCTCAAGCTTTGCATTCTAAGTTCAATACACGTTATATTTCTGTTGACGTTTGTTTTTTGCGGCCAGCTCGCCTTATTATCATTCTTTTCTCCCGTATAGAAACAGAGGATGGCCTACCTGTATGTCTTTGCCGTCCCTATTTACTGGGATTTTTAAAATAATTGTAAGTAACCATTCTTGATTAATTAAGCTTTGTTCCAATTTGACGTACAGAAAGTCCCGAACTTTTAAATGCATCCACTTTCTCTTTCTCAAACTCCGAAAGCTTTGTACCTAGCGGTAAGTCTTAAAAACAAACAATGACGATCCCAAACGCTTACTACTCATTTATATCGTCTGGGAGTTCCGTGTGCAAAACAAAAAAACATGCAAATTGTAATTTTTAGTACACACAAATACAGTTATTCTTGTAATTTTGTCCATATCATATGGCTGTATAAATCCATAATACATTTTATGAATATGAATTTTCTATATATTTCCATAAAAACTTATAAAAATGTTCTTCACTTTTTATTGGTTTCTACTCATTAAATTTGCATAATTTTCCGTCCAAGTATAGAAAAGTTTTGCCGATTAACTTTGTCCTTATAATTTCGACCACCACTGTATACGGTGTTCAAATAAATTATTATAAAACACCATTCAATAAATACAAAAACCACTATTCTACACAGAATTGCCAAACTACTCATAATCGATTAATTACTTTCATAGACTACTTGATTGCCATTTTTGTAACTGCCACTCTCTTTAGGTATAATGAAAAATTACAAACAAAATAACTTAAATAAATTCCTACTTAAATATATTTAATATAAACTTAAATAAATTCAGTAATTATTATCATATATCATATAGATATTTTTCAAATATGAACTACAATACAATATTTTAATTTGAACTGAATTCACAAATGCTTATTAATGAATGGTGTAAGTTTAAATTCAAACAAATGTTTTACAATTGGACAAAAATTTATTCAGAGGAGAGCTTAAATATATTTGTATCTTAAATGTGTATACTTTATACATAATATAGATATATCACAGCTTGTATTAAAGATACGCCATTAATTTCTTCTGAGAATCTTCTTAAGCTACCACATTCAATCACGAGTATTGGTTTAGAAAGAGTAGCTCTGAAAACAGCTTTTGTCTTATGTTTTTGAAATATTCATTGATTTGTAAACACATGAGTCATTAAAAAATATTTATGCAGTGGCTAGATCAAATAAATAAGTTTCGTACGAAAATTTTTATTTAGTGAAAGAAATAAAATAAATATCATACAGAAATACTTTTTTTATTAAATAAACTTTCTGTTAGAAATTTCATTTAGTGGGTCAAACATCCCTCACAGTGAGTCAGACTTTCTTGAAGTCCGGAGGTTCGACCCAGTTTATAGAGTTATCTAAAAATATATTTAAAAAATAATTTAGTGTAATTAATAAGGACTTTACGTTGCACACTTAACATATAAATACTCATCAAACACTTGCTTCCAACGTAAAATTATTTAATAAATATGAGTTACTTTTAAACTACATATATATAAAATAAACCTCGACGTTTCGGTTAATCTTTATAACCATCATCAGGAGAAAAACCTTCATAAATATGAACAGCAAAAATTAAAATGTGTTACATGATTGAGACATGTGTTACATGATTGATAAAAAATATTTATGCAGTGGCTAGATCAAATAAATAAGTTTCGTACGAAAATTTTTATTTAGTGAAAGAAATAAAATAAATATCATACAGAAATACTTTTTTTATTAAATAAACTTTCTGTTAGAAATTTCATTTAGTGGGTCAAACATGAAATTTGCAACGATATCCCATCATTTTCGGTTCCTGCCATATGGAAATGCATTTTAAAATGAACGTTAATTCCGTCGAACATAAGTTCCAGTTACATTTCTGATACATAGAGGGCGCCACCAGGCGTATTTTGAATATGTTGTTTTAATTTTCCGTTATTTGAGCGTCTTGGCAGATTGAATATTGTGACTCAATCATGTAACACATTTTAATTTTTGCTGTTCATATTTATGAAGGTTTTTCTCCTGATGATGGTTATAAAGATTAACCGAAACGTCGAGGTTTATTTTATATATATGTAGTTTAAAAGTAACTCATATTTATTAAATAATTTTACGTTGGAAGCAAGTGTTTGATGAGTATTTATAATTTAGTGTATTTTCCAAATTTTAACGCTGCAAAAATTGGAATACCTAATAAGATATTTATCTATGATGACTGAGATGATATTGTATGACAAACACAAATTTCGAATATTTTAGTAAAAAGTAAAAGTGGGTCAAACATACATGTGTAATCTCAGATATACATATATTAATTTAAAGTATTTTTTTTTCAGTTTAGTTTATTAACCGTTCTTTAAATTTCATTACCAGTGTAAAATGTTATTTGAAATACATCCATTTGAAAATGGAGCAATACGTAAAGCAATAAAACTGTGACTGAAAGAAAAAAAAATGAAGGTTGCAAATGTCACTAGAATTTTAACAAATTTATTTTTCGATAACTAAATAAAAAATATCCTGAAAAGTTAGAATTATAAGTTGCTTTTGAAATGTATTATTATTCTCATTTATTTCAAAGTAACCACTTTAATTTATTATTTACTTACACTTCATACGAAAAACGTAATTTAATTCATATACCTTTAAAAAATATCAAGTTTGCTTAAATAAAACACACTTAATTACATTATTTTAATGTAGGGCAGCAATATTCTGCTCGATATATGTAATTTTATTTTTGGGAGTGGCTAAATGTTTTATTATTCTTTACATGAAGCGAAATAAAAGGAGGATGTGGGTGGATAAAAATCAACTCTGGGAAATCAAACACGCAATTTGTACGCACGAAATTTGGACGATGTTTCTTCTAAATTATTTCAGGAATGGAAGAACAACACAGAAAAAAAAATTTACTAACCAGAATTTAAATAAACACTGCTCACAAAAAAATATTGTTTCTGCTGTTTTATGCTTAAACAGCTTTTCGTGCAATTGTCATTTTTATAGTTATTTACCAAACATAGTAAAAACATGCAAAATAGAAAATTAGAAACTTTTATTGTAGTTATTCTTAACGGATGGTATACTTTACGTAGAAAGGTTTGTTATGTAAACAGCATGTTCAGTTAAGTAGCGTGTTAAAGATAATATTTACCTTTAAATACTAATTACATTTATTTCTATTTAATAGTATTTTTCACACATCTCTGGGAAAATGGTATTTAAATACAGTAGTAAATTATATGCCACGCTTATTAATTTCAAGAATTAAACGCAATATGACATATGAAATTAAAATATGTTAAATATCAAAATTTAAATTAATAAACAATAAATATGATTACATAGTATAATTTCATAATATTATAAAAGTATATTATCAAAATATTTTTTTAAATATGAGTAACGATTTTTGAAACATAGTCATTCAGCACAATTTGATTTTGGCGTCTCCGTGAAAAATCATGGAACAAATTGCACATATCAACATAGTATATACATCATTTTGTACACGAAATATGTAGAAATATGTTGATAGCAAGCAAACATTTTCTACTTTAACTTATTGGGTGGCTAATACGAATTATAAATTAAGGCATATATGAAAATTTAAACTAGGAGTTCTCCTAATTTGAACTTTGCTGTTGAAAATATGTAAATAACTCACTTTAAAACTGCCATAAATAAGGCAACGGTACCATTGATGGACATATGTACTGTCCCAGTAATGGACACTTTTAAATTTGAATAAAACAAAACAGGCTTTAAGAGTCACGCAAAGGTTCTCGCTTCTCGGGTATTTACTGATACAACCCTCTAGTGTTAACATCTCCGACTGTAGGAATTTAAAGCCATCAGTTCCGAGCCGAGGGAATCTCGATTGAAGCAATCTTATCTTTATTTCTTGTAGTTTAAGATGAGTAAGCCAAGTTTTGTAATTTTGTTTGTACTTATGTTTAAGTAATTTTTTTTTGCTTTAAAATGACTAAAACAAGGCATGCAAAATGGATTGTTTTTATTAAGATTCAACTTAGTGCATTTTTTACGGATGAACACTACTGGTACCGCGTCGTATCACCATAACAGGACAGCACTGGCAAAAGCTGGAATCTTGGTCACAAGGGAGGAGGACGTTGCGGACGTTGCGAGACAGTGCCAGTGCCAGACAACTGAAGGCGGAACTGAATCTGAAAAGCTTTATTTGTGCATAACTGACCAGCTCGTAAATAGTTTAATGCATTTTTGCAAATGATACCGACATTTACATATCGAACAACTCAGAATTTAATAGTAAGAAGACATTTACGAATTAGAATATTTTCCAACTGGCAGAAAAATGTCCAGGTCAGGAGTCGAATCCAGAGATTCTGGTATAAATTGTCAATTCTCAACCAATTGATCTATTTAGACGACACCCGGAAGACACAATTCGATCAGTCAACCTTTTGTCAACAGCATATAATCTGCTATCTGAAACTATTCAACCGCATAAACCGCAAGTACATATACACTAATAAATGCGGAATACATAAATACACTTTATTATTTTAATAAAACCATACTGATTGTTAAAGAAATTAACACTATTGCCAAAATGTTGTTTGAGTGAACTGTCTCGGCTAGGCGTTGTCCAGGTAGGTAAATTTCTAGAAAATTGTTACTTAAGCAAGAGATTCTGTGTTCGACTTCTGGTCTGTACTTTTTTTTTTACTCATTTGAAAAAATTACCCACTCGTGGAGAGCCAAACGTAAAGCATAGGACTTTTTCTCCACAAAGGGAAATTTGTAATTAAAAATTCATATTTAATATTACAGATGTTGAATATGACATAAAAGATTAAAGTAAAATTAATAGAAAGTTAGTTTTTACAGTTCAATATCAGTATGACAACATTTTTTAACATCATGAAAGAAAAAATAGAAACAGACCTATTTGCACCCGTGGCATTTTCTGAATCATTTATTTAAAACAAGACTATATGTTAAGTCAAACTGTGATAAGTAAACTTTAATTTTTTTTATGTATAAAAAAAGGTAGAAAGAAATTTTCGGAAAAAGTAAATTAATGAATACACATCTAGAAATCTTTCTCGAAAGGCCTACAATTTGCATTAAGTTCAACGTAAGTTCAACGTAAGCACGTAAGTTCAACAACGTGGAACATCAAATCTTCGATCTATTCTGAATGAAGCCTTCGCTGATAGTTTCCAGTAGCTTTGCAAACGTTGTCAAAAGTATGTTGTGGACAATGAAGATTACTTTGAAGGAAAATCAAGATTTTTTGTTTGTATCTTTTGTTTTCTTTATTTTATGAGACCATTCACTGACCGTTTTAGACTCATCTTGCATAATGTTAACGAAGAAAAATTTCAGCTCTTATTTGGATACCGATTGTTAGATACAGTGATTGATTGTTGTATTTAATGTTTTTTATGCTGATTTTTAAGAGCAACAATGTATTTCAAAGCCACTGGAAAGTCAATAGGAAAAGAAGTTTAAAGAAAATGTCATAAAAATATCGCAATCCTTTAGATTTTGTACCTTATTAGATTTTATACAACATATCGACACTCTCTTCAAACAAATAGGAAATTATATCGATAATTGTAATAAGTATCAAAACGAGAATTTCGTATCATAGAAACTTTAAGAGGGTACTTGATATCGCTATGAGTAAAAGCAAATTATCACTAAAGCATTAAATTTATTTTCAATGCTTTGTAACAAAAAACATGTGCATAGTGAAACAAAGAGATAAAAACGAATTTGCCTTTAATACGACTTTTAAAACTGAGGCTTTAATAGCAATATTAATAAATCATATATACAGGGTGTAACTGAAATGCTTCAACAAACTTTGAGGGATGATGACGTTTAACCCCTTCAGGGGCAGTGGTATGTTTATGAAAACGCTTAATTTTAATTCCAAAACGCCATAATG
The DNA here is from genome assembly GCA_963931845.1 of Maratus michaelseni. Classification (NCBI taxonomy): domain Eukaryota; kingdom Metazoa; phylum Arthropoda; class Arachnida; order Araneae; family Salticidae; genus Maratus; species Maratus michaelseni. The sequence continues at coordinate 104,235,308 of OZ007590.1, read as the reverse complement.
GCACCAGAATTTTGCTAAAATCTTTTCTATTTAATATGTATGTGAAATATAGCCTTTTTCTTAATTACAAACAAATTTTTTTATAAATTCCGGTGCCAGTCATTTATTTCAACATTTTAGTACTAAAAGTAGTTTGCCCCTAAAAGGCTTAAAGGACAAAAATAGAGAAAATGCGTCTGAAAATGGACTGGCACCGGAATTTACAAAAAAAATTGTTTGTAAATAAGAAAAAGGCTATATTTCACATAAAAATTAAATGGAAAAGATTTTAGCAAAATTCTGGTGCCATTGTGGCGTTTTGGAATTAAAATTAAGTGGTTTTTTAGATATACCACTGTCCCTGAAAGGGTTAAATGTCATTTGCTACCCCGTGTTCTATTGCATTTTTTGTTCATCTTCATGAGTACTATCATCCCTCAAAGTTTGTTGAAGCATTTCAGTTACACTCTGTATATATATATATATAAAGGTAATTTGTTTTTCTCCAAATTAGGGTTGTTTCATATTATATTAAATGTATGAACGGTGGGGTTCTTTTTTAGATAATTTTTTACACACATACAGATATATAAGATATATATCGTATAAAGATAATAACTTTAATAAAGATAATAACCTTTTAAAAATAACTTAAACATTGTGACAATAATAGTGTAGCCGTAGTTAAAAAATTCAATGTAGAAATTTCCCAAACTCCAATTATGAAATATGTTACAACTGTTTTATTTGGAACTGATAATAAAAAATATTCAAAACATCATTTAGAATTTTAAATCCATAAGTAGCAGTAAACGTTTCGACAAATACAAATTTTAATACATAGACTGAAAGGAAAATTATTATATGTAAAAGGTATAAAAATATACACGAATAAAACATAGAACATTCAACATAATATTACTATAGAGTTGTTCTTTTTATTTCATAGACAATGTTTGGGAAAGTAATAAAACAAGTAAGCTTATCTTATATTTGTAATATATTGACTGCTTCATATGTTGAAATTTGTATAAAAGTATTTCTCAAATGTTAATATGAAATTGTTATATTATATTGTTATAATATGAAATTGTTATTATGAAATTATATTTTCCATCCGCGATTGTATTTATGTAGTAAATAAACGGGTGCTACTTTTCAATTCTGTCAAAGTTTTGAACCCCATTACAAGCTAAACATACCATTAAAGGAACAGGTTGTATTTTTTGAATGTTTGCAGTTATTAAAAAATTCATTCGTTTTATAAAAGAGCATCTAATGTATTTAAAATGTATATAAGTTCTACTTATTTTACGCTGTTAATATAATGGCATTTTAAATAACTTAATTATTTTAATTGTCTGCAAGAAGAGTAATTGGAATTTCTGATATGCAAACCATTACAATTTTAAACATTGTCAGAAATGACATCTTTTGTAACAATTTTTTTTTGTAACTAAATGAAATCTATAAAAAAATATGGTACATTGCTTTACAAAACATGTACACTATGTTATGTGCTACTTCTGGTACCATCTTTATTATGAGTGACTAAAACCAATTTTCATTACTTAAAATTGAAAAAAAAATATTTTAAGTATTCATTATTTAGAAAAGTATATTAAAGTATTTCTCCATCAACGCATTATTTGAGATAATCTTTTATAACTCGAATTATGTATTTTGTAAACAGCATGCGTTCGCTTTTGTAAATGTTCTTAATTATATAATAAATCATTTCGTGAAATTTTAGTTTTGATCGCATTTTCAGTATTTAAAATTCTTAAAAACAGTAAAATGTGATCTCAATTTTAAAGAGGTTTCAGTTTTTTTAATTTTGCAACAAAATTATGCAAGTATTCATTTACTTCACCGTGTAAAATGAAAGGTGAGTTTAGTTAAGTTTAGACAAGTTTTTGTTTTGTTATTTTTAGACCAGATTTACTTGTGTCCGTTTGACTAATGAAAATGCTTCAAAGTTTGGAACTACAAAATTATCATTGCATGATATTCAATCTTGTATTAACATAACATACATGAAAATACTTTTGAACTAGCTATGTAAATTATTATTATAATATTGAGCTGTTAGAAAAGAATTAAAAGGAACATTGTTTGTTCTTGTTCTAAGATAAATGTTGAAATAAAGTTTGAAGCATTTTATGATATGATATTTTAAATGGTGATATGATTAATAAGATAGCTAAAGTGTCATAGTTTTGAAATCTTTTTTTTTAGTTGAATTTTTAACCTTGTTGTATTCAACTAAACTACATACAATTTAGAAGAAATATCTTATACTTAGATGAATTTAAACAATGTTAATGTTTGTAAAGAATTCTTATCTGTTTTGATGAACCTTTATACGACTTTGATTGTTTCGTTTGGTGCTTTAATTATTAAACTCGTAAACTGCCCAATTAATGTAACATTAAAGCACGAAATTCTCTTTCACACCTAAAATCAAGTTCCCTACAGCATGAATTTTTAATTTTTAATCAGAATATTACTAAAAGCATTACGTCAAAAATGTAGTAAGCAAATCCACCAAACTGAAGCAGTATTATTGCGGCAGTATAACAGTATTACCAAATTACAACTATATTACATTTTGTCATGAAATTATAGCGACACACTATTTTATTCTCTAACCATATCATTTTTTTATTTTTTAAACGAAGTATTTAGTTTATAAAATCATTTTAGTGAATATATTTTTTTTCTTAGTGTTGTGTCAAATCAGGAACGGAACAATGAATCATTTCTTCTTTTTTTCTGCGTCAATTTATTGCACTCTAACTACTCAAACCTTTAAAGCAATATTGACCTTTTTTATGAAAAAGTACTTTGTGGTTATTTACTTGATATCGGTTTTTAATCAAATCAAAAACGTCTCAGTATAATATATGTTTCTATTGACTTCAAGTAACCCATTCATGTCAATATTTCAAACAATAAAAGTGTTATATACACTGATATCTTTTCCGATCGATTTAATATAAAAAAGAGGTATGTTTTCAGTAAAAATCATTCTTTTTAAAGATTTCCAGATGAAAATCGATATATCGTGGGGAACTGTTGTAAAAAAGGAAGTTTTATATATAAAATTACGATATAATTGACAAGTCGTTATTGTTATGGGTGTTTTTTTTTAATCTAAAAAAAATATTACTTAACACCAATATGAGGAAATTAAGAGCCTGGCAAACAATTCCCTTGTCATACTATAATTCCTTTGTCATATTTAAATTATTAACAATAACATTCGAATAAAATAGTATTTAAAACTAGTTATTTTTTTAATACTGAAATGAACAAATTAAAAACACTGACCGGTTAAAAAAAATTAATTCGCTATGTAAAAGAAGGTGCAGATAGATGTCTTAAATAATCTAATTATGTCAATATTTCATCCAACACCTAGTTCTACAAGATTTATTATTTTTGTGAAATCACTATTTGTCTGTCTTAGAGGAACCTTTCCGCAATTAATCGTAAAATCAATATCAATTTTAATGACAAGATCGCTATATAAATTGTCAAAAACAGGTTATAAATCAGTTTTTAAAACACGATTTCTTTTTCTGGGTTCTTTTGTTCTCTGTACTCAAAATAATCTAAAAATATTTTTTAAAAAATGCATTGCAGCCATTGATTTCATTATGGTTAAAAAATGAATTCGCTATGTAAGACATGGTGTACTTATCTAATTATGTCAATATTTCAGCCAACACTTAGTTCTACTTAGATAGATTAATAATAACTGAAAAAAAGAAAAAAAAGTATGTTTTCTCTAAATGTTAAAACTGTTTTTTAATTCCAAAATTTAAAAAAATAAAACTTCACCTTTTCTAAAACATATACACAAAATAAAAACATCTTTTACTTATAAGCAAGGTGTCAAATACATGTAAAATAAAATTTTCAAACTTGACATGTTTCGGTTGCAAAGTATAAAACCATAATCATAAGCAAACAAACATCGTTAAAAATCGTTGGGTTTTTAACGATGTTTGTTTGCTTATGATTATGGTTTTATACTTTGAAACCGAAACATGTCAAGTTTGGAAATTTTATTTTACATGTATTTGACACCTTGCTTAAATAAAAGATGTTTCATTTATAAGAAAAAAATGGAACATTTAAAAATTCTATAAAATATTAAAAAGTAAAAAAACAAAACTTTTTTTTTAAATTTTATATTGAAATAAAAAAAAGTGTCCCTTTTAGAAATTATTGGTGGGGCTCGAGCCCCACGAGTTGCTAGGCGGGTACAAATGGATATACTAGCAAGGTAATTGCTTCATTCACCTGTCCAACTCTACAATGAAGTGGTTTAGACAAAACCAAATAACTGTTATAGTCTGGCCAGCCATAAATCCTGACCTGAACCGAATAGAAAACCTCTCGGAAATATTAGATAGAGACGTATATGCTAATGGGCGTCAATTTTCAATGTTTCAAGTTCTAAGGCTGCAAATCGAGCGAAGTTGTTTTTATTTAAAGTCAGAATTTCTTCAAACTCTTGTTTAGAGTATGCTTTATAGAGTGTTTGAGGTGATTAGAGAAAACGGTTTAAAAATTTGGACGTTAAAGGGGAAAAAATGAGTTTTCTATAAACTTTTGGGACAGCAAAATTAAAGTTATAATTTTTCTCACAAAGTCTGTGATTATGTAATATTATATTTGTATAGTGTTATTATTGTCTTGATATTATTTATAATTATAAATTGTTTTGAAATTGTTGCTCCTATTTTTCAATTGTAAAATTTAAAAAAAACGTTGTCTTTAAACTTTTGGGACTCACTGTACGCACCTTTCACATTAAATATTGAAAATACTTTTGCCAACAACTAAAGACACTTGCGCATGCTCAAATTCAAGTTTCCACGAGTTAGTTCTACAGACGTAAGAGCGTCGATGCATATCAAGATGTTGTCCTACAGTTACGCGATGATACGTGATTTTGTATGAACGCTCTTTCTTTTAATTTTTCCCATAAATAAAAATCACAGGTCGGCACGTCAGATTACATGTCATAAACGTGTGGTGACTGTCCGCTCAGCAGTAAACAGCTTGTGAACATGAGCAAGCGGTCGCCGAGATATGCGAGTGTCTAAAATGTGGATAAATGCAGTACTTACATTTATCCTTGGTATTTTTTAATAAATTACATCAAATTTAGATTTTCCTTACTTAGTTTTTTTACGTTTATTTACTTTTTACGTTTCTCAGTTTTTTCTCGTTCCATATTTAGTTCCTTGCAGTAGATTTTTCGTTTCACAACTTCTATGTAATTGACATAATATCTGAAGTTCTTAAATTTCATTTACAAGAATAAGAAAGTTTGCTTGTTTATTAATATAAAACGGGTCTTTCAAAGCAAATAATAGAAAATTCCCAGTTCTGGTGAGTTTTAAAACACAGATATGCAGTTACTGCAGTTTAAAATTCCCAAAACATGCGTTTGACCAATAGAAATTTTTTTAATTAGATTATTTTTCTGTTATAACGTTGTTATATACAAAGAACGTCGTATAGAAAATTTGAGATCGAAGGGAATGCATGAAAATACATAACGCAATGTTCTTAAAGCTCTTAAAATACATATTAAAAGTAATAAAATATATCAAAATTCTAAGAAAGCAATAAAATAATGTAAATAGTAATCATAAAACGAACGAAGAAGCTTACAAAATATTACAAAATAAATTAGGTAGTTAATTAATAATATCATATTATACAAAGAACTGATTTTATTTTAATAATTTCGTATGAGACATAAATATCTTAAACGAAAACGATACTTAGTGATAAAAATATCTTTCGTTTTTCTATTAAACGATCAAAATAAATTGTAGTATAAAAGAATAAAAGAGAATGTAGAATAAAATAAAGAGTTCTATAATTATGCAAAACATTCATAAATGGATCAAATGATTTTTATCATGACAATCTTTAAACCTCCACTGAATTTTACCTTACAACATTTAAAGATATTTAATTACATTACCTCTTGTAATATTATTTTAGATTGCAAAATTTTACTTTTTCTTCAAAAAATATTAAAGAAATGACAACGAATAGTTTTCATAAAAAGTAGTCAAAATTAATTTATATTGTTTTACAGAAATGTAAGAAAAAGTCTTAAAAAAAGGATTGATTGCACTTTTTTTGTTGTTGTTGTTCACATTTTAGCAACCAAATATTTGAAGAAACAAGGTATTAGCAAAGTAGTATTAAAAAAAATAAAAGATAAATATTTTTATCTTCTAGATAAAAGTTAGATGGCTTCTACATGGCATATATAAATTGTGATAGTTCTGTGTAGTTTTAACATTTAAAATTATAAATGCTCGTAAAACATGTAAATTTAAAATTACTCTGCACGGAAATTGTGCAATTCACTTTCTTTTGTTATAGGGACAAACGACATTAAGAAAACTTTTTCACTTTATGTTCTATTTTTGTATCAGAATAAAACGCTCAACGTTTGAACTTTTTATATAAAAAATGGAAATAGAAAAAAAAATCCATATTCGGAAAAAAACAAGACTTTATTCAAAGTCAACTTTCGTTGTAATTTTATTATAAAGGATTCGCGAATATCAGCGAGTATCATTTTATAAATATACGTTGTCTATACGTTGGAATTCTTACATTGTCTTAATGTTTTATTTAACTTGTGATTTTTTATCAGTATAAGATTATGTTTAATTTTTTAAAAGGGTGTTAAAAAAGCAACATTAAATTGGTAATCTTTTTTTTATACTCACATGCAGATATTTGTGTAAGAAAGAGTTAAGCCCCAGCAATATTTTCCAAATCTGTACACCTGTGATCTCAACGCGTTTAAAAGAGTTGATAATGGTACTTCAATAAATTGAAGTGCAGGAAGATGCAACAACAGCATCAGGTGTGTTGTTGTTTAAAATTTAGCGTGATAAGGCAGCATTGAAGCAATCTAAAGTTGAAAAACAAAGCAACTTGTTTTGTAAAGAAATGAAGTTTTGTATGTGTCTATGCAATAAAATGCCTGAATTTACGCAATGTCCATATAAGTAAGTTGACTCTTTAATTATTTCATAAACAACATGCTTGTATAAAAATAACATTTTCTTAAAAAAATGATTTAAGGTGTTTTGGTTAAGCCGATTTTCAGATAACCGGGATTCAGATAATCGGGGTTCTACTGTATTTTTAAATATAAATCATGTGATTAAAAAAAATAAAAAATTAATTTTAATGTAAATACAGAGCGGCCTTTGCAAAAGATGTTTCTAAAAACTATAATTTATTTGAATACATTTTGTAAATCGAATTTTTTTCCTATCATCCGGGGATTAAGATATAATCGACATGACATAACTTTGAATACCTAAGTAAACGGCATAAGAAACTTTTAAAACTTTCATTATAGTCGAAAATTGTTCATGAATTCGGTTTTTCTGTTCGTCTGGCCGCTTGTCTGTCTGTCCGAACTGTAACTCGTTTAAATGTAGTCGGGTTGCTGTGTAACTGATATATATTTTATTTAGATTTACTAGGCATGTTCGGTATTGAAAATGAACTTTTTAACATTCATAGTTCATTTACAGGGACACTAAACAGCATTCCAATTATGGTCTATGGGGAAAAATCGTTTGCAAAGTATTTCATTAATGATATACAATTTTAGACATATAGAAATTAATATATGAGGTGTCTGAGGTGCCCAAAAAAGATGCTTAATGTTGAATATGGTACACACAGCATTTATCGTTGATATGCAAGGACACACAAAACTGTTCGGTTACTGTACTGTCTATGAGCAATAATTGCTGGGAGTGCTTTTTTATTTGTGGTATGCATTTTTAAATTTCACAGTTTGTTTCATATTACTTGGAGTATATAAATTATATAGGTACAGGGTGTACACAATAATTCTAACACATTTCTGTTTAATGTCGGAAATTGCTGAAAGGGAATTTTCAACTGTTTTAAGTGTTTTCTAACTGAACTAAATTGAGGGGGTCGGGGCAAGAATGTGCCAAGCCACATGTTTCGTGAAATAAATCTAACACTGTAATCTGTTGCTTAATACTGTTAATTATAATATCTGATATATGATTTGATTCTAATTTCACTTGGCGGCAGCATATCCCAGCTAAAACTGAACTGCAGTGAAACTTAAAACAAACTGCAGTTGTAAAACTGTGGTGATTTGGCACAAATCACTGCAGTGTTTTTGAAGTTGATACAACTGCAAAATAACTACAGTAATTTTGCAAAAAAATTATTTCTCTTTTTTTTTCTGTTTTTGGTGGCGCCATCAATGAGTCATCTTATCATATTTCTTTGTAAATATTTTAAAAGAACATTTTTCCCCACTTGCCGAGAGGAGATTTGATCCGGTGGTGTAACGGTTGGAAGTCGAGCATCTTAAAGACTGAGCAACTGAGTCTTATGATAGGTTTGATTGAAAGGGGTCATAAGGGGAGGGTAGTCAAATAAACAGGTTTACTTCTCGTTTTTAGGTGATTTGGCGGCGTGAAAGATGGGATTTTGAAGTGAAATTTTATAAATGCTCTGTGCGTGTGTACTTCGAAATTAATTTATTATTTAAAGGCGTGGAATAAATATCTTAGTGGTTATTTATTTATATACTGAATTAATTTACGAGATATATATATTTTAATTTGTTACATATTTTAAATTGAAAAAAAAATAAATATTAATTTCGAAAATGAAAATTATTAAAAAATAGTATGTTATTATAAAAATATATTTTGTGAAGAGCCGTATTTTATTAAGAGAATTTTGTGTGGGACACTGTTTTATTAATAGTAATTTTGTGAAGTTACTATTGATAAGGTTATTGTTAAGGTACCTGTTTATATTTTTATAGCTTGTGAAATAATTTTAATTTAGACTTAATAATTAATAACTTTTAAGTAAAATAAGAAAAATAGTTTCTGCTTTTTATATTAATGCATAAAAAAAAGTTGAATTAATTTGAGAATTAGTTTTTTTTTTTGTTTTATTTATATATATATATATATTTGGCGTACAGACAGGTTTATATTGTTATAGCTTGTAAAATAATTTTAACTCAATTTTAATAATTAATAATTTTTTGCATAAAATAAGAAAATTAGTTATTGCTTTGTAAATGAATACGTAATTTAAAAAATAAGGTGAATTAATTTGCGAACTAGTTAGATTTTATTTGTACAAAATTAAGTTTTAAAACGTTTAAGTATATATATTTAATTATTTTATATAATTAGACGTTTTAATTGAATGTAATAATATGGATTATAATATGTATCTGGTTCATAGCACTTTAATTTTCTTTTTAAATTAATGCGTAAGATAATGATATAATACTGTATGAATAGTAAATTAGTATAATAGACGAAATGGTTTTAATGCATTAGTTTTGCGCTTAAAATGTTATAGGGGGCGCTATTATGTTTCTGCTTAGGGCCCCCGAAATCTGTAAGTCGGTCCCTGGTTAGCTCTAACATTTTAACGATAAACAACATTGATTTATTTTTAATGTATATTTGTTTTGAATTTTAAAGTTTGATATATTTAAATATTTGCTTTGTTTCACTTAAAGAAGGGGGGAGGGGAGGACTTTCACAGGTGATCTGATTAGGTCCTTAAAATAAAAGTCTTGAAAACCGTACTAATTATTATTAATAAAGAAAATAGTGAGTCATGCAACAATAACAAAAACTGAAAAGATTTAACATCACTTTTAAAACTACAGATTAACTACAGAAAATATAACACGAGCTTTCCATAAAGTAAGTTCTGTAAAGTTACCTCATAGTAACTACAGTCAAACTGCAGATACATAAGAAAATATACTTCTGAATTAATAACTGTAAAAATACTTCAAATTTACTGCAGTTTTACAACAAATGTAAAGTCTCATTATTTTTTTAATTGATGGTTGTAAAATGACTTCACATACACTACAGTATTTTTGCGGATAATAGCTCAGAGTATTTTTGAAATAAATCACTGCAAAGTTACTTCACATTAGCTACAAAATAACTGAAGTATTTTTGCAGTCAAGATTTCAGTGCAGAAAATCTACAGTTGACTGTAGAAAAACTTCAAAAACACTTCACTTCTGTAGAAAAACTGCAGTTAATTTTTAGCTGGAATGTCCCAGGTTTCGTTTTTGCCTCAGACTTTTTGCCCCCAATGAATATAGCTAATTTACAAAAAACATAATAGTAACAACATTAAAGTAATGCCATATTGTTACTCAGAATATCTCAAATGTTACTAAGACATTGGCGAAAAAACTTTATGTTTGTTATCATGATTTGAGTATTTGATCAAATTTTCAAATTGAAATATCTCAGAAGTTGATAAATTTAGCTTAGCTCCTCTCTCGCCGACTACCTCAATTATAGAATATTATATAGTCTGTATACAAATCGATAGATCATACATAGAGAGTCACAAAATATATTTAATTATTTTCTGACTATAGATGGTAATTGCAGAAATTGTGTTTTCAAATGTTTTATGCGCTTTCAAAATTACTTACTTAGATATCAGCTTTCATCTTATTAACCCTTAATTGCATAGTGATGTAAATTTCCATCACTTTTTATTTAACTTTTAATAAATAAATCATCTTTTTCGCCACCACTATATTTATATAGAAATATTAATCCAGTAAACTTCCCGTGAACTATATGTTGCTGAACAAAGTTAAAAATCTATTTTTAAATTTCTGGTGTCTAATATTTAATATATGTATTAAAAAACACAATTGTAAATAAAAACTCATGCAAAGAAGGGTTAAGCAGTGAAATTTTGTTACAGTATTCTGAATGTGTTGGATAGTGTTACATACTCTATGCTTGACGTATGATTTATTCTTTCTTGTTTTATTTATCTCAATGATACTGCGTGACAATGTATTCAGATCAGAAATCGAAGCCAGAATGTCTGGTTTAAGGTCCCAACCCTCTACAAACTGAACTACACAAAATTGAAGACCGGATAACAATGCTAAACAATTGTCTCAATCAATTGTATTTTTCGGGATATAGCATTGAATTAAAATCAAATTTCAACTTAAACTGAAAGTCAAAAATGTGTTATGTAACAGTGATTGAAACTTTCGCTAGATTTTGACATTTGAAAGGTACTTCACACCTTAAGTTGTAAAAATAAAAATAATAATCTTAATATTTCTTCTTTTTTCTAGATTCATTTGCTGCACTTGCACAAAATAACATAAACTGAAATTAACCGTTTTTTAGGAAAATTTTAAGAAAAGCTCGTATAATTTATGTTGTACTTTAAGTTTGTGATTCCTGTTAATATTTGAAACAATAAAAGTATTCCAAATATTTCAGCCTACTTAAATCAATATTACATAAAAAGTGATATATGTTTTCGTAACCATCAATCTTTTTTATCATTTTATGAGAAAAATCAATATCAAATAAAATGTCTGTAAATAATGAAGAGGTTGATATTTATAGAAATTTTTTTATAAGTTATCTATTGTTGATAAGCACAAATACTGACTTATTTTGGAGATTGTGTTTTTCTTTTTATATCTGGTGTTTGGGTTAGATAGAACTTCTTTAGAATTACAAAAAATATGTTTTGTCAATTGCAATGTATGATAATTTAGAGCTGAGAAAAGTATACTGGTGTGCTCGTAAATATTTCCCAAATTCTTGGAATTTTTTAAATCTCTAACTATAATAAAGAAGGAAGTTTGTGAATCTGTGTGTTTGTCGGCTGTGTGCTGAGGATAGTGTTGCACACAGAGATACAAAATTTGGTAGGAAAGTATCTCTATGTATGTATGTTTTACACCCCGGAGACCGATTTTATAATTTTTGGATAGATTTTTTTAATTTAAATTTTTATGCGATTTATATTGTTTTTTCACGTTTTGCTGCGATTTTTCCACTGTAGTAACATGAATCTTTTAGCCCAATAGAGAAAATTTTATCCTCTTTACAATAAAATTTATGCGGAATTCGTACACTGAATTTTGAATTTTTGGCGAGTTTTTTTCCTTTGACACTAAGAAATTTTGCCCAGAATGCTTGATTGGTTCGTTGGTTGCTTCCATTTCGGCCACAGTTATGGTTAAAATTGTCATTTTTTTTTCTTTTTAGCTTGCAGAGATTTGATAATTCTTTACAAATAAAAAAACATAAGTTTTAAATAGATGGCGGGTTATTAGCAATCCCGATTTGGATTTCTTGATTAGATTGTTTTTTATTTTATTCCTCATGTGTTTTTTAACGTTTTTTTTTATGTTTTGAAGCGTTTTTTGTTTCAAATGACGTCACAAATCCCTCATTGGAAATCAAACAGCGTTGGAAGGCAGTTGTGATCGGTATCTGAGAGGATTGTATACACAGCTGGCAGTCAACTGGGCAATTATGATTGGCAGATGAAAAGGTCATCAGCTGATTGCAATTCGAACAGCTATTTGTGAGTATCTTGCAATTTGTGAATTTTTGCGTGATTTATTTTATGAGATTTTTAGCGTTTTTGAATGTACTTGGTGTCATTTATGTGTTTGATTTCAGAAATTGACAACGATAACTTACTGCATTTGTATGGAAAAAAAACGTCATCTTGTTTCTGTTTTAAAAGTAATGATAATTCCTAATTTTTTAAGATCGTTGATTTAATTCTGAGGGGGCAGGAGAGTGTCCGGTTGTAATTTAAATACCGCGTTAATGCTCTGATCGAAACTAACTCCTTCTCTCCTGCCTCTAAAATCATAACTTTTCCTATTCAAACAAAACTATTTATAACATTCTTCTCAGGTCCCCCAGGTACTAGAGAAATTTCGGTATCATTTTATGAGACCTTGGTTACCTCTATTTCTGAACATTAATCACCAGGGAGGGGTATTTTCTAAGTTTCTATGGTCCCAATTTTAACGAGAATTGGTTCATTTAACTTGACATGAACTAAATAAGTTATAGATAACTAATTAAGGTACAGATGTGGTGCCCTCTGGTGATAGAAAGTGGAACTAAAAGATTTTGCAGCGCATGCGTAGCACGCCTGCTACACGGTTTTGTAGGAAAGGACACGTGCCGGAGATTCGATCGGAAAGAGTTTTATTTAGAATAGAATGCGCCCTCCAGCGGTGGGAAGTGGAACAATAAGATTTTGCCTTTAAAATAAGTCCGATTCAAACAAAGGGCCCGATTTCAGCGAGAATTGATTCATTGAACTTAACATGAACTAATTAAGATATATTTGAAATATATTTATTTATATTTGAAAAGTTTCAAAGCAAGCCAGAATACTTCATCTAAACATTTCTGAAAATATCCTGATTATTTGCCCTCATTTCCACCCATAGTAAGGAATCCAAATTTAAAATGATATAAAAATTCAATCATTTAAAAATATTTTACACATATATGAAGAAGAAAATATACGCCAGACCAGGGCTTTACAATTTTCATAAAATCTAGTAGCCAGCAAAAAAATGCTAGTCGCCAGTAAAAAATCTTTACCTGCCCACTTCCCCGTCATTTATTTTGGAAAGCTCCCAACAGTTTTTTATGATGCATTGAGAAAAAAATAATAATAAGCATATTTATATTAAAATCATTAAAATTACAGACATTACATTACACTTCATAAAACATTAATAACATATTAAAATTGGAACTTTTTTAATACGTTATTAATGTTTTATGAAGTGTAATGTAATGTCTGTAATTTTAATGATTTTAATATAAATATAAATATATTCAGACGTAATATTTTTATTTACTTCAAAAATAATAAGCATAGTTTAGTATTATTAGTTACATAGCTTAGAATAGTTGATAATTTTGAAAGTTTACTAATGAAACTTATCAAAATTTCATATCTCTGGAAAAAAAATAAAAGAAGAAAGACTGAATTAACTGGCATGTAAGGAAAATTCCGGAATGCTTCAAATGTCAAGATAATTGAAATGCTACAAAATCTACATCTGATAAGAGGGGCTTCGGGGAAATAGTCACGCAGGAAATTAATTTTTTCCCAATTTTCAGGTAAAATAATTCTGATTTTATTATTTTAAAATTTGAATTTGTTGAACATATTTTTGCCAAATTAAAAATGAAAGTCAAAAATATTCTTTGTTTAAAGATAAAAAACACTTAGTCGCCAGATAGAAAAACTTGGTCGCCAGTGGCAACCTGACGACCATATTTGTTAAGCCTTGCGCCCGACTATAGAAATTTATACAGATAGCATAATGACAGGTAAGGAAACAAGCTATGTCTTTTGTGTTTTTAAAAACAAAATTTTAAAATTTTTGGAGCTAGTGAAGAAAATGTTTCAAAATTCAGTTTTTCAAGCACAATTATCAGCAACTGATGAATAAATTCACTGGCCTCGTAATTTATCACATACATTATTTTATATTGTTACAGACAGCCTTTCTGGACTACAATCCTTAGAAACTCATCAAACTATCTTATAATATGAATGCATAAATTACTACATAACACGGACAACAAATGTTTGTTTTCTTTGGTAAAAGGGAATGTTGGGAATGAAGTAGCAGATTTTTTGGCAAAGGAAGCTACATAAATAATTGATACGTCTCTACATAAATTTTTCCCCTCTCACCTGCATTTTAGGTAGCTTTCAATACAAAAAAGTATAAAGCTACCTATTGCAGCCGTTCGGAGGAAAGCAGTTCCGGAAAATTTCGATATATTTTCACCGATCATGACCCCCAGACCCCAAAACCACCCTCCGTTCAAATGTTGATTTATATATATATATCTCCATATATATATATATATATATATATATCTGACCTATGTCATACGATAACGCTCGTATTTATAAATCAATTTCGATGAAACTAATTGTGTGTATTAAGCTCACCAATGTCTCAACCGAGTTCGTTGGCCAGCTTGATCCGCCATTTTGTTTCAAGATGGCGGCCATTTAAAAATTTAAACTAAAATAAATATACAAAAAAGTTAAAAATTCAAATTTATTTTTTAATTACATGTTAGGCCTTGATACAAGGATTCCGGAGTATTTTTTGTTTTACCTCTATCTTAAAAAACGGCTGAGATACAGAAGTTTGAAATTCTAGGGTGGCAGACATTTTGAAACAAGATAGCAAATTACAAAAATCCAACGATTAATTTATAAGTTTTAGTGAACGCGACTTCTCGCAAATTATTATCTTTCATTGTTGTAATCATTTTCCCATCATACGCATAAAACTATATATTCATATCCGTTAGCGCCACATTCTCGCCAAACTTGGCGACATTTGGCGAAATATCGCAAAATTTGGCGACCGAAATAAGTCTTCATAAATGAAGCCAACTTGGCTATAGCTCAATAATTTGGCAAATTTCTTATTCAAATTCAGTATTAACGAATCTTTTGTAAACGTTTATTTGCATTTTAACTTGCTGTTTTCGTGTAACATTAGCTAAAATTTTAAAACGAAGATATAGGAAAGCTACCTTTTCCTCCCGGTACAGGCCGGATGGACTTTTTAATAAAGCAGCTGAAACAATAAATGCTACAAAATGTCAACATGAGTAGAATATTGGTTATTTTCAATACTTACAATTTATATCCATACGTCTCTGAAGGCCGCCTGTTTCACCACAATAATTTGTATTTGTTTCCAACCAATCACGGGCCGCTTTCAAGTTACTTAATAAAATTTAAATGAACCCTGTCTCACTTCGGGTATCTGAACGTAAGTCAATTTCTCTTAAATATATATTAAATTGGCGTCTACATTTCATATCAAGAAGACCTCATACCAGAGGTTATCATACTGGATTCCATATATATTAAAAAGGAATGTTCTAACATATAAAATAATCAATTGCATCTAAATAATAGAAAATAGCTAGTCTATTTTTTACAAAATGTCCACATTTCCAATAGACAATATAATGGTGATTCAATCCTTTCAGAAACTGATTTTTAACCCGATTGGACTGATAATATATCTATTCATTCTGTAGGTTCTCTAAATTTTTAGACTTGACTGTGTTCATATTCATTATAGACATTTTGTTGGCATGTTTATGTGTAAATTGTAAAAAAGTATATATGTATAGGTCATATATTTCATTTTTTCTTCTTCATTTTCTGGATATTGTTCAAACAGGTATGTGTTCATATTTCAATTTTTGATTTCTATTCCCCCATCTGTGTATGATGTTTCTGTGTTGTCTTTTAATTGTTATATATCTCTCTCTATATATATACAGTGTGATTCATAAATATCGAAACAATAGGCTATTTCCTTAAATATTGTCCCTTGGCACATACTTCCAATTGCAAAGTTTAAAAAAAAAAGGTGCAAAATTTGATGTGATAAGTTGCAACTACATGGGGGGGAGGGGGAGAGTCTATTTGAGAAATTACAAAGATTAAATTTTTATACTGTCTCGTAGAATAAAATTCTTAATTAGGAATTTTTTCTTATCCATTCCTGAATTTAAAAAAAATATCCATTTGATATCTGCAAAATTCACAGAGATATTAAAATCCAAATTCGTGACTTACACCACTTAAGCATACCTCTGAGTGACGCGATATCAGTTCATTTGCAATGCAACTTATGGATCGACCATAAATTTACACATTATTAATAGTCGATCTAAGACTTTTAGATATAAAATAACAGCGTATAGATTTTTGCGTTAAACCCTCTTGAGAAATATTCTAGATATTTGCATGAGCCCGAGCTTGGCACAAGGCCAGTATCGGCACGGCCCGAAGACAGGGTCGTGTCGTCCCGTGTCTTTATTATTCTTAGTACGTGTCAGAAAGGCAATAAATTTTGCAAAAAATAGTATTAGGGATAATGAAACTTCTGTTAACGGAATCATTGGAAATATATTTTAATAAATTACATAGAAATATTTTTAAAAAACTACTTTTTGTTATACAGCTTCAGAAGTTATGAAGTTTTTAAACCTATTTTTCATTTATTCCAAACTACATTGTTTTTTAAAAACAAATATTTATTCGAATGTAATAGTCTAAGAGCAGCCAGACTCAACCTTCTTTTCCCTCGGGCCGCAACACTCTTGTATAATAATGTAAAAAAGTGTAATTAAAGTAGTAAGATAACAAAGGTAGTATAACAAAGCTATGTAACAAACCTATATAACAAAGTTACTATAATTGTAGGATTGAAGATTTGTCGCGGAAGAAACGTTACCAAAAAATTTAACACCACTATTTCTGAAGAATATACTTCATAGTAGATTTCTATTCATAATGATGTACAAATATGCCGCGAAGATTTTTGTTTCGAATTAGTGATATAAAACTTTTTTCTGCGGCAAACATTTAACCCTAATTGGCATTATTTGAAATAATGTTTGTTCAGTGTTGAAGATTAAAAAACATATGCACCACTATAGCACAAATAGAACTACATGTAAAAAGAACTTTTGACTAACAAAACGGCCTTTAACATGTTTTAAGGTAATTTTTAATTAGTGATTATAAATAACTGGGCAGATTTTGTCTTCCCATGAAAACATATAAAAGAACTGTGAAAAGGTCTTTAAAAATGTTATGCAATTCTCAATTGATTTTATAAATAGAGATTAATCATTATGTGTGCCATATATTAAAGGTCGCCGGGCCGCAGGTTGGGTATGGCTGATTACAGAGTATAAATAATCATTAACGTTGTTATTGCGCATTTTTTGAATAGATTCCAAGTTTCCGGAGCTCCCAATCATTCAGGGCAAATCTTTTAAAGTCATAGATTAACAGTGAATTGCCGGTAATTAGAAGCAACTTTTACGCCTCGTGTAATTGCACTTTTAAGGAGAAAAATATGAAGTTGTCAGGGCTAAAACTATGAAAAACCCTTGAAAACGACATGTTAGAGAAAACTTGTCTAAATCAACTGACACATTTCAGCAGTATAGGAAGAAGGTAAGAATGTCAAAAATTAAACTAAATCAGAAATTGAAACTACAGGAAGGAGTAAATTACTAACCTGGAAGCTTTTAAAAAGAATTTAAACATTCTCCTAGGAGTCAATCTTTGTTTAAAACTTTAAATGCTATTTTCTGCATCATTGGATTTTTTCAACATTTCTCATCTTTAAATTGATATAAGTCAATAACCGGTAAAGATAAATGGTTCAAACTTGGAATATATCTTTTCAAATGTTTTACTTAAATTTTAATTCGGCAAATTAAAAAAAAATATATTCGCTTTGGAAATAATGATTTGTTTAAAATAAGTTTCATCTTTTTTTAAAAAAAATTGCTATTTTTAATTTTTTAAAAATTAAGATTTTTTTTAAATGCTGATTCAAAATTAAAACTTATATATTTATGTTTAATTAAAAGTAAAAACATCCAATCCGACAAATAATATTTCGAGTTATAACAATTTTAAATTACGCTGAAATTTAAAAATTATATACTATTTTTTAAATTTTGTAAGGAGTCTAATGATGTGATTCTGTTTACAAATTATACGGTTAACCATCACAAAAAAATTCAAAATTCTAACGCTATAAATAAATTAAAAAATAAAATAAATGTTTCCCGGACACCTTAAAGTAACATTATTTCGTGAATAACAGGCATTTCAATTTGTGTCTGATCCCTTGAAACCTCACGAATTATTAAAACGGACACATCTCTATAAGTTTTTCAGATATTAAGATGGATTTTTTAAAATTTAATTCAGGTATGGATAAGGAAACATTTCCTAATTGGAAATTTTATCCTACGCAACGTAAACACACGTTACACACGTAAGGGCCGTATAAAAATTTTATTTTTGTATTTTCTCAAATATACCGCCGTGGAGTTGCAACTTATCTCATCAAATTTTGCACCTTTTTTTATGAGACTTTGCAATTGGGAGTATGTGCCTAGGGGCAATATAGCCTATTGTTTCGATATTTGTGAATCACACTGTATGTATACATATATAATAAAACGTTTTGAAAATAATAACAATTAAACCTATATATATATATGTTGCTTACTTTAAAAGAAATTATGTACCGGTGGAACACAGAAGCTGTAAACTTCATACGTTGACGGCTGCACTCAATCTGACGCCGACTCCAACTCCCGGTCAAGATTGTACAGGGAACTTTTTGTTTATGCACATACTAGGAAAAAAAAGAATTGCGGCCTATAATCTTATTCGTAATTGGTGCAAGAAACACGCAATATTTTGAAAAATTTATTAATTGTTTTTTTTGTACATTTATTTGAATTTTTCGTAATAGAGTGTGATATCTATACTAATAAAATAAAGTTTCGCTCTGTGTGTGTGTCTGTCTGTTGGCGATGGCTAGGAAATTCTAGCCCACTTAGAAAAGTGAAAATTTAGATTTTGGTAGTCCAAACCCTGTCCTGATGCACCTGAGAATTGTAATATTTTAATTATTTACTGAAATATTAATTAACATCCACAAAGAATTCAAAAATACGCTTTTTGTTCTTGGGTTGGTTGGTTATATAGAGTCTTGACAGAAGTAATTAAATAAACCAGAGTAGCGATGCGTACATAAGGATTTCTAACGAAATAGTGTCAATATGGATTGCAGTTACCGGCATACAGCCATGCTAATGTAGCGAAATCTGTACACGGCAGATTACACTGTTTGAAACATTTCCCAAACACGTTTTTCTTCATGATAATTAGCTGAGTTTAAGTTTTTTTTTTTACATGACATTAATTATTATGATAGAGATTATTAATACAGAAAACTTTATTTAACATAATATTTGTTACATTTGCGGGGAGGGAGAGGGGTAAGCGTCTAATTACATTTAAAAAGTTGAACACTTTTACTTTCACCCGTAGCGTCTAATTTGTGTTTTATATAAATAATACCACTATTTTCAATCTCAGCTAATAATGTTTCGAACTTCTCCAAACCAGTTCCATTTTTACTAAATTATCGTAAACATTCTGTCTATAACATTAAAGTAAATTATTTTTGAGTAGCTGTTACCACTATTTCCGAATAATAGTTTAAGCCAAATTTGTAATTAAGTTCCTAGCTTAATCAAACGAACGAGTTTTTAAAGATGCATAGTGGACTTCCTAAGTAGTCATTTTCTGAAAGACACTTGAACACCCCCCTACCCCAGGCACCTCACTCAAGTTTATTTTCTCTAACTGTGCCTTATTGCAATAACTTGGCTAATAATGTTCCCATCTTCTCGAAACCAGCTCAATTTTGTAGCACACGTACCGTAGGCATTGGGGACCTGTCTCAGAAGTTCGTTCGTAAAGATGTTTGTTTAGAGCAGAATGTTCTCCTAGCGGTGGAAGAAGGAAATAAAAATTTTCCGGAGCGTACATGCATGCCCAGGATCTCTATCCAGTATATGGTGACGAAGCCATCGGGGACCGTATCCAGAGTTTCATTTTTAATGAAATTTAAGTTTATTACACGGGCTAGAGCAACGAAAAAAACCCGCAAAATGTGCTATAAAATAATGTTTTGTACAAAACTATAACTGTACTGATTCTTTAAAATAATTTTTAAGCATATGATTTTTAAAGCTGTTACAAACTGACATAACTACAATAATGTAAAGTGAAAAAAATATATATAGGGTTGCAATAGAATAAACAAAACTACTGAGAAAGTTACAGAGTTAGCAAAACTGGTGTTCTTTATCGCCAAGCTTATAGAAGGCTCAAACAGATTGAAAACCCTCGTATACCATACCCAATGGTAAGCGATTACAGAACCATTAGTGGCATCAATTGTAAGCTTTACTAGCAAGACATCAGACTTATCTATTGCTAATTTTATTGTATTGTGTCTATATTTGCCGAAACATCAGTGAAGGCTCACTGTGGAGACGTGAAAAGTTTTTGGTTTCCGTCTGTTTGTCTGTCTGACTGTTCCGCGATAACTGCCGTAAAAATCACCTTATAAGGTTGATTTTTGGTTGGTATGTTGGTGAGGTACACGGAATTAGTTGTATAGTTTATAGTTACATTTGGTTCATTCGTTCGAAAAATATAGAACATTTCTTTTTATATCATAATGCTTTCCTATACACTGTAAAAAATATTAGTGTTACTTTACACCAAAAATGGTGGCAACAAAGTTGCCACCAAAAACGGTGTAAAGAAACACCTCTTGTAAATTGGTGTAATGAAACACCAAAAATTAATTAGTGTAAAGAAACACCACTTTTGGTGGCAACTTTGTTGCCACCAAAAGTGGTGTAATAAAACACCATCATCAATTTGGTGTGCTTTAACACCAAATTGGGTGTCCTACTAACTAATTCAGGATATGCCACTTCGATGCAGCATCACACCAAATTTGGTGTTCAAAATCTGTCGTCCCAAATTATCCTACGAGGAAAAGTGATTGAAAGGTTATGGATATTTATGTAAAGCTACAGGCATTTTTACTGGATTTTTCCCCTCTTAATTAAAAGATAACATATTTTGAAACAACTTTTATAATTAAAATTTAAAAAAATATATTGAGGATTTCAATTACAAATTTGCGAATTAATTTTGAAATATCCTTTTCTGAATCAAAGAGAAAAATATGTCTAAGTTTTACATAAATGTATAACAGTTTACAGAAAATTTAGAGATCTTTTTCTCTTTGATTCAGAAAAGGATATTTAAAAGTCAATTCGCAAATCTGTAATTGAAATCCTCAATATAATTTTTTTTAATTTTAATTATAAAAGTTTACTGATGTTTCAAAATATGTTATCTTTTAATCAAAAGAAGAAAAATCCAGTAAAAATGCTGGTAGCTTTACGTAAATATCCATAACCTTTCAATCACCTTTTCTCTTAGGATAATTTGGGACGACATATTTCCGGTCAAAGACTTGAAAAGAGCTATAAAAAATAATTTGGTGCTGCAAGATTTATCGGGTGTTTAATTACAACAATTATGATAGCAACTTTGTTGCCACCATTAATAAAACCTTATTCAATTACAGTTATAATTAAAAAGAATTCCATATAGAAATTTAACAATATAAATGTTGTGATTACATAAATGTTAAAATAAACTTAGTCAGGAAATTCTGTTAGACTTTGTATTTTTTCATGTCAAAATACTTACGTATTTAACAATGAAGCCACATGAAACTATTTGCACTTATTTTTAGTAGTGAAAGGGTTTAATCGATTTTCAATATAGCATTGTAGAAGTTATGGCCATCCCCCACTCTTATTAACACCTAATATTTTATTATCCTAGTAATGAATGTTTTGCGTTTTGAATAAATTTCTTAAGAAATACCCCAAGGAAAATGTTACTCACTTTAAATAAAAATTAATTTTAAAATATCACTCTTAAGAAGCTTAAATTAATTGGATTTAATTACAAGTATTACTTGTTAGTGATATTTAACTATGGCATCCCAACACAACTTACATTTCTGGTTATAACTTAGTTGGTCAATAGAATAATCAGGTAACCATGTATGCAGAATTTATTCAAAATTTTAATAGTAAGAATTAAGAACAAAATAACTTTTATATTTATTTAACTAATACTGAATTGGAAAGTATAATACACATTTGTCAATACTAAAAGTATTATATGAAAATAATCAGAGACTAATAACTAAGTAAGAACGAATGAAATACAGTGAAGAAAGAAAAAAAGTTAAATTCAAAATATCTTAAAGAAATTTGAATGCATTAATAAACAAAATAACCTAACTTAATTTGAACAGGCAAGCAATGCTTATAATAATTCTTAACAGCTTGCAGACCAATGGGTTAGACACATACTTTTCTCATAAAGTTAGCAAAAAAAATTATAGAATTTTCTCTGAAGACATTTACTTACTCATATCTTAGATGGGCAAAGTTCTGACAGTAAGCCTTTGGTCAAATCAGTATATTTGCAATTTCACAATAAAAAAATGATTTTTATAAGCACATAAAAAAGCATAAGTCAAGGTTAAAAGTAAAGAACGGTTTTAGCTAATCATAAAAAAAAATTGCATATTGCAGTGTACCAAACCACACAAACAGCATATAATTATAACTTAACATTATCAAAACACATTTCATGGTTAAATATATTGATATTAACCAAAATAGTATACCTACAGTTAAACCCAAAACAGGCTTACACAATTTTTTAATTGTCATTTTGGATTTGTACTGTTCAAATTGCCCACTTAAGATATATTACACACAATATTATACAATTTTTATATGTAACAAAAAAAAATCTTAAGTATTACATTCCATGTATGAAACATCATTTAATGTTACCAAAACATGTTTTAAGACAATGTACCAGTTTCCATTTTTGTAGTAGCTGGAAAATGGATATCTAAATTGCAAGAGACTTGCATCCATAAAAAAAAATCTTGAACAGTCCTTATTAGACATTTTTTTAATTTTATATGCACCAAAATGATCATTGAAAACACACTCATAATCTTCTAAAAGAAAAAAAACTTTATCACTATCTGTTATAATGAGCAAAATTTTTGAAAAAATTGGTTCTTCTTCAACTAATTTCCTAACAATAAATAAACCACTAACATATTTTAAAAAGTTAATAGTAAAGTGTGAAACAGAATATAGTTCCCTAGTAAATCCTTTGTCTTTCACAATAACCTGAGCAGCTTCTGGTTGTATAGAACTTAATTCAAGTGGTTTGGTAATCCCAACCGATTTATTATGCTAAAGGTATCCATTTGAATTACAAGCATAATATGCTTGACGTAATTGATGGCGATTTGCTAATGTGAGAGTTATATTTTAAAAATTTTTTCCTATTGCAGCAAGTCTCTTAAAATAATAATGCTTCGCTTCAAATCTCAATGTCCAACAGTGACGGAGAGGCCCAAAATTTAACATGTGAGAGGGGTAATGAATAAGAAAGTGCTGCTTTGGTATCATCATTTTATCAGGAAAAAGTTCTCTAAAAAAATGTAGGTGGTCATCAATTCTAATTTTTAAATAAGCAATATGGTCTACTGTGAGAACAGGGGCAAAAATAAGTTCAACAATACCCTTTAAATCTATAAACAATTTCCAATATGAATTGTCTTCAGGAATGACAGCAGCACACATTAACGGGAGTAATCTGACAAGTGTCCACATTCGAGCAGCTGTCTGATTTATTTTACATTTTTTATTTATTAAAGATGGTTTATCAATAGAATCTAAAGGTCCATAAGGCCACATTTCAATTTGTTTATTTATATAATCAATAGAAATTACTTTGTGTGTGTGTAAAGCTTCTAAAACTAAACCTGTTTCATATGGGACAACTCCTTCTAGCAAATCATGGGCAATATCAGGAGGGAGACCACGTGTAACATGAAAAAATTCTGAATTAAATGGAGAATTGTTTTTTATTCCATACTGAATTAACTTTGTGTCATCAGCAAGCAACTCTGTTACATGTTGTTTATAGTTTTCAGGAGTCCTCAATGTAATATGATCATCAGTATATGTGTTTTGTATCTCAGCCTTATTACACAAGCATGTTCTGCAATAACAGTTTACTTTATTAGAGAATGATTCCACAAAACCACCAATCATATTGCTTTCTAAATTGTCACCACTAATAAAAGACAGACAGCCAACAAAAGTTTCAGCTCTCACAGAAATTCCATCAGTTGCAAGAATATTCAAATCCTTAACTAAGGGTTCAACAATTTTACCAATACCAAAATATTTCACATCTGTACTTTTACAAATAATAACTAATTGAATTATATCAGTTGAAGATCTATACTGTGGATATACATTTCCTAGAACATAGTAAAATGCCAGTAATTTGAGAATTTTTCTATGAACACCTAATGGGTTACAAATCTCAAATTCATCACAAAACAGATTTAATTTTAAGGAATGGAAGTTGGTAGAAAACAGGGGATGAGTTTTACAGAATTTACCATCATCAAAACTTGTTATAAGATTTTTGGCTTTGTCACACTTAGGGTTCACAACTTGTGTAAATACATCATCTTGCATCAACAAAAATTTCAAAGTTTTTAATATAGACACATAATGAAAACAACACGACTTGTTGAAACTATTATTTCCTAAAATATACTCAACAGGAAGAACCATTTGCATGTTTGTTTCATAGTACTTCATTCTCCTATAATTATTAGATAATGAATCAATGCTCTCAAAAATACAATTTTGTTTCAAAATTTCATTAATCTTTAGAAAACTCTCATTACTTATACTTAAATTAGAAGTTTCATTTTTAATTTTGTTAATTAAATAATCACTCTGCATTTCCAACAAAGAATTAAAATCCTGCAAGATTTTTTGGGTTGTGGACAGAGGTAGCATGTGTTTTTCCTGAGCTTTTAATAATAATAAACTAACATGTCGTTTCATTTTTGAATCAAAATTTTCTTCAGTTGCACCTATATCATCTTCTACATTTATTGATTCAAAGTCCATTAACGGATCTTTACTACAATTAATGTGACTTAAAAATTCTTCATCGCAATTATTCAAATTATTTTTACTTTTATCAGTGTGCGTATAATATGTATGTTTTCTACTCAAATGTGATCGATAAGAGGAAAAACTTTTGAATTTGGCTGTACAGCTTATGAAAGGGCAAAATATTGTTTTATTTTGTTTTGTATGTACATTCAAATGTTTTGAAATATCTGGCAGATTTTTAAAGCAGCTTACTTGTGGACAGTTGATATATGTTTTACATATGTAATGGCTAGGAAAAATAGATCTATCTTGAGAAAATGTATTCCTGTGTTTTCTATAAACATGAGATTTATATGCGTGAAAATTAGTGAACGTATTTGGACAGTCATGAACAGCACATTGCAAAAAAAAATTGTTTTCTTGGCTATGAAACAAGTTTAAATGAGTAAGATACTTGGTAAAAACTGTAAATGTTATGTTTGGGCAAAAATTACAAATTAAAACCATGATTATAAAAAAGATAAAGCACTAAACAATATAAATTGACTTAAGTATAAAATGTCTTTCTAATTGTTATCCTTACATACAATTTTTAAGTTTTTGTGCAAAGTTTACAACAATTGATGGTAATTTCGTCTTGTCTGACTGAATGTCAAAGATGAACTTTTCTATAAAAATAAGGGTTTTGATGCAACGTTTTGGATACTCGCAATTAAATATAAAGTATGATGCTATCAGATTGGTGACTGCTTCCGATAATGAATTGCAGTGGAGAATAATTTCATGCTCAGCTAGCACATAGTATTTTTCTTGTTTAGTCTCAAACCCAATGATTCCTACATGAGGCGATGAATAACCTGCTTTCTTAATGTCATCAATAGAAGTAGTTGCCTATAAGAGAAATTAAAATTAAAATCAGTGCTACTCGATTTCACTGCATGACAAATACAATTTTAATTTTTTTCTTTAAATATAGCATAAACCTCATCATGCGGTCGATGCAGTTTTTTTTTTTTCTTGGGGCCCATTTTGTGAAAAATAAGTTATTATTGTGAAATTTATCATATTTTTGTGAAAAATAACATTTTGTAACAAAGGATGAAATTTAGCTAACTCAAATTCAAACGAAGCATTTAATAATAATTTCTTCTTTAAGTCCTTCTGTTAAAGTTTTACTTTTCAGTGAACTTGTTTTGTTGGCAAATTACAAATTTTAAAACATAACGAAATAAAAATAATCAATGAAGAGTATGTTTTTATGGAATAGAAATTTGTGAAAGTGTCTATTTTTTTAAAATGAATTTTGTGAAGGAGAATGTTTTGTTAAATTAGATTTTTGTGAACGGGCTCTAAATAGACCCCAAAATTTTCCTGGATCGACCCTTGATCATCCAAGCATGCTATTATAAAACTTGATAACTGATAATGTAGAAGAAAGATTAAGACAAGATTTATCGTTTTATAGACAAAACATTTACCACATAGATTTTAGCTATATTTCACTTATACAAAGAGTAACGTGCAGAAAACAAACCAACTTAGAAAGTATGGCATGCAGGAAGAAAAATTATAAAGAAATATTTATTGATACTACAAGTTCAGTAATCCTTTAACAAACAGTTAAAGAGATTTAGCAGATTCTGATATGTAAAATAAAGAATGTATTTTTTCTCTTTCATCTGTTGTAACTGACTATAAATGCTTTATTTTGGCAGTCTATTGTAAATTACATAAATATGGGCAACATCAACAACAACAAAAAAGGTTTGTACAAGCAAATATTTATCATTTTGATGAGATATTTAGTTTGATTCTTTATCAAGCAATTCAAATCTTTAATGAGATTGTGACATAAGGAAACAGACTACATTATCAGGGTTGTTTAATTTAAATGTAAGATTTGATAGATAAATATTTTTCTAATACTAGGTGAAATCTAAAAGTTATAGCTTCTAATCAATCTTAGAGACAAGTGACTCATTTTTTTAGCATATGAAAGTAATTTATAAACACATGAGCAACAATAGTTAAAGCTGATATTTGCAGTTTCCTTTCATAGAAACCTGTGAAATATTAATTGAGGCGTATAATTTATTTATAAAATGTGAAAACATTGCCGTATTTATTATAGTGCTACATTTTACCTATTATTCAATTGTAATGTTGAAAATCCCCAACATTTTGCACAATCAGCCTTCACCCCCATCTCCCAACCCAAAACCGACCCACAGGGAGGCTCTATTAAATATTATTTAAACTGAAATTTAAATCATGATGAAAATCATTTTTATAAGAATGTCTTTGATTAAATGCAGAGCTTAAACTAGGATTTTTCTAACATATTAGGCAGGAATCTTAGAAATCTTTTCCTGAAAATTTAAGGGCAATGGAAGACATTTTAAACATTTACATGTATGTAATAACAATACTTTTTATGCAAGTCAATAACAGGTGGCACACTGCTAAATAATATTCCTATCATTTTCAACCACATTAAATTCATTTCTAACACATGCAAATAAAATACATACTTTTCACACATTTCATAAAAAAAGAAAAATAATGTTACAAACCAAGACATTTTAATTTAATATCAAAGAAATGTTTCTAATATAGATGCACAGAAAATAAAAGTGGGCAAGAAAAATATGGTTACTTTTCCATTATACGGATACCATTGTCGCCAAGCATACATTTAATATATACATTATGCATTAACATACATTTTGGCATGGTGTCAGTATAATGGAAAAGTTCCAAAACATGTTATTGTCTTGTACGGTCACTAACACTGTAAATAAATTAAATAGCATGTTATAAAAACTTTAAACATTTAATAAGCGCGATAAAAATTGTATAAAAAATGCTGTCATTTTGTAAATGTGAAAGCAACATTGCATATAAAATATTACCTAACTATCTTATGTAAACATTAGGCACAACATCCCTCGAGGAGGGGAAGGGGGAAACTCTTACTCTTATGTTAAACCTTTCTTCTCCAAAGACACCTTATTTTTGCAGATAATCAAATAAATTAATAACAGTATTTGTAATTTATCACTTACCGTGCATGTTAAAAATAGCTGGTCTTCAGAAAAATGCACAGGTAATGAGATCAGCAGAAATTCATCTTTAGCTATTGCTGTGTCAGCTTGCTCTTGGAGACATTTCAGAGTTTCAACCCATGAAGGAAGGCTTTTTCGTGCCAATAATAAATTATAGAGCTGCTTATTATATAAACTGAGAAATTTTGGAATACACTGAAAAATGTTAGATTTCCCTGTTATTCAGAAAAATTCATCAGCAAAGTGCTGTTTATTAAATAAGTTTGGATATTTAATTTTTAAATCAGCAACTTTCATATATTGATTGACAATTTCATCTCTTCTAATGTCAAATGTTTCATTTAACTCAGATGAAGCACTAGCCTGTTCATTAATAACCATGAGTTGTTTTTTGAACTGTGGTATTTCTTTTTTTTTCATTCGCTTTTTCTCCTTTGTTATGGAACTTATTGGTTATTTTCTTCTGCTTTACTTCCTCACTTTGATCAAATTTACGCATATTTTTCAATTTATCTCGAATAGCCTGTCGCCATCCACCATATCCAGTTCCAATGGACTCTTTTAAATATGGGTATTTAGAAACAATGGCTCTTGCCATGTCGGTCACCATAACTGATGTCGGATATTTTGAATGTTTCACAACAGATGAACATATGGTATGTATTAATTCTGACCGCAAAACCCTAGGTAAGGGTACCTCATCTTGCAAAGCTTGTCTTAGGCGACTTGAAAAGTCTTTAGCGGGTATTGTGAAATTATCTAGGGGAAAAGATGACTGTGGAGTTGCTGCAGCAAATAGATCTGGTTCTGATGATTCACAGGAACCAGAAGCATTTCTCTCATCAGTGAAAAATGGTTCAGTTATATGGGATGATGATTTCGATTCAGCACAGTCAGGAACTGAATTTTCAATATATAATACTTTGGGTGTATCTAACACAATTCTATATTTCTTACCTGGAAGAATGTTTTCATCTTTTTGTACATCAATGTACTCCTGCCAAACTTCATTAAAAAACTGTATAATAATGGATACTGTCCGATCAATACAAAATCTAGCATAAACCTCCTGAAACATCAAATAAGAATGCATAAGTTTCAAGTACATCTTGTATAAATTCAGTAACCATACCAGGAGTTGATCCTGACAAAATTGGAGGCCTATTTCATAAAAACTCATTTAATAAAGCAAGCCCATTCTCAAAATCCATTTTACTAACATAGCCATAGTCTTCTTACAAAATTCATTATTTATTAAATAAAAACTACCCTTACATGATTTAATGGAACAGATGTCGCAGACGCACCGGGATTTGTGCAATTTTTCTTTGCGCCATTTTGGCAAAAAAACCCAATTTTCCCAATCTTTTATTACACACACGCATTTAATTGAATTTATTATTTTTATATTATTTGATTTATTTACACATATATTCATTTTTATTATAAAAAAACAGGTTGCTATACACAGCAAAAATCGCCATTTATGGTGCCAAAAAGAAAACCCTGTGCAGTGACATCTGTACCGATTTAATCAAAATTGTTTGGGTGTACTGAAATTAATGATTAAAAATTGAAAAATTAATTAAATCCATGATTATTGTTTCTTTCTTAGCTTAAAAATCAGAAAATATAATGATTAACGAAATACAATTATTTGATCGATTGGAAATTTTTTTCTTATTTACGGCTATACCAAAAACAACCATTTTACAGGTAACAGAAAAATCGCCAAAAATAACTGCTTCATCAGCAGTTATGACAGTTGAAGTTGAATAAAATCTAATAATCTTAATTTTACAATGTTTATGAGAAACACCATAGAAAACACATGCTATTTTTTTATGTAAGTAGAGGATATTTAAAAGAATAACAGGACAATCTTCAGTAATGTAATGCATGAAAAAGTAAACAAATAAGTGATTCAGCAAATCTTAAAAATGTATTTTTATTAATATAACTATAAAATGCAGAAAAATATTCTGGTACTTCTATATTATCCAGTCAACCAATTTCAGTAAAAAAAAAAAAAAAAAAACTATCGCCAAATTATTTGCCAAACTGTAGCATCCAATAAACAAATGAAAGAATGTTGCCATTTGAATCTCAAAAAAAAAAGTAAGGAAAAGAAACGAAAGAAAAAGAAATTAGGAAAGCACCATTCATTAAAGTATCATTTCTCAGCAAGTTTAAACAATAAAATTTACAATACATTAAAGAAAAAAGAAACCAAAATAATCTTTGATATTTATTTATTTACATTATTTTTTTTAATTATCCCTCTCGACTGTTGGATAAATATTTGTGATGTCAGTTGAAAGTGATCTATTGTACGTAACTACACATTGCAACATTTTTTCAATGCTTTTTCTGTTTAAATATCATGATGTCGAAGACGTAATTTTTATTTTAGTTAATGAAGTAACTAATAAATCAGTAAAACATCATTAAAAAATCATTAACATCCAATTAAAAATCATTTGATGAAATAACAAGCACATGTAACGCATTTGACGTCAACTGAATGTGACGCCACGATAATTATTTTTAGCTTTAAATCCCATAGTCTGGCAATAGCGAAAATTTCTCCATCTTTGCATAAAAATTGATTAGTTTACAACAATGGATGTGTTTTAGAAGATATGGATTTGAAACGAACAATGATTAAAGAGGACATTTTAAAACATTCTTTTAAATATTAAAAAAAAAAAATTTAAGAGTATTCAAATCCAAACTGCTTATTTTGCTACACATTTTTAAATTCAATTTTGCTCTAAAATGCCTCCAATTGGCAGGTTCTCTTATTCAGAAACTTTTATAATGTCTGTATTGTCTCAATGTTTTGATAAAGGCAGAATATATTTCAAAAAATGCTGTCAAAGTGGACATTTTGAACAAAATTTCCCAAAGCGATATCGCTGAAAACAAAAAAAAATTATACTGTGAAAATAAATGTTCGTAATTCAATTTCTAATTAATTGAGCGAAAAATAAAAACATAGGTCCCTTATAAATCTCTTCATAAATCACACCGCCAAGTTTCATGTTTTTACTTTTAAAAATGAGTCTAAAAATGTGTCTCAAAATTTTGAGTTGCTGAGCGTGGAAAAATATTTTTTTAATACCGCCTTAACATAAAATTTCCATGGTGCCTTTGAGCAGATGCAATGCAGAATGCGCATAGGAGCTCACTCGGTTGTATTATCACAGGGTAATGTACTTTATTTATACTACGTTCTTTTATTTACTGAATATGATATGGACAAAGGAATATACTATTTGCATGATCGTAAGTCCTTGAAAATTTATTTCTTGCAGTACTGAATATAACTGCAATTTCGAAATGATTTGCATTACACAGTTGTTTACAGATTGTCTGTTTGGAGTTTGCATCGAAAATAGTACTGTGTTTCACTAGGGGAAGAACTTCTAAAATAAAATTTATGAAACACTTTTTCATACTATCCCCCTATTAAATAATAAAGAAGCTTATTTTACTCATATTGTTATAGTAATTTGTTTCTGTCAGGTTTTGATGGGTTCCATCTAGTATACATAAAATAATACATATTTATATAAAGATTGTGTATATTTTTTAACATGTGACACATACAACGTTTATTATTGTCCACCCTGGGTCACCTCCTGAATTCAACACTGTTTGTATCTTTACATTTAAAAATTAGCCCGTCATTGTGTCAGAAAATTTTGAATTTGTTGCACAGTGAACTTGAAAACAGCTTTAATAGAGCTTTAGATTTAACTTTTAAAGTTCAAAGTTGATAAATTTTGGGGAAAATGAAACAATAAAGAAGAAAGTTAAAATTTAATATTTACTTACGTATTAACACCACCGTAGGTACAGATTTGGCGGTTTTTAAGTGCCGCCAATCTTTCATAGCACTAAAAAATGGCGTCAAAAATCAGCAAACAACAAGGAATCCAAAAGATAACTGTGTGCGCGTGCAAACAACAAGATTGTTCTTTATTGGCACATTAGCGCAACTTCTGCTGCGGTGGCGTTAGTACACAAGTACCATTTAATAAAGTAGCATTAAACATCAATATTGTTTAGAAAATAGTAAACATTAATTTCTTTACAAAAAACATTGCAAAATTTAAATATCTTACATTTTCAAATTCATCCAATGATGCTGGTAAATTAAACAATTTACTTCTTGAATTATAGGATACCAAAATATCTTTTTCCATGCTAAAAATGATAGAATATAAACTAAATCAAATTTTAGAATAATACCATATACAAGAGCATAAATCAAGAAAAAATAAGTAAAGTTTCTAATATTTAAAAATTAGGGCTGTAGCTAGATGTGAATAATAGGGGGGGGGGGGGTCTCAAGAAAATGTAGCGGAGGCTCATATTTTTTTTCTCTCTCTCTCTGACACATGCACGCACAAAAACACACACACATATATATATATATAGATGATCAAAGTATTATGCAGAAAGATAAATTAGTGTATATTCATATTCTAGGCACTATGTTTTTATTAAATTGTTAACATCATTGTATACTAAGAAAAGAAAAGGCTGGAGAATAAAAATTTCCAGTGTAAACTAGTGTATAATTATACTGGTGAAATAATAAGTGATGATGTCAACAATAAATAAAAAGCTTGCGGTTCACCCGTTTCATAAAGAGTTGCAACCTTTAATCAAAGTATTATGCAGAAAGATAAATTAGTGTATATTCATATTCTAGGCACTATGTTTTTTATTAAATTGTTGATAACATCATTGTATACTAAGAAAAGAAAAGGCTGGAGAATAAAAATTTCCAGTGTAAACTAGTGTATAATTATACTGGTGAAATAATAAGTGATGATGTCAACAATAAATAAAAAGCATGCGGTTCACCCGTTTCATAAAGAGTTGCAACCTTTAATTATTTTATTAAAATTCCCTACCCTTAAGGATTTTAAAGTTGTATTTGTATACGATAAAAAAAATTGACAAAATCAAGGATGTACTTTGCATTTTAAAGTTATTGTTTTTAAAACACTTATTTAAACTAATTTAAAACACTTATTTGCAGTTTTTATACATATTACAATTTAGTATTTGTAAGAATGTTAAAAAATGTAAAAGGATCCCAAAACAAAGTTCGATTTTTGAACAGTTTCATTTGGTGACCTGAGAATCTTTCCTAAGGGGGGGGGGGGGTCATTTTTTTTTAATCTAGAAGATTTGTAAAAAATACTGTTATTAGGATTATATTAATTATATCACAACTATTGCAGAATTATAAAATAAATAAAAGTAGATTTCCAAAAGCTAAAAATCTTCTACGGAAGCAGCAAATTATATTTTTATAATCACAAAAGTTTGCTTTTGAGCAAATGTTTAACAAATGGTAATACGAATTTCTAGAAAAGCCAAACACAAAGAGAGTGTAGTCCAGGGAATAAGCTTACTTTTAATTATGCTGCATACAAGATTTCAAAACTCCTCACAGTACAGAGGAAAAATTATGAAAATTCAAATCACTATGGACTGCTTAGATATTTAACAATAAATACCGTTTTTTTTTTCACATAAACAATGATTTCTAAACGTTATTATTCAGATACAACATACACTACTGATTTTTTCCCCTTTAAAATATGATTTAAATGTTCTTTTAATGCAATCCACAAGTATTTTGCTTTAAAAATAAAACAGGAACTAAATATTATGTTCTAAAATATGATAATTTTTTATTAAGGGCTAATGTTAATTCTATAGGGCATTATTTTTCTAATATCTCGTTTGCATTTAAATATTTTTAAATGATTTTATTTTATTTTATTTTATTTTTTTTTGCACTGGATAGCAGAGATCAATCTCTATTTCCGCCGTTGATTACTTTTTCGATTTTTTTCTACGAAGATACTTTCATTTTCGGAACCGGTTTCGAAAGTAAAAGCATCTTCCTAAAAAAAAATCCGCAAAGAAAATTGAAAACGTAATCAACGGCGGAAATAGAGATTAATCTCTGCTACCCAATGTAAAAAAAAAAAAAAAAAAACATTTAAAACTATTCAAATACAAACGAGATATTAGAAAAATAATGCCTATAGAATATAGAATTAACATTAGCGATCGAGTGTTGTCAAGTGCGTGAAGAGGATTATTAAGCAAAAACAGCTAACAAAGTAAAAATTCTCATGCTTTGTTTAGTTAATTTCCCTCATCTAACTATACAAACACTATTTAGTATTATCTATTAAATATATAAGGAATAATTACTAGGCTTACCTTATGTTTTTAACAGCACTTCATAATGAAATCAAAATGGTTCATTCCGTTCTCTGCTCTGTTGTCGTCTGCTGACGCAACACTCTGACGTCATCGTATATTTCAACACCACAGAGCTGGATTGCGAGATAAAAATGTACACCTATATTGGAGTTTTGGTTTCCGGAATTAATTTCAAATTGTCATTCTTGGTGTGTGATATCACCGATTTTTTTTTAAAGAGTACAGATAAACTATTTTAAGTGTTTTATAACACTTAATTCAGTGTTGACACCAAAATTAGTGCATATTTAAACCTTATTTGGCATTTCATAAACCCAAATTAAGCGTAATTATACTCCCCATTTTTTACAGTGTAGGAATGCAGACGATTTTCAAATTTCATTTTTAACTGATATGAAAATCGCATATTTGAATAATGGATGTCAACGTAAAATTATGGATGCTAAATTTTCGATGTAGAGATTTTAAATACATCCAATAACTTTGAAAATTTGCCGATACATTTATTAGAATTTAGAAATTAATTGTTAAATTATTGGATTTTTTTTTTTTTTTTTTTTTTTTTTTTTTTTTGCATCTGCTCGGGAAATATAAAACTGTTATTTTCATATTTTTTACAAATTGTAAAATGCACTTCTTTTTATTTTGTTCTTTAATTTATTAGTTGCTTAACAACGATATTTCAAAGAATATCAAAATAATAAAATTCATCTAACTCGCACTATTTTGCTGCTATACTTTATGAGCAAAATACGTTATTTTCAGGTGATTTTCTTATTCTATTAACATAAAAGAGAATTTATTTTCAAAAAAAGTTACCGTTTAACTACTATAGAATGATTACAAAATATTTTTTTCTAAACAAAAATTAGAAAAATATTGAACGTGTAATATGGATTCAAGTCTCGTAGTATGATTTTACTTTGTATATGTATATTTCTTACGTGAGATATTATTTATTCGCTGGAACAGGAGTGGATGTTTCGTCGTTTAAAAGTTAATCTAATTTAAAATATGACAAAAATCACTCGTACAACGAGGTGATAAATCTAAAAAAATTAGAGTATTAAAACGGTCCTGAAATATTACAATTACTGGAAATTGAGAACATAAAAGCTATCACAAAAAATACTTTATAGTGCTAAATTACGTTTGCTTTTTAGTGAATTGTCTGTAGGCACGATTATGAGTGATTACCCAATAGGTTTAAACTTTCCAAATATGCCTATTTTTGGGGGATTTTCACTCCGTGGGTGATTTTAGTATGCTATTGCAATCGAGTTAAATTAGGATGTACTTAGGTAATATAAACATTACAGAATGACCATCAAAACTGTTTTTTGAAACACAAATTGTAATAACGCTATATTTCTAAAATAGATATAAGTGAAAACAGTAGATTCAGTTTACATTTTATAAGTTGATTTTGTACATGAGATGTTATTCTACTTATCCATCAGAAGTAGGTGTTTCGTGGTTTGCAGGTAAGTAAATATTGCTATTTGGGTATTAGGATAACATGAAATTATTTTCGAAGTTGTTGTTTATCGTTATAAAACCACTATCTAGAACGAAATCCAAGATATACTAGAATCATTCACAAAACCAATAGGAGATCACGGAAGTAAATGTAATAAGATTACGGGTGGTTCAGGGGGGCTGAGCCCCCCTTAAGAAATATATTTTTTTATCTAAAAAATTACAAGAGTAAGAAGTTCATAATAATTTCCGAATATCATTGCATAAACCATGTTTAATTTAATGCTTCTAATTTCTGAAACATCCGAAGTGTTTTATACGCCTATAAATATGTATGTAATATGAAAAAATTAAATTGCGGATTGTAAGGTGCTAAATATTATGAAAAGGTAAGATTAAAACACAATGACTTTCAAAGATGACGTTGGGGCTCCCGATCTGCAGATTTACTAGTTTTATTATATATCTGTTAAATTTCTTGTCGTTTGAAAGTAACGCATAAGTTATTTTATCAAGCGGATATTAGAATATTATATAAATAATATCATAGAAAACAAGAGTTAATTACTTGAAAGAAAAAATGCACTAAGAACAGCGTTTGTGAAAGCAATATCAAATGTACTGTCATTTAAACACACAATGCCAAACAGAACTGTCAACATGTGGGAAATCTAATTTTTCCTATGTGTTCCCACTACTGATACTATATTGCACTAGTTCAGGTTTCAGTTACAGTGTCCTACATGTAGGATAATTTGTGACAGAGGGAACTTTCTTCTGAGATACATAATACAAAAAAAAAACAGAAACGTGGGCTATAATTTTAATTCTACTCAAATTTTAAAAGGGCTATCAACACCATATTTTAATTGCAGGATAAAATTTGCAATGCCAAAATAAAAGTTTATCAATTGTAATTAGTAGTTCGGGAACTATAAATAATTCAAAAATGGTCGGAACAATGTGAAAGAGCCATAAATAGAAGAATAATATACAAAAATTATTAGTTTGACTTTACATAACACTTTCAAAATCCCAATATATTGCGCAAATACATGGTTTATCCTAAAACACTTTTGAAATTTATTTATTACTTAATAATGCAATAACTAAAACATTCCTCACATAAAATTTAACTTTTTTGGTTTTTAAAATAAAATATTTTTAATAAAACAAATACCTTATTTTCGCTTGCATTAGAATTAGAATAGTCAAAAACCTTACAAAGAAATTTTGTTTTCATTATAACTTTCGATTGTTACATTATAAGTGAATACGTAAAAAACTGTTTCTTTAAAGATCTGTATAATAGATAAAAATTGAAAATTTCTTGCCATTTCATATATACTAAATTGCATACATCATATACTAAAAGGCAACAATACATTCACATATTTCTCACATATTTAAATTCATCGTTTTCTTTTCTGAAACGCTTGCGAACTTGAAAACAATATTTTGACGGTTCAGTGATCAAGTATACATCATCATCTTACTAAAAAGTTTTAAAAAATTGTTTTATGATTAAGGTACATTCAAATTGCTTTCACCGAAAAGTCATATCTATATGATGAGGAAAATTAAGTTCCATATGAGCTTCCAAAACAAATTTATTTTAGGCTGAAAATTGAATATTTCCTGACTATAATCGAA
This sequence comes from Maratus michaelseni, assembly GCA_963931845.1. Lineage (NCBI taxonomy): Eukaryota > Metazoa > Arthropoda > Arachnida > Araneae > Salticidae > Maratus > Maratus michaelseni. Next base: position 104,197,447 of record OZ007590.1, on the reverse strand, counting down.
AACCTACATAGTAGAAACTGTATAATAAAATTAAACCATTTAATTAATTATCTAAATTTATGGATATAACCGTATTACTTAATTGCAAATCTTTGTTAAAAATACAGTTAGAATTTTAATGTAACTATGTTTTAACAAGCAATCGTTAAGAAAAATAGATTAAATGATGGTTTCTTAACTGATTTCACTGATATGTACTTATTCTATGCCAGTTGATGTAATTTATAAAGAGTGGTCTTTTTCGGTAACACATTATTGTTGTCAAAATTCAATTTCACTCAGTTTGAAATGTAACTGAGTATTCTTTAGTGCAGTTTTAACGTGTGTTTGTTACAAAAACTATGCACAATACAAAGACTATATTAAAATGTATCGTAATATTGTGTACCTTATCAATAATTTTAAGTTTCTTGGTGTTTGGTCATTTTTTTAAAGTTACAGTCAGACAGAGACAAATTTACCATATTTTGATTTTTATTAAATCGATACTGAGCCACTACCCAATGTGTCCTTTCCAATACAAAAAAAGCAATTTTGAAAGTGGGGCAACCGTTTAAATTTTTTTGCATAAATATGCATTAAAAGGTGTATGCAAACAAACTGTATAACCTTCGTTGGAAGTCAGTTAAAGTGAATAATACAGTAACGAAAATGGACAAAATAATAGAAACTAAATCTTTTCAATTGAAAATAAAATCATTTTTATTTTTACAGCAGAAAATACATGAAGAATTTCCCACGTAGTATCTCTTATCCTTTACTAGGAAAATAGTCCGAAATAAATATATTTTTATTTATTTTATCAATTTTCTTTCACCTTTCTTTTTATTTATTTATTTGTTTTCTTTCAACAAGAAAAGACAAAAATACAACACTTCTAGCAACCAAAAATTCCCTTAAGACCCGTGGGAGGTAAATAATCTCTTAAGAATTATCTTTTCCTTTCCTACATTTTTTTTTTCTAAATGTTTAAAAGGCAGCTCACGAGCAGCTTTTGGGAGAGACTATTAAATTTGGTTGGTAGAAAAAGGGATAATTGTTGTCTGTTTTATATATATATTTTTTTGTTCAATTCTTAATTCATGTTAAAAATAATAATACGTAATACAAATATAATTTAAATGGAACTTTTTAGCCATCCAATAAATAAACCAAGAATAAATTCTTGGGAGATGTGTAATTAGAATCTGTAATTCATGCAAAATTAATTTGAAAAATGTGAGAGCTATACATAATTTTTAATGTTCAACAATATATCATTCGAAGTAAACAAAAATATTACGTCTGAACATATTTATATTTATATTAAAATCATTAAAATTACAGCCATTACATTACAATTACATAAAACATTAAAAACATATTAAAATTGGACGTTTCGGATTTACATGAAAATCCCTTATCAGCAAAAAATTTTCTTAACGTAAGTCGCAACAAATTCTAAAACATCAACACATAGAATTGTTATTGGAATGCGTTGTATTTTCTATGAATTGATGTTTTAGAACTTATTGTGACTTACGTTAAGAAAACTTTTTGCTGATGAAGGATTTTCATGTAAATCCGAAACGTCCAATTTTAATGTTTTCAATGTTTTATGTAATTGTAATGTAATGTCTGTAATTTTAATGATTTTAGTGTAAATATATCATTCATTAATTAACAGTTTAATATATTTTACATTCACTGCGTAACAATGTGCACACAATATAATGCCGAATAGTAGAAAAATGTAATTAAATTATTTTCTTAAAAATTTAATCTAATAATATCATTAAAAATTTAAGTAGAATATCATTAGTACTGGGTGTCCGAAAAAACTTTCCCTGAACTTTTGATTACATCGTACTTTATAAAATTGAAATAGCTGCCTATAAAATAATCTTTACACCCTTCACCTTCATGGCATATATTTGTACGTCATGAATTTATGGTAGATCAAAAATCATGAGATGAAGATTTTAATGTGTTTTTGAAGTGGTTTTAGAGAGACGAAAAATATATTTAAAAGACTCGGTCTTGGTATATAATTTCCGTTGTGTTTCAGTACAATTTAGTTGGTTTATTTTAAGCTAAATATATCTTACAAAAACATCACAAAATAAATTTTAGACATGAAAATTACAATTTAGAAAATTCCTATATATATATATATTTTCTTTTATAGGTATTCATTTAATTGCAACTTTAACTTCCAAAATTTATTTTATATTGTTTTTATTTCAGATATATTATCAGAAATAAACCAACTAAATTCTACTTAAATATCACAACACTGATAATTCAAAACATTTCACTACCTCCTATTGTTAAATTGTATACAGCTATAAAATTGCTTGTTGTGATTGGCCTTTTGTAATAAATGTCCCGATATCTTAATCGGGTCCATCTGCTACACAGTAAAAATAATTCCGTGAAAAAACGGAATATGGACTGGCAGCAAAGTTGCCGTCTGTATTCTCCGTTTTTTCATAAAACCTCCATTATGGTGATTTTCCGATTTCTAGATAAAATTTTTCATCCGTTTAAGACCGAAAATAAATGTAAGCAATAGCGCAATATTAAAAAAGATATATAAATGATAATTATATACATACTGATGTGTATTTGCACTGAACACATATTTCTATCGAATATTATCACACCCGTTTTTTATTGCTTTGCCTTCATCTGGATTCGAACTTCGGTACTCGCCATTACAGGATGAATGCTTTTTCACCTACAACAACTGACTACATCTAAAATTTAAGCTTATAGGCCAAAACACCAAAACATTACAAAAATTAAACTGGAATTTTTCAGTTTTCTTACAATTGAAAAGGAACATTTCCGTTTGTCTGTTTCGGAAGGAATATTTCAGTTTTTAACAATCAACGAGTAAGAAAGAAAAGGAATTTTTTCGTGTACTCAGGAAAATTGTGCGATTTCCACTGAAAATAGAAAGTTTCCGTTAATAGACAGCAGTTTCACAAAAAATCCCCCGTGTGTGCACTTTATTTATTTATTTATTTATTGCAGCGTACTTTTGTCGAAGCATATTTTGATTGCAAAAGAAAATTTGGCTTTAGAGGCAAATTTTGAGATTACATTCTCATGGGCAAAATTTTTCCAGAAAGTTTGACACTTTCTTTACTGGAAACGAGTATAGTCGTGTCCCTAAAAAGTTATTGGCTAAAGTTGTGCTCGCTGAATCCTTAGTGACACCTACGCAATACATACTACCAAAAACTTAGTTTGAACTCAAATTATAACTCCTCTTCTAAAACTTGCATTTTAAAAATTTATTATCAAGATAGTTCCTTGTTTGTTCTCTTATGTTCTAAAAGTAGATTTATTGTTTTTAATTAGTGTGTATGTCTTGATTTTTGTTCCAACACTATTATTAAGAACTATAAGAAATACACCAATACAAATTGCAAAGGCAATTTCATATTCACAAAAAATATATATAAATAAATAAATATTGTTTAGTTCAGCAAGAAAAACATAATATACGTAGAATCTAACTCAATATGAAGGATGTTCCAAAATTCGACCGGCAAATTAAAAGGAATGATAGAAGGCATCAAGAGGATGAAAACATACTTTAGAACATGGGGTCACAAACCACGTTTAGTGGCAGAAAATCGAAAAATAGTTATGAAGGGTGTGACGTCCAGTGAAACAAAAAGGGCCAATAATAAGTAGAAAAAGCATTTATATGATGTCAAGCATGATTACAGTGCATTACAGTTCAACGTCAGAAAGGAGACGACGACACAATTTAATAGAAATTGTTTGAAGTTGCGGCCACGAAGGTGATTGCACAGCCGACACTGACGGACGAAAGATTGCCGGACGCGCTAAAACATATTCATATAAAAATGTCTTGTCGTCTGATTTCTGACGTTGAACAGTAATGCATTGTAATCAGGCTTTACGTCGAATAACTGTGTTTTCTGTTTATTATTGAACTTTTTTCTTGAACTCTACGTCACGTCACACCACATTAACATTTAATTTAATTAATTTATTTTTTAAATATTTCAGATAACAGGCCTCCCAAATAGTCCGCCAACTGAATACTAATAAATTTTAACAGAAGATTTCATAGTAGGGTTATACAATAGTTCCGCAAAAATTTAATTCCGAAGGTGGTTTCTGCAAAATTTGCAAGAAAAACCTAAAAATGAAATTGTTTAAAGAAAATACCGGTATTCAAAAAGCGGACAATTTGAGAGCCCTGGAAAAAATAAACATTCCAAAAATGACGAACATTTTGGAATATAACTCTGATAATGTGATGTTTCTGTACCAATTAAACAATTTACTGTATTCATCACGAAACTGAGAAATTTATTTAAAAATTCCTCTTCTCTAAAAACAAATTTTTTCTCTTTTTCAGAAATAGAATTTGGAAGTCATTCTCTCAAATGCTTCTCACATTGGCAATAATAAATGACTGTAAACTTATGATTTTACTGTAAACTTATGTAGTTATTACTTACATAAAAAAATAAATAGAAGAGATTTTCTATAAAATCTACAAAACCTTCAAATATTAAGTAATATATAAGAAAATATTACATTTTTTTAAAGCAAAAAACATTTAACTGCTTTTAAATTTGAAAAACTTTGATGCATTTTCATCTCAACAATACCGTCATGCACAAGAAAAAAAAATTTATATATAGTATATATATATATATATATATATATATTGTAAATTTCATCCTGTTTAATTTTACTATACTGTGATAAATTTTTAAGAGATTTTTAGCATTTCTTTTGCGGTGATTTTTTTACATTCAAAAATGAAATCCGGCTTCAATCTTGTAACTCAATTTCGTAATTTTTTGTTTTCTAAGATTTTTTATTTTTTATTTTATGAGAACTTTGTATAAAATTTTTAGCATTTTGCGCCAATTTTCCGACAGGTTTTGTTTAAGCGGAAAGAAATCTCCGTTAAATATTACTCCTGCCATGATTAAAGTCAAGTTGGAAGGATGCCAAATGGATTTCTATTGCAACGTGAACGAGTATGCTGAAAATTTTAATTTATTCAGGGTCGGAATAAAAATTCATAATAATACAAAGTTCATTTGATTTGAGACGGTAGCTGGCGTAGCCCTGAAAAATATACTTGAGAGGGGGCCCTTAAACCGAGGTTCATATCAATCGAGGTTCGTTTGACAAAAACGGGCTAGTGAAAGGACAGAAGCTCCGCTTGTATATATGTATATATATATACAAGCGGAGTTTATATATACATATATATATATATATATATATATATATATATATATAACCATTAATGAAACATTACCGTAACACCAACATAAACGATGAAATTATGATTTAGTATGTAATAATTAATTGACAACGATAGTGTTCCCCAACACTCTGAATATAGATACCATATACTTATTTAAAAGAAGAAGAAATTAAATTAAAAATTGAATAAATAAAAATTGAATGAATGAAATTTGTGGAATTTAGACAGAATTATCAAGTCCCAAATGACTAAATACCACAAATCAAATGTGTGGCTTCATCATCATATTAGCGAAGCCCCACCCGTGGCTGAGAGGTTCTGCTCTCGAAGCTGGTAGACGGGAGGTGCTGGGTTCGATCCCAATCGCGCCCGTCGGTCTAATCGTTCGGAGTTTTCGTGGTTTTCTTCAAGCCGTGGATTTATCCATGCGTAAATACGGGTTAGGTTCCCTTAGAAAGACCCCCACTAAGGGCACTCCCCCCGGGCCTATATTCCAAGTGTAGATAATTGGCCGTCAATAATCAACCCAACCCAACCCATCATCATATTAGCCATAACATTGCTAAAGAATATGATTTTGGAACTACCACATCATAAACAAAGAAAAAACCTGTGAAAAAATCTTAAAGTTAAAAAATTAAATACAATATTAAAAAGGAAAGAAACCTTACCCATAATAAAGAGATAAAAACTTGAAATTTAATCATAAAGTACGAAATACAATTGGATTAAAAAGGATATTGGTGCACTTCAGTAACCAGATAGAGGAGCATCTCTAAACAGTGGCAATGAATTGCAAAAAATCTTTACATGTTGCCAAAATAAGTTTTATAAGATGATTTACCATGGAATATTATCGTAAAGCAACACAAACCATGGTGCTGCCACCTATGAGAGAAATAGTGATTATGCAATGAATTAATAAAAGCAGTGGAAGAAAATTAATATTTAAAAATTAAACCAAATAAAACCTAAAGAATGATAACAATTAGTTAAATAATAAATAAAGTAAATTAAATAATAAATAATAAATAAAATATCCAATTACATTAAAGTAAAAATGGATGTATTAAAGAAATATTCTATGTTAAAAAATAAGATGTAAAATGGTAAAATTAATAATTAATGATTAATGCTACATAAAAATATATGTACCAAGAAATGACGCAGCCACTATTAAATACTTTTTCCAAAAATGCAACATCACATAAATTAATTTAAATTAAAATTTAAATAATAAATTATTTAAATTAAGATGCTAAGGATTTAAAATTAATATTAATTAAATATTTAAAATAATTAGTTACATATAATGTTTCTGCATACAATGTTAAAAATTAAATACACATGATATAAGTGGTTAGGGTAGGACATTTAATAAAAATTAATACATGTATTATATTAGCATTTAAGAAAGTATACATTATATTAGAAGTTAATATGATATTGTCCACCGTGGGCATTAATGTAAATACAATTAATCAAAAACATTCTTAATAGTAATGAATATAAATTCATTTAAATTAATTAATGAATATGTAAATATAACTACATTAATTTGCATATAAATGTATCATATCATAGTCCATTATAAAATGTGTATTAGCAAACGTATGTGTAAAACAAAATGCTCCCCCTTTTTTTTAATATAATTTAACCATGCGTTTTTTCCCATACAACTCCGCCATATATTCTCTATAATAAAAGCCGAAGTCATGTGACTGTTATCAACAGTTCCGGTACGCCCGCATCGTTTTTTCATATGACAGGCGGCCATTTTTATTAAAAATAATTTCTTCGAATAGAACCATACACATTCGAATAGAAAGTTACATTTTAGATCGTTGAAAATAAATTAATATTTGAGAGATGACTTACGTTCAATTATGTATATATTCTGCAATAACTTCTGTTGAAATTAGTTTCGCTGTTCAAATTCTCTATCCATGAAAGTAAACAAAAAAAGATTCATTTGTCGTGAACGATAGAAATATAAAACCATGAAGATAATCATTCGCAAAGCAAGTTATCCGCGAATGGATTTTTGGAGCGCTGCCTGGTGTCAAAAAATAATTCGCACCAGGACCTGTCAGACAATCAAAGTTTACCATGATTCTGTTTGATGAAGTGCTATACAACTCAACTTCCTTCCGGATCTTCTTTTGGCAAAGTTGAATGTAAACAAATATAACTCATGTAATAATATTTAATGAATCTGATTTCGAAACGAAATGTCAGTTAATTTGGTATTTATGTATTATACGTAGCAGGAAGAGAGATCACCTAAAATTATTGATAATCGCCAATCATATTTACCATTGTTAATGACCAATCGCGTTCAAAACAGCAATTTAATATACATTTGTAAAATACATAACATCATAAAATACTTTTATGTTATTTCGGCAAAAATCTCGCCAATAGCATTTTTAAAATCGCCAATACCAGCTTTTACTTTTTGCGTGTGCAAATTAGAAACGATACTTTGATTTTGAAATCAAATGTTTTGATTTATAATATTATTTCTTAAATATTTATTTTCTATTTTAAATGAAAAGTGTGAACGGCATGTATTTTAAATTGGAACAACTGTCACAGACGCACCGGAGTTGGCGCGATTTTTGTTTTGCGACATTTTGGCCACTTTTATTTTATTATGAAATATTTTATTTTATATTAAAAAACACACAATTTTATTATAAAACACACACAATGATTAATTTATTATAAAATACACAATATTTAATTTATTATAAAACATACGGAATCTGCTCTACCGGGTTTCCATACGAAGCAAAATATACCCGAAACCGCCGGATTGGCCAGTCGTAAATTCGTCATTTTTGCACCAAAATGATACCCCGGTGCGTCTGCGAAAGCTGTACCCAAAAGAATCCATCATTAAAAATGGGAAATAATTTTGAATCAAAGTAAAATAATACAAAAAATAAGTTAGTATACAATATTCGAAATGCTATCATGATCGCAGAAGTTTTGATTTGTCTATTAGAATCTTCTGGTTTGGCGAAAATTAAGGAAAAAAATTAAATTATAAATAAAAGTAACGTGTTACAATGCTTAACATACATTTAAGGGATTCCAAACTGGTCGCCAGTGGCGGCTAGTGTATAAATAAATGTGTGTGTGTGTGTGTGATTGATTTATAGTTCCAGTTTTTATTTACAACTTTTTGTGAGGGAATCTATAATATATATATATATATCTGTGTGTGCGTGTGTGTGTCTATTTTCCTTAAATGTATTCCTTTTTTATCAGATTTTAAAAATAATTAAGAGCTCTTTAAAAAATACATTTTACAATATAAACGCCTGTATAAATTTATACATACAGCGCGAAATATTCGGACCATATAACAAGATGAACTAATATTTTATTGGTCCACTTTTTGCACGCATAACAACAGAAAAGCGTCGTGTTATTGACTGAATTAGTCTGTAAACGATGTTGACATACATCAATTTTAAGCCACTGTGTCATGAGCTGTACAGAGATATCTGAAATTGCTGAGATGTCTATCATTACGCTTTTTTGCTGCTCTATATAGTTCCTTAAATTTGCAATTGGACTTAAATCTGGGCACTTTGCTGGCCATGGAATATGACAGAGATCCGTTAAATGCCGTTAATTCAGTAGTAACTACTTTGGCTCAGAGAGGCATTTACCACGGTGCAGCTATCGCCATGGAACCGTGGTTTGTTCATAAGAGGATTCTCACAAAAAGTCCCGTTTTTATGCAATTTAGCATGTTCTAGAAGTGTATTTTTTGTTCACGTCTTAGCATGGGTAATGACCGTGACACACACTTTTCTACGCCCATTGTATGGAGTTTCCCCAGGCTGACAAAATGGGATGTGTGGCCCAGCGGTGATGTTTTTCAGCAACTGCCGCATCATTGCGAATCGATATGTCAGTATTTCACGTGCGACCTTCGACAATCTCGATCAGTGAGTATTTTCTTTCTACCGCAATTCTCACGCTGATTCGATGTCGATTGTATTTCTTTCTGCTGCCTAAAAAGATGCGTCTTTGTGCTGTGTAATACACTATGCGGGATACGACCTAATGTTTACGTCCACAATTTCGATGACTTTGAAAACGACTCATATGATTCTAATTTTGATTACTGCTGTTTTAAGGACTCTAATAAATGTGCGATTATTCAATATAATATAAAGAACATGTTTTGAACATAAAATAAGTGTAATAAAGTTGTGCTCTTTCATAAAGTATAATTTGGAACATTTTATTTATAAAACCTGTCGTAACTTTGTAACAAGTGATTGTGTCGACTTGCGAATGGTGTCATTCTGTTCAGAATTGATAAATACAAGGGTCAAGATTAAATAATAGAGAAAACATCAACATCCTATTTAATGAAGCTAAATTGATTTATAGTTCCAGTTTTTATTTACAACTTTTTGTGAGGGAATCTATTGAAATTTATTTAAGAAGTACGAAAGCATGTAATGATACCTTGTAATTTAATATTCCGAAGATTTGGGTTGAGTGGTTGAATACTAGTGGGAAACGGTCTGTTAATGGAGCTAAGAGCGGTGTTAAAATTAAAAGTATAGAGGGCGTTGTACCTTCTTTCACATAGTGACTGTTCAGAATCTCTGGTTTTTATGTACATTGTGTTTGTGGTTTGTGTATATTCTGCTGACGATTTGATGAACAAATCGAAACATGTAAATTTTAAATTTTAACATCTTTAATGTTTATATTGATATGTTGAAGTCTTTTAAGCAAAATAAAAAGTGTTTTAGTGTATATTTTAAAAGTTAATTTTCATGGACGTATTTCGACTCTGAACTTTATTTGAAATATAATAACATTTGAAATACAAGGTAATCAGTAGCTCACACCCCCTATTTAAAAATATTCAGTTCTTCCCCCGCCCCTGATTTCCAATGGGCCCCTTTTGTCATCCAAACCATTGTAAACGAACTTCATTTTGGCGGGACTCATCAGATCTTCATTTCTAGTGCCAAAACGAAGTTCTTTCCAAAATTTAGTGATCAGCCACCAGTTGTTGTTGCAAAACTCTATTTTTCCTGTACTAAAGTATATATTTTGAATTTCTATTCATAAAACCTGCTGTAACTTTATAACAAATGATCGTATTAATGTGCGGAAGGTGTCTTTCGATTCAGAATTAAAACATACATAACAAACGATACCCTACTTCACCTACTTTAAAAAAAAGTTGAACTTTTTCACCACCCTAAGTTAACATGCCCCCTTACCTCCATAAAGAAACATGGTACAGCAACAACTTTATTTCTTGGGGACTCGTCGGATAATCATTTCTAGAGCCAAAACGAAATTATTCCCAAAATTTATAGATCAGCCACCAGTTATTGTTGCAAAACTTTATTTTACCTGTACTAAAGTATATTTTTCGAATTTTTATTCCTAAAACCTGCCGTAACTTTATAACGAATAATCATATTGATTTGTGGAGGGTGTCTTTCGATTCAGAATTAAAACATACATAACAAACGATACCCCACTTGACCTACTTAAAAAAAAAGCTGAACTTTTTCACCACCCTAAGTTAAAATGCCCCCTTTCCTCCAAAAAGGAACATGCCACAGCAACAACTTTATTTTTTGGGGACTCGTTAGGTATTCATTTGTAGTGTCCAAACAAATTTCTTCCCAAATTTTCGTGAATGACCACCAGTTGTCGTCTATATTATTCAATTATTCAGTTTTTGGTCTATTTTATCTGTACTATATATTTGTTTTCGCGCTTTCCGATACTATAATAATACACACACCCCTTTGATTCATTCTCCGATTTTTTGAAAATAAACCTATCTGACGTCTGTGATTTAACATTTCACAATTTTACTTTAAAAGTATTATTAAAACAAATATTTCAGTCTAAACATACATTTTATTAATAATAAATATTTAATATAAATATACCAATATATCATATGTATTTATATATATTAACTTAGGAGCACAATCATACGGTATGATATATCGTGGATGCGTACAGCTATTACATTTGTCACAACTTATTTACGAAAAGTAATCTTCGACTTATTTCATAGCAGAAATTGTGACACTTTTATGCGATTAAATAAGGCGACGATAATTACTTGCATAAATATAAATCATTGGTAACCAAATAAAAGTCGAACGATCCATATAGTATGTCACATAGATTCGAAACACAAAAGTCGTACTCTTCTGATTTTAAAATACCACTGTTTAAAAATAAAACTCTTCTACTTATTTAATCACAAATTTCTGTCTTTAAATGCGACAAATAGTTCTTTTCAAAATTAGTGGTACGAATCGTGATAATATAGGCTGGAAACCTTACTGTTCGGAGCAAAAGCTTAAGTACCGCTTTCTAGTTTGAAATGTAATGTGTAATATTGTGTACCGTGGAGGTGTCGCAAACCTCAGTGACTTTACCGCATATCACAACATGTTCGAAATTTCACTCCGGATCTGTTACATTCCGCAGTTGAGCACGTTGTGCAACGCCTGGATTATGTCATCCAGCACAATGGCCATATGGAACCTGAACATGACCGGCACAGCCATGCAAAAGCGTAGCCATATTCATTCTGACATTTTCCAATAAATTAGGTGTGCAATCCGGTTTGACGTCTTAACTCTTTGTTCTTGTATTACACATTACATTTCACACTCAGTAGCGCCATCTATCGTTGATTATTGCAATAATTTTTTTATTGTTCCATTATTCTTCCCCATCCTCGAATAGTAAGTGTACCGATTTTGGTGTCATTCAGGTTATTCCAAATAGAGATACTTATATTATAAACACCCTGTATAATGAAATGTTAATTCACAAAGTCATATTAGTCATTCGAATTATGTTTTTAAATGGACAACTCATAACGCCTAACTGCATTATTGTAGAAGAAGAATAATTCGCTATATGAAGTTCATAAATAAGAAGAACTGAATTTATTTACTCAATTATAACAGAACCAAACGGCTCATAAAGCAACTTTCATTAGCGTTCTTCTGATTTTTATTCCTATATATTTTAATTAAAAGTGTCAGGGTACTTATTAAATGCGAACATATACCTTAAATTCAGGATGAATTAATGAAACATACGTTCTGGAAATATATGTCGTGTTTACATTCTTTAATTTGTGTGGAATGCACTGCACATTTAGAGGATTTGCTTTAATACTTGGTATATCTGTAGAAAATGGTTTATATGTGTGTGTAGCTTCTAAAGAAGTAAACACACATGTATTTTCTGTAAAAGTTTCTTGTCTCTGTTATTGAGTTTTAAAAATATAAATAATTTATATATATATATTTTTTTAGTACAAAAATATACGTATGTCACAGATTATCTGTGCAAAACAAATTAGATAAAAAATTATAATAATTGCGTAATGCAATGATTTTTCATACACTTAAGCATTATACAAATTCGTTCATTGTAACGATTTGAAAGTAATATACAATAAAGCAATTTCTTGTAAATTATAATGGAACAGTTATCGAAAAAATACTTTTTATGAAAGCATACAAAGTGTTTCAATTTAAACTACATGTTTCCGAGAAGGTTTCAGCATAAAATATTAATCGGGAATTCATAAAATCTGATGAGTGTCATTAGGAGATAATATGCTTTTTTAGGGCCAAAAAAAGTTTATCAAAGGCTTGGTATAGCATGAGCCCATAAGACTTGCTTCCTAATTCAAAGTTCACATAGCGTAACATTCTGAAGCGTGTACGGCAATTAGCCATTAAACATGATATTTCAGATGGTAGCAAAAATGGTAGCTATCATACTGAGCATGATTGTGCTCATTCGATGGAAAAATTATCCATTCGTATTATATATTCTGTATAACAATATTATTGGAGTAGCGTCTTACACCGCAACCGTCAAATTTCGGCATCACAAATAGCGCCCAGGGCGAACACTGAAAATTCTTAATATTGTTCTAATCTTTCTCAGCAAGAGTGCAAGATGACTCAGCATGACGTTTGGTTCCTGTTCGGTTCGTATCTAGGCAGCAAAAAGTTTTAAAAATGAAAAGTTATTATTTTTCCATTTATTTAATTAAGCTATAAAAATAATTTAAAACAATATTAATACTTTATATAACTTGGGTTTTTTAACATGCGTTACAGAGATTGGGGTTTTAATGAATTTAATATTGTTAGAGATTCCAATACTACCAGGGTTCGTACGGGTCCTGGAATTTTAAGACCAGGAAATTATTCGGTATCAGTATTTTCTAATAGATAATCTTTTCTTAAATAAGGTAAAATTTTGCACATTTGAACTTATTGTATTTTTTTAGAAAAATATACTGGTATGTTACCTGGAAAAATAACGGTACCCGTACGAACCCTGACTACGAATTAGCTGAACCCAGTAATTTTTGTTTTTGGGGTGTTACGATTGCCTCCCTGGCATTAGTCAGACGATTTTTGTCTGACTAGCCTTTTGTCTGTTGCTAGTGGCAACGGCCCTTTTTTGTTTATCCTGATTTCGTTCTTTCAGTAAGATGATGATGTAACTTTGATTTTTTGAACTGAATGTCGGTAATAATTGAACTCTGAAATAAGAGTGATAAAATATTAATAACCTGTAAATTTGTAAATCTGTAAATAAATAGTCTTTATTAAGTTTTTTTAAAGAAAAAGTTTTGAGTATCTGTTTAAACATTTTGAACACAAGTTATTTATTTGATCAGGATTTGATTCCTGAAAAATAGAATGAATGGCGTTGTATTTCGAAAAGAACCTGCATCTTACGTAAAATGACAATCATCATTTTTTGGCGTCCGCGACAGGACTGTTGAAATCTCCTTTCATAAGTGATTGAGGTAATTACTTCAAATTGAATTTTTTTGGAATATTGATTCGAATTATTGATATATAGAATACATTGAATATTGAAGTATTTTGTTATTATTTAAAATGAATCTTGAAACACTTAAGAAAAAAAGAGCTACTATTCGTTCTCAAACTACGAAAATATTTGATAAAATTAAAGAAATAGTAGATGATACACTAGCATTAGATTTAGAAAATAAAAAGTCACAGCTAGGTATTTTAAAACAGCAATTGAATGATAAAATGGAAAAATTAAAATCATTAAATGCAAAGATTGAACCACTGGTTCTAGATGCTGAATTCGAAAAGGAAATTGAGAAATCTGAAACATATAATGAAAACATTATTGAGTGAAAATTTAAAATTTCCAAATTTATAAATGATAATACAGCTATTACGGAAAATAAACAAGATGTTTCAGATAACGAAAGTGAGCATAGTAGTAACAATACTTCTTTACTAAAAAGTTAGAAAATTCTGAATCAGAATTTGGTAAAATTACCCAAATTGAATATAAGTAAATATTATGGTAATTCTTGTTTATGGTTCGAATTTTGGAGTCAATTTTCGAACACAATTGATAAAAATGAGCACTTAACTCCGATCGATAAATTTTCCTATTTGAAGTCACTTTTAGGCGGCAGCGCTGCCAATACAATAGCAGGATTCTCGCTGACAAAATGAAAATTATGATCACACTATAGAGCTGTTAAAAACCGTTTTGGTCGTAATGACCTTGTGATAAATAGCCACATGACGAAATAATTAAATTTGAAACCGGTAAGAAACGCTAATAATATTAAAGCTCTAAGAGAGCTATATGATGAATATGAGATTCAAATTAGGAATCTCAATTCTTTAGGCGTAACGTCGGGTTCATATGGACACTTGTTATGTCCGATTCTTCTTAAACTCATTCCATCTGATATTTTATTAGAATTTAATAGAAAACGTACGAAAAATGTGGACTGGGAAATTAATGAATTGATTAATTTCATTAAAGAAGAAATTGAATCGCGTGAAGCAACTTTGCAATTAAATTGCTTTGAAAAACCAGTTTCTGATAAACACGAAAATTATAAGAAAAATTATCAAAATTATAAAAGAAGCACTCCTTCAGTTTCTGCTTTGACCACTAATATTAAAAATAACTGTGTATTTTGTAAATCTGTTGAACCTGATACTGAAAATTGTAAGGGTCTTTCCATTCCTGAAATGCGTGAAAAATTGAAGAGAGAGGGTAGATGTTTTAAGTGTTTTCGTAAATTTCATATTTCAAGTTTTTGCAAGTTTTCGAATGAAAATTGCAAGGTTTGTCGTAAAACTTATCATAATAGCATTCTTTGTAACTCTGTTAATCGAAAATCAGAAGTATCTAAACAGCCAGACAGTATCATTTTTTCAGTTTTCCACTGTAATAGCAGTATAAATAACAATTCTAAAGAAATAATATTGCAAACTATTCATGTTAATGTAGAATCGGAAGAAAATACCGAAAGAGCACTTTGTGTATTTGATTCTGCTAGTCACAGAACTTTCATTGCAGAAAATTTAGTTTCTAAATTAAACCCTGAGATCATTAGAAATGAGAAATTAATTATCTATACTTTCGGTTCGAAATCATCTGAAGAGAGTTGCTATGATGTCGTTCAGCTAAAGTTAACTCACTTTACGGATAGAAACCGAAGTATATTAATAGAAGCTTTAGTAACAGCGGTGATAACAAATTCGTTGATACAAATTCTCCCCCTTCCAATTAAAATAAAGAGAAAACTTTCTAAAATTTCGTCTTGGCAGTTGCTTCATGTATTTTCGACTGATTCTTTAAAATATACATAAAGGTTCTACTGTTAATTCAAAGATAATAAATCTTCTAAGCAGCATTTGCATGCAATGGACATTAGGATACATTTACAACTAAGATTTGAAATTTCATACAATTTTTTTTTACATTATTACATAATTACAACAGGTATAGTCTAAGTGAATTTCCAAAAATTTAAGAATTAATTCTTCTGAACAAATGTGGATAAAACCAAAAATATATTTCTTGGAGAACAGTCGTTAAAAATAATATTAAAGAGAAATTGTGCTCTATTTCTTTACAAACATTTTTCTTTTTTCACAATTCCGTTATTTTTCTTGGCATAACAAAATTAATCAAGTTGGAAATTGTACATCAAACTTGACAAATGTAATGCGTTCGTAATATAACTGATTTAATAAATATTCATATCTGTTGCACTTATGCAAAAATGCATGAATACAAAATTTATTTTATGTGCAGATTTTCATATTATACATATTAATTTTATTTTATGAAATTAAGTTTCAATGAACTTTTACATACAATTAATTAAAATTCTGTTACATTAAAATTATAACTATGCGCAAGTATCCAATACAAGACAATGTTAACAAAATCATCGTTATTATTTCACTGAAAAAATTAATTAGATCGTCTTTTATTATGATATAATCAATTTTCATAGTAAAATAAGTACAATTTAAGTTGGCAACGTTTTATCTTTTGATGACATCTACTGAAAATTCCAATGGGAAACTTAAGCCTAGCTCTGAAAATTTCAGAGCTTGAAATCCATATTTAGACTCTGTTTTTTCATTTAATATCTATTACTCCGGAAACATCTATCCAAAAAACTGTCAGTAGATTATGTGATTGCTTAATTAAACAATTTTAGTAGTATACAAATTCAGTGTTTAAATTTAGTAATACGGAAATAATATGTCTCCATCTTAAATAGGACGTAATCACCATGGAAACTTAGAATCATAACCTATCATGGGATATCATCGAATTAATTACGTATGATAGGATTTAATAGAATGAAGAAAACATTTATTAATATCTTTTTAAGTTTCTATTGGATTTTCATAAAATTTAAAATGACTCAACAAATCTGATTTCATTTTATGAAAAGCAACAGATTTTGTACAAATATTCACGTAAAATTGGAATTTTTTTTATTGAATAAAGATATTTATCTATGACAATTGTTTTCCTTTTCTATTGACTTTTGATGAAAGTGGTATTTATAATGTGTACTGTAAAAAATGTTCAAGTCTTTTCTGCGTGGGTAGAAGAAGCAATTACAGAAATTCGGTTTGAGTTCGTAGCAAAGCATTTTTAACACTTTCCAACATAGTTGAAAAGTGTTTATGAATTCGGTTTGTCTGTCTGTCTGTCCGTGCTCTAACTCATGCAAATATGCTCGGATCGTTATGCAATTGATATATGCTATTGAAGCTTAATGTGGCATGTTTGGTATTGAAAATGAAGTGTGTAGCACTTATAGTTTTTTTAATTTTTTTTTTATTATTATTTTACAGGGACATTCAAAAGAATTTCGTTACATGGCGGTCTATGGGGAAATATCATATGCGGTTTATTTTAATGATGTTACACAATTTCACACAAATTGAAATTGATGTATATCACTCAAGTGCACTACAAAAGACTAATTATAGAATGTGATGTACATAGCACTTATAGTTCCGTTACAGGGATATTCAAAAGGATTCCGTTACATTGTGGTCTATGAAGAAAAATCGTTTGCAGTTTATTTTAATAGTAATGTGTCACTATTTCAAACATATTGAAATTGATATATATCACTAACGTGGATTACAAGAGCCTTACTATAGAATATTGTGTGTATAGCTTTCATCGTTCATTCACAGGGACACACAAAAGAATTCGGTTTATGTACTGCTTATTAATAATAATTGCTGGAAATGCTTTTTCAGTTGCTGAGCGCGTTTTTAAATTTAACTCATTTTTTTTTTCTATTACGTGGTGTGTATAAATAGTATAGATTGTATACAGGGCAGCACAAAAGTTCTCGAGTACATTTCCGTTTATTGCCGGAAATTGCAGAAGAGAAATTTTAAACTGTGCTACGCGTTAACTGAACTAAAATTTAGCATTCCATTTAGTATATATAGAAATCTGTAGAACATATATAGAGCTACAAAAGAGCTCGGATATTTTCCCGAATATTGTTGGTAATTCATGAAATTGAATTTTTTAATAAGTTATGCGTTTTCAAAATTGATTACTTAGATATCATCTTACACCTTACGGTAAAATTTGCAAAATTATTTTGAAAGTGTTACATAATCTATGTTTGACGCATGATTTTCGTTCTTGTTCTCTTTCGATTGCGTTTTTGTCTCTAAAAAACAAGATTAAAGCAAGTTAAATAGACAGTTACTTTCCGAACGCGTAGTATAAGGAAATTATTGTAATTTTGATGTATGTGTCTGTGAGAGTACACACGATTGCTTCTAAATCGTACTTTTTATTGAACTCCCATGTGGCGAATATGTCTTAGACCAATGTCACAAGAACTATACACATTTCCATACAAATAGGCAGACATATATATGTAAATTACTAACAAACGATTTTGAGACCGATTCGGCAGGGAAACTCACCAATAAAATATGACTGAGTATGAGTGATAAATATTGCTACTATGTAGTAAATCATTAATGGCTAAGAAGTAACGTCTCCAGTTTAAAAGTGGGAGGTCCAGTAATCGAAACCAGCTGATTCCATTGTATCATACACTTTCTAAAACCTAAAATCAATGTATTCTATAAAATGTTTCAAATGCCGTGTGAAGTCACTTAATATATATATTTTTTAAATGGCACAACTTAAAACATTTTATTTAATATAATTTATTGCATTAAATCGTATTTAATAATTTTATTTTTACATTAAAGAGTTTTACAATCATCGGTATTAACGGTTTAAAGTATTTTTTTTAAACGATATCTATATTTTATTCTAAAAAAAATAATTTATACTGTTTTCGGAAATGTTATCGGCGGAATATGAATATCGATTATTTGTATAACAAAGCGTAATATTTCAGTGAGGACCAACTTGTTTATTTACAAATCAGTTTTCATCGTATGGAAATCAGTAGATTTTGTTTAAGTATTCACGTAATATTGAAAATTTTTTCATGAATAAAAGTCTTAATGTATAATGTATCTTTTTTATTCCTTTTTATACGTGATGTGTACTGAAAAATGTATACTCAAATATTCCCTTGTGTTGACAAAACACTTACGAAAATTTAGTTTGAGTTCGTAGCAAAATGTTTTTCTTTTTGAATCTCAACATTTTCTCGACAAAACAGATCTTAAGAAATGAGTGCTGAATAGTCAGCGAGGAATTAGTATCGCGATATTAAAAACTGTCTCAATAATTTGCAACAATAACATATCACGAAGATTTATCCAAAAACCTTGTTATATAAAAGCCAATCAGAAATATCAAAAACCTATTCTTTTCCGACATATACAGAAGCGTCCGACACAAAATTTATTAGAAGAGAAGGAATTCATTTTCTTAAAGATGATGTATATTTCCTTTGAAATACGGAAACTAATAACTAATTCTGAAACTTAAAATCTGGAAACAAATTACTTATTAAGGTTTCGGATTGGTCCTCTTCAACGTGGTTTATGAAGATAAGAGAAACGTTTCCATAATCATGGATAACTATAAGTTTAGATTGAATTTTCATTTAAATTTCAGCTTTCTAAGACACTTCTGCTGGTTCAAGATATTATTTCTTAAAGAATTCTCTGAAAGAAGGGATGCCAGAGCCTCAAGAGAAGTTGGACGTCTAGAGCTGCTCTCCTAATTTTTAAACCAATTCCAGATGAGAGACCTGCTCCTGGATTGGCACCCCCAGAGGTATCGTTTTCAAACTTGGAGGACATTGGAGCCACGAACAGATTTTACGTGCACAAGCTCCCATTAACGTACACGGTCTCACAGCAGCCGCAGTCGAGAGAGGTTGTCACCCTCCCAACCATTGACCATGGTCGATGCTGCTTCACTTTCCGTAATCTTGACGGTAACCGAGCTTAATCGTATGCGCCACTGCAGGACACATAAAATTATTACACATGTTAAATATATATTTTTTGAGCAATGAAAATGAAAATCAAGGAATGTATCTAGACATGGAAAACATTGCTGACCAAACAGCAATTTCTGATTAAGAGAGAACAGACTGTTTCCCTTTATACTTTAATTTTATTTCCAACTAGTAAATACATGTTTTATACAATTATAAACTTTTTAACAAAAATGTTACCATAGAAATCTTTTTACCGTAAAAATATAATTCTTCAAATGAAGCGAGTGTATCGCAGATATATTGGATGAATTTAATCGCTTTACAATTTTGATATTATTTTTTACTGAATGTTTACTTCATAAAAGTTTTTAACGTTAAAAACATTGCTGTTTGGTTTACCCTACAGCAATCCTAGAAACAAAACCTTATAAAGAGGGAGGAAAATAGCCGGGTGGTGACTTTCTCGCCAAAAAGATAGCACTACGTCAGTAGATGAAAATTAAGTTTATTTTTTTTGTTTTGTTTTTGTTGAATTTTTAAAAAATTACTGAAGCAATTTTGGTGAAATTTAAATGGGGCCAATTCGGAGTAAAATTTTCAATTAAAAAGCCATCACACGAATCGGTCGCGTAGTTTCGGAGTAATCGATGAACATAAATAAAACAAATACATATATTTCGAATTGAGAACTTTTTTTTAAATCAGTTAAAAAATACCTTAATGCCATTAAACCAAATAGTCATTCATAGAGTTATACATGATTTTGTACGGAATACGAATTAAAGAAACACAGTACTTTGTCATTTGCAGCACTAAGCGAAAATAAAACGTAATATAAAATGCACCAAATCTTTTTTTTTTTTTGGTAGAATTGCATTGGCATCATTTGCATGCCAACGCACGAGACATGTTAGTTAATTGTGTTTATGAGTTTTTTAAAGAATGGCTCACGAACTTCTTATAGTGCACGAAATAACTTTTCTCAATATAAATTGTCTAAACAATGCATGTAACATATGAAATAATAAATTAATTCTTATTTCATTTAAGCACACCAAACCTGAATAAGAAAGGTCGTGTAACATATCAAAAGAAGAAATTAATTCATATTTCCTTTTAGAATGCCGGGCCCGAATAAATAAACTACCTCAATTATTTTATTTGAATGCAGAACAATTATATTCTTCTGAATATAAATATATCTCATTTAGGAAATAGTTGGACTTATTATTCTTTCCGTGAAATGAAATACGAAAAGAAAGCAAGTGGACTAAAAACAACTTTGATATATTAAAAACACATTTCTTGTGCACGATATGCTGTAGTTGTATCTTCTACATTAGTTTAAAAGATGTAAGAACAACAAAAAATGAAACCTTATTAACTAAAGTTTAGATAAAGTGTAAAAAAATGCATGTTTCTGCAATTAGCCGAAAAATGCTTTTTAGGCAATATAAATTATCGTTACAAAAACAAATTTCCTAAATATGCAAAAAATTATGAAAAAAAGCTATACACAAAAATAGTTGCTTCAGTTATTTAGTAACGAAAGGGGAAGACTTTTTAAAATCAAATGCTTGCTGAATGTTAAAAAAATATGTTGTACGATATTTTTTTTTGGTATATTTTTATTTAAGTAGCACTTTGGTGGGAAAATTATATTTGGTGAGAAAATGCCACCACGTGTATAATATGTAATTAGAAAATATTTAAGATAAAGAAAGTTTTTCCGCTATCGTATAAAAGCTTCCAAAAACATTTCCAATGTATCTATCTAACATTAAATTTACACAGGATGCTGGAAAATTGTCCTGTATCTTCAGAAACAGCCTGGAGAAAAATGGTATAAGAAATTAATTTCCAAAAATTCTGAAAAAAAAATTCAGAAATGATTTGTTTGTAATTTTCGGCAAAAACGATAGCGTTAAATTCAGAAACCAATTGGTTTTTCATGTTTCTAATTAATTCTTCTCGAAAATTTTCAAAAGATAAAGGGAAGGTTTCTAGAATTCTGAGTAAATTTTAAAGTGTGTCTGAGTAAATTTTAAAGTGTGTCTGAGTAAATTTTAAAGTTGGTATTAATCAGTTTTGTCAACCCGGAATATCGGTTTTTCTGATTCTATCAATTTTAAAGTAAACAATATTATATTCTAATCCATGATCAGTAGGCAAACACACTGAATTAAGACTATTATCCTTAATATCAAAATTAACATTATTTTGCTCTCTTTACAGAAAAGAACAGGAATGGATATATATATATATATATATATATATATATATATATATATATATATATTAATCATGACGATCCTTAATGGAGCTGGCAACGTCTGTTGTTTATGCCTGATAACTCTACCTGGGGAAATAACATTTATATAACAATCATCATGTATATTATTTCTGTTGTCGACATTCTTTTTTCAATGCAATTACAGAACGCGCAACAATGAATGGGGTAACTAATTCAAAAGGTTTTTGAACCGGCTTCTGACATAGCATACTCTATGGTCACATTTCGTTAAAACAGGTTTTTTGATTAAAAATTACAGTTAATTAAAAATTAAATCAGCGTTATTTTCATAAATGAAATGACAGGTTTTCTCAAAAATCAATCTTGCCACAAAAATAAAATACTACATTATATCGTGCTCAACAATGATTATAGAAAAAAAACAAAGGGTACAAAAAATATAAAATTGGACGCATTCGCTCTGTTTATTTTATATTTATGAATGAAAAGCAGAATTGAAACTCAAATGTATAGCAGAAAACGACGACAAAGATCGAGAGAAGAAGTGGTATTTCACGTGTAGCCTAAAACGTATGCTTTTTTATATTAAATAAAATTGTATTTTATATGTATTCAATTTATTTTTCTTTGTCCCGTGTTTTTTTCCCAAAGCGGATGGCGTCCTCCTCTTTTTTTTTTATTGCACGTGCCTTTTGCTATCTTCGACCAGTTTTTTCTGTAACTTTGATGGAATAAACGAAACGATATTCTGTCTTGACTAATATTTGTTCATATCTTTTTATTCCTTAATTTGTCTTTAGCAGTTTAAACTTGCATCGAAATAATATCAGATATTGGCAAAAAAATATTATATTGTAATGCAAAATCCTGGGAAGGGTTCACTGGTAATGATATGATTTAGATACCTAAGGAACGAAAATCAGCATAAGATGAGAGGGAAACCAGTTACATTGCATGCCATTTTAAAATAATACTACATTTTTACAAAATTTCACATTTCGTGTATAATCTTATCGACACTTAATATATCTAATAAATATCAGTTCAAAGATGTATACCTATGTATACCTGAAATGTATACATGATGTATACCTGAGAAAAATATATAATTAGTAATTTTTTTTATTCTGGTTCCAATTTTGTACAAATTAAAACAGATAACAGTATGGATAAATTTATTGCTATAATATTAAAATTAGTCCCTAACACACGGTATGTAGCGGTTCCGGAGCTGCTGCTTTCTTTAAATAGATCTACATGATATCACGTTAGAGACGGTACTATATTGTGTACACTGGTCAATATGATTTTTCCATGAAGTACGTATGTCTTAGATGTAGTGAATTTTAAAGTTGAAATTGTAGCATTTACTTTTTATTGTAACTATGAATTGTTTTGTCAAGGTAAAAAATGTTATCACTAAGAGGAAAAAACCCTTTAAGTTAAGCTACAATATTAGCTTACTTTACATATACTATATGTATAAATTCGAATGTGAAAGTTTGACCTTTCTCACGCGTCTTTCAAAAAGTGGTATTAGAAGTGGAAAGGGGCCGAAGTTCTGTACCACTTCTATAGCCAAACTGAAAAACTTAAAATAAGGTCAATAACAGTTTAGCAGCGTTCTACAAAAAAAAGAAAAAAAAAAGAATGCAGTTTAATACAAAATCCAGCTGCAAACTACTGCGAACACTAGGAAGACACATAATTTGTAGCTTCCGTAAACGGGACAAGTAGTGCACTTGAAAATTCAAAAGGATCTGCTATATTTCGCGAGTTTGTGTTGCGACCATGCAAAATGATCTTCATGAGATATTATTATAACATTCAACACCGTTAGGAACTAAAATCAATTTATTTCGAGAGCATAATTTAAACGGAAAATGTGAGAACATAATGTAACTTTAGGATATGCTTCTATTTTCTTTATCGTAAACTCAAATCTATTTTTAAGAAATAGGAATAGAAGTTAAATACAAAAAAAAAAAATCATACAGTTCACATTATAATTATGTGATCCTTTTCCATTTAAATGCATTATGTAAAAGATTGGGAGTAAAATCATTTAAAAAATCATCGGGACAAACTGTAACAAATATACTTTATTACCAAATATTAGTCATTAACAATTATTAATAAAATAATAAACTGCACTAATTTATCTTTCAAGTATATTTTTTTATATATAATCAATTTAAATAATATATATATCGGTTTAAAATTCCAATCATTAATATATTTTAATATCGAAGTATCTAAACGTGACCAAATTTATAAATTAACCAACTTTTTCCTCCATCTACATCCATTAATTTCACGTGCACAAAAGATATTGACCTCTTTTCATGCAAACCGCATTGTGGTCATTTACTTGATATCGGTATTTTTTTTAAAAAGCACCAGACCGCAACATAAAATACGATGCTATTTCCTCAAGTAATCGATTGATGTCAATATTTCAAACAATAAATGTGTAATATACCTTCCTATCTACTTAAATCAATTCAATAAAAGACGAAAAATATTGCAATGCTTTCAGTAAACGTCATTTGTTTTACGATTTCACGATTTCAAGATTGAAATGGATGTCACATATGAAGAACTTATAAATTATGATATGTATCTTTTCGTAGGGTAAAAGTATAATGAAAGTGGTTGACTTTTGTAAGTTTATTTTATAACAAATTTGAAATCATTCATATAATAATTGCAATTTTGATCGAGAACATTTATATTTTAATTCCTATATATATCGCATATGTAACACTTTTGATTTAAATATGTACTATGACCAATTTATTTAATGATAATAATATGCTAATTTCAGGTCAAGCACTTAAGACAAGTACATAATGGGGAAGGAGACTTTTTTTTAGCGTAAATGTAAGTAAAAAGCTGTGAAAATATAAAAATTCTTGATAGAAGTAAACGAAAATCATCTACAGTTGTACTAGAAAAATGTTTGTGGGCCTGTGTATGTGTCTGCGCGAGCAATGGGTAGATGTGAATTTTCGCACGTAGGTTTGCAAGTTTGGTTCTGGATAGAAAAAAACAAGTCCCAATGCACCCGAGGAACAGATTTTGAAATTTATTAAATAGCTTATTTGTTATTTTTGCTGAGCAAAACGGTTCGCATATTACCCCGATTTTCCAAGTTCGCCGTCGATTATAATCCATTCACAAAAGTAATCCAAAATCAACAGTTTAACTCAATATAGTAAATATTTTCCTCTTTTCAGTAAAATTTCTTCTGAAATCCTGCAACGATTTTTTTAAATATGCTCATTTCACCGAAAATGATATGTTTATTTTTCTATCAACCAATTTCCATTTGTTACCTTATCGATCCAATCTTAAATTTTACCTCTCTATGAAGCAGACTTTCAGGAATCTATTTAAAAAATTAAAAATATATTAAATAGTTCTTTTAAATTAATAAAGAATGTAACAACATCAATTTTTTCTCTAAAACGTGAAGAAGAAAGACAGGGAAACAATTCCTACGTGGGTTACCAAAATAACCTTTTTTATCGCTCAAAGTTATTACAATTACGACTCAGGAGACCACGTGACCGGCAGCTTATATATATATTTTTTCATTCGCGGCCTGCGACATATATTTAAAGCAATGGTTTCAGACTGATGCGCCGTGAAATGACCTGGAATGTGTCGCGAAAATTGTAAGTCGAGATGTATCCAGATTTTAATAATTAACCAAACTATCGATATAATATGCAACATTTCATAATACACGATTTACTTCAAAATAAGATTTAATGTCATAAAGTTACATTATTCGGAAGTTTATTTCTCTGTTTGTATACTCTTTTTAATAATATACAAAGGAATCATGAAAATGGTCTCACATCATCAGATAAATTTTATTCTTTAAGAAAAAAATATACGTGTGGACGTTTGATCATGGGGAAACGGTAAGGTAATTTTAAATTTATTTAAAGTTGTTATGACGGTTCGGGCCACGCCGGGATGGTCAACTAGTTTGACATAAAATAATGACTATCGCTTTAAATAAAACACTAACAATGGAGAAACATATTTAGAACATTTTTTTAAACTTAAAAATGAACTCAATCACTAAAATACGGTGTCATGCCATTTTAAGATAAATTATCAGTATCATATTGACAGTGCTACAACTAAAAGCCCCCTGTGCTCTATCAAAATCAGTTTAATAAATTTCTAGATCAAAATTGGCTTCTATTTCTCCTTTTGGTGAAACAGATTCTACCTTGTCCCTTATTTGTCATTTTATATTGCTTTATATGTATTATTGTCTATTTACTTGATTTTAGCTTTATTGTGTATTTTACTTTTGTTAATTTACTGTCTTTAACTATTTTTTCTGTAGTAAGCTACGCCACATATCTTCTATAAATTTGTACAGATGCTTCATGCATTTTGAATACAGTTACAGACGGTATTCGCTCATTTTTTAGACGATTTTCATGGCACTTAAAGATCTATTTTACATAAAATATTTGTGTTTTTAATCTTCAATTTGGTAACCTTATTTTGAAGTATCTTTATATACCGTAATTTTCATGAATAATATACTTTTTGTCATTTTGGAATAGGTATTTTGTCCTATTCTTCTTGAACATCTTTCAAAAGTCCGTGAAGGGATGTAAGTCGACTTTTGGACAACACGCTTTTCAAAAGTCCAAAAAAAAACAAGAATCCATAACGGATACATCAGGAGATTTAGCAGGTATTTCAATGAAGGGTATAGTTCTGATATCCGCTCATTCCATTTTTTCCAGTAAATTAACACTGGATTGTGGTGTGTGGTTGCTTGATTTATCTCGATTCAATTCAACAGATTAATGACACTGGAGGTAAAGAGAGTATATTTTTTATGTTTGACTAGGAGTAAAATGTGTTTCTGATAGTATGTGGAGTTTATTTTAACATTTTTTCTCCACTCTCATTATTTTTAATTTGTCGTTATATGTACAGCAAGCAACAATTATAAATCCATTGTTAAAACATACATTGATCCATGTTTTCAATTTTTTTTCTCCTCTATGATAATAAAGGGATCCCTTCGTATTACAATTATTTAAATAGACCCAAGTTTCATCACTGTACCAATATTTTCCATTTTTCTCCGAATACAGAATTCTGCATCGTGTTCTATGTTCGGCGAAATGTCGTCGAGAAAGACGTGGACTCTTTTTTGGCTTTTTTAAAATTGTAATCCGTGATAATGATTTTGTTAACCCTTTCCGGCACAGGCAAATGCTGTTCGTAAAATGAGAAATTACTGACTCACACCAGAATTTACAAACGACTATTTTAGAAAATAAGAACTCCTTATTATAAGTTTTTATTGTAGAAACAAAATTTTATTAAAATATTCTTGGCGCCGTATGCAAGTTTGGAATTAAAATTAAGTGTGCCCGGAGTGGGACCACTGTGCTGGGGACCACTTAAAGGGTTTTAACAGTTGACACTGAGCATTTTAACGATTTAGCAACAGTCCTTAGACTTCGAGGATTTTATTTTACCATAAACGATCATATCTTTGCAATATTCAAAAAATTCCTTTTTGTTCTTAGGTACATACTTGGAACATTTTTTCCACATGATTGACATTCACATTTTTCCCGTCTTATTGACAATATTATCTACTTTGGCTTTATATATAGAAAACTCATTTATTTAATAGCGTATTTTAATAATCGAATATGAATAATTCTATTCAAAAGGTGCAGAAATATAACCTTCCATCTATCGATTTTTTAAAGCGCCAGTTTGCATGTAAACAAAAAATTCAGTTGCCAGTCGAAACTTTATACTTTCAAAAAACATATTAGATGTGAAAAATAATTTATTAGAGATTTTTATAGCAAAACAAACTCGTCTAAAAAAATGCTTGAACAGCCTCTGTTTTGTTCTTCTTCATTGAGTAGGACTTTTTTTTTGGTAAAGTTATAGTTGAATATTGGTTCATTAACTATATCCACTCCCCCCTCCCCTTCCCGCATAGCATGCATGGTCACAGTGACGTCACTGTGACGTTACTGCGAGTCACAATTGTCACGGCACATCTGTGACTAAAATGCCACCATTCAGAGAGGTCACATTGTGACTTAAGTGTGAACTTCTTTAAAAACTCTAAAAATCACACAGGACTATTTCAAAACATGTTATTTATAGTTAAAAATACTTTTCTACAATTTTTAAATTTTTGTGACGTCATTGAAAGTCACGCATGTAACGTTATACCTGTTACTAAAATATACTACCATATAGTGAACTCACACTGTGACAAACATGTGAATTTTAAAAATATTTGAAAATGAGAAGAAACATTTTACTTAGTGCCATCTTTCTTCATTTGATACATTGAGCCATTGACCTTAGTAATTTTTGTTGCCCCTTGTAAATTAATTTATAGTCACTTATTCCTTTATCTAGCTAAAAAAATGATTTGCATGTATGTATATAATTTTTTGTAACTATGCAATTGTAGATTATCATACAAAGGTAATTAGATATGAAAACTAGAAAACGTTTTTACTTTTATAATTTATTTTTTAATTTAAAAAAAGTTTTATTTTCTATGAAAAATTAATAATTTGTGTTAAAACAACTTCAAACAATTGTATCAATTATAAATTACTTCTACTATTGATAAAGGCTGAAAAATAACATAGTGGAGGGAGGTGCTTGTTCATTGCGAAGTGCAGATAAAATGTGAAGTTACAATGTGGTCAAAATGTAAATACAGATAATGGGATATACTGAGAAAATTAAAGTTTATTTTTTGTATGCAAGTGCTTTATTTAAATTGTTATGTACCTTTATGGATGAAGTAGATTATGAATATCATAAACGTATAAAATAAGTAATTTGCTCCCCTTAGAAGTATAAAACTATTTCATTTTATCTCCAGAAATTTCCATATAATTTTTATAGCTATTCAAGCCTTATTTTAAAAAATACAATCAATTCTCTCGGCATTATTTAATTTAAAAATTACATTTAGTAAACCTGACATAAAATAAAATAAAAGAAAGGGAATTATTTCAGTGAATTGCACATCTGTTAACAGGAAGTTGATTTTTGTTTTCTTTTATGATTGCTAAGAAAATTGACCAGCTGCTCAATATTTGTAAAATGAACTCGTCCGATTTATCGTCTGCGGTGAAGCTATTTCGAAAAGCGGTTGGTTTCATTCGAAGGGTTTATTTATTAAGTCAAAGAGTTGCAAGGATAATTCCCGTTTCGTTTCTTTTTTTTTTTTTTAGTGCTAACTGCAGACCACTAAACAGTAAAACACGACATTTAATTGTTGGAACGGAACATGCAAGAGATATTCTCTAGAAAAAACTATCGTTTTATCGGATTTAAGAATTCAGATTAAAATATAAGTCCGAAAATGCTTACAATTGTGTTGGCGTTTATGATATGTATTCGTCAATGCTATTGTAATGTTTTTGTATTTAATTTACTTGAAAAACACTTGTATTCCTCGGATTACTTCCATGATGCCATAAAGAATTACGTTTGCTAAAAAAAAGGTATGTAAAAATGTTATTTTTTCAATCTAAAGAACACCAACAGCAAAGCTTGAAATTTTTTTGTTGTTATGTATACTAGTAAGAATTTAAATATTAATTAAATGTTAACTATTTGATATTAATATTAGATTTATTATTTTTAATTGTATCATATAAATTATCTGTATTGTTAAAACAATTCAAAATATCAGTAATGTTCACTAAAATGCATTCTAAAACTCATACAGTAGATCTCAAATCCGATTGTACGGTATACTATGTATTATGGTATCAGAATCACAGAAAATGTTACTGTGGTTCTTGCCCCGGAATCAAACATCAAGTCAGATAGATATCAAGTCATTGGCGTCATCATATATTACTATCGATGAATCGTAAATTATTAGAAAATTGTACAACTTCTTCACATCCGATGCTAAATAGAGTGGCTGCGGTGCAGTGCATTATCAACAAAAAATGATCGGTGTTTCCAAAAAATAATTTATTGCAAAACTTATTATTTAAAAAAGATAGCAGTTTCATAAATATATATATATATTTTAAATAGATTAAGTTTTTTTTTGTTTTGTTTTTAATTAACAAAACATTTTTCTTAATTTTTATAGTTATCATTTATAGATAAAGTAATACCAGTCAAATACTAGAGTAAACGTAATTAAAACACATATAGTATTTAAAATAGAGGTCCCATGCATGATTTATAGCATGATGTCAAGATATGTCAACATTACGTGCATAAAAATAATCAATATTGATAAAATAATAAAATAATTATTCAGTTTAGGTAATTTTTCCAGTTGTGTTACCGAATTTTTTTACCGTAAAAATTTATATTTAAGTTCTGCATTTAGTATTCTATCAAAAACTATATATTTGTAAAAAAAATTATATAATATTTTTTGCGTTTATGATCTTAAGTTTTAAATTTCATTTGCTTCGAAAAATGTTTTACTACTTGGTACAATGTTTATTATTTAATAATATCTCACAATAGATAGATCTATTATTTAAATGGATTCCTAACATAGATATTTCACAATGCTTATTTTAAAATCCATATTTATATTTCATTAAAGTTGTTCTCAAATCCAAAATAGCTAATTTCTGACATATTTCTGAATTCATTTTTATTCGGAAATACAAGAAATTGGCAGGTGTTCTTATTCAGAATATATTTAATCGAATGGCGTTTTCCATTTTTGGTAACGGAAGAAGATGTTTCAGAAAACACTATCAAAGTCGGTGTTTTGAACCGAATTTCCGACGCGCAGCGTGAGAAACGGGAAAAACGTGACCGAAATTGATCTTAAGTATTTCATTTATCTAAAAATGGAAAACGCTATTCATTCCAAATCGCTTTAATAATGAGGCATGCAAGTGCCATACGTTTAAAAATTTGTTCATAAATGTGTCAGAAAGTTTCGTGATACTGAGAGAGGGGAAATATCGCAAAGTATACACATTCACAAGACTTCAATAACATAACAGCAAAATAGCATAGTTTTAATTATTGTCAATAATTTTTGTGGTTAAATAAAACAAATGGAAGTAGAAGTTAATTTAAAAAGTTGTTATTTGCACAATAGAATTTCATATTATTGATATATTTAGTTTTATTATAATTTTTAATACATTCATCTATTATTTTTAATTTAGTATGCGTTTTTTACATTTATAATTTTCTTGCTTAACGGCTACATTATAGCCGGTATCCCAATCAGATGCAAAGTTTTAATTTGAATACGAATTGCATTAATAAAAATTATTGCCGATCCAATCCTTATCGTCGATCGTATCCGGATTTGGTAAAATCTTGTTATCCGAATCTATACGAAATCATTTATCAGGTTCGGTCGGGTTGTGGGCCTACAGATTTTTTTTTTTGTTTTTGTTGTTGTTGTTGGGTTAGAGTAATAATATGGGATGAATCGAAATATAATTTCAGTCAACCATCATTCATGTTCAAGTCGACATTCAACCATGTTCAAGAAGTATATAACCGGATCCGCGTATGCAAGATTCTATTCCGAACAAGACTTACAGTAAAAACATTATACCCGACTCGGGTCAGATCGGGTTCACGAAAATCAGATCACCCGACCACTAATACAAATCTATTCTGCAGCCAAACAAATCCAAAAAGATCGATCCGAACTTTCTGGATTGGATTCGGGTAAAATCTGGTCACCCGACACGGTGCAGTGTCGTCACAAACGTCACAAACTTGCAGCATAAAAAAATGTCGATCCGAACAATCCGGATAGGATTCGGGTAAAATCTGGTCACCCTATCCGATGCAGATTCGTCACATTTTTCACATTGAAGTCGCACGGTGACTTCACAAAGTAGTCACATTGTGAGGTCACAGAAAGCCTTGAAAACGGCCATAACGACCTCACATTTATGTCACAGTGACTTCACATCGACGTCACTTGACGTCACGACGACGGTCACAAAGTCACAGTGTGACTTCACACTGACGTCACCATGCCTTACGGGTTCTCTCTCTTTCTCTCTCCTGTTATTTACTTTCATATGGTTATTTTATTTTAATTTTATTCATTTTACTTTAGTTATTTCCATTGATCTAGGCCCATCCTTTTTTATATTTTCTTTATTATTGTAAAACTAGTCTACTCCCTTTCTTTCATAAATTACAGTGTCGGTTGTATATAATCCTTTCAGGAGTACGAGTTCAGTACCGCTTCATACGATTGCTAATATTAAACATTTATTCATTCTGACTGCATTACTCTCAAAATAATATGTAAATCAGAAATTATTTACAAATGGTGTTCAAGAAAAGTAAACTATTTTTAATTAAAAGTATTTTCAATTTTACAAGCAAAAATAATATCAAAACATGCGTTGTTCTTTTAGCGAAAGCAGATTTTCGACAATTTATATAACAATGTTTTTAAAAACTAAAACTAAAACAAAATAAAATGTATGATTGCATAATAGAATTGTATTTTCTGTTTACAAAGTTCGTAACTCTCCTCTTATTTAAAATAAAAGGTGTGTATTTATAAATGGGCACCTTTGTTTACAAAGATTTCATAATATATATCTGTATTATTTGAATTAGTTTTAAATGAAACTTATTTGAAAAAAAAAAAAGACTTAGATTTATTTGATTTGATTTCAAAACAAGCATCAATAATTTAAAATAATGTTAACATTATTTTAATGTGTCCTTAATTTTCGAAAAGAATGACATTTGTTACATGTGGCATTATATAATTTACGTAAAATGCGTCATACGATACATTTTCTAATTATAATACACAATATTTTTAACGTAATACCGTAACGTTTTAAATAAATAAAAGCACTACAGTTTCAGATCCTCAATTTACTATTTCAGCTACATTTGTTACTTATATTTTTTATTATAATAGGAACAGATGATAATGCAAGTGAAAAGTCCCTGTCAAAATAAATTTGTTCAAAAATCGCAAAAATGAACTCATTTCGTATTATAACAATATGGTCGTGGTATTCTAAATGAATTTAAAACGTTCAACTGTAGCAACAAATCATGTCTTCTTTAAGATGCGAGAAGATGTTGATTATAATAAATTTTGTCTCATTTTACTCTCTTTCTGAAAATCTGGAAATTTGTGTAAGTGTTAATTTTGCTAGAATGTCCTCAATCAAACGTAATTTTTTTTATTAACACTTTCGAAAAATGGTTGAAAAGTGTTTATGAAGTCGGTTTGTCTGTCTGTCCGTACTCTAAATCGCGTAAATATTTTCGGATTGTCATGTAATTGATGTATGTTACTGAGGTTTACTATGGCATGTCCGGTATTGACAATGAAGTGTGTAGCACTTTAACGATTCAATCAGGTCTTTTTCCAAGCACACTCAATATAATTCAGTTACATTACGGTCTATGGAGAAAAATCGTTTGTGGTTTATTTTAATAATGTTTCACTATTTAAAACATATTCAAATTGATATATATCACTAAGATCCATTATAAGAGGAGTACTATAGAATATTGTATTTGTAGCATTCATCGTTCATTTACAGGTACACACAAAATAATTCGGTACAGTCTCTTAACAATAATTGCTAGAAGTACGTTTTTAGTTGTTGAACGTGTATTTAAATTTAAACGATTTTTGTCCATTACTTGCGTGTATAAATTCTATAGATTTTATACAGGGCAGCACAAAATTGTCGAGTACATTTTCGTTTATTGACGGAAATTCCAGAAGGGGGAATATAAACTGTGCCATGCGTTTCCTAACTGAACTAGAATTTAGTATTCTTTGTAGTATATATAAATCTATAGATATACAGGGCTGCACAAAAGAATTCGGTACTTTTCCGAATATTGTTGGTAATTCCTGAAATTGGATTTTTAAATATGTTATTCGTTTTCCCAATTGTTTACTTAGATGTACTTAATTTGTGTTAACTGTTTACTGTAAATGTCCCTATATAATTATTCAAGCTTTCCCCCCTTTTAAGTCTTTTTATACACTCGATGCTACTATTCAAACTATGATTACTTTCTTTGTCAATATCGTATTTATTGTTTACCGTTCAATAAGTGAGCTATTAGTATTGTTTTGTATTTATAGTTTTCACTCAACATTAATTATTATCTTGTAAAAGCTCTACATCTTCTTATATTTATTTACAACAACAATTGTTCATTCATCCTATTATTGTATCTAACTTGCCTTGTCCAGTATATTTGGATAGCTTTGTGTTTTACATTGTAACCTTTGACAGTTAATTTTCATTAGTGAGGGATCTCCTTCTGGGCATCTCTCCATGGGCTGAGTCCTTGCCGCATAGTAAACAAACCTGCTAGTTGGGGTTAGTTGAGCTTAAAATGAAAGGTAGGCCTCCACGCTCTGTTTTATCTTCATCGTGTTTACTTAGATACCATTTTTCACCATATTAAACGGTAAAGATGTGTAAAACTATTTTGGAAGTGTTGGAAATGTTACATAACCTTTGCATGATGTATTATTTTTCGTTCTTGTCGTAAATTTCTTCTATCTCTATAAAATACTGTATCATCCAAAATAAATACAGCCATGATCCCGCCAATATTCTCTAATAAATAAAACACACGCCTGCAATCGCAGCCAAACGCAGATCTATTTATGTGAAATGAATGACGCCACATGTCCAACACGCGAGATTATTTTTAATTTCACTAACCTTCGTAGGAACATAACAACATTTTTTGCACTCTCACTGTCTTGAAAGAAAAGATACTTCATCATGGAAAACAGAAATTTGTCAACGAAATATACCTACCATGGGAATTTTGGGGGAATAAAGTTATGTAGGTACTGTAATGGATAAGCCTGGAAGTTCTAAGGTGGTACAACGTGTTGCTGAATTTGTTAAGAAATGACTCACAATTTGAACATATACTGTGATTCTCATCTATTGTACAAGAATTGATCCACATTTACCTGCAAAAACAGGTATGTGTTTTCAGCCATTAAGAAAACAAATATTACGAAAGTTATGGGTATATGGATGTTTGGATCATACTTGATATAAATCGATTCTGACCACTTTTTGCTGGTGTATTTTGGTAATTTTCTTAAAATTGGTAAAAGCTTTATTAACATATATCAGGATGTTGCTTAATTTATGCCTTTAATTCAGTTTTTAAAATAATAATACAGAATTTATTATCTTCTTCTATTATTTCAATAATAATGGAAAATTAATTTTTTCTCTATAAATTTTCTTATAAACCTTTCCATATGGAAATGCTTGTTTCATATGAAAATGTTATATTTGGTGAAAAGCAAATTACGTATATTTAGCGTACGACTATGCCATTACTAAAAAATAAAACTTTAGAGTATCTTACAGCACAAAACTTTATTTTATCCAGAATTGTTTCGTTATTGATTAATAAGTTGTTGTTTTTTTTTAATCAAAAATCAAAACAAACAATAAATCAATATTTCTTTCACCTTGATTAGTAGAACATGTTAAAAATCTTATAAAACGTTATTGATTTTTTTTAGGTAAACTTCTTTGTGGCTATTTATTTAATATCCGTTAAAAAAATAGCCTCAATATAAAACATTGCATTATTTCTTTAAACGATCCATTTTAGATCAAATTTCGAAGAATAAAAGTTTTATTATAAAGTGCAATAGTTAGATCATTTAATAGATAAATGGAAAATATGCTTTAAAGAAAATATCATTCCAATTCAAGATTTCATAGAAGAAGCTGTAATATAAAATTATTATGAATCATGAAGATTTTCCTATTTATCGAAAGAAGTAAAATAAAATAGCTAATCCTATTAAGTTTACTGTGTACTTTTTTAAAAGCTGAGTGTTGCCACTTAAATCTACTGTTTATTTTTATTGCGCTCGAGAAAATTATTTTTACCAGTTCTAAGATGTGCTGGGAGAGTTTCAAAATGTTGCGCCATATGTATCTTATAATTCGTCTTAAAATGATTCTAACGTTTATATTACATTTTAAAGGAGTTTAGGATGGATGTATAAAAGGCTTTTATTTGAGAATGTAATAAAGTAAGTCGTAATAGTTTTTCTTATGAAAATTGAAGAATTAGAAAATAAAATTTGGAATTTTTTGATTTTTTTTAAATAGTCAGAATCATTGCAACTTGTGTTTTGCAATATCTGATTCATTAAATTCTGTTGTTGTTATCGTATGCACCATGCACCATGCACGACCGAGACGTTGTGATAGTTCGACTACTCTCGTCACGTGAGTAGGCGATGTTTTGAATGCGATCGTAATTTTTGCCCATTAACCGTCCATGTGCGTAAAAGTTTATCAATGCTCTCTTTTCTCTAACCTTCGATGGATGTGTGAATCTCGGAAATTGTGAGTTGCTGTTTTCCTTCGATATTTATGCAAATTATTGTAGCTGGTCAACTGTGGATACTGTGGATATATAAACTGCGAGAATTCGTTTAGAGTTGTACTTAGAATCAGTACTTAGAGCGGTACTTGGAGTGATACTTAGAAGTAGTACTGAGGAGCTAAGATTAAGCTGCATAGCTTTACACGCCTGTTGAACTGGTGTAAGCCTGTATCAGAGCTCATCGGGTTTAAGACGAGGAATTGACGCACCTTTAAATTGCACCTTGACTCTCCGCTGTCGACGGGTTGCGAGTGGTATATTTCCTTATAATATACCACTGCCGGCTGAACTATTTGTTGAGTTAGTTAAAACGAGTAGTTCTCGCTCAACCTCCCTGCCCGATTAGACTTAATAAACTGGTTTTAACTTAAACCTTAGATTTTAATCTCTCTTGCTCTGCCGAACGGCCTGGTACCCAACATTATGGCCGTTACAACGTCAGATAACGTTCGAATGTGCTGGGCACGTAGGAGCAGTTTCCATTAAACGAGGCACCTCTCGAGCGGAACATTGAGATTTAACCTCAAACAATCTTAATCATTTTCATCCTCTATGTTACTTATTTGATAGTTTTTAATTTTGATGCCACTTCAAATCGAAGGCTGAACTATTTGTTGAGTTAGGTAAAACGAGTAGTTCTCGCTCAACTTCCCTGCCCGATTAGACTTAATAAACTGGTTTTAACTTAAACCTTAGCTTTTAATCTCTCTTGCTCTGCCGAACGGCCTGGTACCCAACATTATGGCCGTTACAACGTCAGATAACGTTCGAATGTGCTGGGCACGTAGGAGCAGTTTCCATTAAACGAGGCACCTCTCGAGCGGAACATTGAGATTTAACCTCAAACAATCTTAATCATTTTCATCCTTACCCAAAGAGAGATTTCCAATTTTTGTACCTCTATCCCACCTTCTAAATTTCTTAAAACGTAATTTACGTTTAGGAAACCTTACAATATACTGTCCACGCTCAATTTTGCTTCAATCCAGTATTTGAGTAAGAACGAGTGCTTTATAGAATAGCAGGCCCTTGATCCCCTGCCACGTCCTATCTAATTCAGTAATTTCTTATTATTTAATCATATTTTAGTTTAACATATCTGTTATAGTCTTGTCGCCTTTTGCGGTCGGCCTAGTACTTCTCCTAGCCAGCCTTGAGACCTTAGTCTTATGGTATTTGCTGTCACCACCGGTATGAGAATGATACCGGACACGTTGTGAAAAGAAGTTCTCACATAAATAATCAACTAATAATTTATAGATTAAATTAGCATGAAAAAAATGTGACAGTCATTATTGGTCAATACAGATTATTATCACTTGCCGTATGCGACTGTCGAATGAAAATCTCCCTGATCGCACGTTTTACTCTATTTCTTTATGCACCACTCGTACACACCGTTCCGTCTACGATGCTATGAATTCACCCTGGACCAAGCTGTCCGATGCACGTTCTCTATGCAATTCTGCATACTCCTCTGCACTCTTGGCTCTGCACGTCTAGCCTCTACTCTCCCCCAATACACTGCCTCTACCTATTGAATACGCTGCACACTGACGACTCTGGCATCCTCCACTCTTCTCTGCACATCAACGAGTCTCACGTCCTACACTCTTCCCTACACATCAACGATGTTCCATGCCTTTCTTTGTTTGAATATCAACCGATAATGTAAGTAGCTAATTTAAATATTTTTATGCTTCATTATTTGAATTTTCATTTTATCTGTAATAAGAAACTTTCAAATTTAATTGCTTAAATAAAACACCGAATAAAAAAGTATATTGATCGTTGAAAATTGGAATGTTTCACTAGTTTGTTGTGAAACGTAACAGCAAAAAGCGGTGGCATCTTAATGCCACCACTTTTTTCTGAAACCTTCCGGAAATTTTTTTACAGTGTAGTGAAGACAATTGAATAGAAATCCCCTGCAGATTTAAATAGACATATTCGTTGTATCCTTAATATATATATATATATATATATATTATTGTTGTTGTTGTTGTTGCACTGTGGTACATGTATCATACGGATTCTTTTTTGGTGTGAAGAAATATTGGTGCATTCTATGTTCAGAATGAACTTTATTACTATGTAGATTTCGTAACGTTACGGCTTTTCAAATCTCTTTAATTATTTAATTTTATTTAACGGCAGAATTCTTGTTTTTAACACTTTCCAACCTAGTTGAAAAGTGTTTATGACTTCGGTTTGTCTGGCCGTCTGGCCGTCTGCCGTCTGGCCGTCTGGCCGTCTGGCCGTCTGGCCGTCTGCCGTCTGCCGTCTGCCGTCTGTCCGTGCTCTAACTCCCGTAAATATGCTCGGATTGCCCTGCAAATTTTATATGTTATAATCGTTATCTATAGCATGTTCCCTATTTCAACGGAAGTGTGTAGCACTTATAGTTTTTTTACAGGGACACTCAAAAGAATTCCGTTACATTGCGGTCTATGGGGAAAAATCATTTGCGGTTTATTTAAATAATGTTTCAATACTTTAAACGCATTGAAAATTATATATATCACTAAGGTGCATTAGAAGAAGCTTAATATGGAATAGGGTGTGCATAGCACTTATACTTACTTTACAGGGACAGTCAAAAGAATTCCGTTACATTACGTCTATGGAGAAAAATCGTCTGCGGTTTATTTAAATAATGTTTCACTATTTTAAACGCATTGAAATTTATATAAGGTTCATTACAAGAGACTTACTACAGAATATTGTGTGTATAGCAGTCATCGTTCATTTACAGGGACACACAAAAGAATTCTCTACTGTATGTTAACAATAATTCCTGGAAGTGCGTTTTAAGTTACTGAATGCGATTTTAATTTTAAATCGCTTTTTGTATATTACGTGGTGTGTATAAATTCTGTAGATCCTATACAGGGAAGTACAAAAGTTCGGGAACACATTTCCGTATTATTTAACTCCAGACGGAGAATTTTAAACTGTGCTACGTGTTTCCTAACTGAACTAAAATTTAGCATCCTATGTAGTATATATACAAATCTATAGATCCTATACAGGGCTGAATAAAGTATTCGGATTACTTAGATGTTATCTTTTAGCTTATAAAAGAGTATGATTCGTAAAATTATTTTGGAAGCGTTGGAAAGTGTTACATAATCTATGCTTGACGCATGATTTTTCGTTCTTGTTTTTTATTTGTACTGAATGGTTTTCCGATTTGCAAGTAAGAATGAGCTGATCAAATTTGCA
Organism: Maratus michaelseni; assembly: GCA_963931845.1. Taxonomy (NCBI): domain Eukaryota; kingdom Metazoa; phylum Arthropoda; class Arachnida; order Araneae; family Salticidae; genus Maratus; species Maratus michaelseni. Next base: position 104,157,484 of record OZ007590.1, on the reverse strand, counting down.
TTTAAAATATTTTCCCTTACACTATTTAAAACTAGTCGTTGGGGGCCACCGTAATACTTACCCATCATGTATATGTATAATGTAAAATATTAAAATAAAAATGTGTAAACTACTTATAAAATGCATTGATATTCAAATAAAATCGTGGCTTGATGACGTCATAAAAAGACTCGATTAATGAATTGCTTGAAAGAGGTTTTTCCTTATAACTCCAAAAATAATACTCCTATTAACTAGCGGTTAATTGCATCTGATTAAGCGTCAAATTTCCAATTAAAATGTATATTTGAAGTGAAATTTGGATGAAATACAGGGTCATGAAAAATCGAAGAGTGTGGAAAATAGGATTACAAATATCTCGGCAACTAATTATCCGATCGACTTCATGTTTTATGCAAAATTTGTTTTTTTATTGTCTTTTATATTTACTCCTTAAAATAAACAATTTCGAAAATTTTTATATACCTTTCATCAGAACGGATATTTCGAGAGTCCGAAAAAAAATGTTCCGGTTAATCGAGGTTATTGAAATGAAATAGGCTTCTTCCCATTATTACATACTAAGTACATACCAAATGGCAAGTCTCTATCTCAATTTGTTCGGGAGATAGAACGTTTACAGACAGACACACAGACGGACGGCAAAATTTTTTTCTAAAAATTATTTTTTCGGAATCTCCAGTGTCTGAAACGTGTAAATCCGTCAAAAAAATTTTTCGATTTTCAAAACGATTACAAGACTTACCCTTTACTACGTATGATGGGTAAGTAAAAAGAGTAACAAAAAATATGATTGGCTACAAGGCATTTTATCGGAACTTTTGAGAAATAATATATAATTTTTTCATATTTACATAAAATTTATGGAAATATAATGCATCTTAATGTAATTATTACTTTTTTTAATCAAGTAATATATATATATAAAAAGTCAATTTCTACTTTGGTCAAAAATGATTTTTTTTCAGCGACTTACACGCTTCGCCACTGACGGTATTTATTCCTAAATTTATATCCTGCTAAAATATCAAACATAAGAGAAATTTATTTTCGAGTACGGAAGACTTTCCTTCCGTCCCAGGCGAGGTTCGATCCTGGGACCTTGTGGTTACGAGCTCAGAGCTTAACCGACTGCGTTACCAATACTTGCGAATGAGTGCTTTTAAATGAAACTAATGTCTGAAATAAATGGGCTGCGTGTTGATATTTTTTTCCCATATAAAACTAAAATTAATCAATTAAATTTAATTAATGAATTAATATTTGAAAAAAACTGTATTAACATCAAGTGGCATCCACTACAAGTTTTGAAAAATGTATTTAAACTTGAGTGGATGAATAAAAAGTATTTTATTAACGACTGAAAATTTGAACAAGATATATGAATATATATATAGGGACAGTGTGAACTAATAGTAGGAATTGAAAAATCATGAGCTAAAATATTTCATTAAAAAGTATTTCGTACAGATTATAACTTTTATTACTTACCCATCATGCGTAGTATAGGGTAAGTCTTGTAATCGTGTTACACGTTTCAGACACTGGAGATTCCGAAAAACATATTTTTGGAAAAAAAATTCGCCGTCCGTCTGTGTGTCTGTGTGTGTGTCTGTAAACGCTCTATCTACCGAAGAAATTGAGATAGAGATTTGCAATTTGGTATGTACTTAGTAAGTAATAATGGGAAGAAGCCTATTTCATTTCAAAAACCTCGATTAATCGGAACAATTTTTTTCGGACTCTCGAAATATTCGTTCTGATGAAAGGTATATAAAAATTTTCGAAATTGTTTATTTTAAGAAATAAAATAAAAGACAATAAAAAAACATAAATTTTGCATAAAGCATGAAGTCGATCGGATAATGAGTTGCCGAGATATTTGGAATCCTATTTTTCACACTCTTCGATTTTTCATGACCCTGTATTTCATCCAAATTTCACTTCAATGATATATTCTAATTGGAAATTTGACGCTTAATCAGATGCAATAAACCGCTAGTTAATAGGAGTATTATTTTTGGAGTTATAAGGAAAAACCTCTTTCAAGCAATTCATTAATCGAGTCTTTTTATGACGTCATCAAGCCACGATTTTATTTGAATATCAATGCATTTTATAAGTAGTTTACACATGTTTTATTTTAATATTTTACATTATGCATATCCATGATGGGTAAGTATTACGGTGCCCCCCAACGACTAGTCTTTTTTATGTATCAACAGAAAAAGAAGAAACAAATTTTAGAGTATCGTTACTGGTACTTTCAGTAATATTTATATTGTCATTTTCAATATTTTTATTAAATAATTTTATGGTTGTATTTTATACAAATTCCAATGAAGGGTCCGTCCATTTTATATTAAAAAAAATTCTAGAAAGTTATTTATATGAATTATTAGGACAATCGTGATGAGCAGTGTACAGATTTAAAAGAAAACAGCCCCAGCCAGAGCCCATATTAAAAAAAAATATATGTTTGTTAATACGTTTCTAGCGTATAATGCGGGAAAATGTTCAATGAAATTATGTATATAACTAGGGGGCCTACCCCCTGCGAGCTACACTCGCCAACCCCAGTTCAGACTTCGAGGCCTCTAAAAACATGACAGCGTGCTTTGTTTTAAAAATATTGGTAAATCTGTAATTGGGTTGCCATGCTTTTAACGTTTTAATAGGGCATTTTTTTATTATCATGGCCTCATACACAGCTGTTGCGACAACTGACGACTGTTTTCGGGATTGATAAGTAAAATCAATTACAACTTGAAAACCAGCTTGTATAAAAAGGTTAGGTTTAAATTGTAGCTACCTCTCGGACTTTTATAACAACGATCTGTATTCTAATCTTTCTTTGCGTTTAAGGATGAGAAAAATTCCATCTGCTTGTGAATAACATTAAGAACCACGGTATTGAAAAGTACTATGTTACAGACATTTTTAGCAACAGGTTTTAATTTTCTCTCTATTTTAGTGCACCATCATGCATATTTTCATGTTATTTTAAATATGTAAATTATTTATTTTAAGTAATATGTATATACGAATTTTCTAATAATTATTTACCATACAAAATTAATTAAATATTTTGTGCATGCATGCCTGCATTTATTCGGCATCAATTGATGAGATATTTAAACAAATTTGCTATCCGCGATAATTTTACACCTTGTTATGTCACTTGAATACTGTCCATAAGAAAATCGGGTACTTTTCCAGTATAGGATCCTTTAGGTTTGGCGTAATTCGAGCTTCAAAAAGGGATAGATTCGTTAATATGCATAGATTTGTTGCCAAAAGTTATGAAAACAAACCCAATGAACTTTTGGTGATTTTCTATTATAGGGGTCTTGACGCTTTTTTTAAAAGATTGGCGCAATTCGGACATCAGAAAGTGTGATTTGGTGCCAAATGACATAAATAGCCATGGAAACAAATTCGACGATTTTTTGTTTATATGCGTATTTTAATTATACGTATATTATTATTGTTTTTTCTATACAAATTACTTCTGATTATATATAAAATAGGACAAATGACATTTTACGCTAAACAAATTGTATAAATATGTTTTTGCTCCTTTCTTTTGCGTTTACAGAAATGACGTCATTTGAACGAATTTATTCAAAATATTTTCAGTTTATAAATTAAATTAAATGCTGACAGACGATTGAATCCTGACGATAGAAATGTGATTTTTTTTCAAATTTTCCCGAAAAACATAATTTAATCGCAATCTTATCTTCATTATCGATTGAAATAAAAGATAAATTAAATTTCAATTTGAAAATGACGAATAAAAAAAAATCAATAATCCCTATCGGGATCCTTTTCAATTTTTTCCCTTTATTGTTACAAAAAAACTGAGTAATTAGTTGCCATCATTACAGAAATGTCATTAAAATTAGAAAAAATTAATATCTCGAAAACTAATTCCAATTTCAAAATTATATTACCAGTTTTGACATCCACGGATTTTTATGGACAATTGGTATTAATTTCCCCATCAAGCGTTTAATATTATATTAAAAATAGCCCTGAAACATAATCAGTCGTTTAATTAGTCGTTTCATAAAATCGTTTCATAAAATCGTTTCACAAATTTGTTTCATTAGGATTTTATATATATAGGGTAGATAAATTAGATTATTTCTTTGTTTTTTCATATGTAAGAAAAATCTGCTTCTGGTATAATGTTTTTAGCCACACACAGGGTGGCTTATTCTTTCAATCTCTATCATTTTTCATGTTTATGAAAAGTCACAGCAATCCATCGTTGCCACAGTTAATCTCGGAAAATGAAACATTTGAAATTACTTAAAAAATTAATAACTCGAAAAGTATTTGTCACAAAATTGTTTTACAAACTGCGTTAGAATGGTAAAAAATTGTATTTTTCTTGATATAAATTTCAAATCTAATAATTATGTCGTTTTTCAAGTATTAGATTTCAAAAATTACAAAACTTCACAATGGAGTACCGTAGCGAAACTTTTACGCGTAAAAAGATAATGATAAAAAGGCATTGTGGCTCGACGTGTATCGTGTATACTGGCCCTACTGGCCATAGCATGAGTAACGAATTATAGTAAACTTATTATTCTGTTAAAATATAAAAGTGAATTATGTATATACATTTTTAAAAAATAAAGAAAAACATTTTATCACAAACATCAACAAAATTTTTTCTTCTATTTATTCCCTTATTCCAAAGATATCGTTTTATCGTCTGCTGCCATAGCAACATGAATTAAATTTCATTAAGAAAAATTGCTCAGTGGTAGAAAAATATTTTTCTAAATCGAATGGTTATTCAACAACTCAACACTTTAACAGGGGAATTTTTATTTGTTATTTAGATATTTTAAAATCGTTTGCTGTCATTGCGTTTTTATTCTGAGTTGCAGCTAGTTTATTTATTTTTTAAATAAAAGCCGTGTGTGGCAATCTATATTCTGCTTTATAGCAGAATTTTCCCCTCTTGTTTCTATTATTCTGATGTATGCTTTGGGAAAAATCTAAGACTTATTATTAACAGTCTAAGAACTAATTTGTCCAACTTATTACATTTTCCTAATATTGGCATACAAACTTTCATTTCTCAAAGAATATCACCATTTTATTTCCAATAAGTGAAACAAAATAGATATAATATCATAAATTTAACCATTAATACGTCAAGGCTGATATATATTATTGAAGGTAGTATCGCATTCAGATATATTATGTAGCATTTTGAGGGAAGCAGTTCTTTAGATGAAATAAAAAATTGTGATATACAGTGTCTCACATAAGTGATGGGACGCTTGTGCTTTACAAAAGGAAACTAATCAAATAAATTAAAAAAACATGTACACATTTTTTTTGTGGGTGTGTTTCATACTTAAATTTAGTAAAGATTATTACATAACATACATTTTGTCAAAATATTAAAATATTAATTTAATAAAAATACAAATGTTTAGAACGGAGCAAAAAATAGCTCACATAAGTGATGGGACACCATTATATATGCAACAAAAATCGTCTGAAATAAGCAATAAAAATATTTTTTGGGGTTTTATTTTTACTTAAAAGCAATTGGAAATAATTTATAAAATCGTCTGCAGTATTTCTCTCCAGTTTGTTTTGGAATTTTTGTGTTTTTTAGCTCTGTGTAGCCATGAATGCTAAACGAAAAGAAACTTCGCCTGAAATTCGAAAATAAGTTATTAATTTGCATATTGAACGTGGAAAATCTATTAGAAAAACTGCTGAAACAGTTAACTTGAGTCGTTCAACAGTTTTCAATATCATTAAACGATATAAAAAGAATCATATGATTCAGGATAAAAGAAGACCTGGCCGACCATCAAAGCTATCCAATGGAATAAAGCGAATTATCGTTCGAAATATTAAAAAAAATCCAAGAATTAGTGCTTTAAAAGTTGCTGCTGATTTACAAGCATTATATGGAATAATTGTTAATCCTGAAACTATTAGAAGGGTAATTCGATCTGCTGGATATCACGGTAGAGTAGGCAGGAAAAAATTCTTCGTAAGTGAAAAGAATAGAAAACTCAGACTAGCTTTCGCAAAATCCACCATAAATAAGAATTCTGATTACTGGAATAAAGTTATATTTGCTGATGAGAGTAAATTTAATATATTTGGTTCTGACGGTGGAATCTTGGTGTGGAGAAAACCTAGGGAAGAATTTCGCAAACAGAACTTGGTATCAACAGTAAAACATGGTGGAGGAGGAGTTATGGTATGGGGGTGTATGTCGTCCGCTGGAGTTGGTAATCTTGTTTTTATTGACAGTATAATGGATCAGTACAAGTATATTGATATTTTAAAGCAAAATTTGAAATCTTCAGCACGAAAATTGAACCTTCATAACGATTTTAAATTCTACCAGGACAATGACCCCAAGCACACTGCTCTGAACGTTAGACTCTGGCTGCTATATAACTGTCCTGAAATAATAAAAACACCACCACAATCTCCAGACTTAAATCCCATAGAGAATATTTGGCAAGAATTGGAATCAAGAATTCGCAAACACACCATTTCTTCAAAACAACAACTAAAATCGGTGCTTCAAGAAGAATGGGGTAAAATCACTCCAGAAATCACAAAAAAATTAGTCGAATCCATCCCAAAAAGATTAAATCATGTTTTAAAAGTAAAAGGAAATCCAACAAAATATTAAAACCTTTTAAAAAGTAAAATTTTTGGATAAATATTTTATGGAAAAGTAAGTGTCCCATCACTTATGTGAGCCATTTTTTGCTCCGTTCTGAACAATTGTATTTTTACTAAATTAATATTTTAATATTTTGACAAAATGTATGTTATGTAATAATTGTTACTAACTTTAAATATGAAACACACCCAAAAATTTTTTGCACATGTTTGTTTATTTATTTTATTGCAGTTTCTTTTTATAAAGCACAAGTGTCCCATCACTTTTGTGAGACACTGTATGTGTCATTTTGTGTACACTGCTAGAAAATTATGATTAATGGCAGCTTGTTTATTTATAAATCTGGAAATGAAAATAAATAACCGACAATATTACTTATATTCCCTTTACCCATCTCCCTATAATACTAAAATGCGCAAACTCCATGTAGCTGACATTAAATATTTCTTTATGACACAATCACTAGTGTCAGTTTATTTTTACACTTCCACAATATTTCAAAGCTTGCGTAAAAACTGTGTAAACTGTTTAATTTGAGTAAGTTGCAAATTTATAACTTCATTTAAAAATAATAGTCGCTTATTCAACGGAAATTGTTCATTATTTTCAATTCTCTACAAATTCGCCCCGGCGGCAAAAAGATTGAATGCGATTATTATTAGTAAGTCTGCATTTGAGGGGTTAGCACTGCAAGTCATTGTTTTTAAACTAACTTTGCATAATATTTAATACCCTACAATCCCCATCCAAACTTTCTGTTTAATATTTCGTAATCGGATTATTTGAATGATTTTTTAAAAGGCTATGATACACAGTTGCTAGTGAACTGATAAAGGAAAAAAAGAAATGAAATATATATCGTCTCAAATTTATAAAGTGATAAAACGAAATGTTTTATATTTTTTGAACATACGTATAAAATTCCATTAAAATTTATGCATCTAATTTAATAAATCTGACAAATGTATTAACAAAATATTCAATTTAATTGAAATAGTTTAAGAACTCCAATTGGGAAATTTTGGCATCCATAATTTAACATTTAAATCAATTTTTCAAATGTGCCAATTTCTTTTCAATGAGTGATAAAATTTTAAAATCTTCTCAACTCCTATAGAAATGCACCGTGTAAAAGAAAATATCGTCTAGATTTTTCGAACGAATCTACAAAATTTAATCAAAAAATACACAGCTGAATACGGATACCTCACCAACATACCTATAAAATAACAAGCTAATTGGATGCTTTTTGCAGCAGCTATCGCGAAACAGACAGGCAGAAAGATAGAGTAAAGACTAACAGACTAACAGAACTAAAGAACTTTTCGCATCTCCACATTGATCCACAATGGACGTTTCGGCAAAAATATATATGATTTTTCTCTGATTAATGTAAAGCAATCGGCAATATTGGAAGTTCATTGCAAATATTTTTCATGTAAGGTAAAATATGTCTATAATAGTGGCATTCTATTTCAAGTACTTTCATTATGAAAAAAAAATATTTATCCAATATTGATTAATTTAAAGGAAGTTATTCTATTGAATATAATATTGTCCGAAGTAACCAATATAACCAATAACGATTTACAAGTTCAGTAGGATACGCCTGAAAAAAACATAATTCATTCTAACTGCATAACATTTATACTAATGATATTTGTTCTAAATTTTGAAAGAATAATATTTCTAATTTTTGTATATTATCTTAAGTGTGGTTTTACTTATTTTCCGTTTGAAAATATATTTTTTGATGATTGTTAATTCAAAATTATTCTTAATTAGTCTGAAGCCATATTTTTGGTGTTTTTTTTATGATAGATTAGAGATTCAACTGGGGTGGTTGAAGAATCATCGGCAAGTTTTAGTGAAAAAAACATATTTTGCTAATATAATCACCGAAATAAAAATTTGTATCCAGGCTAGATGAAAGTTCTTTATGTCAGTCTTTGCTGATTATCATATATATTATTTCGGTTGTCAATATATACATATATATATATATATATATATATATATATATGTGTGTGTGTGTGTGTGTGTGTGTGTGTGTTTGTTATATAAAAATTTATTTCCTTCGTATCCTTCCATTTTATTCGCATTAATATTTTAAAATTAATATAACTTCTGTCATAGTCAGTATTTCCTTAATTCTTAATAATATCTATTCCAATTTAAAGTCCTTTTAAAAGTAAATATCCGTATATTAATAATTATTTTATTCCAAATCTTAATCTAAAATTTAAGATCATTCGTAACTTTTATCAGTTCCCCAATCTATAAAATTCTGAGACGCGTTCTCATTTCGAATGTTTTTTAAAGCCATTTTCTTTTTATTATTATTATTATTATTGCTCTGAATTTTTTGCGCGCTTGGGATTTTAACTTCTAAATTGGTCTGCACCCAAGTAATGGATTCTTTACTGTTTTAGCCTCGCCCTCTAGCCTCATTCGTTGGGCTGGAGCTAGCTTCTCACTCATTGGGTTGTGCGCTCGTGACGTAATTCTGTGTATGTTTCCGCGGAGAGAACAAAACTCGCCCGCACCGGTCGGAGCGAGAGATTTTTGACGTTTTCGGAAGCTAAACAAATATGTGTCTGGTATTTTTAATTCCGTAGAATATTCATCTGGCCCAGTAACATCTTAATTCAATGAAGTGAAGCAACGTTAGCGCGAGGGCTATAAGTTTTAGACCGTTGGGAATTGTTTCTGTGTTGTTCGTCTTCTAATAAAAATATTTGTCTGGAGATTGGCTGGATTTATTGGAAAACTTTGGTGGAATCATTTCATTGCCTTCTACTTCGCCATATTCGCTAATATCGACTGCAACTTGCTATATCGTTGAAGGACTGCCATCTTTTCATCGAATATTATTCATCGTAATATCTCAACCTCGTCAAAATGCTACAAAAAGCCGGTAGGATTCCATGAACTTGCGCTGAGCTATGCCAATGTTCTGATGGACGGATGAGCTGCGAATGTATTGTCGGCTACTGTTGTACATCTTCATAGCGAAGAGTGTGCGTCTAGTTCTCGCTAAGAGTATGTCGATTAGTTGTTCTTCTGATCGTCTGATAAACGGAGAAGCTGTGATATGTTGCTGAATGCGGATGCTGTATATTTTCCATTGTGGTGTGTGCAACTGATTCTCACCAAAATATGCATCGAATTTTTCAAAAAGTGTTGGAATAATTTATCCCTGGAAATACCAGATGCAGACCAGTGTGAATGTTCTACAAAACAACATCTCAATCATGACGGAATGATCTAAATAATATTTTCTTTTACAGAAAAAAAAGAAGAAAAAAAGAAAAAGTATCATTATACAAAAAAAAATAAATAAATTGATCGGTCTCAAAAATTTCAAAAAGTAAACAGGCAGACAACTTGTGAACGGAATTACGTAAGTTTGAAAAAAGTTATTATTGTATGTATTATTTATTATTTATTTTTATGTTATTTAAGTTTCGCTCAGATTTTCTTATTTGTTGTATTATTATTATTACTATCATTATTTATTAGAGATGGAGGTATTTACATTTGTTATTTAATTTAAATTCTATTTTACATCTGTTGTGTTAATTCTCTTTAATTTTTATATTAATGTTATTGCGATCTGAACTTGTAAAAGTCCTTGGTGATCACAAAATGAGTGAAAACGAAATAAACATCATTCCTTTTGATTTCGAATCTGGATTGAATATTCAATCTTGGTTAAAACATTTTGACAAAACATGCCTTTCTGAAAAGAAAGATGAAAATTGGAAGATTAAAAATATTTCAAAATATTTGAAAGGAGAGGCTCTGAAGGTATTTATCAATGAATGTTTAGAATGTAAAGCTTTTGACAAAATAACTGATATTCTTACTGAAAAATTCATAACTGTTCATGTTCCTCGATTTTCAGAATTTGCTTCTATGAAATTAAATGATCTCAATGATTTGGATAAGTACTTTCGAAAAAAGGTTGAAATAGGTAGACAACTTTGTTTATGTGAAACTATAATAGTACAGGGATTAACAGACGGTCTCAAACCTGAGTACCAGAATTATATGATTAGTAATCCTCCAAAAAATACAATAGACTGGTACCTAATGGCTAAACAGTTAGTAGTAATTCCTACTTCCCATGTCAACAATAGTAATTCTAGGAGTAATTTTCAGAATTATAGATCATTGCCACAAAATGATCAGGCACCTAGACATTGGGTTCGCCCAAGTCGAAATTTTCATATGCCAAATTCCAATTTTCATTCACAGAGCAATTTTAATGCTCCAAATTCTAGATTTATCAATCCTAGGTTGCCTACTACCCATTTTCAGAGAAATTATCCAAGTAGACCATGTCGAATGTGTTTAAATAGAGGTATCCAAAATGCTTACCACTGGGAGAGGGATTGTGTATTCAATGTTAGGCCTCTGCAATCTTCTGCACCCCCTCTTAGTCAACCACAACCATCTACTGATAATATATGACAGTTAATTGTATCAGGATATGTAAATAACAGGGCACTACCTTGTGTGATTGACTCTGGCTCAACCATAAGTATTTTACCTTTTAAATTTGTTAAATTGTTAAATGCTAAAGTTATAAATATTCCACCTGTTATTATTGGCCAAGCCAAAGGAACTGTTGTAATAGATAAAGCTTGCAATTTATTGTTTAAATTAGGTAATGTGCAACAAAATATTAGATTTTCGATATGTAATACAAATTTAGATTATGCTATATTAGGTTTAAAAGAATGCTGTAAGTTTAATTTAATTATTGACTGTGCTACATGTCGAGTATTACAAGGATACTTTGTTTTAAATGAATCTAAGAGCATATCCAGTGATAAATTAAGATTACTTCATTTTAATGTTAACTATGATTATCAGAGAGTGCAACCCGATTATGGAAAGATCATATCTCCTCAATCCTTTGTTCCATCTAATGTTGATAATTCTAAATTAATTGGGGAAATAAATTCTATAGAAAATGAAACTTTAAGGGAAAGTATAAGGGATTATTTAGACATTTTTTCTAAAAATAAATTTGATGTCGGGAGAATTAATATTGAACCGCAACATATTTTTCTTAATTCTGACCTACCAATATCTCTGAGGCCATACAGAACTTCCCCTTTAGAAGAAAAAGAGATTTCGGATCAAATTCAATCACTATTAGATGCTGGTTTAATTAAAGAGAGCAATAGTCCCTATTCTGCCCCTGTTACATTAGTAATGAAAAGAGAAGAAGGTAAAAAAACTAGATTATGTGTTGACTATAGAAAATTAAATGCAATAATGAAAAATGACGCCGAACCCCTACCTCGTATCGATGGAATTTTAGATAAACTGAGTAGTGCACAGTATTTTTCAACTTTAGATTTAGCCTCTGGCTACTGGCACATACCCATACATCCATCCGATACTGAGAAATTGGCTTTTGCTACCAACTTTGGGCTCTTTGAATGGTTAGTTCTGCCCTTCGGGATTAAATTAGGCCCCCCGATATTTAATAGAACCCTTAGAAGAATACTTACTAAATACAAAATAGACTTTGCTTGCCATTATTTTGATGATATCATTATTTTTTCTTCCTCATTAGAAGAACACATGCAACATTTAAACCAAATATTTGAATTATGTAGACGTGAAAACATTAAACTTAAACTATCTAAATGCAATTTTGTTCAAAGTAAAATTAACTTATTAAGATATACCATCCAGAATGGCACATTAACTCCTGCTAATGCTAATATTGAAGTAATTAAAAACTAAAACCCCCTTCAAATGTAAAAGAACTTCAGAGATTCTTAGGATCTATCAATGTTTATCACAAGTTTATAGATAAATATGCCGAAATTCGAGTCCCTCTTAACAGATTACTCAGGAAAAATACATTATGGGAATGGAATACAGATTGTCAAAATTCTTTTCAAAAATTAAAAGATGCCTTAATAGCCAAACTTATCTTAAAAATTTATGACCCGAAGTTACCCCTCCATATCTTTGTGGATGCCTCACACGTGGCAGTAGGTGCAGTCTTAAAACAACCTGATAGTAATAATTTTTTACATCCAATTGCTTATTACTCTAGAGGATTGAGAAGTTATGAGAAGAATTATTTTATTACCGAGTTAGAGTGTCTTGCCATCATTGACACGTTAGACAAATTCTATCATTATTTTCATGGTGTAAATTTTACCATTCATACTGATCATGCATCTCTTGTATGGTTAAAAAATACTAAACATTTGAGAGGCAGGTTATTTAGATGGTCTTTGAAGTTGAGCATGTTTGAATATAATATAGTTTACGAAAAGGGATCCACAAATGTCGAAGCCGACATGTTGTCGAGAAACCCAGTTTCACATTTTATTCAACCACTTACTTTTCTTCTGGACGTTAAAGAAATTATAGAGAGGCAGGAAAAACATAATGTGTGTGGTAAAAATTATCTAAATGAAAATGGACTTATGATTATTAAAAGGAAAGGATTTCGAAATATAGTAGTCCCCATGTCTTTAAGGAGAAAAATACTGAATGTTGCTCATGAAAAATTTGGTCATCCTGGTATCCAAAAAATGTTAAATTTAATCTCTCCTAATTATTATTGGCCTGACATGACGCAAGATATAACCAATTTTGTAAAACATTGTGATATTTGTCAAAAGAATAAAAAACCCAGACAGAAAAAATTGGTTTATTACAAGCTATGCCCACCACAGATCAACCTTTTGCATGTCTTTCTATTGATACTGTGGGAGGATTCAATTATTATAACTCCACCAAAAAATATCTACACATCATCATCGACCATGCAACCAGATATGTTTGGGCATTTCCTTCAAAAAGTGTTACCACAGAAACATACACAAATTGCTTAAAACAAGTCTTCAATATTCAATTCCCGCAACAATTATTCTGTTTCAACAAAATTTTCGATATACAGGGTCCTCAAAAGGTATTAAGTGATAGGAATGCAGCCTTTACTTCACCTAGATTAAAAAATTTTATGCGGAATCACAATATTAAGAAACGTTTAACCACATCACATCACCCTCAAACGAATGGCAAATGTGAGAGAGTGAATCAATCAATAGTTACAAGATTAAAGTGTAAAGTCAATTCTACTACCTCCAAAATTCCTTGGACCAAACTTCTGACTGAAGTAGTTAATGAATACAATAATACACCCCATTCCATAACCAAATTCCCTCCTGCTTATTTACTTTTTGGCAAATTACCCTATGATTCCCCTCTTAAGCAAAATTATTACCCTCCTGTCCAGGAAGCCCTCAACATTGCTAAAAAACGCACGGATGAATTTTACTGGAAACGTAAAAAATATTATGATAGAAATTATGTGGAGCCAAAATTTGAGATAGGAGATCTTGTTATCTATGAAGAATTCCATTATCCCAATACCAGAAAGCTCTCACAAGTTTTTAGTGGTCCCTATCAAATCCTTAAAAAATTATCTGATGTAAATGTTGAAATTAATAGACAGACTCAAAATAAATTTACTGAAATAGTCCATGTACCAAAATTACGCCCTTATTACCCTCCTGACAAATTAAAGTTATCCCATGAGCAACAACAAACTAATGTTAAATCAATAGCTTAATATTAAACTTAGTAAAGCAAAAATTAACTAAATTTAATGAAATCAAATTATAATTGACTAATCAATTCTCTTCTGTATAACAGTATGTTCTTGAATATAGGAATTCCCAAGAATATTACTGCCAATATTTTTGCTTGAGTTAACTTTTTATGCAGGCGTAAATTAGTTGATTTGAGTTAAAAGGTTCTTATATTGGATTGAATTGAATTAGAACAATAAAGTAAATTGGAATAGCAAATTAGATTAGAATACTACATTAAATTAAAATAATTGAATAAAAATTCACTGGATTAAATTAAATTATAATAATAGAATAAAATTCTCTACTAATAGTAATAGTTAAACTTATTATCCACCGTTCACTTCAAGGTCTTATTTTCATTGAACAGCTTATGTTTCTCTTGTTTGACTAAAAACAGAATGAGCACATTATCTTACTGAATTGTTGATATTTTCCCACAGATATTTCTTATTTTACTATTTATTATTTTGGTTTTCTTTTATTAAGTATATTTTCATTCCTCACTGATATTGAAAAAGAATGAGGAATTAAAATTATATACAGATGAATTACTGATTTAGTATTATTTTGAAGTTGTTTGTTATTGTTGATATTATTCTGTCGTTATTATAATTGTTGTTGTTATTTATTATGTGATAAGATTATAAAAGAGAATATTCTTGAGAATTGTGATAAAAGAGAACCACTGATAGTATATTAGTTGATGATAAAAAGTCACATCTTGCAAGCAAAATATCTAATACTCATATCTAATTGACTGAACTTTATTAAATTACTGGACTTTATTTGATAAGTGCACTAACAAGGCACAAAACTTATCAAGCATCACAAACAAGCACTTTTATTGTTTATTGAACTTAGTAGTGATGGAACTTTCTGATGTTTTTGAACTTTATGATTAACTGGAATTATCCTACTACAGAAACAATACACTGTATTGCCGTAAACTGTATTACTGGCTAATACTTGACATATCTGTGCCTTCAAACTTTATTGGAAATGAGAGATCTATGACTCAGACTGTTACTGATTAAGAGGACTATTAGACATTTATACTTTTCACTGCTTAGACAAAAATGCTTTGTTTACTTCATTTTCATCCTTTTCACTATTTATGTTTGAAGAGTGAAAAAAAAAATATATTTGTTACTAACTTATTTATATTGTAATTGTATGTATTTCTGTATTTAAACAATTCCCAGAGGTTCGCGTTTACAAAAATAACTATTGAATTAACTTGGCAAGAATTTTTGGCATTAACTAGAATACCAGATAAATATTTTGTAATCCAAATTCTTGTTTCCCTTAATGAATTTGTAGATCATCGGATCTAACCGTCATTCGGATTTTTAGGGGGGGGGGGGATAATGTTATATAAAAATTTATTTCCTTCGTATCCTTCCATTTTATTCGCATTAATATTTTAAAATTAATCTAACTTCTGTCATAGTCAGTATTTCCTTAATTCTTAATAATATCTAGTCCTATTTAAAGTCCTTTTAAAAGTAAATATCCGTATATTAATAATTATTTTATTCCAAATCTTAATCTAAAATTTAAGATCATTCGTAACTTTTATCAGTTCCCCAATCTATAAAATTCTGAGACGCGTTCTCATTTCGAATGTTTTTTAAAGCCATTTTCTTTTTATTATTATTATTATTATTGCTCTGAATTTTTCGCGCGCTTGGGATTTTAACTTCTAAATTGGTCCGCACCCAAGTAAGGGATTTTTTACTGAGCTAGCTTCTCACTCATTGGGTTGTGCGCTCGTGACGTAATTCTGTGTATGTTTCCGCGGAGAGAACAAAACTCGCCCGCACCGGTCGGAGTGAGAGATTTTTGACGTTTTCGTAAGCTAAACAAATATGTGTCTGGTATTTTTAATTCCGTAGAATATTCATCTGGCCCAGTAACATCTTAATTCAATGAAGTGAAGCAACGTTAGCCCGAGGGCTATAAGTTTTAGACCGTTGGGAATTGTTTCTGTGTTGTTCGTCTTCTAATAAAATGATTCGTCTGGAGATTGGCTGGATTTATTGGAAAACTTTGGTGGAATCATTTCATTGCCTTCTACTTCGCCATATTCGCTAATATCGACTGCAACTTGCTATATCGTTGAAGGACTGCCATCTTTTCATCGAATATTATTCATCGTAATATCTCAACCTCGTCAAAATGCTACATATATATATATCTTAAAAGTCGGCAACTTCTTCTAATTGAACCTTAGAATATTTTCCAGCAATACTTAACGGGTTTCACGCTATTCTAAGTAAAATTAACAAAAATGTGAACACTATTTAATAGTTAACTGAACGTTGCATTAAAAAAAAAAAAAAAAAAAAAAAACTTATATCCTAAATTATTTGTTTTATCAAGCTTAACATTAATATATTTTTTAATATTTTCAGACTTATTGCCGAATGGAAGTTTTTATTTTTATTTTATTTTATTTTATTTCATTTTGTAAATTTGTCAGCAATTTTCTCTTTCCATACATTATTCAATTTAAATAAATCAAATTGGAAACTGTAATTCAAATGCTAGTCAATGCTGAATAATCGAAGTACAGTTATTTTAGTGCGTTATTTTTAACACCATTGCAGTTTATTCCAAGGGAATGTATTGGCAGAATGCGTATTGATGTTCACGATAAAACTGTAATTCGATCGCTAACCATATGTTCTTTTTCCAAAATCAAAATTTTACGAAGAAAATTCCGTCAATACAAAATGCAGAAGTGCGAGTGAAAATTGGAGGAACCATTGATTTTATGTTCCCACTTAACTTATTCCATGATAAATGAAATTTTCCTTTAAATAATTGAAGGAATAAATACGTTTTGCTTTTTTTTTAAATAAATATAACTACATTATATAACTACATATTACTATTTTCTTTTTAAGTGTGATATAAAAAAAAAAATAAATATTATAATAAAAGCCAATTGAAAAGACTATACATTTTCTTTAAAAAAATGTTTTCTAGATATTAAATAAATATAATTAACAATCAATCTTTAATATAATATCTTTTTTTAGGCGTGTTTTAAAGAATCGTCACTGCTAAAGCATGATTACAATACGGTAATTCGTATTTAATCATTATTAATTTATATGCTTTGTCTGTTTATTTACAGAAAATGTTTGTTGCACCCCTAAAATCTTTAAAATATATTAGATTAAAGATTCAAATGAGGTGCTTGAAGACCAATCAGCATATTTTAAGGAAAAAAATATATTTTCCTAATATCATCGCCTAAAATAAAATCTATTTCCAGCCTAGATCAAAATTCTTCACGTTCGTTTTTCCAGATTATCATATGTATTATTTCTATTGTTAACATCCCTTTTTCTATGCATATACAAAACGCACAACAATGAATGAGGCATCATTCGAAGAGTTTTGAACAAGTTTCTGAAATATTAGACTCGTAAATCATCGTTATTTGAAACATTAAATTTCGTTAAAACATCTCACGTTTCAAATCTCACATTTTGTTTTGATTAAAAATTCTAGTTAATTAAAAATCAAATCAACATTGTTTTCATAAATGAAAGATTTTTCTCAAATCAATTTTGCCACAAAAATAAAACACAGCCTTATGTAATTTTCAAAAATGATTATAAAAATTAAATAGTACAAAGAAAGATAAAGTGGGACGTCTCCTCACGGGTTTATTTTATATTTATGATTAAAAAGCAAAATTGAAATTGGAATGTTTAGAAGAAAAATACACCATTGATCGATCGAAGTAGTGGTATTTAAAGTGTAGTCTAAAATGTATGCTTTGTTATATTATTTAATATGTATTCAATTTATTTTTTTAGTCCCATGTTTTAACCAAAGCGGATGACGTTATTCTCTAATGCAGTTAAAATACGATTGTTATTTCCTTTCTCCCGCGTGCCTTTCGCTATCTTTGATCAGTTTTTCTGTGACTTTGACGAAATAAATGAGATAATACTCTGGCCTGTCTATTTTTTACAATTTAAGAACATATTAATTCAGACACAATTAAATACAATAACCCAGCATGAGTAAAAAGTTGACCTGGGCCACGACTCGAACCTAAGATATTCAACGTAACGTGCTGCTGCTCTGCCCACTGAGCCAGCATGGTCGACATCATAGCCCGGCAGCGTTTTTAGAAAGCCTCACGTTTTCAGCACCAGCTTGGCGAATTGACGAAAGAGAGAAGGCGCATCCAGCTCTATTGCCAATCATTGTCCATGTTTTTTTGTTTTGATTTGAACTTGAATGTGAAATGGCCAACTAACCTACGTGTTTGTGTGTAAAAGAATATTCCAAAACAGCTGAAAAAAAAATATGCTTGAATTATATGAATTCTGAAATTAAAAGTATCTAATCACGGTAAAATAACATTTCCTCGTACAAAATTCTCCCCTTGATCACATTTCGGGAAAAAAAATGAAACACTCTCTTTGACTTTCACAGCAGCAAAAGAACGTTGCTGTTTGCTATACTTATGACGTCACAAACAAGAAGGGTTACATATTATTTACGAAGCGTTGGATTCAACACCATGCCAACCGTTGCAGTCGCGCTAATATGCTGAAAACGTGAGGTAAAAAAAGCAGCCCTGCAATATCTCACGTTTATATATGTTGGAAAGAGTCACCGGCCAGAAAATGATGCAGCTTCAGATGACATGACAATAGCAACAATAAATTAATAATTATACAGAAATTACTGTCAGAAATTACATATTAAAGCATAGACGCAATACGTCTGAATATTTTTATTTACAATTTTGGATATCGACCAATGTGTCTCAGTGGTCAGAGTAGCAGCATGTAACGCTGAAGGTCCCAAGTTCGAGTCCTGAACCAGGTTATATTTTTCACTCATGTTGAATTATTGTATTGAATTGTGTTTGAATTAATATGTTCTTAAATTGTAAATAAAAGTAATCAGATGTACTGTTTATGTGCTTTAATATTTGACTAATGTTGTTTTGAAGATATTTTACCCTCAATTTTGCTTTAGAAGTATAAACCTGCATCTAAAATATAGTAGATATTTCTGTAAAATATTAAAGTACAGTGCAAAATACTCGCACGGGTCAACTGGTTTCTCGTAAATGCATAGTTGCTAAATTTCTTTCATTGAAAATTTGCGATTAAAAAACAGACTAAAACACTTCGTTTATCAAATTCTAGACTAAAAGAACGTAATATTTAAATTATTGATAAGATTTGAAATTACATAGAACACTAATTGGTATTACAAGAATTTCAATACTTATTAACTTGAAACATGATATTTCACGGTAGTGATATTTACGTCTTTTTAAAACGTTTAGTCTTAATTAACACTCAATTATAAAAATTGTACTCTAAAATCTATACAAATCATCATTTTTAAAAACTGGAGATTTTTATTTATTTCACATGAAATTTTAAGTGTTTTAAGAATTTAACAGAAAGTAAAAAGTAGTACAATAAGTGTAAAAATGAATAAAAATATCGTGTATTTTGAAAAAATTGGTACATTTGGCGTTCCGCACGGTTATTCTGCAAGGCGTGACTTAAATCCTTAAACATCGGGATACCTGGTATAACTAATCAAACATCATGAACAAAACTAATAAAAATATTTATTATATAGCGTATTAAACCTCGAGATAAGCAGTATTTTATCTCCAAGAATTTAAATGCCATCCACACTACTTGAAAGTGAACACAGAAAAATAAACAAGGTGAAGCAAAGTTGAAAATGTTATTATTTAATGCATACTATGTAAATAATGTCTGTAAAAGTAAATTTATTAAATAGCGCATTAAAGCTCAAGATAAGCAATATTTTATCTCCGAGAATTTAGACGTCAGCCACACTACTTGAGAATGAACATTGAAAAATAAACAAAATGAA
This sequence comes from Maratus michaelseni, assembly GCA_963931845.1. Classification (NCBI taxonomy): domain Eukaryota; kingdom Metazoa; phylum Arthropoda; class Arachnida; order Araneae; family Salticidae; genus Maratus; species Maratus michaelseni. Next base: position 104,137,261 of record OZ007590.1, on the reverse strand, counting down.
GCAAAGACTAAAATGTCACTCATTAATGCAATCTATGTAATAAAAACTGTGATAAAATTATTGCTAATTTTTCAATGACTAGTTTTTCAACTGAAAGACAGTTTAACGTGTTATTTTCTCATAATGGTCATAAGGGTTCTATCATAATGGTTTGCTAAGTGAACCATTAAATAGAGTTCTGAATTAGTTTATAACAGCCATATTTTGCATCAGTACAAACAATTATAGTGAAAACAAGAATATAAATAAGCATTCAGAAATTACGCTAAGATGTCTGAAATCTCTATAAACATCCATTTTTTTTAAGTAATACATTCTGGAGATGCTGGTATAAAGCTTAGATTACATAAAAAATATATATTTGCATCAATATTTACACATATCATACATATTTCCACTAAAAAATAATATTTGGATTCCTTTAAAGCCGCACATTTCAACTTATATAGAAGCATCAATTGCAGGATCTGATTGAATAAATGAAATATAAACAGCAGATTCAAGAGCAGCGATTCAAAACGGGAAGAGTTCCATATTTGTTATAAATCCATTCTCTGTTAATTTATTTTTGCCTTTTTTGGAAAAGTAATACTGTAGAATAAAAATACTAGCACTGCATGCAGATGGTTAAAATAAAATGAAAATAACGTTTTTTAATTCAATTTTAATAACATCCATACAAAAGTTCAAAATACAACCGTAAGTACTCATAATTGTATTTTATAATTTTTGTACAAATTTTCCGAATGGCCTGTATTTCTACTCGCTCTGCAGTATGTCGCATGAAAATTTTTTTATACATGAAACTACTTATTATTATATCAACATTTGGATCGTTTATTCACATTTTACCTAAAAGGACCTTTTAAATATCTAAACGAGGTTTTATGAACTTCATAAAATTAATGTATTCTCCAATTGGTATGATAGAAGGAAACGGGTAAATAGTAAGTTTCTGGCGGCCTCATGCAGGCCTTATACAAAGCATGTAAATTATACATTACGACGCATACATTTTAAAATTTTTAAATAAGTTTATATAAAATCGACAGTTGGCAATAATGAGGAAGGCAAATCCCGCTAACCGAGAAGTGTAAATGTTAGATTTAAAAATTGTTACTGAATATTGGTAAAGGTGATATTTAAGAAATGTTCGTTGTATGTTGTGTGATTCTTAGAGTGATTTAAGTGACAAAAAAAAAGACATCACTTCTTAATAAAGTACTAAAATCAATTATAAATGTACCAATGCTTTGAAATTTAATGTCAAATTTGAGAGTCTCTTCGAAAAATTGTGTAAAGAGCCTACATTGGTCACAGGAAGGAACACTCAAGCTAATGTTAAGTCTATGAGAAAGTTCTTGACAGATTTCTCGCTCGCATTTTAATATTTTTAAATGATTTTTTTTTTGCATAGAATAGCTGAGACCAATCCCTAACGTTGTTAGTTTTTACTTAAAAAAAAAAAAAATTAGTTACAGTTTTCTGATAAGCGGACATTTTCAATTTCAGAACCAGTTGGGACCGGTTCTGAAAGTAAAAGTACCCTTATATTAAAAAAACTAGAACCAAAATCGAAAAAGTAAAAACTAGCAACGTTAAGGATTGGCCTGAGCTATCGTATGCAGAAAAAATCATTTAAAAATATTAAAATTCGAGCGAGAAATCTGTCAAGAACCTTCCCATAGACTTAACATTAGCGTTCGAGTTTCTTCGGATGACTAGCGTAGGCTCTTAAGATAAAAATGGAGAACATATAACATTTTTTTCTCATGCTCAGATAAGTAGGTAAAGAACAACAAAGCTCTTACAGATAAAAAGGTAAAGATGTATGATTTCGTTTCATTTATTAAAGTTATATTAACATATAATTAAAGTTATGGTAAAATATATTTTATAAAATTTTGCTAATTGCTTGGCTAAAATATGTGGAAACGATCTGCCATTGTTGACATTTTTAGGCTTTTTCAATGTGAATAAGAAATGTCTTTTCAAATAATAAGAGTTATATGTTAGAGAAAGGTGGGGTGTTTTAGAGAGATTTTAGGGATACTTATGCGGGGCATGGCTAAAAAAAAGTGGGGAACCACTGGTTCAGACGATGTAAATAATTTCACATGAAAGAAAATAAACAGATTGCAAATGAAAAGGAAACTAGTCGTTGGGGGCCACCTTAGCTTACCCATCATGGATATGCATAAATATGAAAATAAAACATGTGCAAACTATTTATAAAATGCATTGCAATTCGAATAAAATCGTGGCTTGATGATGTCATAAACTTTAAATGCTCTATTGCTGAATTGCGTAAAAGAAACATCCTTATAACTCTAAAATTGATAATCATATTAACTAACGGTTTACGGCGTCGGATTAAGCGTCTCATTAACAATTAAAATATATCTTTGAATTGAAATTTGAATGAAATACAGGGTCATGAAAAATCGAAGAGTGTTGAAAATATGATTACAAATATCTCGACAACTAATTATTCGATCAACTTCATTCTTTATGCAAAATTTATGTTTTTTATTGTCTTTTATATTCATTCCTTAAAATAAAGAATTTCGAAAAAAATTATATACCTTTTATCAGAACGAATACTTTGAGAGTTCGAAAAAAATAGTTCCGGATAATCGAGGCTACTGAAATTAAATAAGCTTCTTCCCATTATTATATACTAAGTACATACCAAATTTCAAGTCTCTATCTCACTTAGTTCGGGAGATAGAGCGATTACAGACACATACACAGACACACTGACAGACGGACGGTAATTTTTTTTTTCTAAAAATATGTTTTTCGGAATATTCAGTGTCTGAAACGTGAAAATCCGCCAATTTTTCTTTTCGATTTTCAAAACGATTACAAGACTTACCCTACACTACGTATGATGGGTAAGTAAAAAGTGGGAAACAGTATGTATTATGAATTCCTATAAACAATTAAACAATATTGTTATTAAAGCATACAAATCTTCTTAATCCTAATCGTAATAATATTATAAATCCGATTGTGCGCAAATGTTAGGCTGAAGCCAGCGTCAAAATGGAGCATTTAATGATCCTGTGTTTTTGCATATAGGTGGATTATAACCCTCTTATGAACATAGGCTTGTTTTTGTTAATTTTATTCAAATATTTTTCTTAATAATTCCAAATTTCGTTATTTTCATAGAGAATAAATGGACATTTTTTCGTATAATATTTTAAAATGGTTAAATTTACTTTACCGTTGCTAATACTTTATCGTTGCCAAAACTAATTAAAAACCTGAAATAATAATTTTTACTCTACAATTTAGATTCAATTGAAAAATTTTCACGTGAAAAATGAAAATGAAATAAAAAAAAATTAAAGAATTAAAAAGATTAAATAATATTATTAGAAATAAAACGTACTTTTTTTAGTTTTTGATAATAATACAAGGTTTCAATATGCGTAACCATAGGAAACAGGCTAATATGACGTCATACATGGAAAATCGAGAGCCTCGTGGAAAATGAAGCGGATATGCTTTGATTGGTGAAATAAAATAATCTTAGGGTTTTTTTCTTCAATTTTTTTCTTTTTTTTTTTCTTTTGTATCGTAACAATACGTGGTGTTTTACCGTCTGCGCACGGCTAATATAGCTATACCGTATTTTTTATTTAAATTTTAAAAAAGTAAAAAGAAATTTCAAAAGAAAATGGTTAGCAAATGTCAATAATATGCTCCGCAATATTATCCATGTCGAAAATGATGTCATGGATAGCGAGAAAAAAATATTTTCATTCTTAAAACTAAAAGAAATACCTCGATTACCTAAAAAAAAATGACGAATGTCCATAGTTCCATTTTTGTTGATAAAACCTAAAGATTTAATATTATTTCGTTAAAATAGCATAATTTCCCCTATGCCAGTATTGAAATTAATTTCCTGGAAAATAAACAAGTATTATGTCATTTAAAAGAGATTTCTCTGGGGAAATATATATTTGAAATAAAACGGGAATTTTCCGATATGTTTTAAAATGAATGTGAATCAATTCCTTACATTAATAATACAAGGATTAGTAAGCATATAAAGTAGATGAGTCTCACGCCATATTTATAACGAAAAATTTAAATGTTTTTTTTATCTACACTGGTTATTATGCATGAGTATTCTTTATATACAGATGAGAGTTTTCTGCTAAAAATCACATCATAATTTTAAGAAAAGGAAAATGAACACGCATCTATTATATTAAAATCTGACCGTGTGTTTGTATTTCGAAACTACTCCTAGACTATCGAACGCAACGCGATTTATTTAATACCGGTTATCATTGATCCGAAGACTTAACTCTCAGAATTAAAAAAAATAAATTAGATACCAAGATTTTTTTTTTTTTTTTTTTTTTTTTTGTAAATTTTAATGAAGTTTTTCTAAAAACGGAAAGTAACATACTCCATATTTGTGTATGAAAAAGGAGAAATAAAACAGATCAGTATATTTTTTACACCATTTTCTCATTAAAACTGAAAAACAGAATTTATTTTCACTTTGAATAGATAGATGGTGAAAACAAAATCTTGATTTCAGTAAATTACCCGAAAAATAAAAACATATTTTCACATATTCAAACTTCATGAATCAATTTATTCGGGAGAACAAAAATTGCCTGTCAACATACTGTCATTTAGAAAACAAGATTTGTTTCAGCTATACATTAAACCACGGAGGCAGAATTGAATTTAAAGAAAAAGCATATACTAATTCCAATTTATGTTTTTTTGAAGGATGGCTGTTAAAACGTTTCACAAAGGCGTTAAAAGTAAAATTGTTTATCAGCTAAAATTCACAGTTGTTTTTATCCAATTCCTCTATTTCCACTATTTTATTTGGCCCTCCTTTTTGAATTGGTTGCAATTTCATTTTCGCGATTATTTGGCACAAAATTTCACTTTTTTAAGACTGAGTTATGTCAAGGTCCCTATAACAAAAAATACCGCAAGTAACTCTTATGAAATGTGATAAAGAGTTAGTTAATTATTAACGTTTTTAATTATCGGGAGTGAAATATTTTGCTTAATTAATGTATTTATTATTATTTTAATGTTGCGTGAACGAAGTCACGGGTAACAGCTAGTAATATTATAAATCCGATTGTGTGCAAATGTTAGGCTGAAGCCAGCGTCAAAATGGAGAAATTAATGGCACTGTATTTTTGCTTATAGGTGGATTATAACCCGGAAATGAACATAGACTGGTTTTTGTTTATTTTATTCAAATACTTTTCTTAATAGTTCAAAATTTGATTATTTTCATAGAGAATCAATGGACATTTTTAGATAAAATTTAACCATTTTACTTTATCGTTGCTAGGGCTTTGATCGTTGCCAATAAATAAAATTGCGAAAAAAATTATTTTTCCTCAAAAATTAAGTTTCAATTGAGCGATTTTCACGTGAAAAATGAAAATAATTCAAAAGAAGATGAATTTCTGTGATATTTGAAACAAGAATATGGAGTATTTGTTATTATACATGAAGGATGAATATCGGTTAAATTAAAAAGATCTTTTTCTGTCAAAAACTGTGTTATAATTAGAAAGAATAATTAACAATAATTATATTATTAAGAAAAATATTTCGCTTGAACCATGGAACTATGAAAAGGTTCCTTCTTGGCTTGAACAAATATGACGTCATAAATAAAACATGTATTTTCAAATATTCGTAATATTACAAAGAGCATGACTATCAGTGTATAATAAAAGTATATACATAATGGACGTCACATTTAAGATGAATAACTGAAATATTTTTTGATACTGATTAATAATAAGCTTGAATATCAGTTACAACCAGATGTGAGTTTTCTGCTAAAATTCACGTCATTATTGCCAGGAAAAGAAAATTAACAAGAATTATATCATTGAAAAGAAATTTCTCTGGGATCAAAGTGACGTCATAATAAAACGGGATTTTTTAAATATGTTTCAAATGGAGCGTGTATCAATTTCATACATTAATAATCACTGAGTACAGTGAAATAATAGAGAGGTAATGATATGTAACATCGGCTTGCAATACGAAGCCGGTTATTGCTCAAATCATTAGGCCCAAGGGCTGACTTCATTGGATGGAGAGAGGCGGCACGTGGAACAATGAATGGATTCATTGGACGGGGAGAGGTTTTCAAAGCAAGCCGTCAGTTGTTTGGGCCGACTGTAGGATTACATTTTCAGCATCACGCCAAACATGAACATTTCATCTCTATTTATTCTCTGAACTCTGTGATTAATAATACAAACATCAGTAAGATTATTAGGAAAAGAAAATTGAACACAAGTCTATTAAGTTAAAATCTGACTATATATATCTGTATATATTTCGCAACTACTCCTCTTAATGCAACGCGATTTACTTAACACCGGTTATAATTGATTCGAGGATGTCATATAAACTCTGAGAATTTAAAATTTTGAATTAAATTCCGAGATATTAATATTTTTTTGTAAATTTTAACGAAATTTCTCTAAAAATGGTACTTAAATTACTCCATTTTTGTGGCTAAAAAAGGAGAAATAAAACGGATTAATATATTTTTATGCCATATTCTCATTGAAACTGAAAAAAAAAATTATTTTCAATTTGAATAGTTGGTGAAAAAAAAATCTTGATTACAGTGAAATTTCCGAAAAATAAAAACATATTTTCACATATTCAAACTTTATGAATCAATTTATTCTGCAGAGCAAAAATCGCCTGTCAGCATATTGTCAAGAAATCAAGATTTGTTTCAGCTATAGATTAAACCAAGGACACAAATTTGCTGTTACATGCAAACGTAACACTTGCAATTGCAAAGCTTTTTGCAACCCCAAATTACATGCAAACATAACATTTACATGTAATTTGCATCCAAATTAATTTTAATTTGAACCGTAATAAATGTTAATTTGCAATGAAAATTACATGCAAAAGTAATGTTTACATATAATTTTGGGTTGCAAAAAGCTTTGCAATTTAAGTGTTACGTTTGCATGTAACTTTGGGCTGCAAAAAGCTTTTCAATTGAAGCTCCTTGCATTTAGGTGTAGAACTATTCATCCCTATTAACAAGAATTGAATTTAAAGAAAAAGCATATACTATTTCCAATGAATTATTTTTAAATGATGGCTGTTAAAACGTTTCTCAAAGTCTTTAAAAGTAAAATGGTTTATCAGGTAAAATTGACATTTCTTTTTACCCAATTCTTCGATTTACACGATTTTATTTGGCTGTCCTTTTTCCATTGGTTGCAGTTTCCTTTTCGCGGTTATTTGGCACAAAATTTTACCTTTTTCAAGCTGATTTATGTCAATGCCCCTATAACAAAGAAATATCGTATTTTCTTCTATGAAATGTGATAAAGGGTAAGTTAATTATTTACGTTTTTAATTATCGGGAGTGAAATATTTTGCTTGATTAGTACATTTATTTTTCTTTTAATGTTACGTGAACGAAGTCACGGGTTACAGCTAGTGACACTATAAAATAGGAAATGCGCTAGGTCTTTCGAAAGAACGTTGATATTCTTCGTCAGGCGCAAAGAAGGTGTGTTAATACTTGAAGACAGAAGTCTTTAAGAGAAGGCGAATTCTTGCTTTCAAAGTGGTAGCACACGTCTTCTTTGCGCCTGACGAATAACGACCAAGTTCTTTCGAAAGGCCTACCGCATTTTCTATTTTATGATGTTATTAAGACTTTTTGTTCTTTTATTTTATCACACCAGTTTGTTCAATATTTAAATATTATTATGATCAGAAATGTACGATATCGGATACGTAAAATAAAAACACTACCTTTTAATAAACTTAAAAATGGAACAATATTAACGCGGTAAAACATGTACTCTACTAGATAAATAAAATAAAACCATTACACTCTCGCATAAAGTGAAATAATCGACATTTGGGATAATTTGGAGTATCATTGGCAAACTATTTTAGCTGCGTAAAAATGCAACATATAAAATTAATTAAACAAAATCAGATTCAATAATTTATGAAAATAATCCATTAGAAAACGGTTTTTAACTAACATTTACATTAAAATTAACATTTCGTTAATCTAGCATGCATAAATTCAATTACGCAGTGAAAATCTTTAATTGAGGGGGTTAGAATGGCAGTGGAGTAAGTCAAAAAATTTGAAAATCGATATAACCATACTTTCAGTAAATGTATATTAATTTCTGTTCCATGTGTCAGTCAAATAAGTCATAGTTTACTTTGGAAGTCGCTAGAGGGCAAAACAAATTGGACCACTCAAAGCAACGGCAGTAGAACAAGATTCACTCATATCACTAAATTTTGACTTACTCAGCTGTCATTCTAACCCCTTCAGTTCAAAATTGATAGTATCGTAAAAAACAATTTTTCGGTTTGAGAAAACTAATTTACTCACGATATGAACTACTGGGAACATTTCCGAAAATTAGTGGCAGCTAAAGAAACTTATATATTCTTCTTTAATTCTTGAAATTATATGAGTTTTTGAAACTTCTGAAGATAAAAAATGCTTTTTGGAATCGTGGGTAACTCCTAATTTAATTTATGTTCGTAGTTATAATATATTTTCGTAGATTAAGAAACATCTGTATTTTTTACATTGTATAATTTGAAGAGTTTGTAATAGGTGATTTGGCCAGTGAAGTTTTGGTAATATTTTTAATTTAGTATTTATATTTTTTGCTTCATTGGTCTGAAAAATCATTTTATAAATTAGTGTTATGTACAACACTGTATTACAAGATTCATTTTTTTTTATATTTGTAGTAAAATTTGGACTAAGAAAAATGAAATGTTTTTTTATCTAAATATTTTTTATCATTACAATTATTTTTTAATTACACATTTCATAACGTCTAAAGTCATCAGTAAAACAAGAGCATTATTTAGTGTCAGAAGACTATGAATTAGAAGCTGTAAATTTATTTACTGCAATAAAAAACAACGAGACGTCTCATGAAACAACATTAATTAGTGTTCTCCTCATTTTCATTCAGGTACACTAAATTAGAAATGTCAGTGTATCTCATTAAATGTGAAAAGATCCCTTAATTTAATGATGAAATAATTGTATAGCATGTTGCTTCTGGGAAATATATTTCGTGTTTACATTCACTGACTTGAGTTATTTTCTAAAGAATATACATTAAGCGGATTTGTTTAAATGTATGTTATAAGTTTAGATACTTGTTAATTAGTGTATAGAATGAAACAAGTTAATAAAATACAGGAAATCGCCTTCGAAATAATTGTTAGTTTAACGTTGTGTTTTTGAATTTTATAAATGTAAAGAACTTTTATGTATTTATTAGAACAATATGATATACAATAAGAATTTTTTTTTACAAAACAAAATTTGTTAGCAAAAATAATAATTTCTTATATTTGTTGTAAAATTTGGATTCAGAACAGTGAAATGATGTTTCTCTAAATAATTTTATTCCTTAGAATTATTTTTTATTCTTTCATTTACACACATTGTATGAAACACATATCATAACATCTAAATTCTTCACTAACGCAAGAACATAAAATTTAATGTCAGACGTTTATGAATAAGAAGATCTGCATTTAGTTACTGAAATAAAAAAATAACCATAAAACAACATTAATTATTCTTCTCCTAATTTCCATTAACGTACACTACATTAGAAATGTCAGTGTATCTCATTAAATTTAAAAAGATCCCTTAATTTAATGATGAAATAATTGTATAGCATGTTGCTTCTACGAACTATATTTCTTGTTTTCATTCACTAACTTGAGTTATTTTCAAAAGAATATACATTAGGCGGATATGTTTAAATGTATGGTATACGTTCAGATACTTGTTAATTAGTGTATAAAATGGAACGAGTTACTAAAATACAGGAAAATTCGCTGTCTAACTAAGTGTTAACTTATCGTTTGTGTTATTGAATTTTGAAAATGTAAAGAACGTTTATCTATTTATTAGAACAATAAGATATACAATAGAGAATTTTTTATACAGAACAAAATTCGTTTGACAAATAATTATAAATTTTGAATGCGATAAATTAAGATTTAATTCATTCACGGATTTTTTGGGTATAACAAGATGAAAGTGATATACAGTAAAGCATAGTTATTGTCAGCATAGTTATACATGCAGTATATCAATTTTGAAAAACAAATATATATATAAATTTTGTTATATTACTTTTATAAATATTTTTGTATGCGAAAGAACTGACAGAACAGATTTTTTCCCAGATCTATGCGATTCCCCTCACGCTAGAATTACTGCAATATTTCTCAATTTAGTTAACGTTTATTATAAGGTGCATTGTTATTAATACGCGTTTGATCATTATATATATATGTATATATATATTACAAACTCAAAATCTTTACATGTTTACTTAAAACAGCTTCTTCGTAAGAGTGGTGTTTCCAGTTAAAATAATGGTAAATAAAATGAACAAATTGATTTTTCAAGCTCATAAATAAGAAAGGACATGCAAACACAGAAGCTTCCTTTTTTTTACAATTTTATGGGAGCAAAATAAATAAATAAAATAAAATAAAAATAATATAGTCATATGTAATTGCAGGAAACGCAAACATTATAAAAGCCTGCAGGTCGCCAAGCCGTTTTCACATACTGTATCTCACTCCGAGTCCTTTGGAAACATTATGAATGGTGATAGATTTTTACACGGGACTCGGAGTATGCACTTCTACATCGCTTCTTTTTATGTGATATCACTTCTTTTTATGACTGACGTTTTAGTTTTGTGGCTTGGTGGGATCATTTACAACGAGTTGTTTTTGATGAGATATACAACATGTGTACTGCGACAATTTTTAAAAATAAAATAATTAATATTTAAAAAAAAATCTAAAACATTACACTGCGGCGCGTCACCCGTACATTCAGGGTGAAACACCGCACTTGTGCTAGAGCTATGCCGCGCCTGTCATAAGAACAGAATGAAATTATAAATAAAAAATATTCATACAAGTATTCATATCTGGACTATCATTAACTGTGTAAGAAAAGTAATCTAAATGAATAAAATGAGACGTACTATGTTCAAATCAATATTAGTCTGCCTAGTTTCTTTACTACTAAAATTATCTACTTATTTTTTAAAGATTAGATTATAATTGTTATTTTAGCAACAACGTAACATCAGTGTATTAGAGAGGGGCAAAAATATTAAAATAGTTTTTACCTTGTTTTATTTGTTAATAGACCTGTTTTCCCGACAGCAATCTACACAAAAAGTGTCGAAAATAGTACACTCTCCTTTTATCGATAATTGACAAATGATGCAAAGAAGCTAATCACAATTCCTCTTAGTTTTGGAGTAGTTTTATACACATTGTTTTCAAAAAACGTCTGCGCCACATGTGTGATCCAACTTTTCATTATTATCACCTTGACTTGTATTTGTCTTCGCCTTCTTACTTTTTATTTTTGTCTTTTTTTCCTTAGGTGTAGTAAACTTCATACTGTTTGAACATTCAGTGTCTGATGAATTGAATTTTATTACTCGCAGCATCCCGTACAAAAGAAACTGCGGCATGTATATCGGATCGCAGTGTGGTATGTATCCCTTTTTGCATGGTACAGACGTAGCACACCACAGTTGCCTATCTTTGCACAGGAAAATGGCGTAACCATACACACAGTACTCTATACAAACCGCTACACTGAGTTTTGACTTCGAAATCATGCATACATTTAGTAATTAGCGTAAAAAAGTATTTAAACATAACGTGTTTAAAAGTTAGGATAGTGAAATGATGCGTTTACCTCAAAATAAGGATTATACAGATACAAGTAAACATCGAAATGGGATTCACGCTATACACTGGTTATAAAAATCTCATTGCGTAACTATACTGTGAGTCTGACTGTTATCTCTCTATAATTACAAGAAATAGAAGGGGTGCGGCATCTATCCCGGATCCCAAATATGTTTTAAATTGTGGATATTTTAAACATGCTATCTAAATGTGTAAATAAGTTGTTTTTTTAAAAGAAATGACGCTTGAAATATTAATATAGCACGAAATATATTGCATAAGAGTATGTATCTACTAAATGCATGCAACATGAAATTTATAAGATAATTGACATTTCGTTAGTATATACGAGGCCTAAATAAATAAAACTAACTCAATGATTTTCTTTACAATAATATTCATCTGCACGTAAAATACATTGTTATAGAAAGTAGTTGAATTTATTATTCTTTACATAAAACCAAATAAGAGAAGGTTGAGAGTGGTCAGAAAGTAACTCTAGGTTAGAAAACACACAAATCTTGAGCACGAAATACTTCAAAAGCTTCTGCTACAAGAATTTAAACGACCTAAAAACAGAGAAATAAGTAATTATACTAACTATAATTTACTTAAAATACACGGAAATATTCATGTTTCTGCACAAAATTGTTTTAAAATTGTTTTTTTTTGCTTGTAAAACAAATTCACATTTCAAGAGCAAGCTATACTATAAAACAAAAACCGTTTCCGTGAGTAACGCTGACGTAATATTGACGGTGGAAACAAGCTGATCAATCAATTTCGATCTTACAAGAAAGTTATAAATTTCTAAATATTCAATATTTCAGGTTTTAAACCGTTTAATAGGGGGAGGGTGCTTTCAAATGCAAGTTGTTTGAAAACTGCATCTCAATTGACCATTATTTTCTAATTTTTTAAACAATTTTCAAATATTATTTTTAAAACATCTATCTCTGTCATGTGCAGCCCGATTACGGAAGATTTAAGGAGAGTAACGGTGCTTGCACATAAAACAATATAAATAGTTTAACATTTGTTTCCGACTGTAATCCTATAATGAAAATAAAACTTCATCAATAAGTAAATTAATAAATAAATAAATAATATAATATAATATAAGTAAAACAAATTTAACAGGTATCTAACCGACCTACGCCCTTAAACACTGAAATAATCAGTATATAAAAGGCTGCCTTTGACGATTTCTTTCACTATTAACCTCTAGTATGTGGGTTATATAGAGGTACAGTTTTTAATAAATTTCAAAAATTTATTTGACTACATAAATATTCTTTTTACTTATAAATGCTTTTTAGTGGTGTTGGCCGTCTGAAAGAATGTTAAACGTAAAAAATATATATCAGAATTTCCAATTAAAAATTATTGTTACCTGTTTTCTGTGCGAGAAGTATATTCTGTAACCCGGGATGTGGCGATTTAAAGATTATCTGTTAAAGAATACAATTCTTTTTATTTTTATTGTGTTAAAAATATATTTCTTATGAAATATTATTTAATAAAAGTACATTTGTAAAAAAAAAAAAAAAAAAAAAAAAAAAATGCACGTTTCGTATACTTGATAAGAGATTCATTATTTAAATACCATATAAAATTACATACAATTTTCACGATGTAACAGAAACAGTCAAAAATATTCAAACTCGTATATTTGATAATGATTCCGAAATTCCAAACAACTCATTTTCAACGTTTATTGATTTTTTTTCTGAAATTAAAATGTATATTTTTTCCCGTAAAATTAGTGATAGTTAATTCTTAAAACTTACATTTTTTTATATTTTTCATTCGGTCTTCTCTAACGATTTCTGAAGATAAGAGAAATATTTGTAGAGTATTGGAAAAGTACGATGTTACACCGATATTTTGTAAATTATCTTCTATATCAGGAGGTATTTTGCCACTGTTTGCGTTGTGGTGAGTATAATGCATATTAATGAAATAGTTAGATTTATGCATCCTAGCAACAAATCGTCATTATAAAAGAATGAATTGAATCCTTATTCTTTTAAAGAAGTATTTAGCATTTCTTACAAGTGTTATACGAGTAGTGTAAAACGTGGCTTACAAAAGAAATGTCAGAAGACTTTTGAAACGTCTATATGGATCATTTGTTTATAGTTTATTGTTAAATATTTGTTAATCATTATCACCTGCGATATATATAAAAGTATATAGGGTACGCTGGGGTAATTTGGTGTCTCATTTTCAACTATTATTATCATATTCTTATTGTACGGTATCTATATTTATACAAAAATATTACAAGTAGTTACACATGTGTACTGCGCATTAAATATATCCTTTTATGTAAGTAGTATATTTTCAGGAAGAGAAAAAAAAAATTCTGGAATCTATCAGAAACTGTGCAAAACGACCACCTTTCAAAGTTTCAATATGTCTCTACTGACATGAAGTAACAGAAAAAGCAAGATGATGTACGTATACTTATGAATATAAATTTGTACTGGCATGTTGAATTTACACTCTGATAAGTATTACATTTCCTCCTTCTGTATCTTTGAAAATGACCCAGAAAAAAAATAATATTGGTGCCCGCACCAAATTGTCCCTCGTAAAAAAAAAACGGGGTAATTTGGTGCCATTGTACTTTACTTATAAATTGATTTATTTTTACTGTAGTTTTATTATGTTTGCTAATTGTCACTAACATTTTGTTTATTAATATTTTTTCAGAAGTATACAGATGATTTCTTTATTCCATATTGATTCAGATAGAAATTAGGCTACTGAAATGTGTAAGACCTGAGATTTAACTTGTGTTTAAAAATGTTTACGCTATTGCATACACTTTTATGAAGAAACTGTTGGAGAAAGTTATTTTTTTATATAGACCTATTATTCAGAAGACTGTGTAATGTTCAAAATATCATTATTTTCATTCATGTTTCATCATTAATCTCTTTCATGTTATTTATATCATCTTTTTCTCTATATCATTGAGTGGGATTCATTTTGTCGCCTTAGTATAGTACAAAAATGATGATAGCTATTTCTAAAGAAATTGTTCGAAAAAGTTTTTTATTATTATTATTATTATTCACAAGGAATCTTATCTAAAGTATCATAATATCCGTTCTTCTATCATTTGTGCTTTCACTGCTGTATAAAAGACGTATGTATTAAACTTTTATTTCAACTAATCATGTTGTATTAATTATTTTTATCGTTAACTTAGTTTGAAAGGTATCTTTTAGTGAGCATAAAATATCAGGAATTTCCACAGAACATTTAAAATTCTTCATATAATTGATATTTCAAACTCTCTTTAAAAACCATATGATCTCAAAGAAAAAATCACAGTGCTCTTAAATATTATCTGATTTTAAAATTTATCAGTGTTCCGAATAGCACATTATCAAAGGTACAAAATGAAATGCTACTTATTTCCTCAAATTATACGATTGGTGGTGTGGCAGTGGTTAAATATGTGGCATGTTCCCTGTTTTTCTGTTAAAAATAGCTCTAACTTCCTAAATACTGACTAAAATTCCTTCTTTCTTTTATGAATTTGTTCCTGAAAAATGTATGTTTTGCCTTGTACATTTCAGTCGTTTTAAAGACCTATAGTATTTTAATTATTATTATTATTTTTTTTTTTTTGCTAAACAAAATTAAGCATCAAATTACCCCGCATTACCGTACTATTTGTTTTAGTTATTGGACATATTTTGAATGAAATTCTTTTCATGTTTGATCTTATGTTAAAGACTACTGTTTATTTCGGCTATTAAGATTATTTTCGTATTTTTATGAATATTTATTAGTACAATTTTTGAGAATAAGTGCACCACGCATTTCAAAACCTTGGAGATTTTACAGTTTGAAATAGTGTTGGAGTTAGTCAGCTTGTCCACTTACTAAACGAAAAAAACTACACGATTCAAAAAGGTACTTATACATTGTTGTTTTCTTGCTTAAAATCAACTTAAACATATTTTTTAAGTTTATATATAATTTGTTTACAGTTTATTGTTAAAGTATTTTTAATCTGTATCACCTGCGATATACATTTTGATACACATTATATTCATATGTGGATTGAAAAAATAGTATATGTTCCACAGTGTTTGTGATCTGTTTAAGCGCCTGTATGTGGAATATTATTCGCATATTTTAACTAAGTCATGCATATCTATATTATTAAAAGAAAGTATCGCTCTGTGTGTGTGTCTGTTTGTCTGCGATGGCTAGCAAAATATAGCCCACCTAGAAGTCTAAAAATTTAGGTGTGGATAGTCCAAGGTCTGGCCATGTGCACCTGAGTCTCGGAATTTTAATATTTTGATAATTACTCAAGACATTTATTAGATTCTCATTAACCATCGCTTCTAAAATGACATTTTTAAATCAAAATGGCTAAAGAAACGAACAGACGCATTCGATTTGTAAGGGGAAATGAACGAAATCGAATATATTTTACTAATTAGCGAATTTTAAGAAAACTAATTGAGATATCAATTTGAAAATTTCTGAGCATATGTAAAAAAAGTTCTGCATCTGACTATGTGATTTTTGAAAAATTCGGTCGGTAATTTTTCTTACTTTATGCAAAAAAATACCAAAAATCTGCCTGTGCCAGTGAAAACAATCCGAGAAAGTTTCAAACAGGGATCTACTTTCATTAATAAAAACTTAACTACAAAGAGATCTGTTTTTCTGGCGAAAATGAAAGGAAATAATTGTCAATTTTTACTAATGAACACAAATTTAGGTAACTAATTAAGATAGAGATTTGAAATTGAGGTCGGGAAGGGGTGTCATCTGCCGGCTATTTTACCGTAGCATCTTCGTTACGTTCTAATTATCAGAAAAATGTAATTCTTTTTTTAATGATTGCGTTAAGGTAGGTGACGGTGGTTTTCTTGAACAAATTATTCATTATATTTGTTGGTAAGGGGTAGGGGAGGAGGTTAACACCTTTCTCTGAGATTGTAATTATCTCGGGCTTGGACAAAGCCGGCCGGGTTAGCTAATATATATATATATATATATATAGTTTAATCCAGGGCGTCTATTTTTGTGTATTTCCTATTTAATGAACATTTAACTGAAAATTACGACATCGTATAGAATTAATTTATCAAATAGTATGAGATTCTATATTCAAAACAAATTAGGCTTCAGTTCTAATTTCGTTATCTTTTACTCAAGAGTATTAAAAAAACAAACAAATTTTCACTTTTAGCGAAATAAATAAATTACAAATAACTCAAACTATAAGTATAGATTGTAGTATACCAAATAGATAGTATACCAAAGGTATTAAACAAAACAGGAATAAAGAAGCATAAAGACATATGACACAGATATTATGATCATTGAATTTTTATTTCGTAAATTCAACCATATTGAGCATTATTTATAAAAATTAATAAAGCAAAACATTATGTTTTACTTCCTTTAAATATGTTTCTATTTATATGAGTTAACGAAAACATCATTATTAAAAATATTAATAATGATGATATTTTTACTGAAATATCTATCGAAACATAAATAATATTTTCCAGTACGAAGTGTCTCCTAGATCCATTTATTTCACCTGCACAAAATATCCGAAAAGATATTGACCTCTTTTCACAAAAACTACATTGTGGCCATTTAGTTGATAACGGTTTAAAGAAAAAAACAGACACTAATCGTATAAAATATGATGTTATTCCCTTAAAGTGTCTATTGATGTCAATATTTCAAGTAACAAATGTGTTATATACCCTCCTATCCACTTAAATCAGTTCAATACAATGAAAGAGAGAAATGTTTTCAGTATTTGTTTTCATAATTTCACTCATGGAATAGATGTCAGGAATGGATGATAAACAATCTCTATTTTTATACGAGAAAAAATTTATTAAGCCCCTGACTGACACTATGTGTCTTGTAAAAATTAGAAACGGAATCAGTCCTTTCATTAACTAGAATTTAAATTAAATATTTTGTGTTCGAAAAAGTTATTTAAATTTCGACCTGTCACACCAAAGATATCTGACTGAAGGATGTACTTTGACATATTTTCTAAGCAATCGCATTTTCAAAGCGATATCATTCTACATATCTTTTTCAAAAAGAACTGAAGAATATTTTAAGTAAATGAAGTAATTTCCAAAACAGCTTACAATAAATTTTAACAACTAGAGAAAAAATATTGTAACCATTCTTAGATTTAAAAAAAAAAACAGAATTATTGCAACATAGTAATTACACTGCAAAAGGAAAAATCATACTATTACATTGATCTAGAAAAAAGTCCTTCTGGCCTGTACCTGGAGGAAAAGGTAGCATCTATGTTCATAGAATGTCAAACAGCTATATCTCAGCCGTTTTTTAAAGTAAAGCTAAAACTAAATATGCTCCGGAATCCTTGTACCATGATCTAACAATTAATGGAAACAACTTTTTTAATTTAGAATTTTATTAAACATCTTTTTGACTTCTTTCAAAAAAATAATTTTTTTAATTGGCTGCCATTTTGAAACAAGATGGTGCGGGATACTGGCCAACGGACTCGGTTGAGACTTTGGTATGTTTTGTACACATGATCAGTCACATTCATATTGGTTTATAAATACAAGAGTTGCAGCATAACAAAAATCAGGTTGTTTCAAAATTTCAGCCTCCTTAGAATTTCAAACTGCGATATCTCAGCCATTTTTTAAGATAAAATCAAAACAAAAAATGCTCCGGAATCTTTGTATCACTATATAACACATAACAAAACAATTTTTCCATTTTTTAAATTTTTTGTTCATCTTTTACAATTTTTACAATTTAAAATTTTTTAACTGGTTGCCATTTTGAAACAAGATGGCGGATGAAGCTGACCAACGAACTCGGTCGAGACCTTGGTATGTCCTACACACATACTCAGTCACATCAAAATCAGTTCATAAATAAGAGAATTACAGCATAACAAATGTCAGATATATATATGGATATATATGGAGATATATATATATAAATCAACATTTGAACGGAGGGTGGTTTTGGGTCTGGGGATGATGATCGGTGAAAATATACCAAAATTTTCTGGAATTGTTTTCCTCCGAATGGCTGCAATAGGTAGCTTTTTGTATTGAAAGCTGCCTAAAAGATTTACAAATATAGAGTAGCACCTCTTCCGTGTTACTCACGATTCCGAAAATCACTAATTTATCTTCAGATACAAATATATTTCCCATATTTAAAAAGCGTTTCTAAACCAAAAAGTTTATTTTGCGTCTAGTAATTTTCAAAAATCTTAAGAACAATTTTAACAGTGAATTGATAAGTTTCGTGAAACCATATTCAACGCAAAATATTGATTTTTCTATCAATTTATATTTATTTTTGTATTAATACTATCAATTTACGAAAAGATTTTCAGTTACACAATACAATTTATACATTTAAAAGTAACAAAATATCCTTCAATATACGCTGCTAATTCAACATGTTTTTCTGTTGAATGTGTTTGTTGAGCATGAAAATGTTTATTTGAGAATTGATAGGAATAAAAAAAAACAATATTCCGTGTTGATTGTGGGTTGATGATACTGATTAATACACTGTAAAAACTACTTCGAAACGTTTCCGAAAATAACGGGCAACAAAAAAGAGAAATTATCCTTTAAATCTCAGAAATCTGTTAGTTTCTGTGGTTTGTGAAGATAAAGGAACGCTTTTCGAAATTGCGGGTAACTCGGGAGGAAGTTGAGTAAATTTTCGTAAAACTCTGATCTCTATCAAGATATATATTTATTTTTCACAGTGTATGTCTCATGACAGTTTGTTATAAATAATGAAAAATTCCGTATTTATAGAAAAAATTGAAATAAATTTGCAATTTTTAATGTATATTTTTTGATTAAAATTGATAATAGGCTCAACTTTTTGAAGCACTTCTTACATTATTCCTGTATTCTCTTTATCAAAATTAAATTAAATTGCAATATGTGACTTTTAAGCAATATATAAAAAATTGCATACTTTGATATATTTTCCAAGCACAATGAATTAGAATATTATAAATGTAAGCTTTTTTTTTAATTTAAAAATTAAACAGAATAACCGCAGTTTTCGTACTGCTGTATCGTATTTAAAAATATGTTATCACTTAATACATTTTTTGGCTAATATCACAGTAAAGCGAAAAACAATTAGCAAATATTTTTAACGCTTTCCAACATAGTTGAAAATTGTTAATGACTTCGGTTTTTCTGTCTGATTCCCCGGCCGTCTGTCTGTCTATCCGTGCTCTAACTCTCGTAAATATATTTAGTCTACCAGGAACTTGGCATATGCCATTGATTTTTATCATAGGACATTCCCTATTGTAAATGAAGTGTGTAGCATACAAAAGAAATCCGTTACATTGTAGTCTATTGAGAACAATTTTTGCAGTGCATATTGATAAAGTTACATTAATTCAAACAAATTGAAATTAATGCACATTATTTAGATGAAAAACAACATTAATCCTGTGCAATGTGGACTACATTACCTTTATCAGTCATTTACACGAACACACAAAAGAATCCCGTTGCATTGTGGCTTGTTGGAAAAAATCATTTGTAGTGCATTTTAAAGATGTTGCACTATTTAAAAAAGTGAAATTGATGCCTATTGCTGAGAGGGAGTACAAGATTCTTACTGCAGTTACTGTTAGTCACATTGAAGTCTACGGAATGCATAGCATTTATTTGTTCATTTACAGGGACACGAAAATTAATTCAGTTGCAGAACTGTCTATGAACGATATCATGATCTAAATGTGAACAAACTGCTTAAATTTCAGATCTTTTTGAATTTTTTATTTATCTCTCTTAGTTTAAAAAATATGCTGGATTTTATAGATCTATAATTTTTTTTTAAATCACAGTTTTCGTTCACTTCTAATAAAAAAAGGTTTTAAGATAGAAAATTTTTGAAAACGGATTTCGACTTCTTTGATATATAGATTTCTAAATACTAAGTATGGAAAAAATCAAAAATGGTGCAGCAACACAAGTTTGTCAAAATTATGTTCGCACTTGACAATGAACACCACATCGTTTTCGGCATAAAAATTCAAAGTATGATTGATCGAATAAAAACTCTAGCTAAAAGGAAGTATACCGAATGATCCAAACGTCAGGATACAATTTAAAACACAATAATTCACAAAAATAGAAATGTGAAAGTAACTCTATTATGTTTTCTCATTAACCTTCAAGTGCGTCTTTAGTTGTAGCTATAGCTTGTAACTGGAGGTTAGGCGTATTTTCTAACAGTCACAGTTAGAATATATATCCATTACTTGTTGTGTTATGCAATTTTTATAGTTCATTAGTCAATTACTGGTGCCTGGTCAATTAATAGTTCGCTCACCCTGATTAGAATAATTTTATAGCAAATAAAATGTATACCTTCAGTAAAGATCTTTAATTTTTCCAAGTAGAAAGAAATGCTTATTATGAAAATATTAAAGCAAATGAAACGCGTTTAATTTGTAATCTATGTATAACATTGGCCCTAAAAACAAGTAAAGTATCGTAACCTTGTAAAACTCTTGAAATCTATTTCCTACAGCAATGTGCTACTATATGGTTTAATTATTTGTTCTTTTTAAAGAAAAAATAAATAAATACCCTTACACCTGTAAATCAATACCCTTTCTTAGCGCCTGTGAAAATCTTATAAAACGAGATTGACATTTTAAACAGAAAACACCTTCTGACGATTTACTTGATATCAGAAACAAGAAATATCTATAGCAATATGAAACATGGCATTTAACTCTTAAGCAATCCAATTTATGTTCATACTTCGAAGAATAAAAGTGTTATTATAAACTGTAATCTACTTGGATGGTTTAATGAAAAAATTGAAAACGTATTTTTTAGTAAATGTACTTCATTTCTAGAATTTCTCAGAAAAAAATGATGTTTTATTGAAGCTGTTATGAAAAATGAAGATTTCTCCATTTTTAGAAAATAATATTATATAACTATTGAAAAAAAATATTTTGTAAATTTTATCCTTTAAATGCTTTATCCTTTTAATGATTTCTGTTTATATTATTTTAAAACTTTTGATAGCAGCTATGAACTAGCACTTGAAGTAGTTTATTATTCTTTATCAGCTATAGTACATCGTAACAGATCTTTAAGCAATGTACGTTATATGTATATAATAACTCATTTTATAAGTGACCAATATTGCAGCTCAGAAGAACTTCAGATAAATTAATTTGTAGACAAAACAATGTCTTTTGTTTGATAATGTATTGAAAAATATCTGAATATATAGTTTTTTTTGTGTGTGCTTTAAAAAAGCTTTTGTTTGGTAATGTAATGAAAACAATATGAATATAGTGATTTTCTGTGGACCATTCTTCTAGAAATTTACAATACGATGACAAAAATACTTACTAAAATTATATTTGCAATTAAAAACAATTATAATGTAATTATAGCTTATACGTCCAATATAATTACAGCTTATAGTAATTATAGAATGGAAAACAAACAAGTACATCTATGAAATTTTTTGAAAGCTTAAAATGATATATTTTATTTTAATGTATAAAGCAGTGCTAAATAAACATAATAAGGTTGATTAAGATTAATTTTGGCACATTATAAAACAATGTAAGTTGAAAAAGAAATTGGAAACACTAAATGGCAGCATCTATTTAAAGTTGGCTGAGGCAGAATCATTATTACTTCATCCTCAGTAATAATTGAAACATCATCTGCATACGGCCAATAAAAAGTCTTACTATTTCTATTTTGTCTTGCAAATTTAGGAGTTATTTTTTCATTTGTATCATCAATTTCTAAAATTAGAGCTACATAAGTTTCAGAAATACATCGTCACCAGCTTCCGGAGTTTTTTTAGTTGAACTATGAATTCCTTCTGGGTCTTCATAATTGTCTTTTAGTTCATTCATAGAAATATCTTTATAAGAATTGCTTTTATCACTTCTAAATCGCCACTGTCGTCAGATTCTTCTACATATTCAGTTTTATTTTTTTACTTCGAGATTTTTCTTTATTCTTTATATTTCCATCACTTTTTTCTATTAATTGTTGCACGTATTCTTCATTCATAATGATTTCCACACCTGAAGATGGTTTAGATCTCTTTGTTGGAATTCTGTTTGCACGTGGAGATGTGCACATAAAGGTGAAGCACCCTCTATATTCAATTTGAAAAACTAAACATAATGTAGAAAATTATTTACATTTACTTAATGGAGTAAGTGCGAACACCCTAGTCACACTTACTCCATAACGAGGGGCCTCAGTTACCCCTAGTATGCTAAAATTACGGGGTAAGCGGGACCCCTCTTCTTAAACACTTCTTAATAACAGTTTTTGTAAAAAAATTAAACTACAGTATGTATTTTAGGTTAAACTTTGCACAACAGTTTATTAAACATTACAAGATAATGAAGACTAACCGGGAAACACCTCTTGGGAAAATGTAGCTTGAAACCTTTAAACAAACTATTCTGAAATCTATTTTACATTAGTTCTATGACATCAAAAGTGAATGAAACAAAGCTCAATTATATGCAAAACCCATCAGTGTGACGAAAAGTAACATGATAAATGCAAATAAGTGTGAAATATCCTGTACA
The DNA here is from genome assembly GCA_963931845.1 of Maratus michaelseni. Taxonomy (NCBI): domain Eukaryota; kingdom Metazoa; phylum Arthropoda; class Arachnida; order Araneae; family Salticidae; genus Maratus; species Maratus michaelseni. The sequence goes on along the minus strand of OZ007590.1, from coordinate 104,113,815 downwards.
TATTTTAGTGTGAGGGGGAGGACCTACTTACCCCAGTGGCCCACTTACCCCAACTAACCCTACATAAAAGTACGCTTTTATAAATTAATAGTTTAATATTACATATAGTATGATTATACGCTGATAAAACATTTTGGAAATCCTGAAGAGAAAATTTAAATAATGCATTTTTTCTTTCTTCTTGTCATATCCTTAAAAAATAGCAAAAATTATATATATATATATATATATATTGTGAGAAATTCATTTATAGCTCACTAAGAATCCAGTTTAGCAATCCCCATGTACAAGAGTTTGAAAAAAAAACCCCAAAAAGTACCCGTTCTATTGGATAGTGTATCAAACATTCTGCTCCATCTGCACCAATCGATATGGTTGACATAAAAGTGGAACAACGATGAATGCCCACGTCCATGTGGGTTATGAGTTGGAAGGTACAGCATCCCTTTGAATCTCTCGAAGGTGAGATACAGGAGACCCAGCTGGTGAAAGCAAAAGTACTCCAGTGGATCATTGTAAATCCATCCAGAATTCTGTTAATGACTTCATAACTTTGAGTCCCAAATGATTTGGTTAAAAAAACCTTGATCTTAGTGATCAAGCAGAGGTGATATAAGATGAAACACCGGGACGTTTAACGGCTTTGATTCTGGAAATATCGAGTGTTTTAAGGTGCGTTCGTAATTATATAAATACGTAGCACCTATAGTAGTCGTCTGGTCCGTCCGTCTGTACGCATATAGCAGTTCAAAAACTACCAAACCAAATGGTTTAAAATTTAATATCTATAATCGTTGCAGAAGTTTGTTGAGTCATTTCAAATTTTATAAAAATCGAATCAAAACTTAAAAAGATATTAATACAAATATTTATTAAGTAATTTGATTTTTTTTTCAAATTGGTACTTCTTTGTTAGAGCAGCTTTCGAGGATGAATCGTCAAACGACCGAGATGTATCGCCAAGTTATCTGATATGGATTACGTTATAGTCATATATGACGTATATGACATTTTATAACCTCTATGATCAAGCTATAGCCACATTCTTCATTCTCTTAAATCCTACTATACGTAATTAATTCAATGATATTCCATGATAGGTAGTGATTCTACGTTGCCATGGTGATTACGTCATGTTTAAGATGGAGTCATATTATTTCCGTATTACTGAATTTAAAGACCAAATTTGTATACTATAATTGTTTAATTACAGCAATCATATAATTCACCGGCAGTTTTTTGGTAGATATTTCCGGAGAAATATATATTAAATGGAAAAAAAGAATGGATTTCAATTTCTGAAATTTTCAAGTAAAGCTAAAGGTTCCCATTGGAATTTTCAGTAAATGTCAACAAAAGATAAAATGTTGCCAACTGAAAATGTACTTAATTTATTACGGAAATTAATCATATCACAGTAATAGAAGAAATAATTCATTTCACTGAAACAAGTTACAGTACGAAAGGACCTCATTTGTCACACTAGACGTACAATTTCCAACTTGTTTAATTCTTCAGTGGTTGTCATGATCACGTTGGAAATACAGTCTGAACTGTAGTTCGAGAGCAAGATGGTTAGACATGCTCTCCGAGGCTGTATATTTCAGCCGTATTTGAAGTGGAAAGGGCGTTCACCCTAAACTCAAAGAAACTTTCACGAAGTTGACAGCCCGTGAACGGATAAAGGTCACATCTCGAGCACTACGTTAGAGAAGTGATAGACGAATCATTTCGTAGAGCATTGGATTCTTTAAAGCTTTATTTGTACCACTTTTCTGATTCTGTGCCTTTCCCTATTTTCAATGGCGCATCACTTACGACAACACTACTGTACACTTACGATTATTTGAACTATTTGATCATAAGGCTAAAGAACACTAAAAAGTGTCGTGTCGTATTATAATTGTCAAGGCATTTTTTATTTTATTTGTTATTTCAATTTAATATAATCTTGTAGGTTTAACACAAAGTTGACACGTTCTTGAAGATCACTACAGTTTCATATTTAATATCCTAAACTTGCAACAATATTTTATATTATTAGCACGCGCTTTCTATC